>OZ002732.1:21202071-21854583 GCA_963924305.1 Polygonum maritimum | reverse complement strand
CTGGGGCAGGGTACATCTGGGAACGTCGGTCCGACTACAGGGCATGTCGGGCCCGAGTTCAACTCCACCTCGGTCTGAGTCAGGGGTCCTCCTTCGTCTTCTGGATCGACATCATGGCACGTCGGGCCCGAGTTACTGGGCAACTCGGTCCGACTCTCTTCTCTTGTTCTTGGCTCGTGTGGCTCGGGCAAACTCCGACCACTCCTTAATCCTATGGCTCGAACTTCATTTTGTTGTTGTGGGGCACGGGGATTCTCCTCGGGTCGGCCCGGGAGTCTACCTTTCTCTCTTGGAAGTTGATTCGCCATGTGAACAAATTGGTTGTCCACTTGCCTTCTCCATACACCAAACTCTTTGAATTGAGCACCCATTTCATCAACTCTTCTCTCCACATTGGTGAATTGGTTTTTCAAGTCCTTGAACTCGCCTCTCATCTCTTGTGCCCATTGTGGAGTTTGCTCATAGAATCCCGGAGGTCGGTATGGTTGTGGTTGGGCCCTTGGCTCATTTTGGTTGTAGTACTAGTTGTTGTTGTAGCCATTAGCTTGGCCTTGGTTCCACCTTCTATTCCCTCCATTGTTGAAGTTGGCTCTTCCTCCATAGTTTCTTTGAACATAGTGTGCCTCCTCAATTTGCTCGGCCAAACGAACTTGGCGCTCATTGGGACATTCTTAGGCTCCATGCTTCAAAGAACCACATTCTTCACATGCTCTTGTGGTTTATTGGAGATGACTCATCTTCCTCCTCATCTTGTTCAACTCATCCTCAAGGAATTGGATCTTCACGTCTTTATCCACCTTTTCACTCTTTGGATCGTAGAGCCTCTTTGCACCGTCTCCTTGGACTCTTGGCTCCTTGTTCACTTGACTAACTCCGTACATGGCTTCGTAGTCGGAGAGCTTGTCTAGCAACTCCCATGCTTGCTCCGGTGGCAAGTCAATGAACCCACAATCGGTGTGAAGGTTTAACTTGTCCTTGGTGGCGGGGTTGATTCCTTGGAAAAATATGTCTTGAAGAACATAAGGTTGTTGCCCATGCGTTGGACATTGCCTCAATATTTCCTTGAACCGATCCCAAGCCTCAAAGAGTGGATCATGGGCTCCTTGTTGAAAGCTTGCTATCTTCCTTCTATGCTCCGTTGTCTTGGTGGGCGGAAAGAACTTCATCAAGAATGCTTCGTTGAGAGCCCTCCATGATGTGATGGATCGAGGTGCTTGGCTCTCCAACCAATGCAATGCCTTGCCTCCCAACGACCACTTGAAGGCCTTGAGTAGCACGTACTCAAGTGTCTCATCATCCGTCGAGATGGTCTCACATAGATCCTTGAATTGCTTCACATGCTCGATCGGGCACTCATTCGGTCTCCCTTGAAATTGGTCCCTCTTGATGAGTGAGATGAATTGAGTTTTGATCTCAAAGTTCTTTGACACCTCCGGCAAGACAATGGCCGGTTCCGGCACCTTCAACTCCGGATGCATATATTGACGTGCATTCCGGGGTTGGGTGTTGATTTGAGCCTCCAATCTCATCCTTTGTTCACGCTCTCTCCTAGCTTCGGCATCTCGGTTCGCCATCTCAAGTTGCATTCGAGCCATGTCGGCCCTCATCCTATCAACCTCCTCATCACGTTGTGCTTGGTCCGCCATTCTTTCCTTCTTTCGGGCTTGTTTGATAATGCTCTCCGGATCACACACAAAGTCGAACTCAAATGTTCCTCGGACGGAACGAGCTCGCATACACCTACAACCAAAGACACAAACAAAACCGAATCAAAACAAACAAGGGGTTTGGGCTAGTCCCTCACCCTAATCACTACCAATTTCAAAGACTCAACAAAAGATGGTACCTCAAACAAGTAGAACTCCCCAGCAACGGCGCCAAAATTCTGATGGGTTTCGGATCGGAGGGTCTCAAAATTTAAATTTATAAACCGAACCCCAATTGTAGTAAAAGAGGTAGGGTGTCGAACACACGGGAGTTCGTGCGTTGAGAGTACCAAAAAGACTAAAAAGAGGTAAAAGAAAGGCAAAAACAAAGAAAATCAAAGGAATCACCTCGGACCGACATTGGTCACTTTTCTTCCATTCTTCTACCACCTTTGAAGACTTTTTCCATTCCACTCCTCTTCTTCGTTTGTGAGTCTTCTGATTTCCTTCCTCCTTGCTTCTATCCTTTCTCTTTGCTTCATTGAGCACAATGAAGGATTTAAGTATGGGGGAGGGAGTACTCGTATTCGCTTATCCTAGTTAGTGTAGTTAGAGATTTGATTCAGATTTTTGATTTTCTTCTTTTCATGGAGCACTTGCACCATATTTTTTTTGCATAATAAAGAAAAAAATAAAAAGAAAAAAATTGAAAAACCATAAAAAATTGAAAAAGTCATATGAAATCCTAGGATGAGTCGAAAAGCCGAAAGGGCGGCTCAGGTAATAAGCAGGTAACCCGGACCAGCATTAGGCTGGGGTAATATGAGGTTCATGAGAGATGTGAGTATTTGTGAGCACACCTGATGGGTTCCGGATCGGAGGGTCTCAAAATTTAAATTTATAAACCGAACCCCAATTGTAGTAAAAGAGGTAGGGTGTCGAACACACGGGAGTTCGTGAGTTGAGAGTACCAAAAAGACTAAAAAAGAGGTAAAAGAAAGGCAAAAACAAAGAAAATCAAAGGAATCACCTCGGACCGACACTGGTCACTTCGGTCCGAGGGTGGATCGAGGAGATTTTGGCCGGGACCGACACACACAACGTCGGGCCCGATGTACTGGGTAACTCGAACTAGGCAAATTTGGTAGATCGGTCTTGGGTTTTTGGGTTCCTCCCCTATCTAGACTTGGGTGATTCCACCCCAATTCAACCAATAAGTGTTGATCCTTATGAGATCGAGGTTGTTGCCTTTGATCCCTCCACTCTACACTTCGACCTTATGGAGTTTTCACCTCCTTCGATGCTAGGTCTAGTGATGGGCTCGAGATCTCTTTCGCTTACTCTTACCAACCACAAGCCCTAGATCCCTTGTTCTCACAAGAGAATTGAAGCTCAATGTAGAGAGGATTCATAGATCAAGCACTCAAGGCTATGGAATTGGGGGTTCACACCCAATCCTAGCTAGGGGATTCCCCCATAGCCCAAGACTATGGAATCTACTCCATCAAGTAAGAGTAAAAAGCAATCAAATAGCAAAGCAAACAAATCTCAATCATCAATCTCAAATCAAAGCTAAATTGCATTCAAATCAAAAGGGGTTCACAATATCCAAGTCTCAATTCTCCAAAACCAAAGCAAAACAAGTTCAAACTCACTAATCTCCTCCTAGCTCCACCGATTTCCTCCTCTTCTCCTCCTCCTTTCTTCTCCTTGCTCTCCAAGTCTTCCCTTGAGCCTTTGAGAGTGATTAGGTGTGGGATTGTTGTTAGATTCTCTCTAATCTCCTCTAATTATCCTCCCTCTTGGATTGGAGACCAAGGAATTCCAAAATTAGAAGAAGGGCAAAAGTGGAAGATCACAATAATGTGCCTTGGAGCCCAATCCTCTCCTTTGCCGACTTGGATCGATGCGGGGGACACCTGGGGCACGACGTTGCCAACGTCGGTCCGAGCCTCTGAAATGCCTAACTCGGGCCCGACTTGGTGGGACATCGGTCTTGGGCCTCGATCTTCTTCTCTTCTTGGCTTTCCTTGAGTTCCTCTTCGTTCCTTGCTTGGCTCTTCCGCTCCTTTGCTTCTTAGCTTGGCTCCCCCTTAGAAACTACTCCAAAAACGTCCTCAAATGCGCCATTTTACCTACAAAACACAACAAACTCGCATAGTCTCCGAATCCTTAGAAAACCGGGAACTAAGCTAAAAAGCGACAAAACTAACAATGAAAGGAACAAAAGACACATATTTACAAGGGAAATTAACCACTAAAACACCACCAAAATGAGAGACATCAACACCCTTGAGAAAAATGAAACGAGCGGTTAAGTGAAAACCCGAAAGGGCGCCTAAGCAGAATTGAGCGGTAAAATATGACTGTTTAGGATCATTCTTGCTTGGGGACTTTGGGGCTTACATGTTAGATTTGGGTAGATCCTAGGTTGCTCTTTCATGTTTTTAGAGCTTGAGTGTTATATCATGTTGTGAGGTGTGTGTTTAAGCTTCATTGTTTTATGCTCATGATTTCCCTATGTTTGGGTTTGGGTTGTGAGCTGAGTGTTTTGTTTTTCCCTTGTATTTCCTGAGATCTTAGATGTGCTGATTTGTTAGATTTTCTTTGAGCTTAATCGAAGACGAGCAAGATCTAAGTATGGGTGAATGTGATTCGGCCTATTTCATTTAGGTTAAATCTTAGATTTTAGGATGTTACTGAGAGTGTTTAGGTTAGATTTGAGCATTATGGTAATACGAAGACCGAAGACATAAGAATGCAAGAATCAAGAGTTTTAAGGCGTTTTGAGCTGTCTACGCGACACCTGTTGCTTGTGAAAACTATATCTGGAGCTATAGAGGTCAGATTGTGCTGATTCCGGTGCCATTGGAAAGCTAGCTTGAAGAGCTTCAATTCATGTTTTTACACCAAAGTCAGATTCCAAGCCGAAGATGGTCAAACACCGCGGATTGGCCGACGCGACCGCTGTGGCTATCCAGAGATGAAGTTCTATTCTGTCAAGAAAGCGCGGGCGCGATGGAGACGACGCGACTGCGGTGATGCCGGATCCGAGACGGGCGAGATCTATCTTCTTTTCTATCTTCTTTTCTATCTTCTTATCTTTCCTCTTTCCTTTTCTATCTTTTCTCCTTTCCTAATTAGATTAGGGGAGCATGTTCCCTAGGTCTATATAAGGAGGAGCCTCCTTAGGTTTTAGGTATCCATTATTCCAATTCCAATTTATAATTCAATTCTTCTTTGGTTTAGTTTAGTTAAGTTTTGGAGAGCTAGTCTCCTTGGGTTTGTTCAAGGGAGAAGCTCTAATGTATGAACTCGTGAGATTTTGGTAATTGATTTCTATCCTTTGGTTAATATCTCTTCTCATTGTGCTTAATTCCATGAGCTTTGCATGATTCTTTGAGCTTGGCCAACTTGTTGACTTATCATTTTTCTATAGTCTGAATTGATTTGTTTCATTGTCTGTGTGAGCATCTCTTTTCTAGAAGACAACTTGATTCTAGGACCGTGGACTAGGATTAAGAAGAGAATTGATTGTTTTATCTTGCAATTGACTCGTAGCTTGATTGTTTGATATTATATCCTACATATCCTTGTTCTTTATGCTAATTCTAGGTTAAGCGTCCTTGCCTAGGGTTATAGAATTGCTTGGACCGTGGACTTGCGATTGTTAATGATCAGGATAGGAATTAACCATAGGTGTGAATGAAATCAATGGATGAATCTATGATCGAGTGATTATATTGGAGTGGATCTTTTGAATGAACTTGTTTCCCTTATTTGTTTGTTTGTTTGTTTGTTTGTTTTGTTTCTTAGGTTAGTTTAGTATAGTTTTTCCTCCTCAATCCCCCTTTCTTTGGTTGATAAATATATTAATACTAGAAGCCTCAATTCTCTTGGGTTCTTAGGTTAGTTTGTAGTTTGGGTTATTTATCTTTGATCTTGGCACGACGACTTTAAGAGGCTCATGCCAAGGGCCTAACATTCAAAAGAAGGGACATTGGCACTACTTCAATTGTTCTAGTGCAAGAGTCCCCAGTAAAGAAGGTTTCCTCTCCTGCTAAGTCCCTAGAGGATGTTGCGGCTGTCAACCCCTCTCCCATCATTGATATTGAGGGAGACTCTGATGATATGATAGAGACTGTGAATGTTGAGAAAGACCATGAAGACGCTGTTTTGCAACAAGTCGCTCAAGAGAAGGAGCCTGAGCTTAGTCTTGATGCTCAGTTAGAAAGGGAGGCTCTCAAGGATGCTGAAGAGCCTCGTTAAACCGGGAATGAGGAAGCTCAATCAGTTGAGAAAATTTTTTAGCAGCCAAGTCATGAGGACGAGGTTGGATCTTATTAGGACGCCGGTCAGGAAGATGGCGAGTCTTTTGAGAATAAAGAAGACGAGGACGACGAAGAAGAAGAAGAAGAGGAAGTTGAGTCCTCTAAGACAAAGAAGGGCAAGAAGAAGAACAAGAAGGACGAGCAAGTGTTAAGGGGGAACTATAAGCCAACAGTCCAAAGAACGCTGCTCTAAATAAATTTAGGGAAGTTTAGATATTGTTGAGAACGCTAACCCTCACCCTAAAGTGCAAAAGTTTGATAGATCAAAGGATGAAAACTTGCTCATTTCTGAAAATGCTAAGTTCCAAGGGATGCCTTTGAGTTTTCATGCATGCTAAAGTATAATGTCCAAATTATTAAGTTTACAAGTTTGTCATCATCAAAAAGGGGGAAATTGTTGGTACATGGTAAGGACTCTAAGGACTTAGCATTGCACCTATAAACAATCATTCCTTAGATTTCGATAATGACAAACTCACTTTGATCTAACAAGATGTCCAAGTAATGTTTCAAGAATGCATGTGATGAAAAAGACAACAAGTGTGAAGCCGTCCCACACTACCTATAAGGAAGGACATGAATGAGTTTCTATGAGGTGAGGACACATTCCCCTATGAGTAGGAACGTGAGCCGAAAAGCCAAAGTCCTTATAAGGCTGCCCGACAAGATGACATCACCAGACAAGCCTTGCTCATAGAGTACACGTGGAAGCCAGAATTTCCCAAGAAGCTTCGTTCATCATCTCTAGAGACACGTGGAAACAAATCCTCTAGCAAAGGACTCCAAGGGCACGATTGGCAAAGGAATGACGCGCCTTCCTGAGCACTATAAATACCCCCGTGGGTATTTACTCTGAAGTAACTTATCAGAGCATATTCAGAGCAAATACGACTGATCACCAAGAACACTCAAGAACAATTGACGAACCGGTGTTTAGAAGGTAGAGAAGTTCACCCAAACCAGAAAAACTATTTGTAAGAAAAGAGAAGAAAAAGTCTATCTCTCACGAAGAACTATGAGGGATGTAGGTGTCTAGCCTCCTTATATGAGTGAGAGTTAGGTTACAAGTTTAGGCTGGAAGGAGCTGTTACTAGTGGACTTAAGAACGGACTCTTAGATTCAGAGAAGTGTAAAACTCACCTTGTAAACTGTAAGGATTCTCTCAATACGATAAGGAAGAAGCTTTTTGAAAATCCTCCAAGGAGGTAGAGGTTTACACATAAGGACTACTTGGTCTTGTGGGGTTCCTCTTTAAATACTGCGTTCTTATCTTATTGTCTTTTACCTATTTAAGTCTTAAGTTTTATTTCCCCTACACAAGGACGCCCCTAGGGACACACTTAATTCTTTGACTACTAACGTACGATCCAACAATACGCTATATCTAATTACTTTTTACATTCGAAGATATGAAAATTTTAAGAATAAATTTATTATTATTCTCAAAGTTGAATTATATTTTATGGTGTGATTTAGTGCAATATAGTATCTTAATGTTTTTGTTTGTATATTAATCAAATAAAATATAAACAATAATTTTTTAACAAAATAGAATACCGAAAACTAATGAAAATTGGAAAGAAAAGCTCAAAAAGGGGTATAGGCGAACTTTTTTTAAAGTTCAAGAGCATTGCGCGAATTTTCAAGAAAGTTCACAGTGTCATCCAGAATACGTTTTTTTGAGGGGCACAATCTGAAAAAAAAAAAACACACAAAAAACTGAGGGATATCATACGGGATTTCCCTTTAATTTTTATTTAATATATAATTTGGTTCTAATTTCTCAATGTTTACTATATAATTTTGTTACAACTTATACACCCCCTATTCCTGGACAATACGGGAATGAACCTAGTACTAATTAACGTATACTCCCTCCGTTTCCATTTGATTGTCCATAAAACCAAATTTGTTATTTTTAAGATAAAGTGGAAAAGTAAGGTAATTTGGGTAATATTGAAAGGAAATAAGGTTATTTTTGTATTTTTGTAGAAACAAAAAAATTAATACGATGTGAAAGTTGGATAATGAGGGTAATATGTGATATTAGATGAGTGTATTTTCATAGAGAAAAGTGATAAAGTTGGAAAATTTGTATAGTGGGGATGATATTTTAAATTGAGTAGGGGTATTATTGTAAGAAAAATTGGATATAAATAGAAAGATTGAGAGATGAACAATCTTAGTGAAAAACGTCGAAAAAAGAAAGACGGACAAACTTTTGGAGACGGATTGAGTAGTATATACGTACGTAGAGGAAGCTAAAACGCCATTATCCGACAAACTAGCTGTGAACAACTCTTCCAAAATTGTATATTATATACATGGAAGAAGAACATATAATCAAAATATGTCTCGTTATTTAAATGCACGCCTATGCATGTATCGTATATGAACAAATTGCACGCCTATGCATGTATCGTATATGTCTCGTTATCATGGGTGTACCCAGCGGGGGTTAAATATATAAAATATTGAATTTATTTGAGTAAGGCTGTGAGAGAAGTTAGGTTGTAAATCGGATGGATTGTGACGGGTTCGGACCCGGTCATTTGGTGGTTCAATTCAATCCGGATTTGAGTTAAATCTGAATATTTTGACAATCGGGTTGGACAATTTCGTGTCAAAATTCCATTTAATCGGTCATGTTGGGTTTTTGGGTCAATTTCGTTCGAATTATTTGGATTATGGGCTGACTTGGATTTCGGTTCTAATGATATATTCGAATGATGCTTTTTGTCCTAGTCTAGTTAATCTTAACACTATATATTTAGTGTATGTAATTAAATTTAAATTTGAAAATATAATTATAGCAAATTTTTATAATTATCAAGTTCTAAAATAAAATATTTATTTAAGTATATTTAATGTGTCTAAACTATTGTGTTAAATGATATTGTATTTTTCTACTGGTATATGTTACTATATAAGATAATTTCATGTAAATTTGGTCATAAAATTGAATGTTACAAATTAATTTGGAATGAGTGGTTTTGAGTCGGGATACTTTGGTTTTTTAAATGATATCAGGTCGAGTACCTTTGGGGCAGATGAAAGATCATTTTCAAACCAATGATTATATTGTAATACTGTAATATTCAAACCAATGATTATATTGTAATAGTGTAATATGGTACACATGAGAGGCAAAAAACAATAAATCTCTTAGCAACCCATCAGCTATTAGGGCAATGACAACAGTTCTAACAGACATTTCGACTACCTAACCAAGAAAATAAAACAAAATAACGTACCGATGAGGCCAGGAACAATTATTTTCAGCTTTTAATAAACACAGTGGGGACATTCCTGTGCCCTCTCCGTTAATGTTTTAACATTTAACAGATCGATGTGAGACTAAGAGTTGTACAATTTTGATTTCAACATCTTAGGTGTTCCCATGATACATTATGCAATAGCCAGTTGTCATTCTCCTCTGAGCAGAAGAAGATTCTGTGTGTCATGTGAGCATCGATTATGATGTGCTGATAGGCTTGGTCACATGGGAGGAGAAGATCCTAGTCACAAGTTCACAACCTAACAAGACAATTCTAGATATAGCCTTGGCCAAATGAGCTGAATTAGATCTTAAATATACTCCCTCCGTCCCACAAAGTTAGTCCAAAAGGACGGATTTCTCGTAGATTAAGAAAAATGGAATAAAGTGGGTGAAAAATTAGATAATATAGGTAATATATAAGATTAGATAGGGATAGTTTTGTAATTTTGTAAAGAAAGGTGATAAGAAAGTTGGATAATGTGGGTAATATATGAGATTAGGTAGGGATAGTTTTGTAATTTTGTAGAGAAAAGTGATAAAGTTGATGGAAAGGTTGGATAATAGGGGGTAATATATATGATTGAATGAGGGTATTATTGTAAAAAATATAGATATAAATGGAAAGAAAGGAAGATGGACAAACATTTTAGGACGCCCAAAAAGGAATACGAGACAAACTTTCTGGGACGGAGGGAGTATGCTTAAACCAGACCTTTTCAGGACACAAGTATAAGTACGTGTCTGACATTGCCTAGTAAAGTGTCACAAAGACACCCTATTTCCAGGAAGCTATAATTTGTTATGTAGCTTAATTTCAAGTTTGCCATTGTTTGATTGAGGTGAAATTGCATATATGACCTTAGAAAAGTTTGTAATATGAAAAATACCCCAATTTATGTTAAATGGTAAGGTGGTATTTTTTTGGGCATTTCTACAATTAAAAACTTTAATGTTCTTTTTCTTTCTAATACAAACAATAATCTTTTTTTTTTCAAGAGAATAAAAAGTAAGAATAAACAAAAAACCAAATGGGCCAAATCTGATCCCAAAAGTGTACTTCACAAATGCAACTATCTCTGTTAGAGCCCCCTCTCCCTCAAATTCGATCCGGATTGTGAGTAAACCACGCCATTCAGATTCAAATTATAGTACTCGTTGAAGGGTTCGAAAGCAAGGCAAGAAGTTGTGAAATCTTGAATGCTGGATCCGCTACACGATGAGATTAAACCTTTGCGAGTCACGTGACACCTGCACTTCGAACCGACACCTTCATTTCTCCTCCTCCAAGCACAATCTCGTTCTAATTGTCAGAGTTAGAGTACAAGAAGCATTCAAGCTCTTCTCTCCTCTCGAACCGTCAATGAACACGTATGCCGCCACCAACTCCGTGTTTCGCTGCAGCAGGTTGTTGTGCCATTGGCGGTCTAAGCAGAGCAACTGTTCCCTGCTTCATCTACACCTTAATCGTCGTCATTTGCCTCCTCCTCGTCGCCACCGATTCTCCTAAGCTTTTTTTCCTTTATTCTGGATTTTCTAATTAATTCTAAATAGACAAAATAAATAAAACCATTAATTCCTTTTAAAATAAAGTATTTCATTTCATGTTTAGAGGTATCGCTGCCAATTTTTATATTTTTGCTATTACAAACCCTTCTAGAGACATGTATCGCTATAAACACGTTGTTGATATATGGGAACTTTTTGTTTGACAAAATGTG
Source organism: Polygonum maritimum (assembly GCA_963924305.1). NCBI lineage: Eukaryota > Viridiplantae > Streptophyta > Magnoliopsida > Caryophyllales > Polygonaceae > Polygonum > Polygonum maritimum. Next base: position 21,843,608 of record OZ002732.1, on the reverse strand, counting down.
TACCACAATGCCATGTGGTCTCGGACCACAAAAGCACACCAACCGGGAGAGCTTTTTATCACCATGGGCTTTGGGCTGGCCCTTAAATGTTAATAGTGTTAAATTAATATCACTAAATTAAGAAACTATACATACGAAAATACCACTAAATTAAGAAACTATACAAATGAATATCTATTATCTATTGCTATATAGTAACGTGGAAGCAAATTCTGTCACCATATTTTGTCACATCACACTCATATTTAAAAATTTATATTATTAAATGTTTATTTTATCATAATCTTATACATACCTAATTAAGATATTAATTCTATGTTACCTTTTGAATTGTTTAATTAATAATTCCATCCAAATATATAAATCTCAATCATATCGATATACTTATTTAATTAATACATAGATCTATCATAACCTTTTATTTTAAAAAATATTTTTATTTAGTCATAATGTAAAAGTCATACTTTTAATACTTTACCCATTTAATTAAATAGCATAATAATTATTAAATTATTTTTCATAATTATATTATCGTATTTTTCAAAAAAGTATCAATGGTAGATCATTCTACCACTATATTTAAGCTAAGCATTCATTCTATTAAAACAATATATTAAATACTTCTTTTACTATCATATCATATTAAAATCTCAATAAAAAGATTAGATATTATATTTACCATTAATATATCTCCAATATTACATCTTGATTACGTTTTACATAAAAGATAAATTTCTTATTTAAGATAATGATTTGCGAATATTTTGATATAATATTTTTATGTTTCGTATTTTTATTATTGTTTCACAACATAATAGCATATATTTTATATAATTTAGTTTTCATTTTTATCTTGTTAAATATTATCTATATCTTTAAAATAAAACTATATTAATCGAGATTCTATTTAATTAATTAAACCTAAAAAGACTTTATCAATTTTTAATAAAATTTAATATTTCATCTTTATATATGGTATTCTTCCTTGATTATTTACATGTATATTTATGTATATATAATGCATCTTTATATGAAATATTAATTCATAACTGTATAAGTATTGTTACAAATCATATTTTATTAAGAAGATGTGATATTAGTTTAGATAAAAAAGACTCACTTTAATTAGATAAGAGGATAAATTATTTGCGGATAGAAAATTTATATGAAACATCTGTAAATAAAATAAGGTGGATGGGGTATAAAAGTTTAACACAAAAACTGCCCTTAACTAATTTAGGCTTACAAGTATACCAACCAATGGCGCGTACCTTGTATGGGACTATGGGGGTTTTATTTATTTATTTATTACTTTGTATATGAATTTACTATAACAATTAAATATATTAGCATATGTCAATTTTGTTTCAAAATGACATTTATCTTTTGGATTATAAAATGACATAATTCTTGTATATCATCAAGTATTTATATAAACATATATGTAAAGATGCATTATCATCAAGTGTTTATGATTTGTAACAATACTTATATAGTTATGGATTAATATTTCACCTATCCAACAATAGATCTATAATAATTAATATTTTAGTCTAAGTTTGAAAACGGGTCCAGGTAAATTCAATATATATTTATAATTCAGAAATAGTAAAGGATAGTGTTAGCATTAAGTCATTTATAGCATGGCTACCCTATTTTTAAGTAAGGATTTTTTATATAATTTTTCTATTCGTAAATAATGATTACTTTTTCTAATTACATACAACTTTTTATGTAATCTAGTACCAATTCTTAATAACATATGGTTTGTAACATCACTATTAAGGAACATATTCTTAAAATAATATGATAGTTAAAATAATATTAAAATTAAATAGTATGATATAATAATATAATAATATTTTATTATATAATACTATAACAAAAATAGATTATATTAATCAGAAGAAAATTTATTTATTTTGCAAATATAACAACAAAGGTCAATTATTACCCTATCGACTACTACTTAAGTTACAATAGATATATCGTATATAAACCAATATTATCATTTTTATATAAAAATTTCCCAAGCAAGGCCAACCCTACTAAATTTCTTAGGTAAACTAGCAAGAAAAATATTCTTTCTAAAATGTTTACTTACTAAACAAAGATTTTGTTCAATAAGTAAACATACATTAATGACTACAAATAATATCATAACTCTACTTTGTTTTAAAACGAGAGTTACATTTTGGATAATAAAATAACATAATTTCTTTATATAATTAAATATTTATATAAAATATATCATCAACGTTTTATCTATACATAAACGTACATTCAAATGATTGAGGAAGAATGAATAAGAATAAGATGTATTATCAAATTTTATTGAAAAATAATAAGAATCTTTTATTATTTAGATTGAATTGCATTCATTTACTTATAGATATAATAAAAATCATTTTTTTTGGTCAACCGAAGAGGACAGCTCTTCAAGAGAAACTAAGTACTGGGCAAAACACTAATAGTGCGCGGGGTGGCCCTCCCCCGAGCATCATGCAGCAAAATAAAGCCGAGATCCCCAGGCGGATTCGGTAACAAATGAAAACCTAATGGAAACGAGAAGGCTAGGGAGTCCACGAGATTATTCGCTTCCCTATAGACGTGGAGGAGTCGGACGTTCCATTGCCGACTAATGAGGTCTTGACATTTCTTGACGATGCTCGAAAGGGGATGTCGGTCAGAAATCGATCGGTTGATAAGGCTAACCCCAAGTAGGGAGTCCGTTTCCACCCATACCTCTCGGAATCCCTCCTCCCAAGCTAACTTGAGGCCGTCGTAGATGCCCCAAAGCTCCGCTCTCGGCACTGAGCACGCCCCTAAGTTGTGCACGAAGCCTTTGATCCAGTTGCCATCCGACCCTCGAATCACCCCTGCAGCTGCGGCTTGACCGTCCGCCCGCCTCGCTCCATCCGTGTTGACCTTGACTCCATCGGGCGGTGGTCGCGACCAAGCCACCAGCGTCTCCACCCTGTTGTGGTTAACGATGTTCGGACTACTTCTTCTATCTTGGGCAGCTTGATATTCCCAGGTCCTATCCAGCACAAAGCGTTCCGCGTTGGGCAGCCTGGTAGTTCCACTGAAGGCCAGGTTGTTTCTCCAGCGCCAGATCCACCAGACGGCATGGGCAAAGATCGCCGACCACTCCATTCCTCCATGAACTACCTTATTTGACAAGATGTTCTCACGAACCCACCCTGCAAATGGCAAAAGGAAGAAATCAGTGCTGGTGTACGGTGCAAGGATCTCGCGCCACATACCTGAGACGACCGGGCAGTCCCGGAAGAGATGGCAGAGGGTCTCCCGATCTGAGTTGCAGATTTCGCAACCATCCTCTTCAGTCAAGTGACGTCGCCTGCGCTCCACATTCGTGAGGACTCCTCCCTTCACCATCAGCCAGAGGAAGGTCCGCACTTTCTCCGGCCCTTTAATCCGCCAAATGGCCCTGTATAGGGTCCCGTCGTTCCATTGGAGGCCGGCATCAGCGAAGATGTTGAGATACGCTGACGACACCAAATACTCCCCGTCGTGCGAGTACCGCCAATTGAGGTTATCCGGGCGGCCTTCACAAACTTCCAATGCAGCAAGCTTCAATAAATATTCTTGGGGCAGAAACGCTGTCAAGGTCGCCCAATCCCAATCTTGTTCCTGAGTCCAGAAACTCCTGACCGTCGCCGACACTTGCAAACCTTCTATCGGAGACTTGGCCACCTCAAGGAGCCGATGATCCGTGAGCCAGACGTCTAGCCAGAACCTGATCGTCTCCCCATTCCTAAGCACCCACGCACATCCCTTCACCACGGTGTTGCACATCCCACTCTGTAACCCTTGCAAAACTCTAGACGTGGCCTGAGGAACCACACCGTTGGGCCTTAGGTATTTCATCCGGAGGATCGAGGCCCACCGGGAATTAGGCTCCTGAATAAAACGCCAGCTGAGTTTACCGAGCACAGCTTGGTTAATGGCCCGCATAGGCCTCAGCCCGAGACCACCTAATCTCTTTGGTTTGCAAACTTCATCCCACCCAACTGTGTGGATCCTTTTCCTGGCGTCCTCCCCACTCCATATGAAGTTTCGCACAATCTGATCAATGCGATCGCAAGTGGCTTTGGGCAGCTCGATGGTCGACATAGTATAGACCGGGATCGAGGATAAAACTGATTTGGCTAGAGTGACCCTTCCTGCAAACGACAAGAATTTGCCTTTCCAGGAGGCTAATCTATCGCTGACCTTGTCCACCAAAGGCAAGAACATCTCCTTCGTGACCTTTTTATGGAGGATGGGCATACCTAAATAACTTCCCAGCTCGGACGTTACTTCGAAACCACACTCACATCGGAGCCCTTCTATAAGATCGGGCCTCACATTCTTCGACACAAAGAGTTTAGACTTCGACACGTTAACCTTCTGACCCGAGGCTTTGCAGAATGTGGTGAGAATTTCGTTAATCACCCTAATCTGTGAGATCGAAGCTTCAGCGACTAGCACAATATCATCCGCAAAAAACATATGGGAGATCTCGGGGCGACTCCGGGAAAGACGGATCGGCTTCCACTCTTTCCTCGCAACTGCCAGCTGGATCATTTGACTAAGTCTTTCCATGCACATGATGAAAAGATATGGAGAGATTGGATCCCCTTGACGGATGCCGCGGGTCGGCTTAAAGCTCTCGGTGACTTCCCCGTTCCACAAGAGCCTCATAGAAGTGGTACTAATGCATTCATAGACCCACTCAGCCCACTTAGTCGGAAGTCCAGCATCGAGTAGGGTCTCTGCAACGAACTCCCAACTTAACCGGTCGTAGGCTTTCTCGAGATCGATCTTAAGAATCATCCATCCCTTCCGGCCCTGCTTCCTTCTCATCGAGTGAACGATTTCTTGGACTATCACCACATTATCAGAGATCAGCCTGCCCGGCAAAAAACTCCCCTGCATAGGGCTTACAATCTCAGCTAAGACGGGTCTCAATCGGTTCACCATAACCTTCGTTATAAGCTTGTAGACGACATTACAAAGGCTTATGGGGCGAAAATGGTTGACTTTCTCTGGTTTGGCCACCTTTGCAAGCCACACCAACAAAGTCTCATTCCCCCATTAGGAAGCTTGCCGCTGTCAAAGAACTTCTGCACAAAACTGATAGTTGACGTCCCAACACAATCCTAGGACCTCTGGAAGAAACAAGCTTGGAACCCGTCAACTCCTGGAGCCTTGAAACTTCCTGTCTGGCTAACCGCGTCAATCACCTCCTGCTCAAAGACCGGCCTCGAGAGGGCCTGCCAGCTCCCCTGCGGTAGTGGTGGGAACGCCCTAGTGATGACCTCATTTGAGTCGTGCATTGAAATCGTCGGGGCGTATAGGTCTTTGAAATAACGAATGGCCAGCTCCTCCATTCTCACCTCATCTCGGACCTTTGTATTCGCTTCATCAATGAGGAAATCGATCCGATTACGCCGGCGACGGATTATAGTGGACATGTGAAAAAAGCAGTATTGCGGTCCCTTGATCTCAGCCACTCCTCCCGAGACTTTTGGAACCATAACAATTCCTCTTGATCGAGTATACCGCTCAACTCTGCTTGCAACTCTGCCTCCAGGCCTAACAAGAACGGGGTGACCTTAGAAGCAAGCGCCTTTTGTGCCCCAGCTAGCCTCGCTAGAGTTTGCTACTTCTTCTGGTGAATGTTGCCAAATGTTTCCCGGTTCTAGGCCACCAGTACTTCCTTAAGAGCCCCAAGTGCCTCATGAGTCTCAACTATGTCATCCCAGTGGCTTTGAACGGTAGGCTTGAAGGATTGGTGAGTAAACCAGGCCGCCTCCAGACGAAAGGGACGACGCTGCTTATTTCTCCTCTTTTGGCTGTCAAAATTGAGCAGGATCGGAGCATGGTCCGAGCCAAAGACAGGTAAGTGACGGACAGCTGCCTCTGGCCACTCAATCCGACCAGTGGAATTCGCAAGCACCCTGTCCAGCCTACGAGCTTTGTACGTTTGAGTGGATTTTCCGGTCAACCACGTAAACACCGGGCCAGTGAAGTTCAAATCTATCAGCCCACACGAGTTCAGCAACTTATGGAAAGCTCCCGAATCCCCTAACAGAGGCTCCACTGTACCTGAGCTCTCCCAAGTATGAAGTGTGCAGTTGAAATCTCCGCCCACAAAGACGCTACCCCTGCATCTTCGAATAGTGTCTTGCAAAACCACCCAAAAATTCACCCTTTTAGTTTCATGAGGAGGAGCATAAACCACTATTAGATTGATAGTCTTACAGTTCTTATTCATAACAACATGAATAAAATTTTCATAAAGTTGGATCACATGGAGGTCGATAGTAGCATCGTTCCAACACAACCAAATTCCTCCCTTAAAGCCTTCCGCTTCCACACGGACACTTTTGGTAAGGCGAATGCGCTCACACACTCTGTCGGCCTGATCTCCAGAGATTTTGGGCTCAAAAATGGCGAGCAAATCAAACGGAGTGTTGCTTAATCATATAGTTGATGGCCCTGCGGAAACCGCCATTCCCGTCCCCGCGGCAATTCCACATGATGCAATTCATAAGGACAGAGGAAAACGAGTGGGAGGGGACTCGAGACCGCCTCCTAGTGCCCTTGCGTCAGGTCTTGGGGCTCCACTTGCATCGTGGCCCCGCCTTCCTGGTCGTCGCCGGCGGTGATCTCCCCCGCCATCTGGCTTTCGCTTGTGAGGTCGATTTCCGGAATCGCCATCTCTGGAACCTCGCTTGGTTCCTCGCTCCCATCGGCCGCCTGTGAGGATGTGGTCACAGTTGGTGACGATTCCCGAATTTCCAGGCCGCTACTCGCCTGTGGGCTGGCCCGAAACGGTTACATTGTTTTCCGTTTGGGCTTGTTTGTGGTTGTCTTGGGCCGAGTCAATTTCCTCAGGCCCAGTAATCCCTTCATTTTCATTCCTAGGTCTTTTTCCACACCCGTTGAGATTTGGTTCTGGGACCCTTTCGGCCGCAGACGTGTTTGTCTTCTTCCTCTGGTTTTTGAGGTTTGACTTCCTATTTGTCCTTGGGCCTGCGCTAGACGACGTTCCTGCTTCGAACTTGGAACCCTTGGAAGACCCCTGTCCTTGCTGCAGCTGCGCCGTCCCTTGTCCCTACGGGTTTCCGAAAATACTCCCACTAAGCTCCTGTCTCTCCAGCGCTATAGCTTTGCCTTTGCTATTCTTAGTCGGTTTTGCCCGTTGGTCTGAACTTTTGACTCCTGTACCATTCTCCGAGGCTGCCTCCCGACCGTTTGCCTCGGTCTTGCTTTGCTCCGCCGGCCCGTCCTTCTCCTTCGGCTTCGCCGGTCGCCGGCGCCTCGGAACCACCATCCAGGGACCATAGTTCTCCCCCTCAGACGGTGTTCCTCCCACTCCGGCTCCGTTTTGGCCGCCGTTAGCATTTCCGTCCGGTCCTTCTTTCATCCTTGACGAAGCCTCGGTGCATTTCTGTGTCTCCGGGGAGCAGTGGGCGGCAAGATGACCATACCTCCCACACTTGAAACATATGTGTTGCAAACCCTCATACTCCAGAAACAAGCGCCTTCCATCAACTCTGATTGATCCCTTCAACGGCTTTGTAAGGTCCACTTCCACACAAATCCGCGCGTATCGGCCTCTCTTCGAGAAGAGGGTTTTTGTGTCCACTTTTAGAGGGCGGCCGATGCTACTGGCAATACTCAACAGGATGTTCTCTTCGTATAGCATCAACGGAAGCTTCGACACCCTAATCCAGGTCGGCGACGTTGTAATAACATCGGTTTCGGGGTCGAACTCCGGGGACCACGCCTTTATGATGAGGTAATGGCCAAACACTGTCCACGACCCACCCGAAATAGCGTGGAGGTAGTCCCTCTCGGTCTCAAAGCGTACAACGTAGAAGCCGTTGGGCAGGTCCACCAGCCCCATCCTTCCGACGGGCCTCCACAGTTCTCTCAGTTTCTTGTCCATCGTTGCATACGGCACAAAGCTGTCGAGGACTTTAACTATCAGTGATGACCTCCATACCGACGCCAGCGCTTGGCGGACCTCCGGCGCAATTGTTATGTCAGGTTCTCCGTTCTCGCCGTTCGGATACGCTATCTGTATTCTGTTTTCCACAAATTCCGGCGCGAGCTTTGGCCTCTGCTGGCCCTTCTCTCCCATGAACATTTCCTTCCATGTGTGTGGGGGGTCTGGGGGTTTGCTAGGAGGCTGCGTTGGGGGGTGTGATCGGTGTTCATGGCAGTGATCGAAGCTTGGTTCTCGGTGACAGTGGTAGCAGTTGGTTGTACGGACATGTTTTCTTTAGAGAGCGTTTTTTACGTCTTTATGGAGAGCACTAGCTAGCTGTCAGAAATAATAAAAATCATTAAATGCACATTGGATTAATATAGTATTACATTACAATTATAGAGATTATTTAACAAAAATAAAAAAGAAAATTAACTTTTCGTTTATACAAGTTATTATGTAAAGAAACATTGATTAAATAAAAAAGTATTTGAATATCAAACATAAATAATGAATCATTACCTTACTTAAGATGATGGCTTCTTGTTTAAAGTTGGAAAATTTTGCATTCGTTCATATTCATAACATAAGTTGTTAGTGTATGATGTGCATAAGACTACAAGTCATGGAAGATTGGAGAAGATCTTAACTTCTTAGGTGGATTTAAGTGAAATTTTTAATTGGCCTCAAATGTCTATCTTTATGTTGAAATTATTACAGGCTGTGCTTGTTGTGCAAAAGGGAAATATATAATTAATTCAAGGAGGTGCACGGAGGTTTCGGGTTTGGTGTCAGAAACGAGGGGGTCAGACTCTATTGGACTTTGCGGATGCTTTAAGATTTATAGTGGTAAACTCGGTTCAGAAAGAGGGAAGATCAGTTGGTCACTTTTAAGAGCGGGTCGATGAAAACGCAGATTGATTTCTTTGTGGTTAGGAGAGCGGACAAAAGAGGATGTAGAGATTGCAAAGTGATCCCTTATGAAGGTCTTTTAACACAGCATAAGTTGTTGGTTTTGGATTTAAAGGGTTTGGGCAGGTAGAGATAGGTGTTTAGTAGGCCGCAATAGAGAATCAGATGGTGGTGTCTTTCAGAAGAGAATGGGCAGAGTTTGAAAGATAAGATTTTCGAGGAAGCCGACGTAAAAGGGGCATGGCAAGAAAGGAGTGATGCAAACATGATGTGGGGTAAAATGACATAATGTATTCGCAGAGCAGCGTGTGGAGTGTTAGGCATGTCGAGAGGCGGTTCTGGTCACAGGAGGTCAGTCGCGTACTCGCGTGGTGCAGTGAAGAGGTGTAGGAGAAAGTGAAGCACAAGCAAATTAGCTTTTAAATCGTGGGTGAGGAGTAGTGGCTTAGACAAAGAGGTGAGATTGGCAGAGTACAAAGCAGCGAAGAAGGAAGCGAAGAAAGCAATGGCGAGTGCAAAGGAGAGAGCGTATGTGAGCCTCTATAAGGCACTCGTCGAAAAAGGTGGAGAGCACGTTTTGTATAGGCTCGCGAGAGAGAGGGATAGGATGAGCTCGGATTTGGGCAAGGTTCATTGGATCAAAGACGAAGATGGAAATGTGCTATTGGATGATGTAGATATCAGGCAACGGTGGGAGAGGTACTTTTGCGGTCTTCTTAATGAGGGTTGTGAGTCACTTGAGGGGCACCGAGTTGCAGGGAATCAGGGCAGTTGTCTCATCTACAGGCAGTTTTCTAGGGAAGAAGTCAATAAGGTGATCCGCAAGATGGGCAGAAAAAGGGCAGTGGGTCCGAATGAGATCCTAGTAGAAATTTGGAAATGTTTGGGTGAGAGGGGATTTGAATGGTTAGAGGGGCTTTTCAACGCTATTTTCAAGACGGCCAAGATGTAGGAGGAGTGGAGACTCAGTAAGTTAATCCCATTGTACAAGAACAAAGGGGATATTCAACATTGCAACAACTATAGGGGATAAAACTTTTGAGTCATACAATGAAAGTGTGGGAGAAGGAAATTGAGCTGAGACTGAGGCGGCTAGTTCAAGTGATGGAAAACCAATTCGGTTTTATGCCTGGGCGATCATCCGTAGAGGTTATCCATTTGTTGAGGAGACCAGTTGAGGCCCACATGGAGAGAAAGAAAAACTTGCATATGGTGTTCGTCGAAGGAGAAAGCATATGAAAGGGTAACGAGATAGTTAATTTGGGAGTGCTTGGAAGCCAAAGAGGTCCCGGACTCTTTTATCAAAATCATTCGAGACATGTATGAGCAGTCGAGGACGAGTGTATGCACATCAGGAGGGGATACATATTATTTTGAAGTGGGGATGGGTCTTCATCAAGGTCCAGCTCTGAGCCCCTTCCTGATCACGCTAGTGTCATATGGTGACTAGGGATGTCGAGGGAGAGGTTCCGGGGTGCATGTTGTTCGCAGATGACATAGTTTTGGTGGAGGATTCTACAGAGAGGGTGAGCAACAAGCTGGAAGTGTGGAGGGAGAGGCTAGAAAGCAAAGGGTTTAAGTTGAGTAGGAATAAGACGGAATATGTGGAGTACGGTTTTAGTCAGGAGGTTGAGCTTAGAAGTGCGGTGCAGTTGAGCGGTGATGTCATTGCGAAGAAGGATTACTTCAAATACATGGGTTCTATTTTGTAGCCCGATGGGTGTATTGATGAAGATATTAGATCTCATATTCAGAGAGGCTGACAAAGTGGAGGGTGGCTTCAGGGATTCTGTGTGACAAGAAAGTTCCTCTCAAGCTCAAGGCAAAGTTCCATAAGTCTGTTGTAAGGCCAACAATCCTCTATGGTGCTGAATGTTGGATGACGACGAAGGTGTAGGAGCAGAAACTCGCAGTCGCAAAGATGAGGATACTTAGATGGATGTGTGGTCACACAAGGATGGATAAAATTAAAAATGAAGAGATCAGAGGCAAGCTCAGGGTCGCTAGTATTGGTGACAAGTTAAGAGAAGCTAAATTGAATTGGTTTGGTCATGTCCAAAGGCGGAGCTCTGATGCTACGGTCAGGAGGTGCGAGCATTTGGATTTAAGGGCTTTCCGAAGGGATAGGGGTCGTCCGAAGAAGCGATGGATGAACAACATAAAGCCAGATATTGCCTTGTTACGGATTTCAGAGAATTTGGCTCAGTGCAAGGAGATGTGGAGGGAGAAGATTAGGGTGCTAGATAGCTAGTCGGCTTGTCTCGGTTTTTATTTTTACTTATTTTCATTTATTTTTTCATTTATTATTTTATCTATTTTTTATTTAATTTTTTGGGTTGTATTGGGTGCATTTCATCTAGGTCTGAAATACCCCCAAAAATGCCCCTCGCCTATCCGTATCTCTAACTCCTCCCCCTCAAAACCTTCCTGTAAAACTCCCCACTCCTTCCTCATCAAATCCCTCAAAAACCAAGTCCCTTCCACCTCCCAAACCTAAATCTACAACTCCTTCGCAGATTATGGACGCCTTCCCGGCGGAAGTAAGAAGCAAAGGGAAGCATGACCCCTCATCCAAGAAGCAAAAGACCAGTCCCTCCTCTAAATCCAAAAAGCCAAAGGAGATACCGTCCTCAACAAAGTCGGTGCCGTCCTCATCTCCTCCTCCCTCTCAATCCAAATCCATCATGGTCCACCATCCCCTCCGATTCTCCCAGTACCCGGCCGTCCCTACTCGTATTGACCTCCCCCACTTTCCAAAAAGACCCAAGTCTAGGGGACCGTCTACTGAAAAGGACGCCGAGATAAGCCAAGATTTTCTAATGACAAAAAGAGGGAGAGTCCCCATAAGAGTGGGAGCTAGAGGCTGCAAGAGGAAAGCTAAAAGAAGTTCAGCAGAGCAGCCAAGTATATCTGAAAAGGGATGTACGCCACAATTGTCGATGTGGAAGAGTCCCCAGAAAAGGTTGTCGTCTCCCCTACAAAGTCTCCAGAGACAACTCCAATTAAGTCTCAAGGTACTCCAACTACCTTAGTTGAGAACGCCCCTCCATCTTCTCCCATGTAGGTGGTATAAATTAATGTGGATGTGCCTGAAGAAGATGATGAGGCCATCGCACGCGAGTATGAGGATGTCGTTCAGTAATGGGTCGCTTACAAGGAAGAAACAAAAGACTTTGAACTCGATGCTCAACTTGATAAAGATGTTGAAGAGGATCAAAGATAGGAGCTAATTCATGAGGACGCTCTTGAAGATCAGTAAACAGAGCAACTAGAAGATGAGAATGCTGCTAGAAATGATGAGAACGCCGGTTTGGATGACGCGAAAATGCTGATGAGGAAGATGATGACGAAGAGGAGCGCCCAAAGAAGAAAGGGAAGAAGGCAAATGACACGGAATTTGAGCATATTCTCAGTCCGTAATCTTTGATGAAGCCATAGAGCAAAACATCGCATCGACTGTATTCTTCTGGACGCCTCCCTTAGCCGCAAACCGATTAACTTGGCCAAAATCATGATGGAACATATGGACAAGTGTACAAGGAAGGAGCACTAGCTTCCCTACCCAGGATTGATCAAAGAAGTTCTTCTGAAGGAGAACGTCTACGAAGCCGAAAATGAGGTCAAGTATGGGATGCATTAGGACGTCCGTGCTCTCACCCTTATTCGCAACAATGAGGACCTCCCCTCGGTGCTAATGAAGAAGAGAGTTGAAGAGGCCACTGTACAAAAAGAAACTAAGGCCGCACCTGAGGCCGAAGCAAATCTGAGTAGGGAAGAAAGGTTGGCATATTTCGATCAAGTAGTTGGGGACGCTGATGCAGTTGCGACTGCCTCTTCTAGTTGTCCTCAGCCTCACCCTACCCTTACAAATCCTGAGCAGCACTCAGTCAAGTCCCTTTTGTCTATGATGCTCGAGAATAATGTTTGCTCATCAACCACATCAATGTCTACAGCGACCAACATCAGTCCTTAGTTGATCACCTGGCCTATCTATCGTAGAGTGTCGCTCAGTAATCTAATGATTCTTGAAGCTCTTAAAGACGCCCTGCCAATCGAGAACTTGGACTGATCACCTCCTTCCCTCTCCATTTCCTTCACACATTTTGTTGCATTTTAGTATCAAACACTTCATCATGTGTTTTATAAACTCTATTTCATGAATGAATTTCATATTGTGTTCATACTCTGTGTTCAAGCGTTCTTACTTTTAGTTATGATTTTATAATGCTAACCGTCCTTTAACACTTGTTATCCTTTTCGATGATCCCAAAAGGGGGAAGTTTATTTTTTTAGAAATGCGTTATGAAAACGTTGTCTAAAATATGCAAGTGTTAAGGAAGAACTAAGACAAAGGTTTTCAGAACGCTCACCCAAAAATCCAAATGTTGAAAACTTGTTCATAACTGAAAAATTGCTAAGTCCCACGGGGAGGCTAATAAGTTTTCACCTGTTGGGAAAATGTTAAGGACGCCTTCAGTAATTAACATTGTGCCTGGCGTCCCTTAGTTTTGATATGACAAACTCGCCTTGATCTAATAAGTTGTCCAAGTGTTTCAGGGACGCACGTTGAAAAGGACAACAAGTTGACAAACATGTAGTCGTCCTTAAGAAGTAAGGACGCTACATCCTTCAGTGAACGGCGTGGCAAAATCATTCACAAGGACACCGTCCTTATTCAATACACTGGAGTCTCTCAAAGCTGGCCGACAAAGTGACATCACCAGACAAGCTTTGATCATAATCTCCACGTGGAAGAAGATCCCGCATCCAAGTCTAACGGAATTGCCAGTAAGCTTCCTTGATCATCACAGAGACACGTGGAAGCTGATTACTGTTGCAACGTCCCCAAAGGGCATGATCGTCAGAGAAAGTCGCCCTTTCCCAATGTCACTATAAATACTCGTCCAGAGCATTTATTGTGATGTGACGCTTCAGAGAATATTCAGGGAATTTGTCAGTCGCTCAAGAACACCAAGAACAAGCTCAAGAACAAGTGAGAACTAGGTGTTAGATCGAGCGAGAAGCGTACCACAAAACCACAAAGTGTTTGTAACAGAAAAGAACAAAAATAGTGAGAGAGTCCTTACGACGAACTGTAAGGAAAAGGTGATAGCGTCCTTTAGAGAGATTAAGTTAGGTTACTCTACAGGCTTAAAGGAGTTGTTACTAGTGGACTTAGGGACGCCCTTCTAAGTGCCAGAGAAGTGTAACTACTCGCCAGTGTATTGTAAGGAAACTTAATAAGAAAGGAAAGAAGCTATTACAAAATCCTCCAAGGAGGTAGAGGTTTACACTCAAGGACTAGTTGGTACTTGAGTGGTTCCTCTATAAATCAAAAGCGTTCCTTACTTATTGTCTTTACTTGTTTAGTCTTTTGATTTCCGCTGCAAGCTAAGGAAGTCCTTAAGCTTTATTAAGGACATCTTGGTAAAGGACGACTTTAACCCTGTTAAGGACGCCCTTGTATTTTTGACTAACGATCCAACAATTGGTATCAGAGCAGGCGCTCTAGATTCTTACTGAGTTGCAGGTAAAGATGGACATGGAACCGATTGGAATCTCTTTTGTGAAGCCTCCGCGCCTGACGGACGGCAACTTCAATCGCTGGAAGACAAGGTTCGCGAATTTCTACAGAGGTCAAAATTATCAATGCTGGAAGGTCATTATGACAGGAGATCTCAAGGTGCCCGCTGACAAAGCTGATAAGGAGGACGAGTGGGGTCCTGACGAGTTCAAATTGATGGAAACCAACGCAAAAGCCATGTGTTTCCTTCAAGCATCCCTATGTGAAAGGGACGCCACTCGAGTTGGTAACTTGCCAACGGCTAAACAACAGTGGGACGCCCTGGAGAAGTTTCATGTAGGAACAGCTGAAATGAAAGAGGACGTCCAGCTGAAAATCAAGAAGGAGTTCTATGCTTTTAGCATGCTGCCAAATGAGACAGTGAACGACTACTCATATCGTTTTGAAGCTCTTGTCACCAAGATGAGGAACTTGGGCATCCCAGAAACAGAAATCTCCATGAGGAATAGAGTTCAAGTGGTCATTGATGGTTTGACCGGAGTCTGGAACTTTGACAGGACAATGTTCAAAGAAAATACAGCCAACAAAACTCTAGATATGGAAGAAATCTATGGGAAGCTCAGGCAGTACGAGGAAGAAGAATTTCTGACATGGCTCAACTTGGACAGAATCCTCAAACTGATCTTGCATTGGCGTCCACAACACCAGAGTACGCTGAGTACCTTCGGCGTCAACAGGAAATCGCTGTAATGGTGGAAGCCAACAAAGCTGAGAACCGCGAGAAGATGCGCGTTCAAGCCTTAAAGGAAAGAGAAAGCAAGTCTAAAGAACAAATGGATGCATAAGAAGAAGTTGCTCTCTTTAACAAAGTTCTTCGTGTTTTTGGCAAAAGGAACAAACACGTCAATAAACACAAGATGCCCAAGAAGGAAAGCCGCAAGTACACTGAGGCAGAAATGAAGGAACTCACATGCTACAAGTGTAACAGGAAAGGGAACTTTGCTAAGAAGTGCACAACAGGAATGTATGCAAAGGAAATGAAGACAAAAGCTCTCATTGGAGCGTTCGCCTCTGCATGGGATAATGGGAGTTCTTCCTCTGATGATGATGATGAAGAACCCGATGAACAAGTATACATAGCCCTTGAGGACGCATCTGATGTGAGCAAGTAGCTTTCATGGCTATGGAGGACGTCACTGTTGTTGAACAGAACGCTTCGAAATCTGAAAATGAGGTAACTCGTGAATCTATGATGAGTTCTCTTGAAAAGTGTTCTAAGTCCAAACTTATTAAGCTCATTGGAAAAATCATGGAAGAAAGCGTGATCATGCAAAATAGAATGGATGAACTTGAACTTGAAAATGAAAATATAGTGGTTGAATGTGAAAATTGTAGTTCCATGACCATTCAACTAGAGTCCTCTTGTGAAGAAACTAAGTCCCTAAAAACTGAAATCATGTGTCTCAAACTTGAGAACGCTAAGCTTAGGGAAGAAGTGAAAGTAATGGGTAAGAGTCCCATAGTTGAAGAAGTCAGACCAATGGTCTTCGTCCCAGCTAAGAGAGGTCTAGGTTATGAATCTGACACTAAGAACTCTCTTCCTAGTGATTTTGAGGCAAGTAAAACTTCAGAACTTGAACTTGAACGGGAGAAAACCAAAAATCTTCTTGAAAGAATTAGAGTTCTAGAGAGTGGGGAATTAGGAAAGGAAGACTACTACACTAACTCCACTAGTCATAAGATTTACAAGAAGATTGCTAAAGGGGACGGTTCAAAAGTTTGTAATCCTCAAAAGATGAAAGAAAACAAGATTCAGCGTCCCAATAAGAAGTACTATCTTGGTACTTACTATAGGACGTGTTGGTACTGTGGACAAGGAGATCACTTCAAATATGATTGCTTAAAACTCAAAGAAGATGTTGAAAATGGAAAAGCTGCTAGGACTAACAACGAAAATGCTAAGTCTGTTCCTAAGGCTAATCCTAGGCGTTCTAGACGCTCTAGGAACTCTTTCCGCAAGCATGCTATTTCAAATGATGTGAATATTAATGATTACATGCTAGAACCAGCGTTCTATTTCTGTAACGAACCAGGTAAGGAACACCTTGCTTGGGTCGCCAAACACTAACGTTGTTATGGCAGGTGGAAGTGAGGGGACGCCCATGGATCATCGATAGTGGCGCCTCAAATCATATGACTGGAAGCCAGATCCATCTCACTTCTATCCAAAGTAGTGCCACGGGAGGAACTGTCTCGTTTGGCAACAAGGGCAAGGGAAAGATCAAAGGAACGGGAACTGCTATTCGCAACCCGTCCATCAAAGCAACAAATGTCAGCCTTGTTGAAGGACTTGGCTTCAATCTCCTTAGCGTCTCCCAGATGTGTGATCAAGGTGAAAATCTAGTCACTTTCGACTCAAAGGAGTGCCTCGTCATCAACAAGAAATCAAACAAAGTCGTTCTCAAAGGAGTACGCCAGAACAATGTCTACATCTTTAACCAGGAGTTCAAGCCTAAATCAGAATTATGTCTATCTGCTTCAAAGGAGGACGCTGATCTATGGCATCGCCGACTTGGCCATGCTGGACCAAGCACAATCCTTAAGCTACACCAGGGAAATCTTGTGAAAGGACTTCCCCGAATTGATCCTGAGAAAGTTGAACAATGTGAAGCTTGCATCAAAGGGAAGCAAACAAGAACGTCTTTCAAATCCAAGAACGAAGTTAGTACAAAGAAGCCTTTGGAACTGCTCCATATGGATCTTTGTGGACCAATGAAGACGTTGAGCTACGGTGGAAAGAGGTACATTTACGTTCTTGTAGATGATTTTTCTCGATTCACTTGGGTTCTTTTCTTGGTGTCCAAAGCAGATTGTTTCAAGGCATTCAAAGTATTCATCAAACAAGTGGAAGTTGCTCTTGAGACGCCTCTCAAAGCCATAAGATCAGACCATGGAACGGAGTTCCAAAATTCAGAGTTCCTGGCCTACTGTGATCAACATGGAGTCTCTCACAATTTCTCAGCTCCAAGAACGCCTTAACAAAATGGAGTTGTGGAAAGAAAGAATAGGACGCTAGAGGATATGGCAAGAACTATGCTCTTAGCAAATAGCGTTCCCAAGTACTTCTGGGCGGAAGCTATTGCTACAGCGTGTTACATCATCAACCGTGCCATGATCCGTCCTTTGCTAAAGAAGACGTCCTATGAGTTGTTGAATGGAAAGAAGCCTCGCATTGACTATCTCATAGTCTTTGGTTGCAAATGTTTCGTTCACAACAATGATAAAGAAAAACTTGGAAAGTTTGATGCAAGGAGTGATGAAGCCATATTCCTTGGGTACTCTCTTACCAGCAAAGCATATAGAGTCTTCAACAAAAGGACTCTAAAGCTTGAGGAGAGTATTCATGTTGTGTTCAAGGAACGTTCTTCTCACAAAGAAAAGCCAAGTAAGAAAGAACGCTCCTCTTTACAACAATAGGACGACTCTGAAGATGAAGCTGAAGATTGGACCTCTGGAAAATACTATGTCCCTAAGGACGCGTCTCCAAATCCTGAAGAAGTCTCAGTGGACGCTCCCAGTGTTGTTCAAGGAGTTCCACCTCGTAGTGAATCCCCAGTTCAACAAGATGTAGCTGAATCAAGTCAACAAGGCGAGCAACGTCAAGGTGTGGACGCTCTCTCTGAGGGGGAACACATTGAGGATGATGCTCAAAGTGATAGTGATGATTCAGATGGTGACATTGATCCAAGATTTGCTCATTTGTTTCAAAGGGAGTCCCGATTCTCTAGGGACCACCCACCTTCTCAAATTGTTTCTGATCCTTCTCAAGGAGTTCAAACAAGATCAGCTGCAAGCAAGTCCCAGAGTGCAAACTTAGCTTTCTGTGCATTCAATGCCTTTGTCTCTATGGTGGAGCCAAAGAATATCAAGGAAGCACTCCAAGACGCTGATTGGATTCAAGCAATGCAAGAAGAACTCAATCAGTTTGAAAGAAACAAAGTTTGGACTCTCGTCCCACGTCCCAAAGGCAAAAATATCATAGGGACGCGATGGGTGTTCAGAAATAAGCTTGATGAGAGTGGACGTGTGTCAAGGAACAAAGCAAGACTGGTGGCTCAAGGATTCAAGCAAG
Organism: Polygonum maritimum; assembly: GCA_963924305.1. Classification (NCBI taxonomy): domain Eukaryota; kingdom Viridiplantae; phylum Streptophyta; class Magnoliopsida; order Caryophyllales; family Polygonaceae; genus Polygonum; species Polygonum maritimum. The sequence goes on along the minus strand of OZ002732.1, from coordinate 21,825,035 downwards.
AGGAAGGCATTGATTATGATGAAACCTTTGCTCCTGTTGCTAGAATTGAGGCCGTTCGTCTCCTCATTGCCTTTGCCGCACACAAAGGATTCAAATTATTTCAGATGGACGTCAAGACTGCCTTTCTCAATGGGAAACTCAAGGAGGAAGTGTATGTTGCTCAGCCGCCTGGCTTTGAGGAGGCCTCTCACCCAGATCATGTGTACTACTTAGACAAAGCTCTCTATGGACTCAAGCAAGCTCCTCGTGCATGGTACGACAGGTTTGCGTCCTTTCTTTTGTCTAATGGTTACACAAGAGGTTCAATTGATAAAACTTTGTTCATAAAGAAAGTTCACAAGGACATTTTAATTGCCCAAGTCTATGTTGATGATATAGTCTTTGGTAGTACTAACATGAAGCTTGTAGATGCGTTCAAGTCCTTAATGAGTAGTGAGTTTGAGATGTCCCTCATTGGAGAACTAAACTTCTTCTTGGGACTTCAAATTAACCAACTCAAAGAAGGGACGCGCATTCATCAACAAAAGTATGTCCGTGAAATGCTTGAGAAGTATGGAATGAACACGTCCAAGCTTGTGGCAACACCTTGTTCTCCCAACTCGCGTCTTTACGCTGATGAACAAGGGAAGGACGTTGATCAAAAGCTTTACAGAGGAATGATTGGCTCTTTGCTCTACTTGACCGCAAGTCGTCCCGACATTATGTTTGCCGTTTGCTTGTGTGCACGCTTCCAGGCAAATCCAAAGGAGTCCCACATGCAAGAAGTGAAGAGGATCTTTCGCTACCTCAAAGGACGCGACGATCTTTGTCTTTGGTACCCTAGGAAGACGTCCTTCAAGCTTGTTGGATACTCGGACGCTGATTATGCTGGTCATGTCATTGATAGGAAAAGTACCTCAGGAATGGCACAGTTTCTTGGTTCATGCCTAGTCTCTTGGGGATCTAAGAAGCAGAACTCTGTGGCGCTTTCAACTGCGGAAGCGGAGTATGTGGCTGCTGCCTCGTGTTGCTCACAAGTTATTTGGATCAAATATCAACTTGAGGACTATGGTATATCTCTTGAAACTATTCCTATTTTGTGTGATAATACCAGTGCTATTGAAATTGCTAAGAATCCTGTTTTTCATTCTCGCACAAAGCATATTCATATAAGACATCATTTCTTGCGTGATAATGTTGAACTAGGAATTATTAGTATGGGGCATGTAAGGACTGAGGACCAAGTAGCTGATATCTTCACTAAAGCACTTGACAGACGTCCCTTTGAGCACCTCAGGGTACTCTTAGGGATGATAATTTTTAAGTAGCAAGTCCCGTTCTGCTATTCCCTCAATGCTTGGCTATGTTTAGTTGATTTCATAATTGCTATGTACTTTATGCACCAATTTCATATTTGCAAGGACGCTAGTCTAAAACTGCTATGTGCATATGTTGAGAACGCCTTTGAATTTCTCTATTGTCTTGAAAAAGAGTATCCCTGATCACCCAACCCTCATTATAAGCCGAAATGATGGGAACTCTAAGCTTACCCTAGCCGAGAATCTTGCAAAAGCGTCCTATGATCTTCAATTTTTCTTTTACGGGACGTACTTGCCTGGTTTTCAAAATGGTTCTTAAGGTGATCTCAGGACGACAGTGTCAATTCTGTGGAAGTCAGTTAGTCTGTCCGACAGGACGTCAGTACAGGTTCTTTCGGAACGCGCCATTTTGGAAGTTGAATCGCTGGCAGTTTGAATTTTGAATTTGGGAAGTTACCAGCGTGCCCTTCACCAACCTCCTATATATACATTGATTGAAACGGCTGTCAAAACTTTCGCTCTCTAAAATCTCAAAACTCCGTTTTGCTCTGACTTCTCTCTAGATCTCCGGCAACATCTCTCTAAGTTTCCGATCAATCTCCGATCTATTTTCTCCGATCAGCTCAGAATGTCAAGAGTTATGAATGCATCTGGTTCGTCTATGGGTGGGAAGAGAAAGCATATGGTTCGTCTATGGGTGGGAAGAGAAATTTCTATGTGGAAGGACCCCTAGAAATTCAGATTGATGAAATTCTCAAGGACTTCATTGACTCCAAGCCGCGCACCCTCTACGTTGCTGTAGCTAACTACATGAAGGATTGCAAGGATGAAGTCCGTCTTCGCAACTTAAGGACGTTCTTGGACAGATTTGTGGTGCCAGTTCTGTGCCAGACAGGGGGAATGGACGCTCCTTTCCGTGGAGGCACCAACATTTTTCTAGAAGCGTTCCAAGGACAAGATTGGAGGATTCCCCTGATAGAGTCCATCCCAGACCTTTCCAATGCCAGATTTGTGGATCTTCCTCCCCTTTCCACAAGAAAAAGGTCAGTACAATCGTCCCCTCCTCCTCCATCCCCTCCTAGAGTTATTACTACCAGACCTACTCCTCCTCCATCTCGCCTCATTCACAACTCTCTCCCACAAAAGGCTTCCTCCTCCTTACCCACTCAAATTTTTGACAAATTCCCTTCTCATGTGGAGGAACACACTAAATTCAAACATGACCGTTCCCAAAAACGACCCCTCAAAAGACGAAAACTTGTCAAACCCAAGCCCAATTCCATTCCTCTAGAGACCCCCTCCGCCACTCCCTCACCCATCGAAGTACTTGACCCATTCCATCCTGATTCCTCCCTTCTCCAAATCAAACAGGCCTTCCCTAATATCCAAATTTCTGACTCCCCATCTCCTCAAAATTCACCTCCATCTGCCCCTCCCACTCCCAAATCAAGGGGACCCTCAGCAGAAAGGGACGCTCCTTCAGCTACAGTTGTCGTCCCTGACGACTCAATAGAAGCAGAGTTTGGCTCCGCTTCATCTGAGGAGGTTAATACAACAGTCGTCCTGGATGAATTTACTAAACAGCAAATTGCTAAGGACGAAGAGCTTGGTCGCCATATTGCAAATCAACGCGACAATGTTGTACAAGAGGACGCTCTCTCTCTCTTGACGAGCAAATTGACGCTGATGCTCTCGAGATCCCTCCTTGGGAAGCCGTCCCAGTGGACGCGGGAGACAAATCTGCTCCCACTGGGAAAGGTGGACAGAAGCGTCCACGGAAAACAAAGGCGTCCAAGGACGCTGCTGGTCCATCTGAAGGACAAGCTGATGAAAATCTCCAAGACGGAGATAATGAAGGAGGCAGTGATGAGGATGAAGAGGATAATGAGGACGGCACTTCTGGTCCTCAAAAGAAGAAAGCCAAAAAGACCAACAAACAGGAGCACATTTTGGCTCCTCTAGTGTTTGATGAAGCCTTCCTGAGCCAGTTTTCTGAGGCCAAGGAGCTAGTGGAGCTTCTCAAGATCCAAGGTTGGCTCAAAATTTCAGAAGAGAACGTCACAGTTGATCCCAAACTTGTGCAAGGCTTTTATGATTCTCTCAACATCAACATTGAGAATGGCACAGGGACGTTCATGGCAAATGGCGAGTCTGCTACTTTCTCTGAGAAGACCGTCCGCCAGCTAATGGGTCTTGACAAACAACGACCAGGGCCTGACGCCTTACACAGGGTTCCTGCATCTGGTTTTGGGATGGAAGGCGAAGAGCTGCAAGCCTTGTTCAGAAGAGTGTTTAACGGGAAGACTCCAGATGGTTTAGACAGGGTTGCTTCAGTCCTGACTCAAACAGGTGCTATGGCACATTACATGATATGCAGGACTATCGTCCCAAGGCAGGAGAAGAAATCAATAGTCCAAACAATAGACTCTCTCCTCTTGGACGCCTTCCTATAGGGTCGCAAGATCAACCTGGCCAGAATCATGATTGAGCATATGGCCAAATGCACCCGCAAGAACCATGCCCTTCCCTATCCTGGCCTTGTTAAAGCTCTTCTCATTGAAAATGATGCTTATTCTCCTGGTGAAGAAGTAACTTTGGGACTGCCATGGGATCAGAAGTATGGCGTCCTGGAAATCAAGCATAGCAAAGAACTCCCCTCCATCAGAAAACAACTTGAAAAAGAGAGAAAAGAGGCGGAGAAGAAAAAGAAAGAAGAAGAGGCCGCCAGGAAAGCAGAGGAAAAACGTCTAAGGCAGGAAGCTGCTGAGGACGAGCGTGCTAGACAAGAGGCTGCCAAGAAAGGGAAGACTGTTGTCTCTGATCCTCCCTTGGTTGCTGAGACCGAGGAAGATCGTGTTGCTCGCTATGCAGAAGTTGATCAGTTATCGTCCTTTATTCATGCAGAGCCGATGGACTTCAACTTTTCTCCTTCTCATCTTCCTCCTCATCAACAGCCGTCGTACTTTCAGTGCTCTCCTGCTCCCTCCAACACTGAAGCTTATTCTGAGAAGCAGCTGTACGCCCTCATTCTTAACAACCAAAATGTTCTTGCGCAACAAGGGAACGCCATCATTCAGCAGAACAATGCGGCCTTGCAACAGAACTACCATTACTTTCAGGCTATTAAGACTCAGAACGACTTGATTAAGCTGCTAGTCCAGTCAATTCACAGGGACAGTACAGAGGGTGATACGCAAGAGGAAGAGGAACCTGCTGCGACGGACGCTAATGTCAATGATCAAAGCCGTCCTGCTGGATCACCTACCGCCTAACCCTTTATTCCCTTATCTTTTTGCCTGTGCTTCTTTTCATTTAAAAACACTTGTCTGAATGTCTGTAATGACTATCTCTTCTTTCAAATGGCAATTCTCATCTTTGTGTGCATTTGTGTGTTTAAGCGTTTAGTTGTCTATAGTTGTGATTTTGCGCTATCGTCCTTATGCTAACTTGTTATCCTTTTCGATGATGCCAAAAGGGGGAAGTGTAGTTTTGTAGAGATGCACTTTTATTAGTTATCTAGAATATGCAAGTGTTAAGGGGGAATTTTAGTGAAAGGAACTAAGGACGTAAATGCCTCTGAATAAAATCTAGGGACGCTAGTTAAGAAAGAAATCTTTGAATAGAAAAGCCGTCCTTTCCTTAACATCCAAAAGAGAGATTAGATCAAGAGCTGAAAACTTGTGCTTATAGACTTTCACTAAGTGATGAAAGGACGCTTTTTAAGTTTTCAAGCATGCTAGAGTTTAAGTTCAAAACGTTTATTGTCTAGAGTTTGTCATCATCAAAAAGGGGGAAATTGTTGGGACAATGTTAAGGACGCCTTCAGTAATTAACATTGTGCCTGGCGTCCCTTAGTTTTGATATGACAAACTCGCCTTGATCTAATAAGTTGTCCAAGTGTTTCAGGGACGCACGTTGAAAAGGACAACAAGTTGACAAACATGTAGTCGTCCTTAAGAAGTAAGGACGCTACATCCTTCAGTGAACGGCGTGGCAAAATCATTCACAAGGACACCGTCCTTATTCAATACACTGGAGTCTCTCAAAGCTGGCCGACAAAGTGACATCACCAGACAAGCTTTGATCATAATCTCCACGTGGAAGAAGATCCCGCATCCAAGTCTAACGGAATTGCCAGTAAGCTTCCTTGATCATCACAGAGACACGTGGAAGCTGATTACTGTTGCAACGTCCCCAAAGGGCATGATCGTCAGAGAAAGTCGCCCTTTCCCAATGTCACAATAAATACTCGTCCAGAGCATTTATTGTGATGTGACGCTTCAGAGAATATTCAGGGAATTTGTCAGTCGCTCAAGAACACCATGAACAAGCTCAAGAACAAGTGAGAACTAGGTGTTAGATCGAGCGAGAAGCGTACCACAAAACCACAAAGTGTTTGTAACAGAAAAGAACAAAAATAGTGAGAGAGTCCTTACGACGAACTGTAAGGAAAAGGTGATAGCGTCCTTTAGAGAGATTAAGTTAGGTTACTCTACAGGCTTAAAGGAGTTGTTACTAGTGGACTTAGGGACGCCCTTCTAAGTGCCAGAGAAGTGTAACTACTCGCCAGCGTATTGTAAGGAAACTTAATAAGAAAGGAAAGAAGCTATTACAAAATCCTCCAAGGAGGTAGAGGTTTACACTCAAGGACTAGTTGGTACTTGAGTGGTTCCTCTATAAATCAAAAGCGTTCCTTACTTATTGTCTTTACTTGTTTAGTCTTTTGATTTCCGCTGCAAGCTAAGGAAGTCCTTAAGCTTTATTAAGGACATCTTGGTAAAGGACGACTTTAACCCTGTTAAGGACGCCCTTGTATTTTTGACTAACGATCCAACATCACCCATGCTAGGGATTTGTCATCATCAAAAAGGGGGAAATTGTTATGACAATGTTAAGGACACCAGAACTTAGCGTCGTATCAATAATAATCATTCGTAAGTTTTGATAATAAAAAAACTCAACTTTGATCTAATGTATTTGTCCAAGTTATGTTGCAGGAACTTACAAGGACGCTCATCTACAACAAGTAAACTGCATTCCCTAAGGAGTAGGGATGATAAGACTTAGAAGCAAGAGCAAGAATGAGTTTCTGTGAAGATGAGGGCGCAGTCCCTATCAACAAGGAACGCATGCCAAAGTTCAAATGCTCAAAGACAAGTTGTCAACAAAGATGACATCACCAGACAAGCAACAAGATCAGCAACTTCGTACATCAGGGACCAAGACGCGTGTAAGCTTCACAAGAAACCCTAGAGCCACCCTTGGGAAGAATTCAACAGTGTACGGACTCCCGATCTTATCGTGCGACTGAGGACTACTGAAAGGCAAAAGAGTCAGAAGGAAGCTGCCTTTCCTAACCACTATAAATACATTCAATTGTATTCATAGTGATGTGACTTCTCACAAACACACTCTTGAGAGCGACATCAAGAACATCAAGAACAACTTAAGAACAAGAAGAACAAATCAAGAATGGAGTGTTTTGAGTGTGTCGATCGAGAAGAAGTCCAAAACAAAATCAAAAACTATTTATGAACGAACAGTGTCTCCAAAGGACTGTGAGATACGTGTGTTTGACCGTCCTTGTAATTGTGAGTGTTAGGTTATCAGTTTAGGCTAAAAGGAGTGACACTATTGAACTTAGGGACGGACGCCATAGTTCAAAGAAGAGCGGAACTCGCCTTATAAACTGTGAGGACTCACTCACAATAAGACAAGGAGGTTATGTGAAAATCCTCCTTAGAGGTAGAGGCTTACCCATAAGGACTAATTGGTCTTAGTGGGGTTCCTCTATAAATCAATTGTCCCGTCCGTATCTTATTTTTGATTTATTTCATGCTAAGTTAAAATTTCCACTACATAAGGACGTCCTTAGGGAAGGACGTCCTTAGACTCTTACTACTAACGCGATCCAACACTGAACAACTCTGACATATAGCATCGGTCAAGATGCTCTTAAAGTTGGTGTTAGTGTTCCTTGATTTCCTCAAATCTGGATATGTAAGTTGGTCAATTGGGCAAGGAGTTTTTGGACACCAAGCCAATTTAGTGCATGATTCCTGTAATAAGAGGCAAACTAGAGGTTCTATGGACATATTCACTTTGTAGTACATGTCCTTTGGGTGAGAAAATTGAAGAATTCAAACGGTGTTTGAGAGCCTTTGCGAGGCATGGCGATTTTCACCAGCATTTGGTCACATTACTTGTTTGGGGGACATAATTTTATGTCATTATATATACAAGATGTTGTCAATCGTTGATGAGATCCAAGTTCCGTTGGACACATTCATCGTCAAGTTGATGCCACTTAGCATGGGATGCATAGTAAAAATGGAGAGTGGCGACATCGATATACTGCTCGGTAGGGATCTTACAAAATCAAAGATTGTACTTGGTATCCTAAACCCATTCCAGAAAAACATCAAGATAATACTTATCCACGAGCGACATGATCATGATACCATGGAGCATAGTTGTCTGGTGAGAGTAAGCGAACCAATTAATCTTATGGCCGGAATCCATGGCCAAGGGTGCAACTCAAGATGGTACCTAGTATCGGGTTGTGGCCATTGGTGTTGCATGTGGTGTGTACTGGAAGAGGGATCCCATTCGCGGGGCGATCTTGCAACTCTATTGGATCATTAATTGTGAGAAATCCATGAGGGTTCACCAAGTGTAATCAAGCAAGTTTGTTGTCATTAAACTCATCAAATTCATCTTCACCACTAGGGATAATAAAAGTACACCCTCTTATTGTTCAGGTGTTTGCTTGGTCGTGGAATCTTCAAGGGCCAAGTTTTAGGTTTGGCCAACATCACATGTGATGTGATAACACCTCATGTGCCACATCATTGCCACAATGCCCAAGGCATCGAGATTGAGCGCACCGAGGACGAGTGCGTTGGACGCGCCCAAACGAGTTGCGACATGGCAAGCGGCCTCCTCTAAGTCATCGCCATTTTCATCGAGCTGCAACCTTGATGGCGACATTGTAGGTGATTTAGATTTGGATGATGATTGGATCGCGGGTCAAAATCCCATGCAAGATGAAGAGTGTCATGCACACATTGGCGCTACCAACGCCCACGGTCCGCTCACACAAGACAGCGACACTTCACCTTATTTAGGCCGAATCACAAGGGCCCAAGCTCGTGCCTTGCAAGAGGAGCTCCAAGCTAGCATTGTTTCCCAAAGAGCACCGATTAATTATGAGGGAGACGTAGTGTTCTCTTTGATGGTCACCAGGCACGCCTCGGTTGTGCCGAGCATCTAGCTTTGCGCCGAGCTAGAGTGGGCCACATGGTGCCACTTGTGAGCCATATCCAAGATGCTTTTAATGTCGAGTTTCCAAGCGTCTTCTAGCCTCATTTTTTATGTTAAATTTGGATGGTGATAAGTCATGGAAGGTGGTCCATTTTTTTCTTTAAAAGGGGGCATCCCTCTCCATTAGAGCACACTTGACATTGCTTGAAAACTATTGTACTTTCTTATTATGTTTTTGTCCATGGATTCGGTTTATAGTCTTCAAAATAAAGTTGTTTGGTTAAACATCTTTTAATTCTTGAGGAACATCGAATCACACTTGATATCCAAGAGTAAGGTGAGTCAAATCCTTTTCATTGAATCTCCTAATTTGAGTTTCGAGTGTTGTGTGTCATATCCACGTCCTAAACTCATCCATATCCAAACTATTTTCATTCTCCACCATCCACTCCTGAATCTTCAACCATTTCCACGTCCACCAAAATTAACACAGCTAGAATCCCCTTGGAACAACCAATCCCACGACGTAAGAAGAGTGACGAGGTGCTCATGCACTGACTTCATCAATTCGATCCTTATCAATCTATCGAGGCGGATTTATGTTATCATTTTGGTGTTGTTTTTTGTCTCCACGTACTCAATGGAGCCAAGAGACTTCCTATCACAAGATGGCATATCAATAGGGCAAGGAAACGCACAAGTCACAAGTTTTTCATAAGAGGGATGACTAGTCTAGGAATGTCGTGAAGGCTGTTTAAGCAAGATATGGTTGTTGGATTAAGGTTCCACACAAATTTTGCACACACAAACAACTCACGTGCATTTCTAACAAGACGAGCCAACAAACAATGTGTTGATAACAAGAAAAAGAAGATGAAAGAAAGTGATAAGAGGAGTGATATGCACAAGCATATTGTTTTTTTTTTTTTTGCAAACTGGTAAACAAATTTTATTAACTGGGAAGTGATCTCACCGATCACAATTACACCAAGAAAGAAAATACAAAGGACCTAAAGGCTCCGAACTTCCAGCAAGGAGGATACAAGGAGATCCAAATGCAAAAGCACTCCCTCCAAGCATCCTCTCGATGCCATAGATGTGGAACAAACCACCACTTTGCATCCTCATACAGACGCATCAGCAGCCCGCACTCAGCAAAATGGCAAGAGAGGGAGGACCTTGAACACAAAAGCTACCCAAACTCACCAACACTCAAAACAGACCCATAACAAAGCAAACCAAACAACAAGCAAGAAACCACAAATAGACTAAGTCCCGTAACGCCCAGCAAGGACACTACTCGCATTCATTCTCATGTCAAACACTAGAAATTGAGTTATGTCACAATGCAACTGAGAAGGCCAAACCTGCTCTTGCGGCCTCAAGATGGCAAAGCCAGAGCTCTCAGCAATGAGCAAAGAGAGGGGACTAAAGTCTAAAGAAGCAAAGAACCCACCCAAGACACTCAAAACCCCCCAAACTCAAAGCTTCAATCTTCTTCTCATAGCTTCCCCACGTCTTCCTTCAATTCTGAGCTTAGAAGTCATCCTAAGCTTGCAATTCTGGATGATCTCTTGAGCACATCCACTGGCATTTGGCTGAACCCCTCTAAAAACGAAGTCATTTCTAGTCTTCCAAGTGAAATACAAGATTCCAAGCAAAGCCAGCAGTTTAGTAGCAAAAATGTTGCTCCTCTTATTCTTGCAGTCCAGGAACCACTGCCACCATTTTAAGACAGATTGTAGCCTAATTGTAATACCAATCCAATTAAGCACAACCTCAGCCACCTACTTAACAAAGTCACAATAAAACCACAGATGAATTTCATCCTCCATCTCCAAACCACACAACCTGCACATACTATCTATGGAGCTACCATATAAGCTCAACTTCCTAGCTGTAGGCAGTCTTTTCAAAGTCACCAACCAAGCATGGAAGCTCCATTTTCTGGATTGAATACCTTCCCAAATTAAGCAATTCCAATCCTTCCTGGCAGCATGAATCCTAAACAGGTCATAAACCACAGTGCTGGCCATCTTATTCCTCTTATCAACCAAGCAAAGAGGCCTAAAAGAAGCATCTCTTTCCACCTCAGCTCGAATCTGAAGCTTAGCCACTATTTGATCCCTAATTTGCAGGAGAGTTCTCCAAATCCAGGAATCCTGCACAGAAGCCTTAGCCTGCCAGAAACTACTCCTCTTAAGAAGGTTGTGCTTAGCCCATTCAGTCCACAAGTTAGCCCTCCCCATGATAATATCAAAACCAAGTTTGAACATGAGAGTTTTATTCCAGGAGAGCAGCTCCTTGAAGTTAAGCCCTCCCTCATCCAGAGGTCTACACACATTAACCCAGGCCACCAAACTTCTCCTCCCTCCAACAACTCCAGACCAGAGATAAGACCTGCACATAGCTATTATCTTACACACCACTTTCTTAGGTAATAACACAGATTGCATCCAAAAGGACAAAACACCCTCTACCATAGACTTTATAACCTGAATTCTCCCTACATAAGAAAGCTTTGAGACATTCTGTCTTTGAAGTATGGTATTAATCCTATTCAGCAGGGGGGAAAATTCACCAATTCTCAGTCTTCTAGAGTGCAAGGGCATACCAAGGTACCTTATAGGGAACTGCCCAGGTGCAATTCCAAGCAGATTCTCATAAGAGCTCCTCATTTCACTATTGACCCCACCAAAGAAGACTTTGCTCTTAGCTGCATTTGCCACAAGACCAGATTCATTCCCAAAATCCAGCAGACCATCTCTGATTATCTTTAGAGTACTCGCATTAGGCTTGTAGAAAATCAAGAGATCATCAGCAAAGGCTATACTAACCAGCTGCATTTGCTTACACCTAGGGTGATAGCTAAAGCCTTTTTTCCTACTCAAAAGGTTCAGCTTGCGGTTAAGCACTTCCATCACCAGAACAAACAAAAAAGGAGACAAAGGATCACCTTGCCTCAAGCCCTTCTTCCCCTTGAAAAAACCCTTAGGTTCACCATTAATGATCACTGAATAACAAGGAGAACTCACACATTGCATGATCCACTTAATGAGAATAGAGGGAAAACAAAAATAGATCATAGCTTCTTCCAGAAATTCCCATCTCACACTGTCATAGGCTTTCTGTAGATCCACTTGAATCATACATCTAGGAGAAACTCCTTTCCTCTCATAGCCTTTAACAAGTTCATGAGCCACTGCAGCATTGTGTGCAATACTTCTCCCTGGAACAAAGGCACCCTGGCTCACTGCAACAATTTTGTCAAAAAGGAGAGGCCTTATTCTGTCAACCAGAACTTTGGAAATAATCTTTAGAACTGTGTTACAACAAGAAATAGGCCGGAACTCCTTAACTAAGAAGGGCTTATCCACCTTAGGGATCAAACTTATAAAGGTGGCATTAAACTGTTTTAACAGCTTACCACTAGCAAAAAATTCTCTGACAGCAGCTACCACATCAACCTTCAAAATCTCCCAGCTAGTCTTGAAGAAATGACTACCAAAACCATCAGGACCAGGGCTCTTGGCACTTCCTATATCAAAAACAGCATCTCTAATCTCCTTCTCAGTAGGAAGAGCAATCAGACTTGGAAAAGCATCAGGTCTCACAGTTCTACCTACAAGTCTGTCAAAACAGATAGCACCACTAGTAACTTCCTTGCCAAGTAAATCCTATAAAAATTCAGGACCTCACTCTCAATCCCACCACTGTCTTCAATAAGATTTCCATTACTATCTTTGAGCACAAAAATATTATTCAAAGCACGTCTAGCTCTGATCCCTCTGTAAAAGATGGAAGAGGTTTCTTCTCCCAGTTTCAACCAATCAATCTTACTCCTCTAGACAATGAAACTGTTTAGCTGCTCCATCCTAAGATTCAAGGTATCCTTGGCTTCTTTGACAGCAGCCTGTTTCTCAGAGTTAAGGAAATCAAGCTGCAAATCATTATGCTTCTCAGCAAGCAAAGCCAAGCAATTTTCCACTTCCTTTTCCAGATTAATCTGCTTCCCCTTCTGCCAAAGCTTAGGCAATTCTTGGTATGCTGCAATTTAGAAGCAAGTTGAAATTGAGCAGTTCCTGTTCTCAAGCATCCCCAAGCAGTAGAGATCACCTGCTTGTAATCAGGTTCTTCAGACCAATAATTCCTATATCTGAAAGGAATTTTCTTAGCCACAGAGGAAGGGTTGACATTAATGATCCCTGGAGAGTGGTCTGAGAGCTCAGGGCCAGCAAAAAACACTGAACACATAGGGAAGCTAGCGTTCCACTCCTCATTACTGACAGCTCTATCAAGTTTACAAGCAATCCTACTAAAGCCCTCTTGCATATTGCACCAAGTATACTTGGCTCCAGAAAAAGGAATATCATTAACCTCTAAAGCATTAAACAAGTTGAACAGCTCATCAGAAACAGAAAAGTCTTCCCTTCTAAAGGCTAGCTTCTCATTAGCATCAAGAATGCAGTTATAATCACCAGCCAACAGCCAGGCTCCAGAAATTTGAGTTTTCAGCACTTTCAATCTATTCCAAGCAGTCAATCTACCAGAAACTGAATTAGAAGCATAGATCATGGTCAACACAAAATCAACAAGACCATCCTTACTCTGAACTCTACAATGGATAAACCGCCTAGTGATCTCAATGACAGACAACTCTAGGCAATCCACTTTCCAAGCTAGCCAAATTCTCCCCTTAAACTCAGTAGAACTATTTGTAATAAAATTCCAGTTCCTCAATAATCTTCTAGACACTTCCTCTTCCTTATCTATAGCTATTTTGGTCTCAAGAATAGCCATTATAGAGAGACTATTCTTTTGAGTGAACCTATTTACTAGGTTCATCTTAGGGGCCCTATTACAGCCCCTAAGATTCCAAAATCCTATTTTAATTTCAGCCATTAGGAAGCTTAGAAGGGCTGCTAGGACCCTTTCTTGAGTTACCTTTCCCATTCCCTTTCAGAGGAGCAATTTGAAGAAAGCTCAACTCTTTCTTATTCCTAACTCTCAGGCCATACACAGGAGGAGAATGAGACCTATGCTTCCTCCTTGTTGAACTAATCCATTCACCTTCAGAAGATTCCTCATCAAAATCTTGAGCAATTTGCTTACCCTTATCCTGATCAGTGATAGATTGATGAGCAGCACCCATCTGTAGATTAGTCTGATCCACATCCTCAACAATCCTATGATCATTCAGAGAGTTCCCATTCAGAGTTACAGGAGGAACTCCATTCATAGGTGGAGCCTCATGACTACTAGAAGCCACTGTCTTAGAAGGATCCTTTTTAGCCCACACCTTATTCTGACCCTTCTGAGTCTCCTTACCATCTTTAACAACCTTGTTTTTCTGGCAGAATTGAACCTGATGACCAAACTGCTTACACTGAGCACAGGCCCAAGGAAGCCATTCAAATTCAATCTTCTGAATAAACCTTTTGCCATCAGGACCTTCCAACACTACTTCCCTCCTACTGGCACCTTCAGCAGAAACATTAATCAACAGCCTAGCAAAGGACAATCTCCTCCTAGAAGCAGTGAACTCATCCATACAAATCGGCTCACCAATCATACTGCCAATCACACTGAGCATATGATTTGACAGAAAAATTGGATCTATGTCATGGATAATCACCGAGGCAGGAATCACATCAAACACTGTCCAATTCATAGCCATACCAGAGTACCAAGTCTTCAAAGCCAGAGGCCTAGATCCTCCAACAAACCAGGGCCCTTCCCTAAGCACCCAGTCCCTATCAGCTTCCGAAGCAAATTTAAGAATCCAGATGCCATTGCGTTTCAGAAACACATCAGGAGTAGGGATGGACCAGCAAGATTTCATAAATTGCACAAAATTGCTATACGAGATATTCTTCCCAATTACTCCACCAATCAGGACCGCTTTCCAAGCATTAGATTCATTAGCAATCTCAGCATTCTCAAATTTATAAACCTCTTTGTCAACATCAGGAATGAAATCAAGTTTATGTTTATGAACCGATACCTTAATACCAGTCAGAATTTCAGCATACGACTTCTTCATAGTATGAACACCATCGCCAGCTTTTGGAGAATTTGGAGGCAAAACCTTAGAGATAGCTCCAGAAGATCCAGAAATCAGATCCGAAGATCCAGCAGGCAATTTAGATTGAGGATCCGAGCCAACAATACCAGAATTAACCCTATTTTCAGAGATCGATCGATCATCTAGGGTTTTGTTCGAGGTTACACCACCAGTTCGATTCAAGCCATTAACACCACTATTTGCAGCCAATTGCGAACCCTTGCCCTTTGCTCTCGCCATCGCACCAGCTGCCGACGAAAAATCGGGAATGAATAGCTAGATCGAGCCTAACGTGATCAGCACGAAAAGCACTCAACGACTTTCACTGTTCGCTCTTCAGAGGGCGGAAAGAGAGCTCCACAAGCATATTGTGTATAGATGGAGTTTTAGCATTTATTTAGTAGAGCACTTGACGACCTCATCAAGGCCCAAGGACCGCCCCTTGGGTCGAGTGACCACCCTCCGACCAAGCCAACTCGTGACCTAGAGTCGGCTTTCATACCATTTGTAAGGCCCGAGGCCCTAGAAGGGTATCACATGCCAACCCAAGAACTTCTCGGAGGTCAGCTATCCTGGTACTACTCTCGCCCTAGCACGCATAACTTCATAGTTCTTTTGAACTCTCGATCTATGAAAAGGAAGAGCTTTTATTAGCATGGGGAGCACATCAATCTCTTATAAATTCTCGGTGTGTTACAACGAGCACGGTGGCGAGACGACTTTATTTCTATCTTCTTCTTTTTTTCTTAGCTTTTCTCTATCTTATAGTTTCGGTTGGCATGTCTTCCAACTACTATTTAAGTAGAGGTTGTCCTTAGATTTTAGTATCTCAATTCATTCCTTAGTCTCCTTACCTAGACTTCTTAGTTTTTATTATGGAGAAATAAATTCTCTTTGGAGGATTATTTATGACGTGATACATATTGATGAATTCGTAAAGTTCTGGTACAGTTTCTTACCTTGATTAATATCTCTTATCTTTGTGCTTAATTCCATGAGAATTGCACGATTCTTTAAGCCCGATCAACTAATTGAATTGTCATTGTTCTATTGTAACTCGTGTCCATTGATTTGTTTCATTGTTTGTGTGAACATATCTTTTCTGTGAAGACAACTTGATTCTAGAATTGTGGACTAGGATTAAGAAAGAAATTAGATTGTTTTATGTTGCAATTGACTCATAGATTGATTGCTTGATTTGATATCCTGCATATGATGTATATGTGATATTACATTGTGCCTTGTTGGCAAATTTCTTTTGTACACGTCACCAAACAAGTATCTAATTAGACCCAATGTGTATGGCTCGGGTATTCAATAGATAAAAACCAAAAATAAGGAATTAAAATGAAGTGAAGGTTGTATTAGGCCATATATGTATTTGGGCATTTGGCCTCACAACTATTAGGCTGCAGCACCAGACTCAAAAAGACAACACTTGAGTAAATAGTTATTGATTGCTTGATTATCAATTTAAACTTGCCATAGGAGTTGCCAATCTCCAAGAACCATTAACCAATTCCCAATTTGCATATACCATTGGATAAGATCTCAATTTACAAAGCAGACAGAAAAAGCCTGAGAAATTGCTATTACACAAGTTTCACCTTAAGGAAGCAAAGCAACACTCACCAACATTTGCACAGCACCAAAAGAGAATGAAAACTGGTCTAGACCAAAAAAAACGAGAATGAAAACTGGAACATAACTTTCTATTCAAATTTCACCTCTTGCTACTAGGACTTCTCGAATGGGATGATTCCGAAAGGCTTGAAGCATGTGAAGAACTCCCTCTAATTCCATCAGAACAATGAGGAGACCGGGCTACTGGCTGCACTGCCTTCGATGTTTCAGCTTCCAACTTCTTGGATTCCTCATTTAACAAAGCTGACTGCAGAAGAACTCACAAAATATAGGTTATGTAAGGCAAAGCAACATTTTAGAGCCTGAGGTCATTTTATTATGACAATTTACATTTAGACCAGTTTTAAACACAGTTGAATAGAGAGAGGGAGAGAAGAATAAAGCAGGGTACACTTACACGGATCTCATTTTCTCTTAGGCGTTCCTGAAGAGCATCAACAGCAGGGGACAGACTGCAAACATATGGAGGAGCATCAATAGGAAGCCTTAAAGGAGAGAAATGGAAGTTTAAGTTGAGGACATAACTACCAATATTCCATCAGCTTGCACAATGAAGCTTGATACGTCGATGTGTGGTGGATGAATGTGAGAGGATGTACCTTCCCGTCCCTGAACAGATTGTTCCTTTTAAAACATCAGAATGTGGAAGACAGGCACAAACGGGATAAGATATCACTTCATCACCTCATATTTTGGGAGATTGCTTGTTGATAAGCCGCTTGCTCTTCTTGATAAAGTACACGTTGTAGATCACTGAATGAGGACAAGGGTGAATCAAGCTCAAGAAGAGAGGAAGCAGGCACCACTTGGATAGGGATTTCTTTCCTCAAATATTCAGCACCACTGCTCGGAAAAGGAAAAGTAGTATCAGGGACATCTGATAAAGAGCTAGTATGCAAGTATCAGGGACATCTGATAAAGAGCTGTATTTTGCATACTAGTTCTGCAAGCCAATGCCATAACTATCGGGACAGTTTTGCTCTTCAAAAGCTGCATCTTTCCAAATGAAAATTCCATATAGTGGATTACAACACTGGCAGAATGTCCAACATACCCCTGAATTATTATGCTATGACGCCCTAAAAGTACTAACACAGTCACAACATACCCCTGAATTATTATGCTATGACGCCGTAAAAGTACTAGCACAGTCACAAGACCACAGCCATCACTTGTTTTTTTTTTTTGATAATACAGCCTCATATTTGAGTTTCTGACCTTCAATCATGCACTGAATTACAACCTACATCATAAAAGATGACATAGCATTTACCGATGAACGGGTTACTGCAATTATTCAAATGATAGGTTGGTCTAGTGTCCAAAACCAGTGGCAAATCGGTTCCCCTATCATGTCCGGTTGTGCACAGCTTAAGATAATAAGTTAATATGTAAAATGACATGTTTCTTACTGAAAATAAGTAATCAATTTCCGAGGAAGAAAATATATAGCTACTTAGACTGACTATATCAAAAAAGGGTAGAAATTTTCTCCATGGATGATTACAGTCTAGAGAAATACCATAAGGATGTAAGAAGGGAGATTGACTACATACTCATCTATACCTCATGTCCAAATTTGATCGATGCAATGCTTCTTGCATAGCATCTGACATATCCATGGGCTCTATATCATGAAATGCATCGCTTCGATTTTTGGGATCCCAATTTTCTCCAACTCCTGTACTTTGATTGTTTGCATCAGCATGAGCAAATAAGCCACTCAAATCCGAAGATTTTCCATTCACCTATCAAATAAAAACCACGAGAAAGAAAGTGAAATTAATAATTGTGCAAGGACCAATATATCTAAAAAGAAATTTGATTTTATAAAAAATCAGTCAGGTTGTTCTTTTAAGATCACCAAGTGGAACCAATTGTTAAACAAACTCAGATAAAACCAGCACAGACAACCAATTAAAAAAATCATTTGAGAAATTGTTATATTTCAGATAGATCATTGGTCATGTCCCATTATAAAACATCAATGTCTAAACTATTCAATTTATCTTGGTGGTGCATGATCTATTACTAATTTGATAAAACAATATTCCATAATAATCGATAAGTAAGGTAAGCATGCACTAACATGTAACTTTTCAGTTTTTCATTCCAGAACTTCAACTATTCATTTTATTTTGGCGGTACATGATTTATTACTCATTTGATAAAACAATAATCCATAATAATCGATAAGTAAGGTAAGCATGCACTAACATGTAACTTTTCAGTTTTCATTCCATAACTTCAACAATCTAGACATCAAGTGCTCCACCGTTTTATTTTAGTTAGTATACCACCAACATAAATTAATCAGTTTAGACAATGTAGTTTATGAAAAATGATTAATGTCAAATCTAACAATTTCTTATGTACACCTTCAAATGAAATATGAGTTTAAGCTGGAGTAATTTGGTTTTAGCAGTTCTTAAAATTTGGCAGCTATTTACTTAAGTGTGTTAGCTCATTCTCACTTTCCAGTACTTATACCTTGGTCTCGGAAGATCTTGCATCACCTGTTTCATGACCTTCCTTGATTTCCCGTAATCCAGTTAATGTGTGTTCTGAAGAAGTCAATGACTCGACATCTACCACTGTACTTCTTTCAGCAGGAGACAGAGAAATAGGCCTTGCTGTGTGGTTAAGCCGCCCGTCCAAAGATTGAAAGGCAATCACTTGAATTCTTCCAGCCTGGATGGAAAATAAATTAAAATACATGGCTTACCAATAAAATTCTAGTAAAAGCTGTGAACTTTACACAAACCATGTAAGCATCTTCATTGAAGCATGAAAATATCAGGCCTATAAAGCCAGTCTCGAGGAGCTGATACATTGCCTGTGTGCGTACATCTACAAAAGCAAAGGAAGACTTATTTCCTGTAGAAGTTCAAAACATGATGAACCAGAGAAATCAAGTCTTAAAAAAAAAATCCCTACCAATTAGATGGGCAACCCAGGAAAACTTTTTCCCTGATGCCTCAAATAAGGTCCTTCGTATATGGCAGAGCACATGGCCTAGCGTGTTTCCTAAGTGGGAATAACTGAACTATCACTCAAATCATTTCCATATCCTCTTATCTTATTCATATCTTTAATGGCCATCCTCACTCTTAGACTCACTCCTCACCCATCACATCATAGAAATCAATGTGCGAAACACATGCACTGAATTAGGCTTTTATCACTAAATATATATCTAAACATTCTAATAATGTGTAAAGATACAACATCCCTTTCCCTTCCCTGATTTCTGAAATGAATCTTAAATGGTTCAAAGCCAAAACCAAAGTGGGAATATATATGGAGCTTGTTTCACTTTGGACGTAAAAAGAGATTTGGAGTAAAATGTGCTTCTACTTGTCTTGAAAAAAAAAAAAAACAAGTCAAGAAATTGCACAATTTACAAAAGTTTCAAAATGCAATTTTAGATGAAAGTACCTTCTACTTTCAAAGTGAAACAAGGCCTTCATAATATTTACAATTACAACTTGGATGAGAACTTTCAAGTTCTTGATGATCTTGCACCCTGCATTTTTTGTAGTGAACAAGAATGCAGGGTGCAAGATCATCAAGAACTTTCAAGTCTGTGATACTTTTGACTACAGAGAAGAACAGAAAATACAAAAGAAAACTAGGCAAGAAAAGCATAAACCAAGCAATATATGAATAAAACTATCATGAATCTTAAAACCATTTGATACATGAGCAACAAAAACATAAATTCTTCATAAGCTTTTGCAATGTTTGATTTCAAAATAGAATAGTTTGTGGCAATAACAGATCTCAATTACATACCAACATGAGATGGAAGGACGGTAATATGAGGATGTGAGTGATACCAACCAATCACCCTTGTCGTTCTTCCCGTTGCTATTGTCATTCTGTTTTATATGGTTAATGTAACAAAGCCTATAATACTTTTCAAAAGCTGCCAATCAAGCAAATGAAAAGAAAAAAAGAAGCAATAACAGTAAAAAACGATGAATATATGGCATTTAATTTGGTATGACCATACCATACAGTGATATCTAAATAGCAGAAACCCCCGCAAATGCATGAAGTAAATTGTTACATCTTCAGTTGGAGCACAGTTAAGAACTTGTACTTGGTATTCTGGCAAAACATGTACTTATTTATAAACCACAAGACAATAAATAAACAACATGAACTTTCAAATTTTGTCTCTCATCATGAGTGAAACAATGAGTAACATCCAAATACTCATGTAACTATCTTGATCTTGCTAGCAACAAGTGCACAGTAAGCTATTTTCACCATTAGATTTTAGATGCGGTGGTGGCTAATTGATATAGTAACCGTCTCTTTTTCCTTCAGATAAGATCTTTGGTAAAACAGTTCTTCATTCACACTACTATAACTAATAAAATTTAGCAGTACGAACTGAATTGAAAGACTAGGGAGCATATGTGGATATTGTTTTCAAAAATGAATAAGTTTAAACTGAGTGGATACTTGGAAGTATCTTGTTTTAATCTATTAAAAATAATGGTAATCTTAAAATGGCAAAGCACACAACAGCGAGCAAATCAAGGATATTTCTGCTTGTGCTGATGCTGCAGCCAATTGTTCAGGATTCGTCTCTACTCGGTCCTTTTGACGGTCTGACCTTGTCTGTGGTGAAGCTCCCCATATCAATGCAGTCCCAGTCCCACCCTTGGAGTACTGAATGACCAGATAACAATAAATATGTGGATCGGAGGGATGATTCTCAAAAGAGAGGCAAATGCAGAATAAAGGATGATTCTCTTGGTGACATATTGTATAATAACATATCCAATCATATGCTGAAGCGTGAAATCAAATAGAATGTCGTAAAAATAGCAATAACATCACTGGACATAAAAGAAAAAGAAGCAGAAGAGATCTTTAAGACATTTAGAAAATACACAAAACTAGGAAACAGCAATATAGCAAATCAGGAAGAATGGTGTGTTCAATAGCATAAATAAACAAGTGCATGCTAATCTTCTCCCGAAAAGCCTTTGAAACTAGTTCGTTCAAAGCTAGGGCATACTGGTACACTTGAGCCGACAACACAAAATAATTAAATCAACTAAAACCTAACTGGATAATCGATGATAAACGGGAAACCATCACATACATAAAGCGGCTCGTGAATTGAACAATACAACGCTTATTGCCAACATAAATATAGCGAATTTCTAGCATACGGACGTCCTCTGTTCACCGGTAAAGGTTAACTCTTTCCCAGGTCAACAGCTGACAAAAATTCCCGAAAAAACTAATTCGGTAGAAAATAAATTGACAAAATGCACAAGTCCGCAAGCAAGGATTGGAAAAGAGGAAACCTGAATATCACCGAGAAGAAGTCCCATGATCTCTTCGGTCTCCGTAGACACCGCGTGGGTTACGCAAGTTAGCCACACCTCTTCGGACATTTTCACACTAGTTAGAGACATTCTCTCGGTGAAATGTGAAGAGCGATTTGGAAGGGGAGGGAATCGAGCAAGGGCCTAATTCAACTGGAGAAAACAATGGCGAAGAACAGCTCACCCCCCCGGAAATGGCTTTCGTGTTCTTTATTGTGGCCCAACGTGTCAAAAGTACTGTACTTAGTCCCCGTTTGATATCTTGTTATAATCGGAATCAAATCTGTAATCGGAATGAACCATTGCTCAAACATGTTCTTTGCTATATTGTCGGAATGAACCATTCCATATAATTATGGTTTTAAATCCTTAAGCTTTAAAGTTCTTAATTATGATTTTAAATGTGTATAGTTTTTAGAATTTATAAAATATGGTTTATAAACTCATTTAAGATGAAAAATTGCAATATTTGGAATGGACGATACCCTCCAATTTCTGCTGGAATCAACTTAGCTTGCAGATCTGGAATGATTCATTCCTTGGAATAAAATCGATTCAAAACCGAACAAGATACAGGAATCAGTCATTCATGATTCTCTTTCCTCATTCTCAAGGAACCGTACCAAACAAGGCCTTAATTTTTGGGGAAAATTGTCCTTTTTGTTTTTTTGTTAATTTCACTTCAAAATAAATTTCCATCCAAAACATATATTTTTATTTTCATAAAATATAGGTCTAAATGTTGAAAACCACCCGTATGATATGCTATTCACTTAACCACTCCTATACTGTGATATTATTTAAAAACATCCATATAATATGTTCCGTTAACGATTAACCACCTTTCGTTCCTTTCCGTCAAAAAATGTTAACGTGCCATTTATTTTCTTTTTTATTTTTTTCGTTTCTTGCCACAGCTCGCCAGATGTCAGCCCTCCATCTCCCATTCATCCATCGCCGAAGACGATATAACAACACTCAACAAGGACAATTATCGTGTTCTAAAAAATAAACAAGGACGATTATCAATCTTCACAAAGCAACAAGGACGATTCAATAACAAATGGATCAACAAGCTGCTGTACGTAAAACAACACTGAACAGTTCTTTTTCATTATGTTCTACTTTCCTTACACCGTATGATATGATCCAGATAACAGCCAGAGGAATAAAAGGAAACAAAATACAAATTCGAGTTTGCTCAGATTGAACTCAACAGTCACCAATCTACTATCAATCTATACAAAGCAACAAAATTGACTCCAGAACAAACGGATCAACAAACTCTTCAAGAACTAACAATCCATAGCTCTGTTTCATTATTATCTAACTTCTTTAGACAACGTGATCAGAATAACAACCAGAGATATGCTAATATGAAAGTGAAACACAGGACAGATCATAGTCTGCTTAGTTTAAACTCACTAGTCACCAATTTTCAAGAAAATGGAACTTGGAGTCAAAGTTCTTTGTGCTTCCTGTGAGAGTGGTGATGCTTCCTGCACTTGTGCTTCTTGTTGGACCTTCTATGCTTAGTAGAATCATGGAATTTCTTGGGCTTCTCCCATGGATGATTTGGACCATCTGTCCACGCCTTTTGATACGGTGGTGGAGTTCCCCAAATTCGCGCTGGAGTACACGGTGCCTGACGAGGAGGCGAGGTACTCACAAACGGATTGCTCTCCGGAGTTGCTCAGAAACTGGATCGATCTTCTACTGTTCCTCTCGAGTTACTCTAGTCAGTCCCACGGGTTGAAGTTTCAGAATTCTTCGGCCACGGATGAATGGGAGGCGGAGATTTAGGCGAATTAGCGAACATCTTGATCTTCGGAAATGGATCCCTAGGTATTGGAGGAACCAGGTCCGGATACGGAAAGACGGAGGAACTCCTAGGGAATTCGGCGAGAAATACTCAATCAACGGCGAGGCCGGAGAAAGAACCGGATCTGGATCGCGTCCAAACAGACGGCGGAGGAGCAAGAAGCTCAGATGGAGGTGGCGAGGCAAACCCTAAGTCGCCAGGGAAAGTGGAGTTGGGGAAAGGTGGGGTTAAAGGGCCACGTAGGATAAAAGTGGTGAATGGGAGATGATGTTGGCATGATGTGGCAATATATGAAAAAAATAAAAAGGAAAATAAATGACATATCAGCATTTTTTTGACGGAAAGGAACGGAAGGTGGTTAATCGTTAAAGGAACATATTAAATGGATGTTTTTAAATAATATCGCAATATAGGGGTGGTTAAGTGAAATATAGCATATCATAAGGGTAGTTTTCAACATTTAGGCCTAAAGTATATGCTGTATTTTCTTTTGAGGGAATGGGGTGGGGTGGGGTGGGGGAGGCGATTGTGAGGGATAATGGAGAAACTAGGCTGATTGAGAAATTGGTATAATTGTCCTTTCTTTTTGGGTATTTTTTGTCCATTTCCATTCTCTCTCTCTCTCTCTCTCTCTCTCTCTCTCTCTCTCTCTCTCTCTCTCTCTCTCTCTCTCAAGTTTTCGTTGAACGGTTTCTCGGTTTTCACCATTTTCGAACCTTCTCCATAAAACATGGTCATTATTGAATCATTTCGAGTGCCATTTGGTGTTTTGCGATCAGATTCTTCTCTGGATCGTGTTTCTCATTATCGTATTGTGCTAATAAGTTGGGACTTTGAGGTGTTGTGGCGGTTTTCATCTTTCCTCTTATTCTAGGGTTCACTGTTGCGATTTATTGTTCTTGGATTGCATAGTTGGTCGTCCTTGTTTTAGTTTTCGGTTCACATGCTTTCTTTTTTAGCATTTTGGGGTGGAAATGTAGATACTCGTACTGTTTTTTCATTAGGTTTCGCAGGTTTATGTAAAGTTTGGAGTTCGCATGTCAATTTGTTTCAATTTAGATGTTCATTTTTACTACAAAAGGGCTTATGGTGAGTTCCAGCTTACGTTGATGACACACTCATGGGTATATGGTGACAAGTGGCTTTTTGTTTGGGAAAATGACGTAAAGTTCAAATATTGGTGACAACATTTGTACGTCGACATAAGGTTGGTGATGACAATTGTAGTGGTGTGGGGGAGGGGTAACTTGCATATGAGAGGGTTTATTGCTTCTTTGACATTTGATTGGCACGGTGGCAAGTGTTTATGATGTATTTGACACTATTTTTTGTCATGAGGACATGTTTAATAATGGATCTTATTGCATATCAAGCTGTCATTATTAATGAAGCCCGATCTACTAGTTACATTAACTAGGTCATTATTCTAGTTTTTTTATTTGTCTGCATTTGGTGGTCACATTAAAGTCGTTCTTCCCAAAATCAAAGATAAATAACTCAAACTAACAAACAAGTTATTAATCAAGTAAGGAGTCGAACCCAAGAGAATCTAATTCTTATGTTGATTTTCATTCAATCATGTAAACACAAACAAGCTAGGGGGGTTTTGAAGATATTTTCTATCAATATTAGCAGGCAGAGTTTATCCAATCAATTCCACTTTATTAATTCATTGATCATCAATTCATACACTTCTTTATATTCCTAGGTCAATTCCAATCCTTGTCTTAATTATTCGCTATTATTGGAACGTTAGTCTAACAGAGAGGGCGTCCTTAACAATGTTAAGGGTGTCCATGGGTTGAGGAGTCCTTAATAGAGATTAGGAGCATCCTTCAGTTGCAGTGGAAATAAAGACTAAACAGGTAAATGGAAATAAGTAAGGAACGCTTTTGATTTATAGAGGAACCACTCAAGTCCAAACTAGTCCAAGAGTGTAAACCTCTACCTCCTTGGAGGATTTTGTAACAACTTTTTTCTTTTATTATTAAGTTTCCTTACAATTACACTGGCGAGTGATTACACTTCTCTGGCACTTAGAAGGCGTCCCTAAGTCCACTGGTAACACTCCTTTAATCCTGTAATGTAACCTAACTTAATCTCCTAAAGGACGCTATTAGCACGTCCTTATAGTTCGTTGTAAGGACTCTCTCTTTTTGTTCTTTTCTTCTTACAAACAGTTTGTGGTTTTGCGTACGCTTCTCACTCGATCTAACACCTAAGTCTTACGTATTCTTGAGTTGTTCGTGGTGTTCTTAAGTGACTAACAAATTCTCTGAATATTCTCTGGAAGCGTCAAGTCACAATAAATGCTCTGGAAGAGTATTTATAGCTAGGAAAGGGCGTCATTCTCTAACGATCATGCGCTTTGGGGACGTTGCTACAAGATCGGCTTCCATGTGTCCCTGGGACTGATGAGGGAAGCTTCCTGGCAATTTCCGTTGGACTTGGCTACAGGATCAGTCTCCACGTGGTGATGAACTAGTGTATATGATCTATTTCCATGTGGTGATCATGATCAAGGCTTGTCTGGTGATGTCACCTTGTCGGCCAGCCTTGAGAGGACTCTTGTATAATGATTAAGGACAGCGTCCTTAGGAGAATCAAGTCAAGTCTCTTATTCTCAGATGTAGTGTCCTTACACCTTAAGGACGGCTACACAAACTTGTTGTCCTTTTCATGACCTGCGTTCCTGAAACACTTGGACAACTTAATAGATCAAGGCGAGTTTGTCATATCAAAACTAAGGGACGCTAGGCACAATGTTAAGTACTTGAGGCGTCCTTAATATTGTCCCAACAACTAGTCCAAGGTCCTAGCAAAACTATGATATGAACAAGGATGCTTAATTCAAATCATGCAATGAACATAAGGATGATAGGAAAATCAAATCATGCAATCAAGCTAAGAGTCTCATGCACAAATGTGACAACCATTGAATACTCTTCCATAATCTAGTCCACGGTCCTAAAATAGAGTTGTTTCGAGTATAGGAAAGATGAATAGACAACAACCAATCCTAATTTAAACAATAGATCTAAGCCAATTAAACAAGTTGATCAGGTTCATATAATCAAACAAAGAGCATGAGATGAAGCACAAGAGTATCAATAAAGACCTAAGGATAAAGAAGTTACCAGAATTTCACGACTTCATAACAAAACTTCATTGATTGAATAAACTCCAAGGGAGATTAGTTCTCCATGACAAGAGAGCAAAATACAATAATGTTCTAAGAATAATGGATGATAAGAGGTATCTAAAACCTAAGGTAGGCTCCTCCTTATATAAGCCAAGGGAACAGACTCCCCGAGATAGATAAGAAAAGAGGCAAAAGATAGAAAAGGAAACAATATTGAAAATCCTCGCTCGGCTCCGGATCGCACACCACCGCGCCCGCGGCACCTCCACTACGCCCGCGGCGGGACGGTCTTCGGGTTTCCTATGTCAGCTTCTACCGCGGTTGCGGCCATGGCGGCGCACCTGCGGTCTTCGGGTTTCCTATGTCGGGAATGGATCATCGTCACCTTGCTTCACCACGACCGCGGCTCGGACACTACACCTGCGGATCTGGGACAGTGGTGAACTTCACTTGAAACTTAGCCCGGAAAACTCTCGTATCTTCATGTCTTGTGTCTTCGGTCTTCATATTACAATAAGGTTCAAAAGCTAACCTAAACACACTCACTAAAGTCCTAACATACAAGAGTTAACATATCCTAAAGAGAGTATATCACACAGTGATATTGGTGATGAAAATATGCTATTTTTTATATAGGGCCTTCAGTACTACTTTCTTGTAGGCAAGAGATTTAAGCGGAGATACAATGTCTACTCAAACAAACATCGTATCTTCGAAATTATCAAAGAGAAAGTGTCGTCCCATGAATGGAACACGCTATGCACAGGATGCTTTGCCTCAATATTCTAGGTTGTAGATGGGTTGCAGTTACATGTTGCTTCAGTACATACAATAATGATGCACGAGGTGAAAACAACCAAGGAGAAAGAGTTGTGGTTTAAAGTGAGTGGAGAGTTGGTCAAATCTTCACTACTGAAGTTTGCTACTATATATTATAGGGCTAAGGTGTTGCGATGAGGCTGGGTTTAAGACCTCAGACGATGATATATGGAGGATGTATTAGGATAATTGGACCACTGCACATTGATTGAGTTGAAGACTATGTATTACAGGGAGAAAGACAAGGAGGAATGGTTTATGTTAGTGCATTTGTTGGTTTCAGAAGGGGTCTTGCTCCTTGGGAGGAGTTTAATCTCTTAGGCCGGATTTTGTTGCACTAGTTGGTGATGTGGAGTTGTTTGAGGAGTATTTTTGGTGTAGGATGGTGTTTAGTGCTACCATTAAGAGCTTGAACAAGGATTCTATCTGTGGTAATTCAAACAGGCAAGGGTTTAACCTGCATGGGTACGTATCCTTTGGCCTTTTAGGTATATTAACATTATAGAAAGCACTTCAGTTTAGTTTAATGGTGATAACCGTATATGTTTCTGTTTATATGATGTTGAATGGTTGATACATTGGTGACAATATGGGGTGGTAATAAAACTGGGGCTAGTTTACACATTGAAGTGGTGACAATTGGTATTGCATTGTGTGTTGAGTTAATATTATTTAAATGGTGACTACTACTTTTGTTACTTAGTGACAACTTCATATTTTATAGTGACAACATTGTGTATAATGTATTGCACGGCTAGAGTTTCTTACATATTTCATTTTGTTATGCCACTAGATTTGGATCCTGGAGTCCTTTCCCAATCTTGTTGACATTAACAGAGTTTATTTCGAGATATATGAGCCTTATAGTTTTGTATGGGTTTCCAAATCCTTTGACTCTAATCTAACTTTTTTTGAAGGTTGAACAACATGTTTCAAATCCAAGAAAGGTATGTCTTTCATGATCATTTAAATTTGGTGATAACTCTTAATTCATGTGTGGTATGCTTAGAAAATATTATATGTGTTCTTATAGGTTTATGTCATGAGATATGATGCTATAAAGTTTGGTGAGTTTACCTGGGAAGAGGAGAAGGGTGACCCTCTTATTGATGGATTTGTCAAGTTGATGTTGCCTCAAGTGGTAATGCCCCCACAAATGGAACAATTTGCTTTGAACTTTGATGGATGTGATTAAATCCCTAATGCTAAGGCCATGGTATTCAAGATGAGTTTTGTTGTGCTAACGTTGCGGACAAGCCATCTCAAAAGAAGACGAAGGCTGAGGAGAAGACTGATGAGGAATCTCTAAGTGGTGACAAGACATCCCCAAAGAAAAGGAAGACTGAAGAGGAGCCTGTTGTTGTAGTTCAAAGAAGAAGCCCTTTCGCAAAGTCAAAGGGAAAGAGAAGGATGTGCCGAGAAGAAGGGAAGCTAAGCAGTTTTCTTAAGATGGTGATGATGTTGATTTTGTTAGCCTTGTTGACATGGCTAAAAAGATCAAATTCGTTGTCAAGCCTCATGGTGGCAAGAAGAAGGTCAAAGTGGAGGGGAAGGTCAAGGTTAATAACACTCTTGTCAAGGAGGAAAGAGATGGTGACATGATGGGTGATATGGATCTAAACATCATGAGTGATGCTAAGGCTACCCACAAAGATGGTGACAAGTTTAATGTAAACTTTGACGTTGATGACAAGGTAGTTGATGATGTAGAGAAGAATGAGAAAGTTGATGTTAAATTGGTTGATGAGGATGAAGTGTAAGATAAGAAGTTTGAAAAGGTTGAGAAAGTCAATTAGGTGGAAGCTCCTAAGCAAGGCAGTGATAAGGTTGGTGCTTTTTCTGGTGATAAGGTTGTTAATGATGACAAGGACAACGGTATTGATGGTGACAATGATAAATGCTGATGATGACAAGGTTGGTGATTTAAATGGTGTGTAGAAGAGTGAGAAGGACAAGGTTGTTTCTGACTAGGTTGTACTGGAGTAGAAGAAAAAAGCTGAGAAGAAGGTGAAGGGCAAGTAGGTGAAGCCCTAGAAGAAGAAAAAGACTATTGAGGGTGATGATGACAAGGTCAAGGCCAAGAAGAATCTGAAGGTCGTTGGTGATAAGGTTATGGGGGGTCCAAGAGGGGGGAGGCTAGTAACAAGTGTTTTGATAAGGGTAAGGTTGTTGGTGGGAAGTCCAAAGATAATGAGGTTGATGACAAGGTCCAGATGCAAAGAAGAGGGATAGCAAGGTTTTTGCTACCAAGAAGGGGAGTGATGACAGTGAAGCGCCGGGATGGGCAAGGATGTGAATGGATGAGATGAGGATTCTAGGGTAATCTATGAAGTTTGTAAAATGGAGGGTCAATGACATATCTATGTAGGTGGCCAAGATGAGTGAGAGGCAGACTAAAAGAGATCTGAATGTTGAGGATATAAAGACTCACTTCAATATTGGCTGTCAAAATCTCTCAAATTCTCAAAGGACCAGGGAGCATCAAAGAGTGTGATCCAATCCCTTCCCTCACTCCCAAGGAAGAGGAAGACCCCATGACAATGGGTTCGACGGGCCCATTACTTGATCTCGTGCTAAGGCCATCGCCTGAGCAACGACGTCCTTTGTATGGAGAAGCTTCCAGTCGCTTTGCCTAGTCCTTGAAGAACCAGCTACAAGGCTGCTGAGCGTCCTTAATGATAACCCTGAGGATGGGACACCAGCGTCCCTACCAGCACCCTAGTCGTCGAAGATCCAGCAGTGGACTTGGCTTTGGAATGCGTCCCTACAACTCTAGTAGCGTCCCTACCAGCTTCCCCACCAGTAGCGTCTCGAAGCTCATCAGTAAAGTCCCTCAAACTCGTTTGTTTTTGTCTTCCTTTCTTAGCTAGCTAATGGATAAGCATCTCCTTTTATAGTACAGACAAGTTTGCTAGGTCATAACTGTTGTGTGGCCATTTATAGTATGCTTAGGAGTTTGGGCCAAGACTTGCATGTTTTAGGCCCAACCCTTAAATGTTAGGGTTTCCTTTTGGTGCCTAAGCGCCTTCCCCATATAAGGAGCTCTCCTCTTGCTTGTAATCTTCACGTTTGCACTAAATGAGTTTTGGTTGAATCGAGTGATATCTCTTCCCCGAAACCGTGAAGGTCACCCCTTCTATCCCTCTCCTCCGACGCCCTCATTTCCTTAATCTCCGGTCGCTTCCTCGTTCGACGGCGACTTCTTCCACCCATCGAGTCCCTACCACCTTTCCTATCTTAGCTACCACCTTCCCTATCTCATCTACTACCTTCCCTAACTCAACTTCTGCTTCCCTATACTCCCCTCAACAATCGGATTAGGCGAGTTCATCTAGATCATTGGCCAAAAGCGAGTCTTTCCCAGAGTACCGAGAAGGCAATCACATCAACTAGTATCACAGCCCAGGTAACGTGAGCCTTTTCATTCGGTCTCTTGCATATCGTACTTGCTTCCTTTGTTTTTCCTTTGCTTCCGTTCGTATAAAAATCATTTTTTTTTCTTCTACCCTAACCTTGGTAGTAGAACAAGTTTCTACTACCATCGTCCTAAAAAAAAAGAGGGTTACAACCCATCTACGATTGCAGTCCTTACAAGCTTGGTGGTTTCAATTACTTGTTGCATATTGGTTTCAATCGTACTTAGGTTAGTAACATATTTGTGCTGCTTGCGTCCCTCAAAGGACTCTTTTTCGGCTAGTAACCCCATTCAAAAAAAAATCCAAGTAGAAACCCAAAATAAGGCAACTATTTTGGATTCAAAAGAGATAAGATGTCCAGTCCCTAAAACACACCCCCTTTGGACGTTGTCCTCATAACAGAGGCCCATCCTTAGTTTCAGCTAGTGGCACACTCTTACCATGTCAATATTGTTGCTTGTAATTGCATTGATCCTTGTGTGTTTGAGTTGCATCATGTAGCCTTTAGCTGCCTCTTACACATAAAGCCACCCCTGACCTTTGTGTGTGCATAGTCCGTCTAAAGAGCTATTATGAGTGCTTGTACTTGTTGATTCTTGTTCCATTTTTACTCTCTGTGGATTCTAATGTTATGATAGATAACCCATCTGGCGAGGTTAACAACGGAAATGATCCACCCCAACTCCTCAACCAAGAACTCTTAAACGATGACCTCAACCCTCCACAACTCTCACAAGAACAACAAGAAATAGCAGAGTTGAAACGCCAAGTGGCATCCCTTCTCCAAGCCCAAGCGGCAGCTCGGGTTCCTCCTGTAAACGCCTTGCCTCAAGTCCCTCATTCCAGGTCTCAAGGACGAGTCATCAACCTCTCTGACCAAGCTGGCCCAAGTCAACTGACTCAGGCTAAATCGTTGTACCCAAAATCAAAGATAACCCAAACACACAAACTAAGTATAGTGAGCAAGTATGGGATCGAACACAAGAGAACTTAAGGTATCTAGCCTAATATTTATATCAACTAAGAACAAATGGGGATTTTATAGGAGAGTTTCAATCACTAAAGTAAGAAAACAGGTCGACAACTTCACAAGATCAATCAAAGTACTAAAGGCAGGTTCATTCAACAAATCCACTTTAAAAGAGTCGTTTGATCATTGATTCACACACAATTCCTTTTAATCCAATGGTTAATTCCAATCCTAATCTTGACTAATTTCCTGTCCACGGTCCAGGAAATACTTAACAAGGACAGAGGATGCTCAAATCAATATTAACATTAAGAACAAGGATAAATAGGATGCATGCAAGAGAAATCAAGATACGAGTCAATTTCACAAGCAAACAATCAATTCTCTTCTTAAATCCTAGTTGCATAGACAACAGATCTAGGTTCTAAGTTGTTTTCGCATAATAGGTTTGTCCACGGTCCAAACCAGTTCCAACAATAGAAGATCAATCAATTCAATAGGTTAATTACTCCTAGAGAAACAATCAATAATCATGTAATTAAGCACAAGAGAATCAACAATAACCAAAGGAATAGGAAAATGATTTAGAATCTCACAAACTCATCAATTAAAGCTTCAATGTTGAACAAACCCAAGGAGACTAGCGCTTCATAACTAAATTAAAGAATTAATTAAGAAAGAAGGTAAAAGGTAGAATGTAGAATATCTCTCAAAATCTAAGGTAGGCTCCTCCTTAAATAACCCAAGGAACAAGCTCCACGAGATAGATAAGGAAACAGACAAAAGATAGAAAAGGAAACAAGATAGAAAGATTTCGGCTCGCTTTGGATCCGGCATCACCGTGGTCGCGGTGGAGACAGAAAAGAACAAGTTGTCTCGGCAACCACCGCGGTCGCGCATTTCCCACCGCAGTCGCGGAATTCGGACAGAAACTCTGGCATCACGTCGGAGGCTGTTTTGACCATCTTCGGCTTGGAATCTTACTTCATTGTAAAACTATGAATTGAAGCTCCGACCTCCATAGCTCAAGATATAGCCTTCGCAAGCAAGGGGTGTCGCCTAGACAGCTCAAAACGCCTTAGAACTCTTGATTCTTAACTTCTTGTGTCTTCGGCCTAGATATTACAATTAGCACAAACTCTAACCTAAACACACTCAAAATATTCCTAAAATACAAGAGTAAACCCATAGAAAATAGGGCGAATCAAATTCGCCCATACTTAGATCTTGCTCGTCCTCGAGTAAGCTCAAAGAAAATCTAACAAATCAGCACATCTAAGATCTCAGGAAATACAAGGGAAGACAAAACACTCAACTCACAACCCGAACCCAAAATAATAGAGAAATCATGAGCATAAAACAATGAAGCCCAAACACACACCTCACAACAAGATATAACACTCAAGCTCTAAAAACATGAAAGAGCAACCTAGGATCTACCCAAATCTAACATGTAAGCCCCAAAGTCCCCAAGCAAGAATGATCTTAAACACTCGAATTTTACCGCTCAATTCTGCTTAGGCGCCCTTTCGGGTTTTCACCTATCCGCTCTTTTCATTTTTCTCAAGGTGTGCTCACAAAATACTCACAACACTCATGAACCTCAAATTACCCCAGCCTAATGCTGGTCCGGGTTACCTGCTTATTACCTGAGCCGCCCTTTCGGGTTTTCGACTCATCCTAGGATTTATATACCTTTTTTCAATTTTTTATGCCTTTTTTTATCTTTTTCTTTCTCTTTCTTTCTTTATTATGCAAAAAGGTACGGTGCAAGTGCTCCATGAAAAGAAGAATATCAAAAATCTGAAGCAAATCTCTAACTAAGCTAACTAGGATAAGCGAATGCGAGTACTTTCTCCCTCATACTTAAATCCTTCCTTGTCCTCAATGAAGCAAAGAGAAAGGATAGAAGCAAGGAGAAATTCCTCCACATGACTTCTTGACGTTCAGCGACCTTGGGTGACTTCTTGCAAGGTCGACGACTCCTGTCAACAACCTGTTTGGAACCATCAAAACACACACACACAGATTTTCTAGCAAATTCTCCCTTTTTGATGGTGACAAACACTCATCTTTTGTCTGCACTGAGAAGGGGTCTTCCGCAACCTATCCAAACATCTCAAAAGGCAATCTATTGCATCAGAGCATCTTAAGTAAACATCTCAAGCAATTTCTCCCTTAACTTTTCAAAAGTTCCCCCTAAGTTCAACATTCACTCGAAATTCAGTATATCCCCTTAATGAAGCATGCAACCCTCAACTATTTCCCCCTTTTTCCATCATCAAAAAGATCATAAATCATAGAGAAATAAGCAAGGCATACATATTAGCTAATATAGGCAAAATCATGCATAAACCAAGTCAACAACCATGCAAGCTTGGCAATGTCAAACAGAACACACACAGCAGGGGTATTATTATCTTACAAACATATCGAACTTAAGAAACAGTTTTAGTGAGAGGAATAGCGTGGTAGGGATAGAAAGCAGGATAATGATAAAGTCAGAAGTGCACCAGTCGATGACTAAGTCATTGCTTTGAGTGTTTCCTTGATATCATCAACATCTTCACCAACATCTCCCATCAGCTTGAGCATCTGTGCTATACCCTTTGCCAGCTCAAGATTCTGATTCTCCAGTTCATCCATCTTAGCATGCTGAATTGACAATTTTTCCCTACTCGCCCATCTTTTCCTTTCTTTTTTTTTCATTTTTTTAGAATTTTGATGAGCTCTTCTCGTTTCTACATTGAACGATCGACACAGATGATTTTTGATTCTCCTGGGAGATATGGCATGTGTATTGGAGGCGCCTGCCTATAAAGTATCTCGTACGGGGTGCACTGAGATGCCGTGTGGGACGTAGTATTGTACCAGTACTCGGCAAGGGGAAGCCAGAAACTCCAAGTGTGTGGAGTAGAGGAGCACATACAACGTAGGTAGGTTTCTAGGGTTCTGTTAGTTACTCTTGTTGGGACGATATTAAGGACGTCAGTCGTTAATATCCAAACCAATAATAATCGTCCCTTGTTTTGATAATGACAAACTCAAATGTATTTGATAAGTTGTCCAAGTTTTGATCTCAGATAAGTCCAGTGGACGCACATGAGCGAAAAGGACAACAAGTGAACAGCAGTCCCTATGCTGTAGGGACGCATGTTACCAGAACTTCCAAAGCTAAACGTAATTGGCGGAGTCCCTGCGCAAGATAGGACGGAGTCCTCATCAAGAAGGGACGCGCGCCAAAATACGGACGAAGTTCAAATTCAAATCAAGGCCGCCCCAACATGATTACATCATCGTCCGGCCTTAGTCCTCAGAAGGAAGCTTCCTTTGTCTGGGCACGTGTAGACAATGCCAAAGACGTCGCTTTCCCAGCAATGGTCCCCTACCCACGCGGAGGCTTCCCAAGCGTCAACAGAGTTGACCTCCTCAAGACGCTCATCGCACCGTTGATCAAAGATCGAGGATCCTGCCAAGTCTCAGAGGACGCTAGAGGACAAGAATCACTTCCGCTATAAATACTCTCCAAGGAGTATGCATAGCGGTAGATGTGTGTGTGT
Source organism: Polygonum maritimum (assembly GCA_963924305.1). Classification (NCBI taxonomy): domain Eukaryota; kingdom Viridiplantae; phylum Streptophyta; class Magnoliopsida; order Caryophyllales; family Polygonaceae; genus Polygonum; species Polygonum maritimum. The sequence goes on along the minus strand of OZ002732.1, from coordinate 21,789,686 downwards.
AAGAGTGGACTTTGAAGACTTTCTCTCAAGCTCTCCGGAAGCATTCAAGAACACGAACGAAGATCAAGAAGATCAAGTGAGCTTGAAGCAAGAGAAAGAAAGTCCAAACACATCAAATCCAAAACAAACCACAAATCAATTAGAGTTGTAGTTTGTCTCTCACAACGAACCGTGAGAGACGTGAGTGATAGCTTCCTTATAGCTAAGAGTGTTAGGTTACTTGTTAGGTTGAAAGGAGTGTTACTAGTGAGGCTAAGGACGGACGCTTAGCTCAAAGAAGTGTAACGACTCGCCTAAGTTGTAAGGACTCGCTCTTAATAAGATAAGGGACGGCTATTGAAAATCCTCCAACGGAGGTAGAGGTTTACCCATAAGACTAGTTGGTCTTAGTGGGGTTCCTCTATAAATACTCGTATCCACTTATCTTGTATTTTGTTAAGTCTATTTTCCGCTGCACTAAAGGACGCCCTTAACCCAGTTAAGGACGCCCTCATTAACTGACTTACGATCCATCAATTGGTATCAGAGCAGGCGCTCTAGATTTTTGTTGAGTTGTAGGTACAAGATGGACATGGAACCTATTGGAATCTCTTTTGTAAAGCCTCCTCGTCTGACGGACGGCAACTTCAACCGTTGGAAGATCCGCTTCGAGAACTTTTGCAGAAGTCAGAATTATCAATGCTGGAGAGTGATCATGAAGGGTGACCTTACCATCCCTGATGACAAAAAAGACAAAGAGGACGAGTGGGGTCCTGACGAATTCAAGCTTTTGGAAACAAACGCTAAGGCTATATGCTTCCTTCAAGCGTCCCTCTGCGAAAGGGACGCCACCCGAGTTAGCAATTTGGCAACAGCCAAACTACAATGGGAAGCTCTTGAGAAGTACCATGTGGGTACGGCAGAGATGAAGGAAGACGTCAAGCTTGAAATCAAACGAGAGTTCTATGCCTTCAGAATGCTTCCTAACGAATCTGTCAAGGACTACTCATACCGCTTTGAAGCTCTTGTGACCAAGATGCGAAATTTAGGCATCCTAGAAGCTGAAGTCTCAATGAGAAACAGAGTCGGAGTAGTCATTGATGGGCTTACAGGAAAATGGAATTTTGATAGGACTACGTTCAAGGAGAACACAGCCAACAAAACCCTGGATATGGAAGAGATCTATGGGAAGCTGAGAGGCTATGAAGCGAGAAGGGAAGCTGATATGGCTGAATTAGCTAGAAACCCCCAGACAGATCTTGCTTTGATGACGTCAACTCCAGAGTACGCTGAGTATCTGCGCCACCAAAGAGATATTGCCCTAATGGTGGAAGCAAATAAAAATGAGAATCGTGAAAGGATGCATGCTCAATCTTTGAAAGAAAAGGAAAGCAAGACTAATGAACAGCTGGAAGAAGAGGAAGAGATTGCCCTTCTACACAAAGTTGCTCGCTTATGGGGTAAAAAGGCCAGAGATTCCAAGAAACACAAGATGCCTTACAAAAAGGAGAGTCCCAAGTATACAGAGGCAGAGATGAAGGAACTTACTTGCTACAAATGTAACAAGAAAGGACACTTTGCTAAAAGGTGTACTACGGGACTAAACTCAAAAGAAATGAAGATGAAAGCTCTCTTGGGAGCGTGCAAAGCCGCATGGGATAATGTGAGTTCTGATGATGAAGAACCAGAAGGACCAGTGGCGTACATAGCCGTAGAGGACGCCTCAGATAATGAGCAAGTGGCGTACATGGCTGTGGAGGACGCCCCAGTCCTTGAAGAGGACGCTTCTGAAAAGGAACAAGAGGTAACTCGTGAATCCATGATGAACTCCTTAGAGAATTGTTCCAAAACCAAACTTATTAAGCTCATTAAAAGAATCATGGAAGAAAGCGTTGTTATGCAACATAGAATGGATGAACTTGAACTTGAAAGTGAAAATAGGCTAGTTGAATGTGAGAACTGTGCTACAGTTTCGTTACAACTAGAGTCCTCGTATGTCGAAGTTAAATCCCTGAAAACTGAAGTGATGTGCCTTAAGCTAGAGAACGCTAAGCTTAGGGAAGAGGTGAAAGTGTTAGGGAAGAGCCCGGTAACTGAGGTAGTTCAACCAATGGTGTTTGTCCCAGCCAAAAGAGGTTTAGGATACGAGTCTGACACTAGGAACTCTCTCCCTAGTGACTTTGAGGCTAGCAAAACCTCAGAACTTGAATTAGAAAGGGAAAAGACCAAGAACCTTCTTGAAAGAATTCGAGTCCTAGAGAGTGGAGAGAAAGGTCAAAGGGACTATTACACTAACTCCACTAGTCATAGGATCTATAAGAAGATTGCTAAGGGGGAAGGTTCAAAAGTTTGTAACCCTCAAAAGATGAAAAAGAACAAAATCCAACGTCCCAACAAGAAGTACTACCTTGGTACTTACTATAGGACGTGTTGGTATTGTGGAAAAGGAGATCACTTCAAATATGATTGCCTGAAACTGAAGAACGACATTGAAAGTGGCAAAGCTGCTAGGAATAATATTGAAAATGATAAGTCCATCCCTAAGGCTAACCCTAGACGTCCTAGACGATCTAAGAGTTCTTTCAGAAAGCATGCTATTTCAAATGATGTGAATATAAGTGACTACATGCCAGAACCAGAGTTCTATTTCTGTAACGAACCAGGTAAGGAACACCTTGCCTGGGTCGCCATACACTAACCTTGTTTTGGCAGGTGGAAGTGAGGGGACGCCCATGGATCATTGATAGTGGCGCCTCAAACCATATGACAGAAAGCCAGATCCATCTCACTTCTATCCAAAGTAGCGCCACGGGAGGAACTGTCTCGTTTGGCAACAAGGGCAAAGGAAAGATCAAAGGGACGGGAACTGCTATTCTCAATCCGTCTATCAAAGCGACAAATGTTAGCCTTGTTGAAGGACTTGGCTTCAACCTCCTAAGCGTCTCTCAAATGTGTGATCAAGGTGAAAACTTAGTCACATTTGACTCAAAGGAGTGCCTCGTCATCAACAAGAAATCCAACAAAGTCGTCCTCAAAGGAGTCCGAAAGAATAATGTCTACATCTTCAATCAGGAGTTCAAGCCAAAATCTGAGTTGTGCTTATCTGTGTCAAAGGAGGACGCTGACCTCTGGCATCGCCGACTTGGCCATGCTGGACCAAGCACAATCCTCAAGCTTCATCAAAGAAATCTTGTGAAAGGTCTTCCCCAAATTGATCCTGAGAAAATTGAACAGTGTGAAGCATGTATCAAAGGGAAGCAGACAAGAACGTCCTTTAAGTCAAAGAACGAGGTCAGCACAAAGAAACCTTTGGAACTTCTCCATATGGATCTTTATGGACCAATGAAGACGTTAAGCTATGGTGGAAAGAGTTATATCTATGTCCTTGTAGATGACTTTTCTCGATTCACCTGGGTTCTTTTCTTAGCTTCAAAAACAGATTGCTTCAACGCATTCAAAGTCTTCATCAAACAAGTGGAAGTTGCACTTGAGACGCCTCTCAAATCCATAAGATCAGACCATGGGACGGAGTTTCAAAACTCGGAGTTCGTGGCCTACTGTGATCAACATGGAGTCTCTCACAACTTCTCAGCTCCAAGGACTCCTCAACAAAATGGAGTGGTGGAAAGAAAGAATAGGACGCTGGAGGATATGGCAAGGACTATGCTCTTAGCTAATAGCGTCCCCAAGTACTTCTGGGCTGAAGCTATTGCTACAGCGTGCTACATTATCAATCGAGCCATGATCCGTCCTTTGCTGAAGAAGACGTCCTATGAGTTGCTGAATGGAAGAAAGCCTCGCATCGACTATCTCAGAGTCTTTGGATGCAAGTGCTTTGTTCACAACAATGATAAAGAAAGACTTGGAAAGTTTGACGCAAGAAGTGACGAAGCCATATTCCTTGGATACTCCCTCACCAGTAAAGCGTATAGAGTTTTCAATAAACGAACTCTAAAGCTTGAGGAGAGCATTCATGTTGTGTTCAAAGAAAGTTCTTCTCACAAAGATAAACCAAGTAAGAAAGAACACTCATCTCCTCTGCAGCAGGATGACTCCGATGATGAAGTTGATTTCGGGTCCTCTGGAAAATACTATGTTCCTAAGGACGCTACTCAAAATCCTGAAGAAGTCTCAGTAGAAGTTCCCAGTGTTGTTCAGGAAGTTCCATCTCAAAGTGAATCTCCAGCTCAACATGAGGTCGCTGAATCAAGCCTACAAGGAGAACAGCGTCAAGAAGAGGACGCTCAACCTGAGGGGGAACTCTATGAAACTCTCAATGAAGACGACGGGTTTGACTCAGATGAATCTGATTGGACGGACCCTAGATGTACTCCTGTAAGGGATGATACTCATAAGGGATCCCATCTTTCGAGACTTCATTCAACGGATCAAATCATCTCAGATATGTCAAAAGGAGTTCAAACAAGATCAGCCGTGAATCAGTCCCTTAATGCTAACATAGCGTTCTGTGCCTTCAACGCCTTTGTGTCCTTGGTTGAACCTAAGAACATAAAGGAAGCACTCCAGGACGCTGATTGGATTCAGGCCATGCAAGAGGAACTTAATCAATTCGAAAGAAATAAGGTTTGGACCCTCGTCCCTCGTCCGAGAAACAAAAACATAATAGGGACGAGATGGGTCTACAGGAACAAGCTTGATGAGAATGGTCGCGTGTCAAGAAACAAAGCAAGGCTTGTGGCTCAAGGCTATAGGCAAGAGGAAGGGATTGATTATGATAAAACCTTCGCTCCTGTCGCCAGGATTGAAGCCATTCGCCTCCTCATCGCCTTTGCCGCTCACAAAGGGTTCAAGCTTTTTCAAATGGACGTCAAGACAGCCTTTCTCAACGGCAAGCTCAAAGAAGAAGTGTACGTCGCTCAACCTCCAGGATTTGAGGACGCTGATCACCCAGATCATGTGTACTTCTTGGACAAGGCACTCTATGGACTCAAGCAAGCCCCTCGTGCATGGTACGATAGGTTTGCGTCCTTCCTCTTGTCCAACGGGTACACACGAGGTAACATTGATAAAACCCTGTTCTTAAAGAAAGTTCTTAAAGATGTCTTAATTGTCCAAGTCTATGTCGACGATATAGTCTTTGGAAGCACTAACATGAAATTTGTAGAGGAATTCAAGAACTTGATGAGTAGTGAGTTTGAGATGTCCCTCATAGGAGAACTCAACTTCTTCTTGGGACTCCAAATCACTCAGCTCAAAGATGGGACGCGGATTCATCAACAAAAATACATCCGTGAAATGCTTGAGAAGTATGGGATGAACTCTTCAAAACCCATTGATACTCCCATCTCCCCAAACACTCGCCTCTATGCTGATGAAGAAGGCAAGAGTGTAGATCAAAAGCTCTACAGAGGAATGATAGGGTCCTTGCTATATCTTACGGCAAGTCGTCCCGACATCATGTTCGCTGTATGCTTGTGCGCTCGATTCCAAGCAAATCCAAAGGAGTCCCATATGCAAGAGGTCAAAAGAATCTTCAGATATCTCAAGGGACGGGATGACCTATGTCTATGGTATCCCAGAAGGACGTCCCTGAACCTGGTAGCTTACTCTGACGCAGATTACGCTGGCCATGTGGTGGATAGGAAGAGCACCTCAAGAATGGCACAATTCCTTGGCTCATGCCTTGTATCTTGGGGATCCAAAAAGCAAAACTCCGTGGCACTATCAACCGCGGAAGCTGAGTACGTTGCTGCTGCTTCGTGCTGCTCACAAGTCTTATGGATCAAGTACCAACTTGAAGATTATGGTACGTCCCTCAACACAGTCCCTATCTTGTGTGACAACACCAGTGCTATAAGTATTGCCAAAAATCCCGTTCATCATTCTAGGACGAAGCATATTCACATAAGGCATCACTTTCTTCGTGATAATGTTGAACTTGGATTAATTAGAGTGGATCATGTTAGGACTGAGGACCAAGTGGCCGATATTTTCACAAAAGCACTTGATAAACGTCCCTACGAGCACCTACGGTTGCTCTTGGGGATGATAACTTTTAAATGATCAAGTCCCGTTCTATTATTCCCTCCATGATTGGCTATGTCTTGTTGAGAACTTGTTTTAAGGTGTGTCATGCATTAAAGTCATCTTTAAAGGACGCTAGTCTAAGATATGTGTATTCGCTTGTGTCCTTGAATGGTATTCATTTCGCTTTTCATCTCAAGAGTATCCCTGATCACCCTACCCTCATCATAAGCCGAAATGATGGGAACTCTAAGCTTACCCAAGCCGAGAATCTTGCAAACGCGTCCTATGAGCATTCCTTGTTTCACCTTTACGGGACGTACTTGCTTGATTTTCAAAAAAAAAAAAAAAAAAAAAAAAAAGGTTCTAAGTGATCAAAGGGACGCGTGCTAAGAGCTGAGAGTTGTCTGTATAGAGTTCTAATTACAGAGGTTGAGATCAGTGAATGGGACGCTGTGGTTCAGTTCTGTGTTGTGTAGTGTTGTGTGTTGAAAGGACGTCAGGTCAGAGTCCTTTGCAGTTGTGAGAAGTTTGAATGGTTGAAATTGGGAAGGTAAACCGTTTTAGCGAATCGTCAGCGAAAATCTCGGGATATGCGCAAACAGTGCTCAACAGCTGTATTCCTTAGCAAAGAAGAAAGCCACGCGTGGGAAGGCGGGTGGAGGAAGCTGTGTGTAAAGACCCTGGTACCCCTGACCGTCCAACTTCGTCTTCTTCCTATATATACCCACCTGTGCACTCCGAAAACCTTTCTTCGCTCATCTGCTGTTTGCACACTTTTAGAAATCTCAAAGATCTTCCAAATCTTCAACCGAATCCCGAAATCTCTCTCCAAACCCTAATCCTCTCCTATTTAACCCATCTCCAAAATGGCCAACACAAGAGCCTCAAAGAATCCCTCACCCTCGTCGGCAGCGAAAAACACTAGCTCTTCGAGATCTCCTCCGGTGAAAGGCCGGTCATTAATGGAGTCGAGAGGCAGACCTTCCGGCCGACAAGAACCCCCTCGCCACCATTCCTCCTCTCAAAGCACCCAGCGCCGCCACTCCAACACCCCTCCTCAACCCCTTCGCTCCCAACCTCCTCAACCAAAACAACCATCCCGCTCTCAATCCAAAACCCAGCCGAAGAGGTTCTCATTTCTGGAGAAGCCCTTCAAACCCGAGCCTGAGCCAGAAAATATCACCAAAGCCTCTGTTTACAGTGGCTCAATTGGCCGGCTCCCCTCTCAACCCAAACGCCGTCCTCCCCTTGACCCTCTCATTGAGGACTGGCTTGAAAAGGAGCCTAGGACGGTCGCCAACATTTGTCTTAGGGCGTCCACTCACGAACATCCTCCTAAAATCCAACGCCTCCTCCACTACTTCATGATCACATATGTCAAGCCCCGCCTTCAAGAAACCAATCACACCAACCCACCGTTCATGGGGCCAGGAATCATTTCTGACTCATTTGGTGGAACCGTGGACGAGCTCGCCAAACTACTTCCTGATATAATGGAGTTTGTTGTGGCTCCTACGGGCTCCGTCCCTTCTCAAAAAAGGAAAAGGCCTTCCTCTCCCCCTCCGTCCAAATCGCTCCAAATTAAAGGCCCTTCCTCCTCCCCACCAAAGCCAGTCCCTTCCTCCCCTCCTCCTGCCCCAAAACGACGCCTCAAGACCTCTGCTCAGCTTGAGGGCGTCACGGATGAAGAAATGGCCGCCATTCGCCTCTCCGAAATTCAACTGGCAAAAGAGGAGAAGGCGCGCCAAGAGCAAGAGCAAGCAGAGAAAGCAGCCGTTGAGAAGGCGATCCAAGCGAGTATGCAGGACCTTCGTCAACTCCCTCCACCTCCTCCAAGGGTAGAGGACGCTCCTCAGGTCCAGGCCAAGGACGCTCCACAAGTCCAGGTCCAGGCCAAGGATGCTACCCCTGCTACTCTGCCGCCTCCTCCCTCTGCTCCGCTCAAGGTGAAACCGATCTCAGTGGTTCCGCCCAGCTCCTCCTCTGCTCCTCCCCCAAAAGCTAAGCTCCGCACTCCCTCTCCCTCTCCCCCTAGAGCTTCTCCTCCTCCTCCTCCTCCGCCTGCTCCGGCCGTCGAAGAAGCTGCTCAAGTTCAAGGGACGTCTCCTCCATCCGTTCCCACAGAGTCCTTGGCAAGGACTCCAGCAGTGGACGCGCCTCCCACAGAACAGGCGTCCACAGCTGAGGACACTGCAATGGTTGAGTTCCAAGAACAACGGAACGAAGCCTCCGATGACGAGGACGCCCCTCCCCAGGATGAGGAACCTGAGGAAGAGGAGGGAGATGGAGATGAAGAAGATGGTGGTGATGAAGTGATCGTTAGCAATGGCTCCAAGCAGAAACGCTTCAAGAAAATCCTATCGCCGCTCCTCTTCACCGCCGAGTTTCTGGCAGAGAACCAGCGCCAAGAGTTCTTGGATCTTCTTGAGTTCCAGGGTTGGACGCACTTGGGCGCTGAGGCCGCTGATGTTGACCCTGATGAGGTTCTCCGTTTCTACTCAAAGTTCGAAATCACAGAAGTAAACGGGAAGCCTCAGGGGACTTTTGAAATCGATGGGGACGAGTACTCAGTTGCTGAGGGCACCGTCCGCAAAATGCTAGGCCTGCGTCCTTCTCCGCAAGATGCTCTGCACGATCTGCCGTGCAAAAACTTTGGCCGTTTCTCCCAAGATGAAATCCTCAACAGAATATTCAATGGGAGACAGCCAGCTGCTAAGGACAGAGTTGCTCATTGCCTCACCAAGACGGGCGTCCTTGCGCATCACTTCATTGTGCGCATGGTCGACCCCCGCCAAGAGAAGAAGTCCATTGTTCAGATCACTGATAGTATTCTCTTAGACGCTTTCTTGGAACGCAAGCCGATAAACTTGCCCCGAGTAATCTTGGAACACATGGGCAAGTGCACAGGAGGCAGGCACTCTTTTCCTTTCCCCGGCTTGGTCAAGCAAATTCTGAAGCAGCAGGGACTCTATGCTCCTAAACAAGAGCGTTCCTTTGGCATTCATTGGGACGTCAGGCAAATTACACTCCCTCCAGTTGGGAAACTCAGGTGTGATGAGCCCCTTCCGTCCGTTAAGCGCCAACTGGACAAGGAACGGAAAGAGGCTGAAAGGAAAGCCGAAGCTGAGAGGAGAGCTCAAGCTGCTGCTGCTGCTGAACCTGGAGAAGGAGATCACGAAGCTGAAAATGTCCAAGTAGTTGGGACGCCAGCTGAGGACGCTGCTGATGACGAGGACGAGCTCGATGGTATGAGCGTCCCTGATGAGGCTGAGAGGCACTCTACGAAGTATCTGATGGGCATGATGATCGAGAACCAGTGCATAATGATTGATCTAATTCAGCAGGTTCACGACACACTTCACGTCCACACAGACCTTCTTGAGCGCAACAACGAGCTCCTTGCCCAGAACAACCATCTTCAGGAGCAACACCTCAAAGCCCTTGGCAAGCGTCCCAGAAAATGATCACCTCCCCCCTCTCTAACCCTGAAACAATTTATCATTTCTTGAGTTTTTGTTAAGACAATGGGACGCTGTCCCCGTTTTGAACACTTATTGTGAATGTCTGTAATGAACGTTCTCGTTTCTCATTCTGAATGCCATTCACTACATTTGTGCTTCATTTTGTCTAAGCGTACCTTTCTTTAGTTATGACTTTGTGCTTGCATGCTTTTCGACTTGTTCTCCTTTTCGATGATGCCAAAAGGGGGAAGTATAGTTTTGCAGAGATGCGATTGTCCTTAAGTTATCATAGAAAGCATGTGTTCAGGGGGAATTTCGGCCAAGTCAAAAGGTCGTTAGTTAGGAATAAAATAGAACGCACTTAAAAGAATGTGTTGCATGCCAATCTAAGCTGAAAATAAAATCAAAGTGTAGTTCCTCATGCTAAAAGCTTTACTTCTGTGTGCATTATTTGAAAGAGTTTGTCATCATCAAAAAGGGGGAAATTGTTGGGACGATATTAAGGACGTCAGTCGTTAATATCCAAACCAATAATAATCGTCCCTTGTTTTGATAATGACAAACTCAAATGTATTTGATAAGTTGTCCAAGTTTTGATCTCAGATAAGTCCAGTGGACGCACATGAGCGAAAAGGACAACAAGTGAACAGCAGTCCCTATGCTGTAGGGACGCATGTTACCAGAACTTCCAAAGCTAAACGTAATTGGCGGAGTCCCTGCGCAAGATAGGACGGAGTCCTCATCAAGAAGGGACGCGCGCCAAAATACGGACGAAGTTCAAATTCAAATCAAGGCCGCCCCAACATGATTACATCATCGTCCGGCCTTAGTCCTCAGAAGGAAGCTTCCTTTATCTGGGCACGTGTAGACAATGCCAAAGACGTCGCTTTCCCAGCAATGGTCCCCTACCCACGCGGAGGCTTCCCAAGCGTCAACAGAGTTGACCTCCTCAAGACGCTCATCGCACCGTTGATCAAAGATCGAGGATCCTGCCAAGTCTCAGAGGACGCTAGAGGACAAGAATCACTTCCGCTATAAATACTCTCCAAGGAGTATGCATAGCGGTAGATGTGTGTGTGCAAGAGTGGACTTTGAAGACTTTCTCTCAAGCTCTCCCGAAGCATTCAAGAACACGAACGAAGATCAAGAAGATCAAGTGAGCTTGAAGCAAGAGAAAGAAAGTCCAAACACATCAAATCCAAAACAAACCACAAATCAATTAGAGTTGTAGTTTGTCTCTCACAACGAACCGTGAGAGACGTGAGTGATAGCTTCCTTATAGCTAAGAGTGTTAGGTTACTTGTTAGGTTGAAAGGAGTGTTACTAGTGAGGCTAAGGACGGACGCTTAGCTCAGAGAAGTGTAACGACTCGCCTAAGTTGTAAGGACTCGCTCTTAATAAGATAAGGGACGGCTATTGAAAATCCTCCAACGGAGGTAGAGGTTTACCCATAAGACTAGTTGGTCTTAGTGGGGTTCCTCTATAAATACTCGTATCCACTTATCTTGTATTCTGTTAAGTCTATTTTCCGCTGCACTAAAGGACGCCCTTAACCCAGTTAAGGACGCCCTCATTAACTGACTTACAATCCATCAACTCTGTTTCGCCGTCGCTTTGTGGGTGGTAGGCTGTGGAGAAATTGAGATCAACTCCCTGAAGTCTGAAAAATTCTATCCAAACTTCACTCAAGAAGATTGGATCCTTGTCGCTCACTATGGATTTTGGGAATCCATGCAGTTTAAAATGTTGTCCAGGATTGCTTGAGCTACATCAGTTGCCGTAAATGGATGTCTTAGAGCCACAAAGTGTGCATACTTGCTCAATCTGTCAACTACAACAAGGATGGTAGTGAACTTCTTTGTAGAGGGTGGCAGTCCCTCAATAAAATCAAGGCTAATATCCTCCCAAACTACTTCTGGGTTAGTAGGGGCTGGAGTAAGTCTGGGGAAGCTGAGTTATCAGTTTTGTTTTGCTGGCAAGTGGTGCAATTATGCACAAAGTGCTTGATGTTTTTATGCATGCCCCGCCAATAGAAAAGGGAGCGCACTCTCTGGGTGGTGGAATCCCTGCCGGAATGGCCACCAAGAGGTGAGCTGTGCAGCCAGTTCAAGATGTTGGTTTTGAGGATGAGATTGTCGCCAACAACTAGTTTCCCCTTCCTTCGCAGCACTTTATTTTCAAAGCTTAATTTAGGGTGGGAAGATGGATCAGCTTGTAGTTCTTCAATCAATTTAGACAACAATTTATCTTCCTGCCAAGACTGCTGTACCTCCTTGAGAAAATCCTGGCTTTCAAATGTCAATAGCATTTGTAAGAGCTATGCGTGAGAAGTTCAAGAGAGAGAGTCTGCTGCAGCATTATCCCGACCCTTTTTGTATTGAATTTCATAATCGAACCCCATTAGTTTAGCCACCCATAGATGTTAGAATGGAGTAGTTACCGACTGATCAAGGAGGAATTTGAGGCTCTTTTGATCGGTGCGAATGATGAAGTGTCGCTGAGTAAGATAAGCGCTCCATTTTTGTTCTGCGTAGACCACTGTCAAGAGTTCTCGCTCACAGACGGAGTGGAGTTGATGGCGTGGGCTGAGGGCTTTACTGACGTAGCATATGGGGTGATGTTCCTGCATTAGAACTGCTCCAATATCAGTGCCAGATGCATCGGTTTCTGTTGGATCGTTAGAATGAAACGGGACGTACTTTACTTGGGTAAAGGCGTCCTTAGAGTGAGGCGTCCTTACTAAGTATAAGGGCGTTCTTAAGTTGTGCAGCGGAAATATGAAACTAAACAGGTGAACTTAACAAGTATGAAACACAATGATTTATAGAGGAACCACTCAAGACCAAGTGGTCCTTGAGTGTAAACCTCTACCTCCTTGAAGGATTTTTGAATAGATTTTTCCTTTCTTATTAAGCGTCCTTACAGTTGTACTGGCGAGTTCTTTACACTTCTCTGGCACTTAGTGTACATCCTAAGTCCACTAGTAAAGGACTCCTTTAAGCCTACAACTTAAGCGAGCTTAATGTTCTAAAGGACTCTATCCCAACGTCCTATAGTACTTCGTAGGACTTCTCTCTTTTCTTTGGTTTTCTGGGTTACAAACAGTTTTGGTTTTGGTTACAACTTTTCTCTCGATCAAACAAAAAGTCTAGAGGAGTTCTAAGCTTGTTCTCCGTGTTCTTGATCGAGGTCGCTTTCTCTCTGATTCTCTGAATATTTTCTGAAAGCGTTGACGTCACAATAAATGCCTTGCGGCTATTTATAGGACTTGGGAAGGGCGTCATTTCTCTAGGACGATCATGACCTTCGTGGACGTGGCTACAGGATCTTCCTCCACGTGGTATGGAGGTGATGAGGGAAGCTTCCTGTATCCAGCTGTGTGTGATGGACTCCGCTACAGGATCTGCCTCCACGTGGTGATGAACTCTGCTACAGGATCGGTCTCCACGTGTCCCGGATGATCAAATGTTGTCGAGCTGATGAGTAAGGACGCTCTGAGAGTTGAAGCTCGCGTTCCTACTTGCTTGGGACTGCGTCCTTGCTCAAGTAGTCTCTTGCTGGTCCTTACTTCCTGCTAGCTAGCGTCCCTTGGCCTCAGGGACGTCCATACACTTGTTGTCCTTTTTGTCACTGGCGTTCCTGAACAATTGGACAAATTTTTTAGAATCAAAGTGAGTTTGTCATACCAAAACTAAGAGACGGTTGTGTGGGCATACTATCAAGTACAGGAGCGTCCTTGATAGCGTCCTAACAATTTTCCCCTTTTTGATGATGACAAACTCTTCAGCAAAATAGTTTTGACATTGGAACTTTAGCATGCATGAAAACTTAGGAGCATCCTCTAACACTTAGAAGAATTTCTGTAAGCACAAGTTTTCAACCTTTGATTCTCTAACTTTTGGATTTCAAGGAGAGAGTAGCGTCCTAGAATAATATTGAAGCTTCCTCTTGTTGATTCTAGCATGGCGCTCTTTAAACCTTTCACTAATAGTCCCCCCTTAACACTTGCTTATTCTAGATAACTAATATATAGCGCATCTCTGCAAAACTACACTTCCCCCTTTTGGCATCATCGAAAAGGATAACAAGTGAATAAGGACGATAGCACAAGAACATAATTAAAGGCAGTGGAACACTTAAACAATCAATATGCATGCAAAACATTGGAACTTACCATTCAAAAGAGATAAGAGTAATGTTATTACAGACCAAACGATCACAAGGATCAAGTGTTTAAAACAAAAGAAGCACAGGCAATAACTGATGAGGGATTAAAAAGGTGGGACGGCAATCATTGGGGACGTCTGCTTGAGTCTTGAAAGAACTGAAGAAGCTTCTCATGTAGTTCGGCAGACTCGTTGAGCGAACTTGAGAGAGATTTGAGCGTTTGAATGATAAGGTACTGATTTTGGAGAATAGCAGCCATGAGTTCTTACGGAGGAAACAATTCAAGATGCTCCGGAGGAGGAATTGGAGCAGGAACAATACTAGAAGCGGGAGCGTCCATGCGAGGCAAGGTTGGAGGAGGAGAGTTAGCCATTAACATCTGGTCAAGAACATCGTAGTTAACAACGTCCTCTTGATCAGTTGCTGGCACTTGACCCACAGAAGCAAGTCTTTCTTGTTCGGCTTCTAGAGCGCGCCGTTCTTGTTCTGCTTTCTTCTTTGCTTCTGCCTCTAACTGTTTTCTTATGGACGACAGCTCCTCAGAATTCCTGATTTCAAGCAGTCCTCGCTTCTTATCCCAGTTCAGTCCCAGTATTTCGTGAGGAGTAGAGTCCTCATAGGCGTTCTGAGACTTTAAGATCGGCTTAACAAGTCCTGGGTATGGCAGGGCATGCCTCTTCCTTCCACACTTAGCCATATGTTGCATTGCGATTCGGGCTAAGTTGATGGGACGGCGGGAGAGGAAGGCGTCCAGCAAGATGCAATCATGAGTTTGGACGACGGACTTCTTCTCTTGCCTTGGCAGTATAGCACGACATATAAAGTAATGTGCTATCTCCCCAACCTTAGAAAGGACGTGTGCTACCCTGTCAGTCCCATAGGGCCTTTTGCCACAGAGTATCCTTTCAAGCAGCTCGACTTCCTTGTCGTCCTCCATTTCAAAGCCGTTTTCAGGGTGAGAACGTAAGGCATCAGACGGCGGCTTTTTAGTTTTGAGACCCAAGAAGGCACGGACTTGGCGTTCTGTGACAAAAGCAGGCTCATCATCAATTTTGAAGTGAAGAGTACTGTCTTTGGACTTGAAACGAAGACGCTTGAAGAACGTTCTTATCTGATCATTGTTGATTTCTGCTAGCTGAGGTCCCACTAATGTCCAGCCTTGGAAGCGCAACAAGTCAAGAAACTCATTTACATCCTCATTGTTGAACGAGGCGAGCCATTCCTCCGAGTAAACCAGGGGACCGAGAATGTTGACTGGCTCGTTATCGTCCTTCTTCTTTTTCCCTTTGCGCTTGGGGGACTCAGATTCATCGTCCTCATCATCATCATCATCATCTTCTTCGTCCTCAGACTCATTTTCTGCACCGTCCTTGGCACTAGTATCCTCTGTGCCTTGGATATTTTTGTTGCCACCTGAAGCGACATTTTTAGTTTCAGTGTGAGTCTGGTCTTGGGACGGCTCACCTGAGTCCTGAGCATGAGATTCTTTCTCTGTTGGAGGCTCAGCGTCCACAAGGAGATGGGATTCTGTTTGGATTTGAGGGGAGGGTTCATTTTGAGGGATGGGGAGGGGGTTAAGAATTAGGAGAGATTGGTCATAGGGTGGGACTTCTACAACATCACGGTCAAGCTCTTCTTCCAGACTGAGATCACCGTCCTTTTGCTGAGCGACCTGGTGCTGACCAGAGTCCTCAATGACTTGTAAATTTTCAGCCATGCTCACGTTTTCTGCTATTTGAGCATTCTCGACTCCTTCGGCCTCATCGTGGGAATCCCCAGTAATATCGACATAGGGGGAGGACTTAGCGGCAGGAGTTCCGTGCTTACTACTCTTGGAAGAGGAGCCAGTAGAGGAGGAACTCGAGGAGGAGATGTGCTCGGGCTCAACAGTTTCTGTCTCCAGGACTCTTGGAGCTTCACCAGTTTTTCTGCGTTTGAAGGTGTGCTCAAGTGTAGGACGGCTCTCAGCGTCCTCTGGTGCAGATTCGGAAGAAGGACGGCGGTACCTGGGAGTCTCTGGTTCCTTAGGAGGTGAAATGTGAGCTTGGGCAGAAGGGTATTGGGCAAAATTTATAGGTGAGGGACAGAAGGGAATGAGGGCCTTATCTTTTGTTGGTTTTTGGGAGGAGGGAGGAGTTGGGAGGTGTTCGATCCTTAAAGATGATTGGACAGGGCAAGCTTGGTTCTTTTTGTGGGTTTGGACGGGCCTTTTGTGGTGGAGGGGACGGCGTTTTGAGGGTACAAGCTTCTTTGGTGCAATTTGAGGTGGGGGAGAAGGACTTGGCAAGCGATTCCCTAGCATACGGAACGTAGGGGATTCACTTGGATACATAGGGAAGTCCAGAAGGACGGCGTTGTAGACATCGGGAATAAGGTCAAGAAGAGTTGAGAGATTCTCACCACCATACTGAGAGAAAAACAAGACGTCCTGCATTTTGCCTGGTAGATCCTGGTAGTTGAGCTGGTGAAGGACGGGAAGTATGAACATGTTGAGGAACGTCTCATAGTTCTTTTGTTTTTGAGCGTCGTTCCTAACATCTTCTTTGTTCATGCGTTCCCTTATCAATTTCCAGAGAGTCTTTGGCTTCTTATTGATGAAGTCCAACAGTGACTCGTCTAGAATAATCTGCCTCGGCTTCTCTATTGTATGGGACTTCACGAGCTTTCGCTTCTTCTCGCCGGTAGAAGATCCGGCCACGTTCCTCAGTAGTGAAGACATTTTCTGATTGCTTTTTAGAGAGAAAAACTCGTCGGAGACTTGAAGAGAGGGCAGAGCAATTTGAGAGCAGGGAAGTTGTTGAGCGTAATAAATGAATGATGGAGACATGTGAGAGCTTATATAGAGGAAGTGGTGGCACAATGGTAAATAGTACACTGAATCCCTGTGTAACACGTGGAAAAGCTGCCCCCTTAAGAAATGAGCGGTTACATCTGTTTGTGTTCAAACGTTCAAAAATTCAAATCTCATGACGCTTTGATGTCTCTCAAGTTGGTGGAGTTTTAGATGATATTTTCCCATGTAAATATGTGTCTTTAGTTCCTTTTCTTATGAGTTTTGTTCCTTTTTAGCTTAGATTCTGATTTTCCATGAGATTTGGAGACTATGCGAATTTGGTGCATTTTGTAGGTAAATTGGCGTGATTTGAGGAGGTTTTGAAAGGAGACCCGGAGGCGGAGCAAGGCACGAGCACAAAGGAGCGGAAGAGCCGAGTAATCAATGAAGAGGAGCACAGGAAGAGCCAAAAAGAAGAGTGGACCGGGGCCAGGATCGAGTTGCCCAGCAACTCGGGCCCGAGATCGACTCTAGGACATCGGGCCGAGGTGCCAGCACATCGGGCCCGAGGTACACATAAGTCGGTCCGAGTCGGCGGAATTGTGGATTGGGTACCAAGGCATACAAATGTGATCCATGAGGGAACGTAAGATTCTTAAATCGGTCTCCATTCCATCTCGTTCTCAATTGATTAATTCTTTCTCTCCCATTTGTCTCCTATCTATTGGTGCCGTGAAACGAGGGATTACCCCTTGGTTTGCGGATTATGCTAACTTTGTCTTATTTGGCTAGGAAGAAATTCTTACATGATGCTAGACAATATTATTGGGACGATCTGTACCTCTACAAAGAAGGGAGTGATCGAATCTATAGACGGTGTGTTTCAAATGAGGAGGTTGAGAGCATAATTCGTCATTGTCATTGCTTGCCAACGAGAGGCCATGCCAAGAGTTCCAAAACCACGGCAAAGATACTTTAATGTGGATTCTATTGGCCAACTATGTTTAAGGATGCGCATGAGTATGTGAAGAGGTGTGAGGAGTGCCAAAGAGAAGGGAACTTGTCAAGGAGAAATGAGACACCGCAAACCGGAATGCTTGAGGTTGAGTTATTTGATGTATGGGGAATCAACTTCATGGGACCATTTCCCACCTCGGGACCGTACAAATACATCTTAGTGGCCGTGGATTATGTCTCAAAATGGGTGGAAGCCATTCCGACAAGGACTAATGATGCAAGGGTGGTGATGAAGTTCTTGAAAAGCAACATTTTTGCAAGATTCGGTGTGCCTAGAGTCCTCATTAGTGATGGCGGACCTCATTTCATAGAAAGATGCTTCGAAAATGTGTTGATTAAGTATGGGGTGTCCCACCGAGTTGTTACTCCTTACCATCCTCAAACAAGTGGGCTAGTCGAAGTGTCTAACCGCCAAATCAAGGCCATCTTGGAGAAGACGGTGTCTCGGTCAAGGAAAGATTGGGCATCTGAGCTTGATGATGCACTTTGGGCTTGTAGAACCGCTTACAAGGCACCTTTGGGGACAACGCCATTCAATCTAGTCTATGGCAAGGCATGTCATCTTCCGGTGGAGTTAGAGCACAAAGCTAAGTGGGCACTTAAGGAGATGAATTGGGATGTCAACTTAGCCGGTGAAAAGAGATTTCTAGACCTCCATGAGTTGGTAGAATTGAGGTTGAAAGCCTATGAGAATGCTAAGTTGTATAAGGAGAAGACCAAGAAATGGCATGATAGGAAATTGATTCCAAAGACCTATCAAGTTGGTGATAAAGTCCTTCTCTTCAATGCAAGATTTAGATTCTTCCCCGGAAAGCTAAGGACAAGGTAGAGTGGACCATTCGTGGTTCACCGAATTCATACTCAAGGTGCGGTAGATGTGGTTGATGAGAATGGACGAGTCTTTCAAGTGAATGGTCATCGGTTGAAGAAGTTCTACGACAAGGTCGATCCAAGTGAAGAAGTTAGAGCCTCATGGGCTCTCCTATTCGCGGACTAAATCCAGACATGCCAATCAAGAATAAGAAATTGTGAGCTTTTCTAACTCTCTTCTCTTTTATTTTGAGTTTTGATTTCTTTGTTTTGATGAGGACATCAAAATTCTAAGTATGGGGTGGGGTTAGTTGCTCATAGTTTCATGTGTTAGTCTCTTGTGTTGTTTCCTAGTTTGTTTTGGGATGTTTGTTTTTGGATAGTGGCATGGTTTGTTTGATGAAAGACATGAAAGATGAATGAGTATGATTTGGTTTGAATAGATAAGTTTGTTTTATATTGAGAAAAGTTTTGCAAAAATCCATAAAAATTTGAAAATTTCGGTTGAAAAATGTCAAAAAGATTTTGTTTTTGGACTAGGAATTCCCATCTTAGATGTCTAAATGAAGGCTAATGATGATGTGAGTATGTAAATTCCTTTGCATATTTTTGGATAGTTTAGCCTCTAAATGGATGTTGCTTTTGATGTGATGTGATATCTTGCTTGTTTTTTATTGAGCACATGAGTTCTAGGATGAGTTTCTTATGCAACTAAGTATGAGTGAACCATGTGAGATGATTTTTGGCCATTTTAGGGATTCTTGTTCATTATTGCATATCCCTCCTGTTTCTTGTGTGATTAGCTCATTCATGCTTAGTAAAACTTGCTATTGCGGTGTTTATCTATTTTCCAAGACCGTCATGAGATTTATCTATGCATTGTCACATTGATTAGAACTTTATGATTTTAGTCACAAAATGTTCCATATCCTACCTTGAAGTTAAACCTTTGTTTGTAGCCCCGTTCTAGCCTAGCCTTTGTTTGAAACTCCTCAAAAATATGATTCCTAGCCTATATGACTTGACCCTTATGGGATTGGACTTTAGAAGAGAGGTTTGGAGTGAATTTGAAGAGTTGAGATTCTCTTGGGTTTGAGGGCGAAGAATAGAGTTATAAATCTTGTGGGTAGTGCATCTTTGTTGAGCATAAAGTGAAAAGAAGAGAAAGAAAATGTTGAAAAAAGAAGTGGATTGAAGGCAAAGAGCTTAAGTGAGAAACAATGGGTCCGACCGAGTTCAAAAGGATATCGGGCCCGAGTTAGTGTGCAAGTCGGTCTAGTGCAAAAATGTGCAAAAAAAAAAATCCAACAAAAAGTCTAAGTGCAAAGATGAAGTGGAATGTTAAGTGAAGTTGTGGGTTGAGAAGAGAAAATTCAAAGTCTTTTGGATGAGTAAAAAGTTGAAAATGGAATAATTGGAGAAGTTGGTGAGAGATTAGGAAGTTCAATCCCCATTGTAAGCACCACAAGACCAAAATGATTCCTACCTTGAGAAATACCAAAAGCCCCATTACAACCCAGCCGAATGGAACCTCTTTGAGGACCTCCATTCGGCCAAGTTCATATTCTTTGTGTGCATTGTAATAGGCATCTCTGGGTGAAGGAATTGGTGATATTAGCTTCAATAGTAAAGTCTTTGCTTGTATGATTCTTGAGATTGAGTGTTCATAGCTATACCTAAACACATGATGAGTGATACACATTTTCATATTCCTAAAGTGAGGCTTAGTTGCATTTGACTCTATTTCTATGAACGCTTGATCATGTGTGATGATGTAATCTTGCTTGAATATCTATCACTTGTACTTGATTGATTTTTCATATGAGGCTTTACTTGAAGATTATGTTTCGGTCTTGCTTACGTTGTTATTGCTTGAGGACAAGCAAGTTTAAGTATGGGGTATTCTGATGTCTCTCAAATTGGTGGAGTTTTAGAGGATATTTTCCCATGTAAATATGTGTCTTTAGTTCCTTTTCTTGTGAGTTTTGTTCCTTTTTAGCTTAGATTCCGATTTTCCATGAGATTCGGAGACAATGCGAATTTGGTGCATTTTGTAGGTAAATTGGCGTGATTTGAGGAGGTTTTGAAAGGAGACCCGGAGGCGGAGCAAGGCACGAGCACAAAGGAGCGGAAGAGCCGAGCAATCAATGAAGAGGAGCATAAGAAGAGCCAAGAAGAAGAGTGAACCGGGGCCAGGACATCGGACGGAGGTGCCAGCACATCGGGCCCGAGGTACACATAAGTCGGTCCAAGTCGGCGGAATTGTGGATTGGGCACCAAGGCATACAGATGTTGATGTGATTCTGCCTGGCTCACATCATGGGTTCGAGGCGCCGCCCGGTGCCTCCACGGGGCACCCTGCAAATGGCAAGGAAATACGGCCCGGTGCCTCTTCGGGGCACCCCGCACCCGACGCCGCTGACGCCGGTGCCTCCTCGAGGCACCCCGCATCCGATGCCGCCAACAACGGTGCCTCGTCAAGGCACCCCACCGCCGACGTTCCGGTGCCTCCCGTGCTCCATGAAGGCACCGATGCCCCAGTTCCTCACGCCGCGCCTCGAGGCACCGACACCCCGGTGCCTCCCGGTGCCCAGCAAGGCCCCGACGCCACGGTGCCTCTCGGGACGCCGCAAGGCACCGACGCGCCGGTGCCTCCCGGTGCCAACAATACCGAGGCATGGCCCGGTGCTTCTCTAGGGCATCCGATTAAGGGTCGTACGCGACCCGTTACAAGGTCGGTCTCTTCCAAGGAGGCGAATCACATTCCCGGGCCTATAACGAGGCAACGGGCTAAGGCCTTACAAGAGCAACTCCGGGCTCATTTGGCCATGTCCTACACTTCACAAACCGGGCCCGGAGATGCGATTTTGAGTCTCCACATACTCGGCCCAAGCAAGAGCTCTGCGAAGCCCGAAGCCCATCACGAAGAGGGACGATCCAAGCCCATCTTGAAGGAGGCTTGGCTGCCACATTAACCTCCTTCCTTGGTCGCCAAGTTTGCCTCTACAATGTAATAAAAGCATTAGCTTGGCCGCCAAGGAACAACATTAAAGACGGCTGAATCTCCTTGCCTTGGACGTCACTCTTCTTCACCTCCTCACAAGACTTGGCGCCCACTCCAAGATGTGTGCCTTGGCCGCCAATCCTCGCCACCTCCTCTTGAAGCTTGGCGTCCACAAAAAGCTGGCCGCCTCTCCCCTCCTCTCTCCCCTATATAAACACAAGGAGGGCCTCATATTTTGGTAGATTGAAATTGAGTAAAGAGAGCTTTTAGCCCTTACTCTTTCGGTCTCTTCTCCTCAAGGGAGAAAGGGCCGAGGGAACCCCCACCCCGTTGGCTTCTAGCTCTCGTTTTCCAAGCTTGATTTCTTGTTTTCCATTTCATTCCCTTCATCCCACAAAAATGCTTATACTCAGATTGTAACACCTACATTCGCCACCAATTTTCAATACAAAAGTCAAGTTTGAGTTTCATACACAATTCTTACACGAACGCCTCCACAAAAGCTCAGTCGAACCCGAATTCGACCGATCCTGGAAGTGAGATCACATCATCTGGTATCAGAGCCTGTCGACTTGAGTTTCTCGAGTTGTGGGGGTACGAATTACTTCTCTACAATTTTGGTTTTTAGTTGCTCGAAACCCCTTTCTTGCCTAGATAAAGCTAGCCTCGTTTTTCTTCCCTCTTCACCCCTTGACCGAATCCAATCTCCTACAAAAAAAAAAGAGCCAATTCTTGCTTCTTCAAAGCCAACTTTGTTTCCTTCATAAAACTTTGTTCAGTTTCGATTGCTTTACATTCGGAAAAAAAAAAAAATTCAGCCTCATCCCTTTTTGCTTTCACCCAAACTTCTTCTACTTTCTTACAAGCACCACTCGGTATATTTTTGTTTTTTTTCAAACAAAAAAAAGGGAGCCTCGAGTGCTCGACCTTGAAGTAGATCAAGTCCTTAGATAAGTGTGGTCATTCTTGAGCATAAAAAAAAAAGGTGTGCCTAAGTCCGAACACCGCTACTTCTGCCTCGTTTTTCAAAAACAAAAAAAGAGAAGAGAAGTAGTACTTCTCATAGCAAAAAAAAAAAAAAGAGATAGTATCTCTCCATTGAAAAAAAAAACGAAAAGAAAGCAAAGAAAAGAAAGAGATATAGTATATCTCCTTTGCAAAAAAAAAAAAAAAAAAAAGAAGAGGCCGAGCCATAGGCCCAAAGTGATCCAGCCAAGGTGCTTCCCCCATCTTGTTCCACTAGCATTCCATCTTAGTTTTCCCGAACCCCGAGCAACTAAACGCCCGACTTGTGGGGCTAGTAAATACTCGCCCACAAGCTCAAGTCACTTGTCCCTGATTTCCTCTTGGTGTCGCTCTCTTGGCGTGTGGAGGATAACTTCTTGACGAGAGATTTCGGTGGCGAAAGAAACGTTTCTAGTAGAGCGTGTGAGGTTGAGCGCCACATAAAAATCAAGTCAAACACGAGTCAGTCCTCCTATTTTTACTTGCTTTTCGAGAGTGAGCGGGAGACATCTGGTGAGGTTTGGAAAACTTGGAGTTAACCACCCGGTTTCTCCAAGTTACCGGAGGGAGTTCGGAGTTGTGAGGGAGTGTACAAAAATTAAGCACATTGAGTCAAACACATGTGTGTCATTGGATTACTCTAACCCTTACTAGTTCCGTGTTTGGTCGGCTTTGTGATGTTTAGGATATAATGGAGCATTATCTTAAAGAAGAGCCTACTCTCCAGTCCTTCCATGGCACTCAAGACTTTCTTAAGTACATGGTTTGGGAATGGAAAGTTGAGCGATTCTTCAATTACTATGAATACACAGACGAACAAGAAGTGGCTCTTGCCATCCGTTGCTTTGAAGAAAATGCATATGATTGGTGGAGAGAGTATGAAGCAGATTGTACCTACTTTGGGTATCCACCGATCCACACTTGGGAGGAACTCAAAACCGTCCTTAGAAGTTCCTTCATCCCTCATGATTATAGATTGCGCCTTGAAGTCAGATGGGATAGGTGTAGGCAACGAGATCGCTCCCCCCTTGCATACTACGAGGAGTTGTCAGAGCTTATGTTCTTTTCAAGCCACCTCCACAGAGACAGGTGTATTCTAACTAAATTTATTAATGGTTTGAGCTCTGACCTTCATTTATATGTTAAGAAACATAGGCTTGGGAGTAGAATGCCCATCTCGTATGTCATACAAGAAGTTAACAAGGAGTACGAGTATCAGCAACGGAAATATTCCACCAAGTTTGCTCCTTCAAGATTTGAACCTATCTTACCAAAGTCACAGTCGAGGGTCCAAGAGACAAGACTTGAGTCTAAGAGAGTTCAACCAACGACTCAAGCTTCATGTGTCGACTATTCAAGGCCGGTTGAGGGACAAGGCCATCTACCCGCAACTCAACTCGACTTAGAAACGATATTTGAGTTGTCGCATGGGAAGAAGATCGACTTGAGCAAGGCCAAGGACGAATGGGTTAAGAATGTGAGACCTAAGGTCCATTGCGAGGACAAGAGCCCGTTCAGCCAAGGTGCACCCTTGGCCCAACCCTCTCAATTCACCACTAAGTGTGGTATACCAAGGCGAGTAGAGGTCGCTGAAATTTCCAATGAGGAAGAAATTGCCTCGAGCCTTGAGAAAGGCTCAAGTGAAGACACACTCAAAGTGGGGAGTCCGAGTGAGGGGACCATCGAGCCAAAAGAAATGAATGGCCTAAATGAGGTGAATGACGTCGTCGTGTTGGAGGACCTCATGAGCCGAGACGAAGAGGACTTCGTGGAGGAGGCCTCTCCATTGGGCGGCCTGTCACCCTCCAAAGACATCTATATAGAGCCCTACCAAGTCCAAGAGCTTCACGAAAAAGGTGTTGGAGAGATCGACGAAGTCACCAACGACATAGGCCCAAAACCAAAGTCCCAAGCGGACCACCCAAGTGAGTCACTACATGTTGGTACTTCGAAGACTAAGGGTGGCGTGGTCTCAATGCCCAAAACCATTAAATTCATACCAAAGACCAAAGAGCTTCCACCCTCCATCCTTCCTAGCTTCTTGAATTCCATGCCCACTCCTTGGTCGGATGCTCATTCTAGACTTGTAATGGCCTTGGCTTCGAAATCGTCGGTTGTAAAAGAAGATGAGCCATGCCCCAATGGGACGTTCATATCACAGGATTCTAACCTATGTGCCACTTCCATTGAGAGTGTTGCAACCAATGAGCTCATCAAACCAACTGTAATAACCGCTATTTTTATAAATAAGAGAAATAAAGTTTTCTTAAAATCCTTATTCGTACAACGATCAAAATGTCGTCAATAGTAAATTCCTCGCCCATTTAAGCGTAAAACTCGTTCAAATTCAATTATGGAAAAACGAGCCTTGATATTAAATTATTATTTTGAAATAAATTATTCAAGAATATAAGAAGATTGAATTAAGAAAAAGAAATTTTAATGAAAGAGGAAAACAGTTAGCAGATGAGTAACCGATACAATAATTGGGTAGTTATATTCTTTAAATAATTAATTAAACCCAACCTATTAATAGCCCTAAAATAAAAAGGGAAATTAGGAAAAATAAGTGGGACTCGAACCCCCAACCTCTCCGACCCCTTTTCTTTTCTTTACCAGTTGAACTGCGGGAATTCTTTGTTTAATTGGAACGAATCCGATTTTTTTTGGGAGGACTGATTGTAGATTTGAACAAATATGTTCCGTGCAATGAACGTATGCCACCAAATCGATCTTCTGAGCAAAACAAAATCAGCCGAAATCCCTGCCATCATTGCACCACGTTTTTAAATTGTATATACATTTGTGTTGTTGTCTGATAGTTAGCAACTCTTCCTTTTTTCCCCTTCGTTCAAATACTCTGCCCCATTTCACGTCCTGTTCACGCTCGTACCTGAGACCGCCGTCCACTTCCCGCCGCCCCTGTTCCAACCCGTCCCCTGCTCGCCGCTCGTCGCCCCTGTCCGCAGTGCCGACGCAGCCGTCCCCGACGTCGTCGTTCTTGCCGTCATCGTCACCGGAACCCGCTCATCACTTGCCCATCGCTACTCTACCCATAGCCACTTTGCCGTCGCCACTCTGCCCGTCGCCACCGCGTGTTGCTGTCGCCGCTCGTCACCGACAGCGTTGTCCCCGCTCGTCATCGTCACTGCAGCCCGCCATCTTTCTCGTCATCGGGAAACCGCCGACTCGCCGTCACCACCACCTGCCACCATGGATGCCGGTTGCCTCATGCTCTGTTTCCACCAAAGCTATTGTACGTTATTTGCTAATTATTAAGCAAATTTTGGGTTCTTGTTTTAAATTTTGTTATTATTTTATTCATACGATATATAAGTATATATTATAACGCTGGTAATTAATTTAATTAGGGTACTTTAATTGCCCTATGAAACCGTAATTGAGAACCGTTAAGTCCAGTATTTGTCCGTAATAATAAGTTGATAGGCTGAAAATTATTATTCGTACAGTTTTAGTGTATAATAATTTTTAGAGATTTTATATTGATATTTAATGGTAAAAATATCCTAAGTACAAGTAATTTGAGTTGAATAAATATTTTGTCATAATTATATTAATTATCGGATTTTTGAGATTTATCGATTTTAATAATAGAAATTTTGGAGTACTTAATATTCATATTTTGGGAATATATTATTTGTCAGAAATAATATTATTATCATTTTTTCGAGATTTGAGAAAAATGATTTTTTTATAACTTATATTTACGTTAATTTGGTTAAAGAAGTGATTTTGGTTAGAAATCAATTTTGGGTCCAAGATATATAATTTATTGATTTATGGATGGAAATTTAATTATATTAATATTTGGATTATTATAAAAGTATTATTATTATATTAGTATTGTTATCATTATGTTTATTATTAAAATTTTGCTTGATTGGCTAAACAACTATTTTTTTTAAGGGAATAAGTTAATCTCTAAACTATTTATACATATAGTACGTCAAACATCATACATATAATATTTTAAATATTTTTAAGTAATATAAACACGGTTTTACCGAATTACCATGTTATTAATATATATATTTATACACATGTATGTATTAAGGGTTAACCAATATGTAACTATAAGTTAATGTAATATTTTCACGAAGAGGATTTTAAGAGGTTGAATTATATGAATCCATCAACTAAATCTATATACTCATTATTTTAAAATAAGTATAACTTGTACCTCGATCAAGAGTAATAATATAATGTAAACTTTTTTTAAGAATTAAAGGATTATTATTGAGGAGTTTATGAAGGATATAAACTCTAACATTCTCCTCCAAAATAAATTGTAATGATTTATTTTGAATTATCTTGCCTTTCCAGTTAGTTCGTTATCAAGGATCTAAGTCTTCGTCGTTCCTCTTTCCGTCGAGTTAATTTCTTCAAGCTTCGATTTCAAGGCAAGTGGATGGTTCTCTTGCTCTTTACGATTAAAGTGAATTTTCTTCCATTCCGTTTAATATCTATATAATTGTTGGGAACACCTTGTTTGCTAAATAAAACAAACCTAGGATTATTATTGTTAGAAATAATGACTTCATTGTTATATTACTATTATTTCTGCACTACGTTAGTACTTGGACTTAGGACCGATTGATTGCGGCCTTTATGTGTTTAAATGTCTCGTTTGAGACTTTGCAATGGACTAGAATAGGGATTAGGGGTGAGAGCTCGTCTCTGAAAACACCTCTCAAAAACGTATTAGGATGTACCTATACCCTAATACTGGGTCATGACTCTGCCCGCTCTACCGCTCAGAGGGGTGATAGCACCCTAGCTAGGTGCTCAACTATGTGGCTCTAGGCTCGCTCAAGGGGTCGCCGCATATAAAAATCATTAATTGAAATGTTGAATGGATATTCCTCGGGTGGCCCTTGACTCTTATGAGTTGCCATATCCGAAAATCGTTAAAATAAAATGTATTGGGTGTGGCCCTTGACTCTTATGAGTTGCCACATTCGAAAATTGTTAAAATAAAGTGCATTGTTGTAAAAGGAATTGTTTCTACTAAACCTTGATGTGTACTAATAAGTTCCCAACAAAATCGTAATCATCTGTTGTTCCTAGGAATCACCTTCTTGTGGTTTCCTATTCTTAAAAGAAAGCGTTAATCATCTCCTTTCGGATTTATGCCTTTCATTATTATCTGAGTTGTATTCGAATAAAGCCTCGTTCTCCAAAATATATTACACTCTCACCTCAAAAGAACCTGATTTGTCGGACATCGCTCAGCTCCCTTTGGACCTTGATGCCGATATACTTAGCCTTTTAGAACCTAGTCATATTCTACCATTTGCTTAGTCTCGCGTTAGACTAATACCACTTTCTTTTCTTCCCGACATTGGTCGGCTGGTATTTCTTGCTTTTATGGAAATATCAGGAAGTAAAGACAGGTTTGTCGAAGACCCAAAGACGAAGACTCGAGGATTTAAAGGAATGAAGATTTTTAAGAGGTTCAAGTTATTTTAAACATTTTGGAATTTCCTATTTTGTTTTTGTGAAGAATCTTTTAACCGTCATTTTATTTCCGCTGCAAAACAATTTATATGTCTTCTTCACTCAAACATTGTTATTTTGTATCATTGATCATTGACTTCCAATCATGTATCGAACGTTGGATCACTTTTGATGTAATATAAGTTCATTATTTCGTTTTATATGAATCGAGTTATGTTACCTACCGCCTTGGGTGGCTTTGGATGGAAAAATCCGAAGTCACTGGCATGTAATACCCATGGTTTCAAAATAGGGGTGTTACAGTTATGGTATCAGAGCTCTTCTAAACTCAAAGCGGAATTTCTTTTCATCTTCTTGTAATAGAATTCAAGAAGGTGACTTTTATCAAATCTTCTTGTAACAGACTTCAAAAAGATGACTTTTATCAAATCTTCTTGTAATAGAATTCAAGGAGTTGATTTCTATCAAATCTTCTTGTATTGGAATTCAAGACGTTATCTTTTATTAAACTTCTTTTAAATAGATGTGATTTTTTTTTATATCAAATACCATTCTTAAGGGAATTTTCAATTCATAAATCTCTTCTCTAATAACTTTAAACTCAAGTACTAATTGATTTTGAAGAAAATTCTAACTTGATCTTATTCCTTAGTGATCTTTAATTCTCTTTTGTAAGTCAGACTAAGATATTTTCCTTCTCATAACTTGAAGAAAATTTCAAGCCTTCAGGAAATCATTTGGAATTGTTTTTATCACAAGTAATAACGATTTTGAAATAAGGATCGTGTATTTCTATACATGAAATATTTATAGGAAAATAACAAGATTGAAATTACTTTGTTGGAAATTGTTATAGATTCAAAATGATAAACTTAAAGGAGAGTTTTGTTAACAACCCTTATAGGGAAGTATTTCGAACTTTTGAAATCTTGAGAAGCATAACTCAAAGAATAATCTCAATTATAAATTACGTATTTTGAAAATTTCAGTGTTTGTTTAACCTCTCGTCAAGAATTATTTTCTTCAAAGAAATACAAAATTGATTTCTAAAGCTTCCTTCGAATCTTCGTCTTCGAATATAGGATTACAGAAATTCTATATAAGTGTCTGACTCTCCTTCCCCAATAAAAAAATAGCGGCTGCAATGAGTTGTTCTTGTGAACCTTTACAGAACATGGTTTGCACAAGGCGTCAGACTATGGCTCAGAAGGAAGAACTAGAAAGAGCTAAGGAGCTTAACGCTCGTTTCAAGTCGGTTGTTGAATTACTGTTAACCAAGTAGTAGTTATCTTATTATCGGTGAACTCCTATCCTTGTTTTATCTGCGTAGCATCGTAATCCTTGTCGTGTTCCACTAAACGAAATTGTCTCATCCATCATCTTGTACTACTAGAGTGGTTGAGTCGATTATAAGATCGTTAAGTTTCTCGTATTTTGTAATCATCCTTCATAAGGAGTAACTATAAAGTGGCTTTAGTCTTTCTAAAGTGCCTTGATAAATTGTTGACCTTTGGTTCATTGGAAGTTGTGCTCATTCCTTGCCTTATATAAAGGCGAATTAATCAAAAACATTTATTATCCAACTATTTAGATGGTTAACACTCGAGGAACCAATAATTGAGTTCTTCCAATCTTCGTCTTCAAATATAGAATCACAGAGTATTCTGTATTAAGGTTCGCCTACCTTCCACTCTATAGAAGGCTACGATAAAGAGAAAAGCCTAGAGTCCCCCAGTCGACAATTGTCAAGAATGCCTCATAGGAAGAGTACCAAAGAATTATGAGATATATATCGGGATCGCAACTTGTAAGGACCCTTAGGAATCCTACACGTTTTCGGTTTAAGCTTAGTTGGCATGAATAAGTGTCAAGATAGAGATGGAATCATGAAGAAGTGGAGGATAAATTCATCAAATTCAATCACACCTTAGCCTAAACTACACTAACTAAGGAGATCTTGAGTAAATCATCGTCGGAGTGAGAAGCTTGTATATACAGTAGTCAGGTGCTAATAGAATAGTCACCTTAATCAAAATAAAATAATTGAATTA
Source organism: Polygonum maritimum (assembly GCA_963924305.1). NCBI lineage: Eukaryota > Viridiplantae > Streptophyta > Magnoliopsida > Caryophyllales > Polygonaceae > Polygonum > Polygonum maritimum. The sequence continues at coordinate 21,759,953 of OZ002732.1, read as the reverse complement.
AGCATTCTCTTCCTCAATAAACCTTATCTCCAGTCTTAGATCAATGGGACATACCCCAAGTGTTTAAACCGTTTATAATTTTATATGTTGCTGAACTTCTATATTTGAGCTGATCCAGGCCATACTCTTTTTCCAAGTATGCATAATATAAGTAATATCTTGCAAAATAGCTTCCATTCTAAATAAGATGTTAGTAAAACCTCGTATAAAGAAAAAAAGAGAGAGAGTCAAAGTAAAAGATGTGCTTAGCAAGATAAATTCGGAAGTCATATAGGAAGGGTATATCAATGCTACCCTTTGAAATTTGATCAACTACAAGGTAAAATAGTTATTATCAAAAAGGAACGTGGAAGCGAAATTATATGTTACCAAGAAAAAAAAAATCTTTTTTATTGTTTCAAAATTCCTTTCTTCATAAATAAAAGAGCACCATGAGAAAGCATTCATATTGAAAGTTTTCTATGTTTTGAAGTGCTAGATTATTTTTCTAATCTAAAGTTGAACGTCATCTTTGTATTTAAATCTGAACCCTTAATATTGAGATCTTAGATTTTTATAAGTCCTTTATTTGATAAAAGTAATTACTGTCATAAGGATTTTGTATTGGATTTCCAAAAAGAAAAAAAAGAAAAAAAGAATGATTTCGAATTTGACAATAATTGACAACGAATTTCGATTTTATCAATCATTTGTGTTATACTGTCAATGTTGTGATTTTTATCATACTGGCCATTTGCATAGGTCCACTCAAGATACAATTTCATGCATTAAGTATTCCTAAGTAAGGAAATGTTGAAATCATACTATAGTTTTTGTTTGAGAATAATTGTTAGTTTTGTAAAACTCCAACATGATCGACAATTTTGTCTAGCTATTTTCAAGCGTCAAACAACTATGTTTACACTCTATGATGAATCTCCTTTTAATTCCAATATCTCCTAAATGTAGACTCTAATGGTCAATAAAGATTTTACTGTATGATCATTTACCCATGTTCTTAAAGTTACTATAAGTCATTTTGGTTTTGTGATTTTCATGACAACATCGAGATATAAGTGACAATCCGAGTTAAAATTTTCCTATAGTATCTTCCTATAATATATAAAGGGTCAAAATCGTACCATAGTTTTGCTATGTTGGATAAAGTGGTTATTCTTATAAATTCTTACGAAATTCCTTTAAATATATATATATATTTCCAGTTTGTAATGAGATTTCGAATTAAACTTTCCTACGGTTTTCATGGTGGTGAGTAAGAATGTGTTTTGTCTTCCATCCTGATCACATGGTAAGGCAAACTCACATGTCTTATTCCCATGAAAATGCTGTAAAGGATTATGCTGATTCTACCCCCCATCCTGATCACATGGTGGGATAAAATCATATAATTCCTTAAGGACAAGTTTGGAAACCAAATTTCAAAAAGTTGTATTTTGATGTATTACAATTCTAAGTTTGAAATTTTGGAATATTAACATTTTGTTTTAAAAGTTGGAAGTAACAAAGATTTTCCATTTAAAGCAATTCAAAAGAATTTTGAGTCTATGCTATGATAATCGTATATTGTTACTAACATCGATTCATTTTTGGACAAAGTGTATTTGAGCAATCATATATTTATACTTCACTAGCAAGTTTGCATAAAGTTTGAAAGACAATGTTAGTTGTCAATAAATGAATTGTTTCATTGAATACCCTTTAAACCTTTTGGGTTCAAATAAGTCCCCTATTTTAAATCATCGAAGTGGTTCAATAAAAGCATTAAGGAAAAAGAAATTTCTTATAAATTTTAAATCATATGCTAGCAATCGTGATACCCTTATGGCAATTTCTTCTAGTATATCAAAATAGAATTTTTGACTTGGTCATGTAAAAATGTTTAAACTAAATACTTATATCTTCAATAAATCAATCATAATTGGATAAAGAACTTTGTGTATATATATATACACATCATACCGCCGGTACTCTATGAAACTTACTCTATATTTTACAAATGTGAAAATCTTTATACACTTTCAAGAAGGCGTGCTTCTAAGGGAAAAGTTGAAAAAAAAAGGGGGGGGGGGTGTCGATTGATCAATCAGCGTTTATAAGAAAAAGAGAAAAGTAAATGAATTTGTGAAATCAAGCAAAAGAAGCGAAAACACTTCCCAAATTATCGCAATAAAAGAGTATTATGTCAATTTATTTTTAAGGGGGTACTAACTTTAGTTCTCGTCGTAGTAACCAAGTTGGTTTGAGCGGTCGTCGTTCTTTTTGTTCAGCGTACCCTAGCATTTCCGAGTTTCGAGGACGAAACTATTTTTAAGGGGGTACTGTTGTAATAACCGCTATTTTTATAAATAAGAGAAATAAAGTTTTCTTAAAATCCTTATTCGTACAACGATCAAAATGTCGTCAATAGTAAATTCCTCGCCCATTTAAGCGTAAAACTCGTTCAAATTCAATTATGGAAAAACGAGCCTTGATATTAAATTATTATTTTGAAATAAATTATTCAAGAATATAAGAAGATTGAATTAAGAAAAAGAAATTTTAATGAAAGAGGAAAACAGTTAGCAGATGAGTAACCGATACAATAATTGGGTAGTTATATTCTTTAAATAATTAATTAAACCCAACCTATTAATAACCCTAAAATAAAAAGAGAAATTAGGAAAAATAAGTGGGACTCGAACCCCCAACCTCTCCGACCCCTTTTCTTTTCTTTACCAGTTGAACTGCGGGAATTCTTTGTTTAATTGGAACGAATCCGATTTTTTTTGGGAGGACTGATTGTAGATTTGAACAAATATGTTCCGTGCAATGAACGTATGCCACCAAATCGATCTTCTGAGCAAAACAAAATCAGCCGAAATCCCTGCCATCATTGCACCACGTTTTTAAATTGTATATACATTTGTGTTGTTGTCTGATAGTTAGCAACTCTTCCTTTTCCCCCTTCGTTCAAATACTCTGCCCCATTTCACGTCCTGTTCACGCTCGTACCTGAGACCGCCGTCCACTTCCCGCCGCCCCTGTTCCAACCCGTCCCCTGCTCGCCGCTCGTCGCCCCTGTCCGCAGTGCCGACGCAGCCGTCCCCGACGTCGTCGTTCTTGCCGTCATCGTCACCGGAACCCGCTCATCACTTGCCCATCGCTACTCTACCCATAGCCACTTTGCCGTCGCCACTCTGCCCGTCGCCACCGCGTGTTGCTGTCGCCGCTCGTCACCGACAGCGTCGTCCTCGCTCGTCATCGTCACTGCAGCCCGCCATCTTTCTCGTCATCGGGAAACCGCCGACTCGCCGTCACCACCACCTGCCACCATGGATGCCGGTTGCCTCATGCTCTGTTTCCACCAAAGCTATTGTACGTTATTTGCTAGTTAGTAAGCAAATTTTGGGTTCTTGTTTTAAATTTTGTTATTATTTTATTCATACGATATATAAGTATATATTATAACGCTGGTAATTAATTTAATTAGGGTACTTTAATGGCCCTATGAAACCGTAATTGAGAACCGTTAAGTCCAGTATTTGTCCGTAATAATAAGTTGATAGGCTGAAAATTATTATTCGTACAGTTTTAGTGTATAATAATTTTTAGAGATTTTATATTGATATTTAATGGTAAAAATATCCTAAGTACAAGTAATTTGAGTTGAATAAATATTTTGTCATAATTATATTAATTATCGGATTTTTGAGATTTATCGATTTTAATAATAGAAATTTTGGAGTACTTAATATTCATATTTTGGGAATATATTATTTGTCAGAAATAATATTATTATCATTTTTTCGAGATTTGAGAAAAATGATTTTTTTATAACTTATATTTACGTTAATTTGGTTAAAGAAGTGATTTTGGTTAGAAATCAATTTTGGGTCCAAGATATATAATTTATTGATTTATGGATGGAAATTTAATTATATTAATATTTGGATTATTATAAAAGTATTATTATTATATTAGTATTGTTATCATTATGTTTATTATTAAAATTTTGCTTGATTGGCTAAACAACTATTTTTTTTAAGGGAATAAGTTAATCTCTAAACTATTTATACATATAGTACGTCAAACATCATACATATAATATTTTAAATATTTTTAAGTAATATAAACACGGTTTTACCGAATTACCATGTTATTAATATATATATTTATACACATGTATGTATTAAGGGTTAACCAATATGTAACTATAAGTTAATGTAATATTTTCACGAAGAGGATTTTAAGAGGTTGAATTATATGAATCCATCAACTAAATCTATATACTCATTATTTTAAAATAAGTATAACTTGTACCTCGATCAAGAGTAATAATATAATGTAAACTTTTTTTAAGAATTAAAGGATTATTATTGAGGAGTTTATGAAGGATATAATCTCTAACATTCTCCTCCAAAATAAATTGTAATGATTTATTTTGAATTATCTTGCCTTTCCAGTTAGTTCGTTATCAAGGATCTAAGTCTTCGTCGTTCCTCTTTCCGTCGAGTTAATTTCTTCAAGCTTCGATTTCAAGGCAAGTGGATGGTTCTCTTGCTCTTTACGATTAAAGTGAATTTTCTTCCATTCCGTTTAATATTTATATAATTGTTGGGAACACCTTGTTTGCTAAATAAAACAAACCTAGGATTATTATTGTTAGAAATAATGACTTCATTGTTATATTACTATTATTTCTGCACTACGTTAGTACTTGGACTTAGGACCGATTGATTGCGGCCTTTATGTGTTTAAATGTCTCGTTTGAGACTTTGCAATGGACTAGAATAGGGATTAGGGGTGAGAGCTCGTCTCTGAAAACACCTCTCAAAAACGTATTAGGATGTACCTATACCCTAATACTGGGTCATGACTCTGCCCGCTCTACCGCTCAGAGGGGTGATAGCACCCTAGCTAGGTGCTCAACTATGTGGCTCTAGGCTCGCTCAAGGGGTCGCCGCATATAAAAATCATTAATTGAAATGTTGAATGGATATTCCTCGGGTGGCCCTTGACTCTTATGAGTTGCCATATCCGAAAATCGTTAAAATAAAATGTATTGGGTGTGGCCCTTGACTCTTATGAGTTGCCACATCCGAAAATTGTTAAAATAAAGTGCATTGTTGTAAAAGGAATTGTTTCTACTAAACCTTGATGTGTACTAATAAGTTCCCAACAAAATCGTAATCATCTGTTGTTCCTAGGAATCACCTTCTTGTGGTTTCCTATTCTTAAAAGAAAGCGTTAATCATCTCCTTTCGGATTTATGCCTTTCATTATTATCTGAGTTGTATTCGAATAAAGCCTCGTTCTCCAAAATATATTACACTCTCACCTCAAAAGAACCTGATTTGTCGGGCATCGCTCAGCTCCCTTTGGACCTTGATGCCGATATACTTAGCCTTTTAAGAACCTAGTCATATTCTACCATTTGCTTAGTCTCGCGTTAGACTAATACCACTTTCTTTTCTTCCCGACATTGGTCGGCTGGTATTTCTTGCTTTTATGGAAATATCAGGAAGTAAAGACAGGTTTGTCGAAGACCCAAAGACGAAGACTCGAGGATTTAAAGGAATGAAGATTTTTAAGAGGTTCAAGTTATTTTAAACATTTTGGAATTTCCTATTTTGTTTTTGTGAAGAATCTTTTAACCGTCATTTTATTTCCGCTGCAAAACAATTTATATGTCTTCTTCACTCAAACATTGTTATTTTGTATCATTGATCATTGACTTCCAATCATGTATCGAACGTTGGATCACTTTTGATGTAATATAAGTTCATTATTTCGTTTTATATGAATCGAGTTATGTTACCTACCGCCTTGGGTGGCTTTGGATGGAAAAATCCGAAGTCACTGGCATGTAATACCCATGGTTTCAAAATAGGGGTGTTACAGTTATGGTATCAGAGCTCTTCTAAACTCAAAGCGGAATTTCTTTTCATCTTCTTGTAATAGAACTCAAGAAGGTGACTTTTATCAAATCTTCTTGTAACAGACTTCAAAAAGATGACTTTTATCAAATCTTCTTGTAATAGAATTCAAGGAGTTGATTTCTATCAAATCTTCTTGTATTGGAATTCAAGACGTTATCTTTTATTAAACTTCTTTTAAATAGATGTGATTTTTTTTTATATCAAATACCATTCTTAAGGGAATTTTCAATTCATAAATCTCTTCTCTAATAACTTTAAACTCAAGTACTAATTGATTTTGAAGAAAATTCTAACTTGATCTTATTCCTTAGTGATCTTTAATTCTCTTTTGTAAGTCAGACTAAGATATTTTCCTTCTCATAACTTGAAGAAAATTTCAAGCCTTCAGGAAATCATTTGGAATTGTTTTTATCACAAGTAATAACGATTTTGAAATAAGGATCGTGTATTTCTATACATGAAATATTTATAGGAAAATAACAAGATTGAAATTACTTTGTTGGAAATCGTTATAGATTCAAAATGATAAACTTAAAGGAGAGTTTTGTTAACAACCCTTATAGGGAAGTATTTCGAACTTTTGAAATCTTGAGAAGCATAACTCAAAGAATAATCTCAATTATAAATTACGTATTTTGAAAATTTCAGTGTTTGTTTAACCTCTCGTCAAGAATTATTTTCTTCAAAGAAATACAAAATTGATTTCTAAAGCTTCCTTCGAATCTTCGTCTTCGAATATAGGATTACAGAAATTCTATATAAGTGTCTGACTCTCCTTCCCCAATAAAAAAATAGCGGCTGCAATGAGTTGTTCTTGTGAACCTTTACAGAACATGGTTTGCACAAGGCGTCAGACTATGGCTCAGAAGGAAGAACTAGAAAGAGCTAAGGAGCTTAACGCTCGTTTCAAGTCGGTTGTTGAATTACTGTTAACCAAGTAGTAGTTATCTTATTATCGGTGAACTCCTATCCTTGTTTTATCTGCGTAGCATCGTAATCCTTGTCGTGTTCCACTAAACGAAATTGTCTCATCCATCATCTTGTACTACTAGAGTGGTTGAGTCGATTATAAGATCGTTAAGTTTCTCGTATTTTGTAATCATCCTTCATAAGGAGTAACTATAAAGTGGCTTTAGTCTTTCTAAAGTGCCTTGATAAATTGTTGACCTTTGGTTCATTGGAAGTTGTGCTCATTCCTTGCCTTATATAAAGGCGAATTAATCAAAAACATTTATTATCCAACTATTTAGATGGTTAACACTCGAGGAACCAATAATTGAGTTCTTCCAATCTTCGTCTTCAAATATAGAATCACAGAGTATTCTGTATTAAGGTTCGCCTACCTTCCACTCTATAGAAGGCTACGATAAAGAGAAAAGCCTAGAGTCCCCCAGTCGACAATTGTCAAGAATGCCTCATAGGAAGAGTACCAAAGAATTATGAGATATATATCGGGATCGCAACTTGTAAGGACCCTTAGGAATCCTACACGTTTTCGGTTTAAGCTTAGTTGGCATGAATAAGTGTCAAGATAGAGATGGAATCATGAAGAAGTGGAGGATAAATTCATCAAATTCAATCACACCTTAGCCTAAACTACACTAACTAAGGAGATCTTGAGTAAATCATCGTCGGAGTGAGAAGCTTGTATATACAGTAGTCAGGTGCTAATAGAATAGTCACCTTAATCAAAATAAAATAATTGAATTAAGCATTCTCTTCCTCAATAAACCTTATCTCCAGTCTTAGATCAATGGGACATACCCCAAGTGTTTAAACCGTTTATAATTTTATATGTTGCTGAACTTCTATATTTGAGCTGATCCAGGCCATACTCTTTTTCCAAGTATGCATAATATAAGTAATATCTTGCAAAATAGCTTCCATTCTAAATAAGATGTTAGTAAAACCTCGTATAAAGAAAAAATGAGAGAGAGTCAAAGTAAAAGATGTGCTTAGCAAGATAAATTCGGAAGTCATATAGGAAGGGTATATCAATGCTACCCTTTGAAATTTGATCAACTACAAGGTAAAATAGTTATTATCAAAAAGGAACGTGGAAGCGAAATTATATGTTACCAAGAAAAAAAAAATCTTTTTTATTGTTTCAAAATTCCTTTCTTCATAAATAAAAGAGCACCATGAGAAAGCATTCATATTGAAAGTTTTCTATGTTTTGAAGTGCTAGATTATTTTTCTAATCTAAAGTTGAACGTCATCTTTGTATTTAAATCTGAACCCTTAATATTGAGATCTTAGATTTTTATAAGTCCTTTATTTGATAAAAGTAATTACTGTCATAAGGATTTTGTATTGGATTTCCAAAAAGAAAAAAAAGAAAAAAAGAATGATTTCGAATTTGACAATAATTGACAACGAATTTCGATTTTATCAATCATTTGTGTTATACTGTCAATGTTGTGATTTTTATCATACTGGCCATTTGCATAGGTCCACTCAAGATACAATTTCATGCATTAAGTATTCCTAAGTAAGGAAATGTTGAAATCATACTATAGTTTTTGTTTGAGAATAATTGTTAGTTTTGTAAAACTCCAACATGATCGACAATTTTGTCTAGCTATTTTCAAGCGTCAAACAACTATGTTTACACTCTATGATGAATCTCCTTTTAATTCCAATATCTCCTAAATGTAGACTCTAATGGTCAATAAAGATTTTACTGTATGATCATTTACCCATGTTCTTAAAGTTACTATAAGTCATTTTGGTTTTGTGATTTTCATGACAACATCGAGATATAAGTGACAATCCGAGTTAAAATTTTCCTATAGTATCTTCCTATAATATATAAAGGGTCAAAATCGTATCATAGTTTTGCTATGTTGGATAAAGTGGTTATTCTTATAAATTCTTACGAAATTCCTTTAAATATATATATATTTCCAGTTTGTAATGAGATTTCGAATTAAACTTTCCTACGGTTTTCATGGTGGTGAGTAAGAATGTGTTTTGTCTTCCATCCTGATCACATGGTAAGGCAAACTCACATGTCTTATTCCCATGAAAATGCTGTAAAGGATTATGCTGATTCTACCCCCCATCCTGATCACATGGTGGGATAAAATCATATAATTCCTTAAGGACAAGTTTGGAAACCAAATTTCAAAAAGTTGTATTTTGATGTATTACAATTCTAAGTTTGAAATTTTGGAATATTAACATTTTGTTTTAAAAGTTGGAAGTAACAAAGATTTTCCATTTAAAGCAATTCAAAAGAATTTTGAGTCTATGCTATGATAATCGTATATTGTTACTAACATCGATTCATTTTTGGACAAAGTGTATTTGAGCAATCATATATTTATACTTCACTAGCAAGTTTGCATAAAGTTTGAAAGACAATGTTAGTTGTCAATAAATGAATTGTTTCATTGAATACCCTTTAAACCTTTTGGGTTCAAATAAGTCCCCTATTTTAAATCATCGAAGTGGTTCAATAAAAGCATTAAGGAAAAAGAAATTTCTTATAAATTTTAAATCATATGCTAGCAATCGTGATACCCTTATGGCAATTTCTTCTAGTATATCAAAATAGAATTTTTGACTTGGTCATGTAAAAATGTTTAAACTAAATACTTATATCTTCAATAAATCAATCATAATTGGATAAAGAACTTTGTGTATATATATATACACATCATACCGCCGGTACTCTATGAAACTTACTCTATATTTTACAAATGTGAAAATCTTTATACACTTTCAAGAAGGCGTGCTTCTAAGGGAAAAGTTGAAAAAAAAAGGGGGGGGGGGTGTCGATTGATCAATCAGCGTTTATAAGAAAAAGAGAAAAGTAAATGAATTTGTGAAATCAAGCAAAAGAAGCGAAAACACTTCCCAAATTATCGCAATAAAAGAGTATTATGTCAATTTATTTTTAAGGGGGTACTAACTTTAGTTCTCGTCGTAGTAACCAAGTTGGTTTGAGCGGTCGTCGTTCTTTTTGTTCAGCGTACCCTAGCATTTCCGAGTTTCGAGGACGAAACTATTTTTAAGGGGGTACTGTTGTAATAACCGCTATTTTTATAAATAAGAGAAATAAAGTTTTCTTAAAATCCTTATTCGTACAACGATCAAAATGTCGTCAATAGTAAATTCCTCGCCCATTTAAGCGTAAAACTCGTTCAAATTCAATTATGGAAAAACGAGCCTTGATATTAAATTATTATTTTGAAATAAATTATTCAAGAATATAAGAAGATTGAATTAAGAAAAAGAAATTTTAATGAAAGAGGAAAACAGTTAGCAGATGAGTAACCGATACAATAATTGGGTAGTTATATTCTTTAAATAATTAATTAAACCCAACCTATTAATAACCCTAAAATAAAAAGAGAAATTAGGAAAAATAAGTGGGACTCGAACCCCCAACCTCTCCGACCCCTTTTCTTTTCTTTACCAGTTGAACTGCGGGAATTCTTTGTTTAATTGGAACGAATCCGATTTTTTTTGGGAGGACTGATTGTAGATTTGAACAAATATGTTCCGTGCAATGAACGTATGCCACCAAATCGATCTTCTGAGCAAAACAAAATCAGCCGAAATCCCTGCCATCATTGCACCACGTTTTTAAATTGTATATACATTTGTGTTGTTGTCTGATAGTTAGCAACTCTTCCTTTTCCCCCTTCGTTCAAATACTCTGCCCCATTTCACGTCCTGTTCACGCTCGTACCTGAGACCGCCGTCCACTTCCCGCCGCCCCTGTTCCAACCCGTCCCCTGCTCGCCGCTCGTCGCCCCTGTCCGCAGTGCCGACGCAGCCGTCCCCGACGTCGTCGTTCTTGCCGTCATCGTCACCGGAACCCGCTCATCACTTGCCCATCGCTACTCTACCCATAGCCACTTTGCCGTCGCCACTCTGCCCGTCGCCACCGCGTGTTGCTGTCGCCGCTCGTCACCGACAGCGTCGTCCTCGCTCGTCATCGTCACTGCAGCCCGCCATCTTTCTCGTCATCGGGAAACCGCCGACTCGCCGTCACCACCACCTGCCACCATGGATGCCGGTTGCCTCATGCTCTGTTTCCACCAAAGCTATTGTACGTTATTTGCTAGTTAGTAAGCAAATTTTGGGTTCTTGTTTTAAATTTTGTTATTATTTTATTCATACGATATATAAGTATATATTATAACGCTGGTAATTAATTTAATTAGGGTACTTTAATGGCCCTATGAAACCGTAATTGAGAACCGTTAAGTCCAGTATTTGTCCGTAATAATAAGTTGATAGGCTGAAAATTATTATTCGTACAGTTTTAGTGTATAATAATTTTTAGAGATTTTATATTGATATTTAATGGTAAAAATATCCTAAGTACAAGTAATTTGAGTTGAATAAATATTTTGTCATAATTATATTAATTATCGGATTTTTGAGATTTATCGATTTTAATAATAGAAATTTTGGAGTACTTAATATTCATATTTTGGGAATATATTATTTGTCAGAAATAATATTATTATCATTTTTTCGAGATTTGAGAAAAATGATTTTTTTATAACTTATATTTACGTTAATTTGGTTAAAGAAGTGATTTTGGTTAGAAATCAATTTTGGGTCCAAGATATATAATTTATTGATTTATGGATGGAAATTTAATTATATTAATATTTGGATTATTATAAAAGTATTATTATTATATTAGTATTGTTATCATTATGTTTATTATTAAAATTTTGCTTGATTGGCTAAACAACTATTTTTTTTAAGGGAATAAGTTAATCTCTAAACTATTTATACATATAGTACGTCAAACATCATACATATAATATTTTAAATATTTTTAAGTAATATAAACACGGTTTTACCGAATTACCATGTTATTAATATATATATTTATACACATGTATGTATTAAGGGTTAACCAATATGTAACTATAAGTTAATGTAATATTTTCACGAAGAGGATTTTAAGAGGTTGAATTATATGAATCCATCAACTAAATCTATATACTCATTATTTTAAAATAAGTATAACTTGTACCTCGATCAAGAGTAATAATATAATGTAAACTTTTTTTAAGAATTAAAGGATTATTATTGAGGAGTTTATGAAGGATATAAACTCTAACATTCTCCTCCAAAATAAATTGTAATGATTTATTTTGAATTATCTTGCCTTTCCAGTTAGTTCGTTATCAAGGATCTAAGTCTTCGTCGTTCCTCTTTCCGTCGAGTTAATTTCTTCAAGCTTCGATTTCAAGGCAAGTGGATGGTTCTCTTGCTCTTTACGATTAAAGTGAATTTTCTTCCATTCCGTTTAATATCTATATAATTGTTGGGAACACCTTGTTTGCTAAATAAAACAAACCTAGGATTATTATTGTTAGAAATAATGACTTCATTGTTATATTACTATTATTTCTGCACTACGTTAGTACTTGGACTTAGGACCGATTGATTGCGGCCTTTATGTGTTTAAATGTCTCGTTTGAGACTTTGCAATGGACTAGAATAGGGATTAGGGGTGAGAGCTCGTCTCTGAAAACACCTCTCAAAAACGTATTAGGATGTACCTATACCCTAATACTGGGTCATGACTCTGCCCGCTCTACCGCTCAGAGGGGTGATAGCACCCTAGCTAGGTGCTCAACTATGTGGCTCTAGGCTCGCTCAAGGGGTCGCCGCATATAAAAATCATTAATTGAAATGTTGAATGGATATTCCTCGGGTGGCCCTTGACTCTTATGAGTTGCCATATCCGAAAATCGTTAAAATAAAATGTATTGGGTGTGGCCCTTGACTCTTATGAGTTGCCACATCCGAAAATTGTTAAAATAAAGTGCATTGTTGTAAAAGGAATTGTTTCTACTAAACCTTGATGTGTACTAATAAGTTCCCAACAAAATCGTAATCATCTGTTGTTCCTAGGAATCACCTTCTTGTGGTTTCCTATTCTTAAAAGAAAGCGTTAATCATCTCCTTTCGGATTTATGCCTTTCATTATTATCTGAGTTGTATTCGAATAAAGCCTCGTTCTCCAAAATATATTACACTCTCACCTCAAAAGAACCTGATTTGTCGGACATCGCTCAGCTCCCTTTGGACCTTGATGCCGATATACTTAGCCTTTTAGAACCTAGTCATATTCTACCATTTGCTTAGTCTCGCGTTAGACTAATACCACTTTCTTTTCTTCCCGACATTGGTCGGCTGGTATTTCTTGCTTTTATGGAAATATCAGGAAGTAAAGACAGGTTTGTCGAAGACCCAAAGACGAAGACTCGAGGATTTAAAGGAATGAAGATTTTTAAGAGGTTCAAGTTATTTTAAACATTTTGGAATTTCCTATTTTGTTTTTGTGAAGAATCTTTTAACCGTCATTTTATTTCCGCTGCAAAACAATTTATATGTCTTCTTCACTCAAACATTGTTATTTTGTATCATTGATCATTGACTTCCAATCATGTATCGAACGTTGGATCACTTTTGATGTAATATAAGTTCATTATTTCGTTTTATATGAATCGAGTTATGTTACCTACCGCCTTGGGTGGCTTTGGATGGAAAAATCCGAAGTCACTGGCATGTAATACCCATGGTTTCAAAATAGGGGTGTTACACCAACTCCCATGCATGAAGGGAGTTCTTTCGTTAGGGGAGTTTTCTCAACCCTCTCCTTCTTTGATTTTGATTTTGACTTAGGTGTGACACATACAGATAGTCAAAGTTATTCTACTTTAATGCATGCCTACGTCATACTTAGGAGTAAATACTCATGTATCCATCATAGCTCACTCTCTCAATATGTATCATTCAAGATGCATATGGCTCATCTTATAACGTTGTTTTATCAATCTAAAAACTTGATTGATCGGAATCAATATAGGTCCAAAGAGAAAAGCGGTCGAGCTTATGCATGCATCATGTTATATCATCTTGAGCTTGGGGATTATGATGTGCTTATATCATTTATATTGCATATATTATCCCTCTGGTCTTCGTGTCCTTATCTTATAGGCCAAAGGGATTCGAGGTCGAATCCTTCTCAACTGGGGGAGGATGATGTGATTCTGCCTGGCTCACATCATGGGTTCGAGGCGCCGCCCGGTGCCTCCACGGGGCACCCTGCAAATGGCAAGGAAATACGGCCCGGTGCCTCTTCGGGGCACCCTGCACCCGACGCCGCTGACGCCGGTGCCTCCTCGAGGCACCCCGCATCCGATGCCGCCAACAACGGTGCCTCGTCAAGGCACCCCACCGCCGACGTTCCGGTGCCTCCCATGCTCCATGAAGGCACCGATGCCCCGGTTCCTCACGCCGCGCCTCGAGGCACCGATACCCCGGTGCCTCCCGGTGCCCAGCAAGGCCCCGACGCCACGGTGCCTCTCGGGACGCCGCAAGGCACCGACGCGCCGGTGCCTCCCGGTGCCAACAATACCGAGGCATGGCCCGGTGCTTCTCTAGGGCATCCGATTAAGGGTCGTACGCGACCCGTTACGAGGTCGGTCTCTTCCAAGGAGGCGAATCACATTCCCGGGCCTATAACGAGGCAACGGGCTAAGGCCTTACAAGAGCAACTCCGGGCTCATTTGGCCATGTCCTACACTTCACAAACCGGGCCCGGAGATGCGATTTTGAGTCTCCACATACTCGGCCCAAGCAAGAGCTCTGCGAAGCCCGAAGCCCATCACGAAGAGGGACGATCCAAGCCCATCTTGAAGGAGGCTTGGCTGCCACATTAACCTCCTTCCTTGGTCGCCAAGTTTGCCTCTACAATGTAATAAAAGCATTAGCTTGGCCGCCAAGGAACAACATTAAAGACGGCTGAATCTCCTTGCCTTGGACGCCACTCTTCTTCACCTCCTCACAAGACTTGGCGCCCACTCCAAGATGTGTGCCTTGGCCGCCAATCCTCGCCACCTCCTCTTGAAGCTTGGCGTCCACACAAAGCTGGCCGCCTCTCCCCTCCTCTCTCCCCTATATAAACACAAGGAGGGCCTCATATTTTGGTAGATTGAAATTGAGTAAAGAGAGCTTTTAGCCCTTACTCTTTCGGTCTCTTCTCCTCAAGGGAGAAAGGGCCGAGGGAACCCCCACCCCGTTGGCTTCTAGCTCTCGTTTTCCAAGCTTGATTTCTTGTTTTCCATTTCATTCCCTTCATCCCACAAAAACGCTTATACTCAGATTGTAACACCTACATTCGCCGCCAATTTTCAATACAAAAGTCAAGTTTGAGTTTCATACACAATTCTTACACGAACGCCTCCACAAAAGCTCAGTCGAACCCGAATTCGACCGATCCTGGAAGTGAGATCACATCAGATGTGATCTACCACTTTTGCCCCTCTTCCATTTTCGCTATTCTTGGCCCCTAATTAAAAGGAAAGAAGACAATTAGATGATGATAATCTCATTACACACAACTAATCACTCTCAAAAGGCTTAAGGAAGACTTGGAGAGCAAGGAGAAGGAAAGGAGGAGGAGAAGGAGAGGAAATTCGGTGGAGAAGGAGTAGATCTAGGGAGGAATTGTGAGTTTGTTCTTGCTTTTGATTTGCAACTTGTGGATTTGGATTTGGATCTTGTGATTTCCCTTTTTCTTTGAATGAAATTTGGCTTTGCTTTGATTTGGATGATTGAGACTTGTTTGCTTTGTGATTTGATTGCTTGTTACTCTAGCCTTATGGAGTAGATTCCATTGATCTTTGGCAATGGGGGAAACCTCTAGCTAGGCTGGGTTTGAACCCCCAATTCCATAGCCTTGAGTGATTGATCTAGGAACCCACTCTACATAGAGCTACAATCTCTTGTGGAAGCAAGGGATCAAGGGCTTGTGATTGGCAAGAGTGAACGGAAGCGATCGATTGCCTATCACTTGACCTTGCATCGAAAGGGAGGTAAAATTCCCTAGGGTCGATGTGTAGAAGTGGCGGGGCCGAGGCGAACAACCTCGATCTCACGAGGATCAACACTTATTGGCTGAATAGGGGTGGAATTACCCACATCTACTAGAGAGGGAACCCAAAAACCCAAGATCTATCTACTATTTCGCAACGGTTCGACTTACCCAAACATCGGGCCCGACTTACATCAGTGTCGGTCCCGGCCAAACTCTGTCGATCCATCTCGGGCCCGAAGTGACCTGTGTCGGTCCCGAGTGGTTTTCTCTCGATTTTCCTTGTGTTTAGCTTTTCTTTCCCTCTTTTACGTCTTTAGGTGCTCTCAACGAACGAACTCCCGAGTGTTCGACACCCTACCTTGTGCTACTACGAGGTCGGATTATAAATTGTAATTTTTAGAACCTCCAATCCGAACCGATCAGAAGTTTGGCGCCGTTGCCGGGGAGTTCTTATTGCTTGAGGTACCTATTTTGTTGAGTCTTTGATTTTGTAGTGATTTGGGTGAGGGAATATCCCAAGCCCCTTGTTTGTTTTGATTTGGTTTTGTTTGTGTCTTTGCTTATAGGTTTATGCAAGCTCGTTCCAACCGTGGAACACTTGAGTTTGAGCTAGTGAGTGATCTTGAAAGCATACTCAAAGAGGCCCGAAAGAAGAAGAGAATGGAGAACCAAGCACAACATGATGATGAGATAGTGAGGCTTAGGGCCGACATGGATCGAATGCAACTTGAGATGGAAAACCGAGACGCCGAGACAAGGAGAGAGCGTGAACAAAGGATGAGGCTAGATGCTCAACTTAATGCTTAACCCCGGAATGCATGCCAATACATGCATCCTGAGTTGAAGGTGCCCGAGCCGGCCATTGTTTTACCCGAGGTTTCAAAGAACTTCGAGATCAAGACACAATTCATATCACTTATCAAGAGGGACCAATTCGAGGGACGCCCTCAAGAATGTCCAATTGAGCATGTGAAGCGATTCAAGGATATGTGTGAGACGATCTCGACGGATGAAGGGACGCTAGAGTACGTGCTACTCAAGGCATTCAAATGGTCGCTTGGGGATAAGGCGGCACATTGGCTCGAGAGCCAAGCCCCTAGGTCGATCACAACATGGCGAACTCTCAACGAGGCGTTCTTGATGAATTTCTTCCCACCAACAAAAACAACGGAGCTTCGGAGAAAGATAGCAAGTTTCCAACCAGGATCAAACGAGCCGCTCTTTGAGGCTTGGGATCGATTCAAGGAGATGTTGCGCTAATGTCCAACCCATGGGCAACAACCATATGTTCTCCAAGACATCTTTTTCCAAGGAATCAACCCCGTCACCGAGGACAAGCTAAATCTCCACACCGATTGTGGATTTATAGACTTGACCCCGGAGCAAGCTTGGGAGTTACTTGATAAACTCTCCGACTATGAGGCCATGTATGGGGTGAGCCAAGCAAACAAAGAGGCAAGAGTCCAAGGTGATGGTACAAGGAGGCTCTATGATCCTAAGAGTGAGGAGGTTGACAAGGATGTGAGATTTCAATTCTCGCAGAGTGAGGTGACCAAGTTGAGGAGTCAAGTGCACCACTACAAGCAAACCGCTCGAGCTTGCGAGGAGTGTGGATCTCTTAAACATGTTACACAAGAGTGTCCTAACGAGAGCCAAGTTCGCTTGGCCGAGCAAATCGAGGAGGCACACTTTGTTCAAAGGAACTTTGGAGGGAGAAGCAACTTCAACAACGGAGGAAACTTCAACAATGGAGGTAATGACCGGTGGAATCAAGGCCAAGCTAATGGCTACAACAACAACTACAACCAAAACGAGCCAAGGGCCCAACCACCACCATACCGACCACCGGGGTTTTATGATCAACAAACTCCACAATGGGTGCAAGAGTTGAGAGGCGAGTTCAAAGATGTGAAAACTCAACTCAATAATGTTGAGAGGCGAGTCGATGATATGAGAACCCAAGTGAATGATGTGAGCACTCAAGTCAAGGAGTTTGGTGTATGGAGAAGGCAAGTTGACAACCAATTTGCCCATATTCCAACTCGACTTCCTAGAGAAGATGGGAGACTCCCGGGCCGACCCGAGGAGAATCCCCGTGCCCCACAAAATCAAAATGAAGTCCGAGCTATTGGGTTGAGGAGTGGTCGAAATCTTCCCGAGCCACATGTGTCAAGACGAAGAGAAGAGAGTCGGACCGAGTTACCCAGCAACTCGGGCCTGACATGCCAAGATATCGAGCCAGAAACCAGAGAAGGTCCCCTGCTTAGGACCGAGGAAGAGATGATATGGGGCCCGACATGCCCTGATGTCGGTCCGACATCCCAGCCTGAGCTCTGCCCCTAGACCGAAGACCAGTACATCGGGCCCGACGTGGAGCCTACATCGGTCCAAGCAGAGAAAGATGGGGAATGAGTCGATCCGGTCCAAGGAGGTCGATCCTAACAAGATTCAAAGTGGCACAACCCTTCCTTACCCATCAAAGAAGCCCAAGGAAGTCGTAGAGGGAAAGTTCAAGAGATTCTTGAAGCTTTTGCAAGGGTTGAACATAACGATCCCATTCACCGATGCTTTGAATGAGATGCCTTCTTGTGCTAAGTTCTTGAGAGAAATTTTGAGCAAGAAGAGGTCTATAGTGGAAATGCAAGACGATGTGAAGATATTGGAGTTACCTCAAAAGTTGGGAGACCCGGGGAGATTTGCTATTACCGTTGGTATTGGGTCCCGAAAGTTTCAAGCTTTGTGTGATCTCGGAGCAAGCACTAGTGTCATACCCTACACAATATGGAAGTCCACCACCATGGGACTCATCGCTCCGGTTAATATAAGATTGACCATAGCCGATGGAACATCAATTGAGCCGATTGGAGTAGTAGAAGATTACCCGGTTTGTGTGGAGGGTCATTATGTCCCGACGGATTTTGTTGTGGTCGACATGCTAGAGGTGCCGGGTGAGCCTATCATTCTCGGAAGACCTTTCCTTGCTACGGTGGGAGCCATCATCGATGTCAAGAAGGGTCATTTATCCCTTGATCTTGGAGGAGTAGAGCTTGAGTTCTCCTTTAAGCCAACTTCGAAGGAAGCTTTGCATGGAGAAGCCAAGATGATCCAATCTTTTCCAAGTGGCGTGCAATGGGAGGCTATATCTAACAAGCCTAAAGGGAGAGAGCTCGAGTTGAAAGCCATTCCACCACCTCATGGAGTTGAAGTGACGAACAAAGGTTTGGCCGCTAATGTGGTGGAAAGTGAGAAAATTGAGGACGGAATGTCCTACTTGGAGGTGTTCAAAACCGAAATGGAGGAAGTTCAAGCACCACCGGCAGCATCTCATGAGCTCAAGGAGCTACCAAAGGACTTGAGGTACGCCTTCCTTGGCCCTAACTCTTCATTGCCCGTAATCATAAATTCTAATTTAAATGATGAGGAAGAGTCTAAGTTGTTATAGGTCTTAAGCAAGCATAGAGGAGCTTTACGGTATTCATTAGAGGAATTAAAAGGAATCTCACCTTCAATTTGCATGCATAGGATCTATATGGAGGATAATCACAAACCAACTATTGAACCACAAAGAAGATTAAATCCTAATATAAAAGAGGTGGTTAAACGTGAGATACTTAGGATGTTGGATGCGGGAATCATCTTCCCAATTTCCGATAGCAAGTATGTGAGTCCCGTGCATGTAGTAGTTCCTAAGAAGGGTGGTCTCACCGTTGTGCAAAATGAGAAAGGAGAATTGATCCCTACTAGAACCACAACAAAATGGAGGATGTGCATTGATTACCGAAAGCTAAATAGTGGAACTCGTAAAGATCATTTTCCTCTTCCTTTTATAGACCAAGTTCTTGAAAGATTAGCACAACATGAATATTTTTGCTACCTTGATGGGTATAGTGGGTTTTGGCAAATTCCTATTCATCCCGATGATCAAGAGAAGACGACTTTTACATGTCCCTATGGAACATTTGCCTATAGACGCATGCCTTTCGGCTTGTGCAATGCTCCGGCAACATTTCAAAGGTGCATGATGTCCATCTTCTCCGACATGGTTGAGGATATAGTGGAAGTATTTATGGATGATTTCTCGGTCTATGGTTCCTCTTTTGATGCTTGTTTAGCTAATTTGGATAGGGTCTTAGATAGATGTGAGGAAACTAACCTAGTGCTTAATTAGGAGAAATGCCAATTCATGGTTAAAGAAGGAATAGTTTTATGACATCTCATCTCTAGTAGGGGAATAGAAGTTGATAAGGCCAAAGTTGAGATAATTGAAAAACTTCCCCCACCTTCTTGTGTGCGTGATGTTAGGAGTTTCCTAGGTCATGCGGGCTTTTATAGACGCTTCATCAAGGATTTCTCTAAAATTGCAAAACCTTTGTCTAACCTTTTGATGAAGGATGTCCCCTTTGAATTTTCCGAGGATTGCATGAGTGCTTTTATAGGTTGAGAGATGCCTTGGTTTTCAGCCCCGATTATGGCGTCACCCGATTGGAACCTTCCATTCGAAGTGATGTGCGACGCAAGTGATTTTGCCGTGGGAGCCGTTCTTGGGCAAAGAAAGGAGGGAAAGTTGCATGCCATCTACTACGCAAGTAAGACTTTGGATGAAACTCAATGCAAGTACACAACAACGGAGAAAGAATTCCTTGGGGTGGTGTTTGCATTTGAGAAATTCTGATCATATCTTGTGGGGTCTAAGGTGGTAGTCTACACGGACCATGCGGCAATCAAGTACCTCATGAAAAATAAAGATGCTAAACCAAGGCTCTTAAGTTGGATGCTTCTCCTTCAAGAGTTCGACCATGAGATCAAGGATGAAATCGGTTCCGAAAATGTGGTAGCCGATCATCTATCTCGTTTGCCCATTGAGTACATGATGGAGATGGAGAATGGTGTGGCAATAGATGATACAAGGGCGGATGAAGGTCTCATGAGTGGGAAGAAGAAAAAAAAGGTGGGATCGACGAAAATGGTGTATCGGGTCCGAAGTGTCAAATGTCGGACCGAGGTCAAGGCAAGCTCCAGCAACTCAGGACCGAGGTTAATGGAGTCGGGCCCGAAGGACTTGTGCGTCTGTGCATCTCGACCGATGTCTAACCATGTCGGGCTTGGCACCTTGCAATGTCGATTCATGAGGGAAAGTAAGATTCTTAACTCGGTCTCCATTCCATCTCGTTCTCAATTGATTAATTCTTTCTCTCCCACTTGTCTCCTATCTATTGGTGCCGTGAAACGAGGGATTACCCCTTGGTTTGCGGATTTTGCTAACTTTGCCGTAGGGGGAGTGATCGCACCAAATTTGTCTTATTCGGCTAGGAAGAAATTCTTACATGATGCTAGACAATATTATTGGGACGAACCGTACCTCTACAAAGAAGGGAGTGATCGAATCTATAGACGGTGTGTTCCAAGTGATGAGGTTGAGATCATAATTCGTCATTGTCAATCCTTTGAGAGGGGGGACGGAGGAGGAGCAGGGCGTTTTGAGGGTAAAAGCTTCTTTGGTGCAATTTGAGGTGGGGGAGAAGCACTTGGCAAGCGATTCCTTAGCATATGGAACGCAAGGGATTCACTTGGATACATAGGGAAGTCCGGAAGGACAGCGTTGTGGAGATCGGGAATAAGGTCAAGAAGAGTTGAAAGATTCTCACCACCATACTGAGAGAAAAACAAGACGTCCTGCATTTTGCCTGGTAGATCCTGATAGTTGAGCTGGTGAAGGACGGGAAGTATGAACCTGTTGAGGAACGTCTCATAGTTCTTTCGTTTCTGAGCGTCGTTCCTAACATCTTCTTTGTTCATGCGTTCCCTTATCAATTTCCAGAGAGTCTTTGTCTTCTTATTGATGAAGTCCAACAGTGACTCGTCTACAATAATCTGCCTCGGCTTCTCCATTGTATGGGACTTCACGAGCTTTCGCTTCTTCCCGCCGGTAGAAGATCCGGTCACATTCCTCAGTAGTGAAGACATTTTCTGATTGCTTTTTAGAGAGAGAAACTCGTCGGAGACATAGAAAGAGGGCAGAGCAATCTGAGAGCAGGGAAGTTGTTGAGCGTAATAAATGAATGATGGAGACATGTAAGAGCTTATATAGAGGAAGCGGTGGCACAATGGTAAATAGTACACTGAATCCCTGTGCAACACGTTGCAAAACTTCCACCTTAAGAAATGAGCGGTTATAACTGTCTCTGTTCAAACGTTCAAAAATTCAAATGTCATGACGCTTTGATGTCTCTCAAATTGGTTGAGTTTTAGAGGATATTTTCCCATGTAAATATGTGTCTTTAGTTCCTTTTCTTGTGAGTTTTGTTCCTTTTTAGCTTAGATTCCGATTTCCATGAGATTCGGAGACTATGCGAATTTGGTGCATTTTGTAGGTAAATTGGCGTGATTTTAGGAGGTTTTGAAAGGAGACCCGGAGGCGGAGCAAGGCACGAGCACAAAGGAGCGGAAGAGCGGAGTAATCAATGAAGAGGAGCACAAGAAGAGCCAAGAAGAAGAGTGGACCGGGGCCAGGATCGAGTTGCCCAGCAACTCGGGCCCGAGATCGACTCCAGGACATCGGACCGAGGTGCCAGCACATCGGGCCCGAGGTACACATTGTTGGATTGTTAGTATAACTGAGGGACGTCCTTTATGTAGATAAAGGCGTCCTTGGTCAGGCGTCCTTTAGTTGTGCAGCGGAATTTAGAACTAAACAGGTGAAATAATGAACGTAGTGAATTATAGAGGAACCACTCAAGACCAAGTAGTCCTTGAGTGTAAACCTCTACCTCCTTGGAGGATTTTTTGAATAGCTTCTTCCTTTATATTAAACGTCCTTACAGTTGTATTGGCGAGTCTTTATAGTTCTCTAGTACTTAGCGTTCTTCCTAAGTCCACTAGTAAAGGACTCCTCTAAGCCTACAACTTAAGCGAGTTTAATCTTCTAAAGGACTACTATCCCTACGTCCTACAGTACTTTGTAGGACTCTCTCTTTCTTTTTGGGTTTTTCTGAGTACAAACAAGTTGTGATTTTGGGTTACAATTCTCACTCGATCTAGCACAAGTCTAGCATTGTTCTTGAGAGTTCTTGAGCTAGTTCTTCGTGTTCTTGAGTGAGCCGCTTTCCTCTGATTCTCTCTGAATATTCTCTGAAAGCCTTAACGTCACAATAAATGCCTTGGGCTATTTATAGGACTTGGGGAAGGGCGTCTTTCATCTTCTGACGATCATGCCCTTCATGGACGTGGCTACAGGATCTTCCTCCACGTAATAGGGCGGTGATGAGGAAGCTTCCTGTATCCAGCTGTGTGTGATGAACTCCGCTACAGGATCTGCCGCCACGTGTTGATGAACTCTGCTACAGGATCGTCCGCCACATAGTGTTGGACACTGCTACAGGATCGGTCTCTACGTGTCCTTGGATGATCAAATGTTATCGAGTGATGTCATCCTATCGGCTAGTGAGTAAGGACGCTTGCCTTGCGTTCCTACTTGCTTGGGACTCCGTCCTTGCTTAAGTAGTCTCTTGCTGGTCCTTACTTCTTGTTAGCTGGCGTTCCTAAGCCTAGGAAACGCTTCACACACTTGTTGTCCTTTTGTCACTGGCGTTCCTGAACACTTGGACAATTTTATTAGAATCAAAGTGAGTTTGTCATATCAAAACTAAGGGACGGTTTGTGTGGGCACACTAACAAGTACGCAAGCGTTCTGTATAGCGTCCCAACAAGGAGTAGCAACTGGTTTGGACGTGTTCATCCCGTACTTCTCAAGCATTTCACGGACATATTTTTGTTGATGAATACGCGTCCCTTCCTTGAGTTGGTTGATTTGTAGTCCCAAGAAGAACTTGAGTTCTCCAATGAGGGACATCTCAAACTCACTACTCATTAAGGAATTGAACTCATCTACAAGTTTCATGTTAGTACTACCAAAGACTATATCATGAACGTAGACTTGGGCAATCGAAATGTCCTTGTGAACTTTCTTAATGAACAAAGTTTTATCAATTGAACCTCTTGTGTACCCATGAGACAAAGGAAAGGACGCAAATCTGTCATACCATACACGAGGGGCTTGCTTGAGTCCATAGAGCGCTTTGTCCATGTAGTACACATGATCTGGGTGAGAGGCGTCCTCGAAGCCAGGGGGCTGAGCAACATACACTTCCTCCTTGAGTTTTCCATTGAGAAAGGCAGGCTTGACGTCCATCTGAAACAACTTGAATCCTTTGTGAGCAACAAAGGCAATAAGAAGACGGACGGCCTCAATTCTAGCAACAGGAGCAAAGGTCTCATCATAGTCTATTCCTTCCTCTTTCTTGAATCCTTGAGCCACTAGTCTTGCCTTGTTCCTTGACACATGTCCACTTTCATCAAGCTTATTGCTGAATACCCAACGCGTGCCTATGATGTTTTTGCCTTTGGGACGAGGGACGAGGGTCCAAACTTTGTTCCTTTCAAACTGGTTGAGTTCTTCTTGCATTGCTTGAATCCAATCAGCGTCCTGAAGTGCTTCCTTGATGTTCTTTGGTTCCACCATAGAAACAAAGGCATTAAAAGCACAGAAGGCCAAATTTGCACTTTGGGACTTGCTTGCAGCTGACCTAGTTTGAACTCCTTGAGAAGGATCTGAGACAATTTGAGAAGTTGGGTGGTCCTTAGAGAAGCGGGACTCCCTTTGAAATAGTTGAACAAATCTTGGATCAATGTCTCCATCAGAATCATCACTATCATCTTGAGCATCGTCCTCAGTGTGTTCCCCCTCAGAAAGAGCGTCCACACCTTGACGTTGCTCGCCTTGTTGACTTGATTCAGCCATATCTTGTTGAATTAGAGATTCACTTCGAGATGGAACTCCTTGAACAACACTAGGAGCTTCCACTGAGACTTCTTCACGATTTGGAGTAGCGTCCTTAGGAGCATAGTATTTTCCAGAGGACCATTCTTCAACTTCGTCTTCAGAGTCGTCTTGTTGTTGTGAAGAAGAGCGTTCTTTCTTACTTTGTTTTTCTTTGTGAGAAGAACTCTCTTTGAACACAACATGAATACTCTCCTCAAGCTTTAGAGTCCTTTTGTTGAAAACTCTATATGCTTTGTTTGTGAGGGAATACCCAAGGAATATGGCTTAATCACTCCTTGCATCAAACTTTCCAAGTCTTTCCTTGTCATTGCTGTGAACAAAGCACTTGCATCCAAAAACTTTGAGATAGTCAATGTGAGGCTTCCTTCCATTCAATAACTCATAGGACGTCTTCTTCAGAAGAGGACGGATCACGGCACGATTGATGATATAGCAGACTGTAGCAATAGCTTCTGCCCAGAAGTACTTGGGGACGCCATTTGCTAGCAGCATAGTCCTTGCCATATCCTCAAGCGTCCTATTCTTTCGTTCCACAACTCCATTTTGTTGAGGAGTCCTTGGAGCTGAGAAGTTGTGCGAGACGCCATGTTGATCATAGTAGTCCAGGAACTCTGAGTTCTGGAACTCCGTCCCATGGTCTGATCGTATGGCTTTTAGAGGCGTCTCAAGGGCAACTTCCACTTGTTTAATGAAGACTTTGAATGCGTTGAAGCAATCTGTTTTTGACACCAAGAAAAGAACCCAAGTGAATCGAGAAAAATCATCTACAATAACGTAAATGTACCTCTTTCCACCGTAGCGCAGCGTCTTCATCGGTCCACAAAGATCCATATGGAGAAGTTCCAAAGGCTTCTTTGTACTGACTTCGTTCTTGGACTTGAAAGACGTTCTTGTTTGCTTCCCTTTGATACAAGCTTCGCACTGTTCAATTTTCTCAAGATCAATTCGGGGAAGTCCTTTCACAAGATTTCTTTGGTGTAGCTTAAGGATTGTGCTTGGTCCAGCATGGCCAAGGCGGCGATGCCAGAGATCAGTGTCCTCCTTTGAAACAGATAGACACAACTCAGATTTAGGCTTGAACTCTTGGTTGAAGATGTAGACATTGTTCTTGCGAACTCCTTTGAGAACAACTTTGTTTGATTTCTTGTTGATAACGAGGCACTCCTTTGAGTCAAATGTGACTAGGTTTTCACCTTTATCACACATTTGAGAGAGGCTAAGAAGATTGAAGCCAGGTCCTTCAACAAGACTGACATTTGTTGCTTTGATGGACGGATTGAGAATGGCAGTTCCCGTCCCTTTGATCTTTCCCTTGCCCTTGTTGCCAAACGAGACAGTTCCTCCCGTGGCACTACTCTGGATAGAAGTGAGATGGATCTGGCTTCCTGTCATATGATTTGAGGCGCCACTATCAATGATCCATAGGCGTCCCCTCACTTCCACCTGCCAAAACAAAGTTAGTGTTTGGCGACCCAAGCAAGGTGTTCCTTACCTGGTTCGTTACAGAAATAGAACTCTGGTTCTGGCAAATAGTCATTCAGATTAACATCATTTGAAATAGCATGCTTTCGCAAAGAACTCCTAGAACGTCCAGGACGCCTAGGGTTAGCCTTAGGGACGGACTTATCATTTTCTATGTTAGTCCTAGCAGATTTTCCACTTTCAATGTCTTCCTTGAGTTTTAAACAATCATATTTGAAGTGGCCTCCTTGTCCACAGTACCACCACGTCCTGTAGTAAGTACCAAGGTAGTACTTCTTAGTGGGACGTTGGATTTTGTTCTCTTACATCCTTTAAGGGTTACAGACTTTAGAACCTTCCCCCTTAGCAATTTTCTTATAGATCCTATGACTTGTGGAGTTAGTGTAGTAGTCCTCTTGACCTTTCTCTCCACTCTCTAGGACTCTAATCCGCTCAAGAAGGTTCTTAGTCTTCTCCCTTTCTAGTTCAAGTTCTGAAGTTTTGCTTACCTCAAAGTCGCTAGGGAGAGAGTTCCTAGTGTCAGACTCATAACCTAGTCCTCTCTTGGCTGGGACAAAAAACCATTGGTCTGACTTCCTCAATGACAGGATTCTTTCCTAACACCTTCACTTCTTCCCTAAGCTTAGCGTTCTCTAGTTTAAGACACATCACTTCAGTTTTTAGGGATTTGCTTTCTTCACATGAGGACTCTAGTTGCGAAGACACTGTAGCACAATTCTTACATTCAACCATAATGTTTTCAGTTTCAAGTTCAAGTTCATCCATTCTTTGTTTAATTGCAAGACTTCCTTCCATGATTTTACCAATGAGTTTGATAAGATTTGATTTTGAACATCTCTCCAAGGAATTCATCATAGATTCATGTGTTACCTCTGGTTCCTTTTCGGAGGCGTCCTCTTCAACAACTGAGGCGTCCTCCATGGCCATGTACGCCACTTGTTCATCAGGTTCTTCATCATCAGAACTAACATTATCCCATGCAGCTGAGCACGCTCCAAAGAGAGCTTTTGTCTTCATTTCCTTTGAGGACATTCCCGTAGTACACTTCTTGGCAAAGTGTCCCTTCTTGTTATATTTATAACAAGTAAGTTCTTTCATTTCTACCTCTGTGTACTTGGGACTTTCCTTCTTTTAGGGCATCTTGTGTTTGTTGATGTATTTGCTCCTTTTACCATAGATGCGGAGAGCCTTGTGCCCAAGATCAAGTTCTTCCTCTTCATCGAGCTCTTCCTTTGACTTGCTTTCTTTTTCCTTTAACGCTTGGACGCGCATCTTCTCACGGTTCTCATTCTTATTGGCTTCCACCATCAAAGCAAGTTCTCTTTGGCGACGCAAATACTCAATGTACTCTGGTGTTGTTGTTACCAAAGCAAGATCTGTCTGGGGGTTCCGTCCTAGTTCAGCCATATCGGAGTTCCTCCTTGCTTCGTACTGCCTCAGCTTCCCATAGATCTCTTCCATATCTAGAGTCTTGTTAGCTGAATTTTCCTTGAACGTAGTCCTATCGAAGTTCCAAACTCTTGTAAGTCCATCAATGACAACTTGAACTCTGTTCCTCATTGAAACTTCAGCTTCTGGAATACCCAAGTTCCTCATCTTGGTGACAAGAGCTTCGAAACGGTATGAGTAGTCCTTAACTGTTTCATTGGGCAGCATTCTGAAAGCATAGAACTCTCTCTTGATTTCGAGCTGAACGTCCTCCTTCATTTCAGCAGTTCCTACGTGGTACTTCTCGAGAGCTTCCCACTGTAGTTTGGCTGTTGCCAAATTCCTAACTCTGGTGGCGTCCCTCTCGCAAAGGGACGCTTGAAGGAAGCATATTGCCTTAGCATTTGTTTCCATCAGCTTGAATTCATCAGGGCCCCACTCGTCCTCTTTGTCAGCTTTATCAACAGGGAATTTGAGGTCACCCTTCATGATTACTTTCCAGCATTGATAGTTCTGACTCCTGCAAAAGTTTTCAAATCTAATTTTCCAGCGGTTGAAGTTGCCGTCCGTCAGGCGCGGAGGCTTCACAAAAGAGATTCCTATTGGTTCCATGTCCATTTTGCACCTGCAACTCAACAAAATCTAGAGCGCCTGCTCTGATACCAATTGTTGGATCGTTAGTATAACTGAGGGATGTCCTTTATGTAGATAGAGGCGTCCTTGGTCAGGCGTCCTTACGAGGTGTAAGGGCGTCCTTTAGTTGTGTAGCGGAATTTAGAACTAAACTGGTGAAATAATGAACACAGTGAATTATAGAGGAACCACTCAAGACCAAGTAGTCGTTGAGTGTAAACCTCTACCTCCTTGGAGGATTTTTTGAATAGCTTCTTCCTTTATATTAAACGTCCTTACAGTTGTACTGGCGAGTCTTTACAGTTCTCTGGTACTTAGCGTTCTTCCTAGGTCCACTAGTAAAGGACTCCTATAAGCCTACAACTTAAGCGAGTTTAATCTTCTAAAGGACTACTATCCCTACATCCTACAGTACTTTGTAGGACTCTCTCTTTCTTTTTGGGTTTTTCTGAGTACAAACAAGTTGTGATTTTGGGTTACAATTCTCACTTGATCTAGCACAAGTCCAGCATTGTTCTTGAGAGTTCTTGAGCTAGTTCTTCGTGTTCTTGAGTGAGCCGCTTTCCTCTGATTCTCTCTAAATATTCTCTGAAAGGATTAACGTCACAATAAATGCCTTGGGCTATTTATAGGACTTGGGGAAGGGCGTCTTTCATCTTCTGACGATCATGCCCTTCATGGACGTGGCTACAGGATCTTCCTCCACGTAATAGGGCGGTGATGAGGAAGCTCCCTGTATCCAGCTGTGTGTGATGAACTCCGCTACAGGATCTGCCGCCACATGTTGATGAACTCTTCTATAGGATCGTCCGCCACGTAGTGTTGGACACTGCTACAGGATCGGTCTCTACGTGTCCTTGGATGATCAAATGTTATCGAGTGATGTCATCCTATCGGCTAGTGAGTAAGGACGCTTGCCTTGCGTTCCTACTTGCTTGGGACTCCGTCCTTGCTTAAGTAGTCTCTTGCTGGTCCTTACTTCCTGTTAGCTGGCGTTCCTAAGCCTAGGAAACGCTTCACACACTTGTTGTCCTTTTGTCACTGGTGTTCCTGAACACTTGGACAATTTTATTAGAATCAAAGTGAGTTTGTCATATCAAAACTAAGGGATGGTTTGTGTGGGCACACTAATAAGTACGCAAGCGTTCTTGATAGCGTCCCAAGACACATAAGTCGGTCCGAGTCGGCGGAATTGTGGATTGGGCACCAAGGCTTACAAATGTGATCTACCACTTTTGCCCCTCTTCCCTTTTGGGTATTCTTGGCCCCTAATTAAGAGGAGAGAAGACAATTAGAGCATGATAATCTCATTACACACAACTAATGACTCTCAAAAGGCTCAAGGAAGACTTAGAGAGCAAGGAGAAGGAAAGGAGGAGGAGAAGGAGAGGAAATTCGGTGGAGAAGGAGTAGATCTAGGGAGGAATTGTGAGTTTGTTCTTGCTTTTGATTTGCATCATGTGGATTTGGATCTTGTGATTTCCCTTTTGCTCTGAATAAAATTTGGCTTTGCTTTGATTTGGATGATTGAGACTTGTTTGCTTTGTGATTTGATTGCTTGTTACTCTAGTGACTCGGCTAAAGTCGTCGTGCCAAGATCATAGATAAATAACCCAAACAAACAAACTAGTATAACATGCAAGTAAGGGGTCGAACCTAAGAGAACTATGGCTTTTAGTACTAAAATAATTATCAACTAAAGATATGGGGGGATTTAAGGAAAGATATCTAAACTAATCTAAACTAGGAAAACAAAACAAACAAACAAACAATTATGGGAAACAAGTTCATTCAAAAGATCCTCTCATGAAATAATCACTCGATCATAGATTCATCTATTGATTTCATTCACACCTATGGTTAATTCCTATCCTGATCATTAACAATTGCAAGTCCACGGTCCAAGCAATTCTATAACCCTAGGCAAGGATGCTTAAACCTAGAATTAGCATAGAGAACAAGGATATGCAGGATATAATATCAAACAATCAAGCTACGAGTCAATTGTAAGATAAAACAATCGATTCTCTTTTTAATCCTAGTTGCATAGACAATAGGTTTAGGTTAAGTTGTTTTCACAGATTAGTTTTGTCCACGGTCCAAACCTAATCAAACTGTAGAACATAAATCAATTCAATAGGTTCATGACTCCTAGAGAAACAATAAACATTCATCAGATGAAGCACAAGAGAATCAATATTAACCAAAGGATAGAAATCAATTACCAAAACTTCACGAGTTCATACATCAGAACTTCTCCCTTGAACAAATCCAAGGAGACTAGCGCTCCATAACTAAACTAAAGAATTAATTATGAAAGAAGGTAGAAGGTAGAATGTAGATTATCTCTCAAACTCTAAGGCAGGCTCCTCCTTAAATAGCCCAAGGAACAAGCTCCACGAGATAGATAAGGAAACAGACAAAAGATAGAAAAGGAAACAAGATAGAAAGATTTCGGCCCACTTCGGATCCGGCATCGCCGCAGTCGCGTCGCCTCCACCGCGGCCGCACTTTTACGACAGAGAAGATCTTCGTCTCTCGGCTGCCACCGCGGTCGCGATGGGTCAGTCCGCGGTCGCGGAAATCGGACAGAACCTCTGGCATCACTTCGGAGGCTGTTTTGACCATCATTGGCTTGGAATCTGACTTCGGTGTAAAAAGATGCATTGAAGCCCTTCGAGTTAGCTTGCCAATGGCACTGGAATCAGCTCAATCCGACCTCTTTAGATTAAGATATAGCTTTCGCAAGCAAGTGGTGTCGCGTAGACAGCTCAAAACGCCTTAAAACTCTTGATTCTTGAATTCTTGTGCCTTCGGTCTTCATATTACAATAATGTTCAAATCTAACCTAAACACTCTCAAGATAGCCTGAAAATACAAGAATTAACCTATACAAAATAGCCCGAATCATCTAGCCTTATGGAGTAGATTCCATTGATCTTGGGTAATGGGGGAAACCTCTAGCTAGGTTGGGTTTGAACCCCCAATTCCATAGCCTTGAGTGATTGATCTAGGAAACCACTCTACATAGAGCTACAATCTCTTGTGGATGCAAGGGATCAAGGGCTTGTGATTGGCAAGAGTGAACGGAAGCGATCGATTGCCTATCACTTGACCTTGCATCGAAAGAGAGGTAAAAGTCCCTATGGTCGATGTGTAGAAGTGGCGGGGCCGAGGCAAACAACCTCGATCTCATGAGGATCAACACTTATTGGCTGAATTGGGGTGGAATTACCCACATCTACTAGAGAGGGAACCCAAAAACCCAAGATCTATCTACTATTTCGCAAAGGTTCGACTTACCCAGACATCGGGCCCGACTTACATCAATGTCGGTCCCGGCCAAACTCTGTCGATTCATCTCGGGCCCGAAGTGACCTGTGTCGGTCCCAAGTGGTTTTCTCTCGATTTTCCTTGTGTTTAGCTTTTCTTTCCCTCTTTTAAGTCTTTAGGTGCTCTCAACGAACAAACTCCCGAGTGTTCGACACCCTACCTTGTGCTACTATGAGGTCGGATTGTAAATTGTAATTTTGAGACCCTCCAATCCGGACCGATCACGCTTCAACTTCTTCTCAAATGTTATCAAATTTGAACTGGCGTCCAACACAGAACAAGACCGGCGTCCTCTCTAACTTAACACAATTACCTCTTTAGCAAACCAAGAGCCTGAGCAAACGTCCCTTGATCACCTTGCGAACAATTTAAGAAAAAAGAAAGTACGTCCCATAAAAGAAAATATGAAGCTCATAGGACGCTTTTGCAGAGTTCTCGACTAGGGTAAGCTTAGAGTTCCTATCATTTCGGCTTATAATGTGGGTTGGGTGATCAGGGATACTCTTTTCAAGAAAAATAGAGAAATTGAATGGCGTTCCAAAGTAGCAAACACATGAAGTTTTAGACTAGCGTCCTTGCAAATATGAATTCAATGCATGATAGTCCTTAAACACTTAGAATCTACTAAACATAGCCAATCATTGAGGGAATAGTAGAACGGGACTTGATACTTAAAAGTTATCATGCCTAGGAGCACCCTGAGATGCTCAAAGGGACTTCTATCAAGCGCCTTAGTGAAAATATCAGCTACCTGATCCTCAGTCCTTACATGCCGCATACGAATAAGTCCTAGCTCAACATTATCACTCACGAAATGATGCCTTATATGAATATGCTTTGTGCGTGAATGAAAAACGGGATTCTTAGCAATTTCAATAGCACTTGTATTATCACAAAGAATGGGAATAGTTTCAAGAGTGATACCGTAGTCCTCAAGTTGATATTTGATACAGATAACTTGTGAACAACACGAGGCAGCTGCAACGTACTCAGCTTTCGCAGTTGAAAGCGCCATAGAGTTCTGTTTCTTTGATCCCCATGAGACTAAGCATGAACCAAGGAACTGTTCCATTCCCGAAGTGCTTTTCCTATCGATCACATGACCAACATAATCAGCGTCCGAGTAGCCAACAAGCTTGAAAGATGTCTTCCTTAGGTACCAAGGCAGAGATCGTCGCGTCCCTTAAGATAGCGAAAGATTCTCTTGACTTCTTGCATGTGGGACTCCTTTGGACTCGCTTGGAAGCGTGCACACAAGCAAACGGCAAACATGATGTCGGGACGGCTTGCGGTCAAATAGAGTAAAGAGCCAATCATTCCTCTGTAAAGCTTTTGATCAACGTCCTTCTCTTGTTCATCAGTGTAAAGACGCGAGTTGGGAGAACAAGGAGTGGCAACAGGCTTGGACGTGTTCATCCCATACTTCTCAAGCATCTCACGGACGTACTTTTGTTGATGAATGCGCGTCCCTTCCTTGAGTTGGTTGATTTGAAGTCCCACGAAGAAGTTGAGTTCTCCAATGAGGGACATTTCAAACTCACTACTCATCAAGGAGTTGAACTCATCTACAAGTTTCATGTTAGTACTACCAAAGACTATGTCATCAACATAGACTTGGGCAATCAAAATGTCCTTGTGAACTTTCTTAATAAATGAAGTTTTATCAATTGAACCTCTTGTGTAACCATTAGACAGTAGAAAGGACGTAAACCTGTCGTACCATGCACGAGGAGCTTGCTTGAGTCAATAAATAGCTTTGTCTAAGTAGTACACATGATCTGGGTGAAAGGCGTCCTCAAAGCCAGGGGGTTGAGCAACATACACTTCCTCCTTCAGTTTTCCATTGAGAATGGTTGTCTTGACATCCATCTCAAATACCTTGAATCCTTTGTGTGCAGCAAAAGCAAAAAGGAGACGGATGGCCTCAATTCTAGCAACAGGAGCAAAAGTTTCATCATATTCTATGCCTACCTCTTGCTTGAATCCCTGAGCCACGAGTCTTGCCTTGTTCCTTGACACGCATCCACTTTCATCAAGTTTATTTCGAAACACCCAACCCGTCCCTATGATGTTTTTGTCTTTGGGACGAGGGACGAGGGTCCAAACTTTGTTTCTTTCAAACTGATTGAGTTCTTCTTGCATTGCTTGAATCCAGTCAGCGTCCTGGAGTGCTTCCTTTATGTTTTTGGGTTCCACCATAGACACAAAGGCATTGAAAGCACAAAAAGCCAAATTTGCACTCTGGGACTTTCTTGCAGCTGACCTTGTTTGAACTCCTTGAGAAATATCTGAGACAATCTGAGTTTTTGGGTGATCCCTAGAGAAGCGGGACTCCCTTTGGAATAATTGAGCAAACGTTGGATCAATTTCACCATCAGAATCGTCACTGTCATCTTGAGCATCGTCCTCAGTGTGTTCCCCCTCAGAGAGAGCGTCCACACCATGGTGTTGCTCGCCTTGTTGACTTGATTCGGCCACATCTTGTTGAACTGGAGATTCACTACGAGAGGGAACTCCTTGATCAACACTAGGAGCGTCCACTGAGACTTCTTCTGGATTGGTGTTGGCATCCTTCGGAACATAGTATTTTCCAGAGGACCAAGCTTCCACATCGTCTTCAGAGTCGTCCTGCTGTTGTGAGGAAGAGAGTTCTTTCTTACTTGATTTTTCTTTGTGGGAAGAACTCTCTTTAAACACAACATGAATACTCTCCTCAAGCTTAAGAGTCCTTTTGTTGAAAACTCTATAAGCTTTGCTTGTGAGGGAGTACCCAAGGAATATGGCTTCATCACTCCTTGCGTCAAAATTTCCAAGTTTCTCTTTGTCGTTGCTGTGAACAAAGCACTTGCATCCAAAGACTCTGAGATAATCGATGCGAGGCTTCCTTCCATTCAACAACTCATAGGACGTCTTCATCGGTCCACAAAGATCCATATGAAGAAGTTCCAAGGACTTCTCCGTACTGACTTCATTTTTGGACTTGAAGGATGTTCTTGTTTGCTTTCCCTTTGATACAGTCTTCACACTGTTCAACTTTCTCATGATCAATTCAGGGAAGTCCCTTCACAAGATTTCTTTGGTGTAGTTTAAGAATTGTGCTTAGTCCAGCATGGCCAAGACGGCAATGCCAGAGGTCAGCGTCCTCCTTTGAAACAGATAGACACAACTTAGTAGTAGGCTTGAACTCTTGGTTGAAGATGTAGACATTATTCTGGCGTACTCCTTTGAGAACAACTTTGTTTGATTTCTTGTTGATAACAAGGCACTCCTTTGAGTCAAATGTGACTAGGTTTTCACCTTGATCACACATTTGAGAGACACTCAAGAGATTGAAGCTTTGATGGACTCACATTAGATGCTTCGATGGACGAATTTAGAATAGCAGTTCCCGTCCATTTGATCTTTCCCTTGCCCTTGTTGCCAAACGAGACAGTTTCTCGCGTGGCACAATTTTGAATAGAAGTGAGATGGATCTGGCTTCCTGTCATATGATTTGAGGCGCCACTATCAATGATCCACGGGCGTCCCCTCACTTCCACCTGTCAAAACAAAGTTAGTTTTTGGCGACCCAAGCAAGGTGTTCCTTACCGGGTTTGTTACAATAAAAGAACTCTGGTTCTGGCATGTAATCATTTATATTAACATCATTGGACGTAGCATGCTTTCTAAATGAACTCCTAGAATGTCTAGGACACCTAGCATTTGCCTTAGAGACGGACTCAACATTTTCATTGTTAGTCCTAGTAGCTTTACCATTTTCAATGTTTTCCTTCAGCTTAACACAATCATATTTAAAATGATCGCCTTGTCCACAGTACCAGCATGTCCTGTAGTAATTACCGAGGTAGTATTTCTTGTTAGGACGTTGAATTCTGTTTTCTTCCATTTCTTGTCGATTGCAAACCTTAGAACCTTCCCCCTTAGCAATTTTCCTATAGATCCTATGACTAGTGGAGTTAGTGTAGTAGTCCATTTGGCCCTCTTCTCCACTCTCTAGGACTGTAATGCGTTCAAGAAGGTTCTTAGTTTTCTCCCTTTCAAGTTCTAGCTCAGAGGTTTTGCTAGCTTCAAAATCACTAGGGAGAGAGTTCTTAGAGTCCGACTCATACCCTAGTCCTCTTCTAGCGGGGACGATAACTATAGGTTTGACTTCTTCAGTAATAGGACTCTTTCCTAGCACTTTAACTTCTTCCCTAAGCTTAGCGTTCTCAAGTTTGAGACACATGACTTCAGTTTTTAGGGATTTGTTCTCTTCACTTGAGGACTCTAGTTGTAAAGATATTGTTTCACAGCTCTCACATTCAACGATTATATTTTCATCTTCACGTTCATCCATTCTATTCTTCATAGCATAGCTTTCTTGCATGATTTTAGCAATAAGTTTGATAAGCTTAGGCTTTAAACATTTTTCTGAGGAACTTATCATGGAATCATGAGTTACCTCTTGTTCATTTTGGGAGGCGTTCTCTTCAAGAACCGGAGCGTCCTCCATAGCCATGTACGCGACTTGGTCCGCAGGTTCTTCATCATCAGAACTCAGATTGTCCTATGCAGCTGCGTACGCTCCTATGGGAGCTTTCTTTTTCATATCTTTGGAGGACATTCCCGAGGTACACTTCTTAGCAAAATGTCCTTTCTTGTTGCATTTGTAACAAGTAAGTTCCTTCATTTCTGCTTCAGTGTACTTGGGACAATCCTTTTTGTAAGGCATTTTGTTCTTTGAGTAAGCTTTGTTCCTTTTACCCTAGGAACGGAGAGCATTGTGCAAGAGAGCAAGTTCTTCCTCTTCATCAAGCTATTCTTTTGACTTGCTTTCATTTTCTTTCAAAGTTTGAACACGCACGTTCTCATGGTGTTCTGTTGTCTTAGTGTTCATCATCAAGGCTAGATCTCTTTGCCGACGAAGGTACACTGCGTACTCTGGCGTTGTTGAAGCCAAAGCAAGATCTGTTTGAGGGTTCCGTCCTAGCTCAGCCATGTCAGTGTTCCTTCTTGCTTCATACTACGTTAGCTTCCCATAGATCTCTTCCATATCAACAGCGTTGGCTTGATTCTCTTTGAAGGTAGTTCTGTCAAAGTTCTAGATTCCAGTTAACCTATCAATAACCACTTGAACTTTGTTCCTCATTGAGATTTCAGCATCTGGGATTCCCAAATTCTTCAATTTGGTGACAAGAGCTTCAAAACGGTAGGAGTAGTCCTTGACCGTTTCATTTGGCAACATTCTGAAGGCATAGAAGTCTCTCTTCACTTATAGTTGGACGTCCTCTTTCATCTCAGCAGTTCCTACGTGGTACTTCTCAAGAGCTTCCCACTGTTGCTTCGTTGTGGGCAAGTTACTCACTCTGGTGGCGTCCCTTTCACAGAGGGACGTCTGTACAAAGCATATTGCCTTGGCATTGGTTTCCATCAGTTTAAATTCATCAAGGCCCCATTCTTCTTCCTTATCTTCCTTTCCAACGGGAACCTTGAGATCACCAAACTTGATCACTCTCCAGCATTGATAGTTTTGACTCCTTACAAAGTTCTCAAATTTGATTTTCCAGCGGTTGAAGTTGCCGTCCGTCAGGCGCGGAGGCTTCACGCTTGAGATTCCAATCGGTTCCATGTCCATTGTCACCTGCAACTCAACAAAAATCTAGAGCGCCTGCTGCGCCTGCTCTGATACCAATTGTTGGATCGTTAGAATGATGTCATCCTACAGTACTTCGTAGGACTTCTCTCTTTTCTTTGGTTTTCTAGGTTACAAATAGTTTTGATTTTGGTTACAACTTTTCTCTCGATCAAACACTAAGTCTAGAGGAGTTTTAAGCTTGTTCTTCGTGTTCTTGATCGAGGTCGTTCTCTCTCTGATTCTCTGAATATTCTTTGAAAGCGTTGGCGTCATAATAAATGCGTTGGGGCTATTTATAGGACTTGGGAAGGGCGTCATTTCTCTGGGACGATCATGCCCTTCGTGGACGTGACTACAGGATCTTCCTCCACGTGGTATGGCGGTCCTTCGTAGGACTTCTCTCTTTTCTTTGGTTTTCTAGGTTACAAATAGTTTTGATTTTGGTTACAACTTTTCTCTCGATCAAACACTAAGTCTAGAGGAGTTCTAAGCTTGTTCTTCGTGTTCTTGATCGAGGTCGTTCTCTCTCTGATTCTCTGAATATTCTTTGAAAGCGTTGGCGTCATAATAAATGCGTTGGGGCTATTTATAGGACTTGGGAAGGGCGTCATTTCTCTGGGACGATCATGCCCTTCGTGGACGTGACTACAGGATCTTCCTCCACGTGGTATGGCGGTGATGAGGGAAGCTTCCTGTATCCAGCTGTGTGTGATGGACTCCGCTACAGGATCTGCCTCCACGTGGTGTGAACTCTGCTACAGGATCGGTCTCCATGTGTCCCGGATGATCAAATGTTGTCGAGTGATGTCATCCTGTCGGTTGATGAGTAAGGACGCTCTGAGAGTTGAAGCTCACGTTCCTACTTGCTTGGGACTGCGTCCTTGCTCAAGTAGTCTCTTGCTGGTCCTTACTTCCTGCTAGCTAGCATCCCTTGGCCTCAGGAACGTCCATACACTTGTTGTCCTTTTTGTCACTGGCGTTCATGAACGCTTGGACAAATTTGATAGAAACAAAGTGAGTTTGTGATATCAAAACTAAGGGACGGTTATGTGGGCACACCATTAATTATAGGAGTGTCCTTGATAGCATCCCAATAGTTTCCACTATGAAGGGTTTTGGAGAAATCAGGTAAGGCGAGAACTAGGGCTGAGATGAGGGCTTGTTTTAGAGCAGTAAAGGCGTGATCTGCCTCCAAAGTCCAATCAAAAAGAGTCCTTCTTGAGAAGGTTTGTTAGAGGGCGTGAAATTATGCCATAGCCATGGACGAACCTCCTATATGAATGGCATAACGAGCCACTCATATAGACCGAACTTGGTCTTGAATATTGTTTTCCACTCGTCCCCTTCCTTCATCCGAATCTGATGGTACCCACTTTTAAGATCGATTTTTGAAAAGATAGTGGAACCATGCAGCTCATCCAACATGTCGTCAAGACGAGGAATGGGGTGCCTATACTTCACCGTTATATTGTTAATTGCCCTACAATCGACACACATTCGCCATGTGTTGTCTTTCTTAGGCACTAACAATACCAGTATAGCACATGGGCTTAAACTCTCCCTTATGTATCCCTTATCCAAGAGCTCTTGGACTTGGGATTGGACCTCTTTGGTCTCCATGGGGTTCATACGGTAGGCTGGCCGATTTGGCAAAGACGCCTTGGGAATGAGATCAATTTGAAGCTCGATTCCTCTAATTAGGGGTAGGCCAGCCGGTATCTCGTCGGGGAATACATCCTTGTACTCCTCGATGAGCCCCAAAATGGGCGGGGGCAGTGAGGCGCAAAGCTCGTCACTTAACAAGCTCAGCTCCTTGCACAAGAGCATAAGCGTTGTTTCCCCGTCCAAGTAATCGTCCACTAACTCCCTCTTGGAAGCTAATAGGATGGAGGAGGGTGTAGGGCTGTCGGTTTGGCTCGTCTTACCCCGAGCTTTCCCCTTTTTCCCATTCTCCACCTCACCATCACCACTTACCTTGCTTACCTTGCCTTTGTCGAAAGCCTCGGCCACCTGGGTGGGCGTCATGGGCTTGAGCACGACATTCTGGCCCTTATGCACAAAGGAGTGGCGGTTGGTGAACCCATCATGCGTCACCTTCCGATCGAATTGCCAGGACATCCGAGTAAGATGTGACAAGCCTGCATAGGAACTACATCGCACAAAATACGATCTTCATAATGACCAAGCTTAATAGTAACATGTGTTTGCTTATTCACTCTCAATTCACCACCATCATTCATCAAATGCAATTTGTAAGGCCTAGGGTGATGAAAAATAGGAAGCTGCAGTTTTTGTACCATTTCCATGCTAGCTATGTTACAACAACTACCGCTATCAATTATTAAGTTGCACACCTTGCCTTGAATTAAACAACGACTATGAAATAGGTTTTCTCTTTGATTATCTTCACATGGGGCAGGTTTAGCATGCAATGTTCTCCCAGCAATCAAAGACTCCCCAGATTCATATTCTACTTCATCCTCGTCGTTAACATCATTATTATCATGCAAATCAGATTCATCATTAGCACAAACATTCTCATTATCATCATCAACTTCAGATTCATACTCTCCTAGATGATTAATCAAAAGAGTTTTAGAATTAGGACAATCTTTCATGTAATGACCTCTCCCTTGACATTTAAAGCACACTATGTCCCTAGCTCTAGAAGAGGTGTTAGAATTACTCCCCTTAGGGGCTGTGGAAGCTCCCTTGAAATTGCCCTTGTTGTTGGATGACGAATTGCTCCATGGGGTCTTGCTTCGTCCCCCTTGCTCTCCTTGGGCGCCAGCTGCGCTTCCCTTCTCCCTGTGAGGCGTGGCTTCCCTTCCTTGGCCAGCATGTGCACCTCGGCTTTGGCTCCTCCAATTGCTCGGCTGGCTAGGCGCGCCTCGTCCTCCTTGGTTCCTAAACTTGAATTTCCTTTCTACTTTGGTAGCTAGATGCAAAAGGTCAGTCATAGTAGAATAAGGATAAAGATCAACCTCATTTGATAAAGAAGGGTGGAGAATACGAAGGAACCTGGCCATCGTGGCTTCGTTGTCCTCAACCAAGTTAGCTCTCACCATCGCCACTTGCATGGCGTTGTAAGTTTCCTCGACACTCATCGACCCTTGCTTGAGACACTCCAGCCGCTGTCTTAGCTCCCGGGCATAGTGTTGAGGTATGAAGCGACCCCTCATCAACGCCTTCATTTGCTCCCAGCTGGCTATTGGTGCGTCCAGGTTACGCCTCCTCTCTTTCACCAAGTTATCCCACCATGTGAGGGCATAACCGGAGAACTCAAGGACAGCAAGTTGCACCTTCTTAATCTCGGGAAAATTGTGGCAGCTCCATATGTGCTCAATTTTTGTCTCCCACTCCATGTACACGTCGAGGTCACACCGGCCCTCAAACGAGGGTATTTTCACTTTGACCTTCCCGACACCATCCCGCTTCGGCTCTCGGGGTCTCCTTGGACGCCTATCATCTCGGCGCTCCCCTCCCCCCCTTCTTGAGAACCGATCCCAGTTATCCTCCTCCTCGCCATCATACTCATCTTCATACAGATCCATGTCGCTTGGCGATCCTCTTTGATCCTGAAATCCTTGAAAACTATTAGCACGATTATACTCATCCCGAAGGGGAGTGAGCTGGGGACCAATAGGCACTCTTCTAGGAAGATTGTCCGAGGAATTACGCAATGGATTAGAGTTATGAGGCACTTCCCTGGTTTGGTTTTGAAAACCATGTTGTTGTGATGAGGACGCCAAGTTAGGGTCCGTGTGGGTCTGGTGACCCATGTTTGCGGCGTTTTGCTCCTGGCCATCGCCGGTGCCTTGTTGGTTTGCCACTGAATCGGTGCCTAAGGCTGCGCTCGGCACGGGTGGAGGCAACGCCAAGGCTCTCATTTCCAAGGCTGACATCCTACTGTTGAGGCGTGAAATGTTGCTGTTGAGTGAGGTCAACAACCTAAACACCTCAGGGTGGACTGGCTCCGGGCTCTTGGGTGTGTTTGTGTTGTCACTACTTTCGTTAGACATCCTGCACAATTAACAAAAACACTTGACAAGCAAACTTGTTAGGTTAGTGTAATCCAAGCCTCGCAAAGTGTTTCGCTCATACTCTCCCTCGTGTATTGCAATTATGCTCGTTGTTTCAATCTGCCTTGAAAGAATAAAGAAACTCAATTCAAAAGTCAGTGGTAGCTTCAACTCACAAAATCAAGTTTAGACACAAGATCGAAAAGAAAAAGTTGAACGTTTTGAGAAGATGGACAGAAATATGAAGAAACAGCAACGAGGTGAAAGGACTCTAACAAAGAAAGAAATCAGCCCTTGGTTAAGCTTTCTCTCGCCTCGAGTACCTACACCAAGTATGTCACCTTAATGTGTGGTTTGTAGGACAAAAAGGTGGCTCTTTTGTGGAGGTATGGTATTCTTCAATGTCGCCCCAAAGATGAGAAGAGAAGAAGAGATGATGTCGCACCTTACACTATGAAATAAAATGCAATATATACTATGAATGCAATGAAATGAGAATAATCTGATTCTGATTTCTTTTCTTTTTTTTGACTTTTTTTTTCGAATTTCTTTTTTTTTGACTTTTTTTTCGAATTTTGAAATGGAGCTGGCGAGATCCCTTGAATTGTGGAGGATGAATAGGCTGGAAATGGGTTGGTTTGGGCGTGGGATTTGAATTTGAAATGAGCTGAATGGGTCTCCCTTGTTTATAGAAAATGGGTGTGGGTTTGTTTCAGCTTGGATAGTTATCCCTTGAATGTAGGAGGCTGAGTAGGAGGGCTTTTGAATTTGAATTTAATTAAAAGAAATGACCCTTTAATTAAATAAATTCGTGGCTGGTGGTAATATGAAGGTGGTTGGACGTTTTTGATGGTGGTGGTGGGCGTAGGGTGGCTGAATAGGTGGCTTAGGCAACAAACCACTACACGTCAGGCAACAAATCGGTTAGTAACTTCTCGAGAATGATAAACGAGATAGGATTAACCAAACCTGACTTCGAAGGACTCTTTTGGTGTTTTTGGATTTTTGATGGAGGACTCCAATTGTGGACGAGTTGAATGTCGGAAACCTCGCTCTGATACCAATTTGATACGGGGTTAGCCGTGAATTGGCCCGATCTTCGACAATCAACGACTCGAAAACAAGGAAACAAGCAAATAGTCAGAAATGCAACAAATGAGACTCGACAATCTGAAAACGAAAAGGGAAATAACAAGACTCGATGCAAACGATAGGGAAATGAAGATCAACCAAATGAAACAACAATAAGACCCTCGTTGCTTTGAAAACGAGAACCAAACTGAATGATCAAGTGACCAACCTTGTACGACTCCACACAACCAAGGATCCAGCCTTGAAAGCACGAAGAAGATGCTCGTATTCGACTAGCACACCAACTATGATCGATAATTGATGCAATCAAGACAAACCAAGCTGAAATCGCAATACGATGAAGAACAAGTATTCGATTCTCACTATGGAGAGAAAACACTCAGGTTTTATGATAAAGGTTTCTTAAACTGAAATAATGAGCAGCTAAGGCTATTTATATGACTTCCTAATAATCAGAAAATAGCTAGAAAATGTCTAAGTAAAACAAATAGAAGGGCAGCCCACAAGTGGCCTAACAAGCCCATGCAAGACATGCACAAACAAGGACGCAGGAGGTGAAGCGCGCCCTGGGCCATGTGAAGCGCGACCGCGCCTTAAGGCCCCTAGCCCGCGCTTTGCCGACTGAGGAGTGAGCTCACGCGCGCTTGTGCTTGCTTGTGCCGCAGCCTAGGCGCCGGGGTGCCCCAAATCTGGCACTTCGTTGCTTGAATCCTTGGTGACGAGGCTCATGAGTATTGACTTGTTCTCAGGGGCATTCCTGGCTTCCTTGACTCCATGGTACGCCACAAATGCAAACAAGTACCTTTGAAGCTTCTTGGCTCGTGCCCTTGTGATTGGACCATCGAAGAGGATGGGCGTGCTCGGTGGTGGCTTGACGGATGGTCCCTCATCATCCGCACTTTCGTTTTAATCATTCACATTTACTATTTTGGATTGTAAGACAATATAAGTTTTTGAGATCTACTTATGACTTTTGGATATTATTCTTTTTATTCTGTTACTATATAAGCCTTGGGTGGCTTTGGGTGTGAAATCCAAGGTCATTGGCGTGTAGCATTCCCGAGTTAATTTTGGGGTGTTACATATGGTACGTCCCTTGACACAGTCCCTATCATGTGTGATAATACCACTAGTGCTATAAACATTGCCAAGAATCTAGTTCATCATTCTCGCACCAAGCATAATCATATTAGACATCATTTTCTTCGTGATAATGTGGAACTAGGATTGATTAGAGTGGATCATGTTACGACTGAGGACCAAGTGGCCGATTTTTT
Organism: Polygonum maritimum; assembly: GCA_963924305.1. NCBI lineage: Eukaryota > Viridiplantae > Streptophyta > Magnoliopsida > Caryophyllales > Polygonaceae > Polygonum > Polygonum maritimum. The sequence goes on along the minus strand of OZ002732.1, from coordinate 21,716,450 downwards.
CACAAAAGCACTTGACAGACGTCCCTTTGAGCACCTTAGGCTGCTCTTGGGGATGATAACTTTTAAATGAACAAGTCCCATTCTATTATTCCCTCAATCATTGGTTATGTTTAATTGAGAACTTCTTTTAAAGATTGTCATGCATTTAATGTCATCTTGAAGGGACAGTAGTCTAAGACATGTGTTTTGCTTTTGCTTTGAACGGTTTTTCATTTCTCTTTTGATCTCAAGAGTATCCCTAATCACCCAACCCTCATTATAAGTCGAAATGATGGGAACTCTAAGCTTACCCAAGACGAGAATCTTGCAAAAGCGTTCTATGAACATTCTTTGTTTTTACTTTACGGGACGTACTTGTTTGATTGTCAAAAATGGTTCTAAGTGATTCAAGAGAAGCTTATCAAAGTTGTAAGGGCGCCTGTGCAGAGTTCTCAGAGTCAATTCGTTAAGTTGAATGTTGGGACACAGGGTTACTGATGGGGATCGTCCGGATCGGATGATATCAAAATTTAAATTTATAAACCGAACCCCAATTTGTAGTATGAGGGTAGGGTGTCGAACACTCGGGAGTTCGTGTGTTGAGTGTACCCAAAAAGACTAAAAAGAGGTAAAAGAAAGGCAAAAACAAGGAAAATCAAAGGGAACAACCCGGACCGACACTTCGGTCCGAGGTTGAATCGAGGAGAATTTGGCCGGGACCGACACAGACAACGTCGGGCCCGATGTACTGGGTAACTCGATTAGGCAAAAATAGTAGATCGGTCTTGGGTTTTTGGGTTCCTTCCCTAACTAGACTTGGATGATTCCACCCCAATTCAGCCAACAAGTGATGATCCTTGTGAGATCGAGGTTGTTAGCCTTCGATCCCTCCACTCTACACATCGACCATGGGAGGCTTTCACTCTCCCTTCGATGCTAGGTCAAGTGTTGGGTTTGAGACCACTTTCGCTAACTCTTACCAATAACAAGCCCTAGATCCCTTGTTCTCACTAAAGGATTGAAGCTCATGTAGAGAGGATTCCTAAATCAAGCACTCAAGGCTATGGAATTGGGGGTTCACACCCTATCCTAGCTAGGGGTTTCCCCCATAGCCCAAGACTATGGAATCTACTCCATGAAGTAAGAGTAAAAAGCAATCAATAGACAAAACAAGCAATTCTCAATCATCAAACTCAAATCCAACTCAAATTGCATTCAAATCCAAAAGGGTTCACAAGATCCAAGTCTCAAATCCACTAAACAAAAGCAAAACAAGTTCAAACTCACTAACTCTCTCTAGCTCTCCACCGATTTCCTCTTCTCTTCTCCTCCTCCTTTCTCCTCCTTGCTCTCCAAGTCTTCCTTGAGCCTTTGAGAGTGATTAGATGTGGATGTTGTTTGCTCCTCTAAGCTCCCTCTAATTATCCTCCTCTCTTGATTGGGAACCAAGGAATTCCAAATTAGAAGAGGGGCAAAAGTGGTAGATCACAATAATATGCCTTGGAGCCCAATCCTAATCTTGCCGACTTGGACCGACACGCATAGACCTCGGGCCCGACGTTGGGAACGTCGGTCCGAGCCTCTGAAATGCTTAACTCGGGCCCGACTCCTTGGTACATCGATCTAGGGTCTCGATCCTCTTCTTTCCTTGGTTTTCCTTAAGCTCCTCTTTGTTCCTTGCATGGCTCTTCCGCTCCTTAGCTCCTTAGCTTTGCTTCCTCCTTAGAAACTCTTCCAAAACGTCCTCAAATGTGCCATTTTACCTACAAAACACAACAACTTCGCATAGTCTCCGAATCTCATAGAAAATCGGGAACTAAGCTAAAAGGGACAAAACTAACAAATAAAGGAATAAAAGACACATATTTTCAAGAGAAATTAACTACTAAAACACCACCAAAATGAGAGACATCAGAATACCCCATACTTAAACTTGCTTGTCCTCAAGCAATAACAATATAAGCAAGACCGAAGCACAATCTTCAAGTAAAGCCTCATATGAAAAACACAAGTAAGAACAAATGATAGACATTCTAGCAAGATTACGTCATCACACATGATCAAGTGTTCAAGGAATATAGTCTAATGCAACAAAGCCTCACTTTAGGGACATGAAAATGTGTATCACTCATCATGTGTTTAGGCTGAAAATGAACACTCATACTCAAAAATCATGCAAGTAAAGACTTTACTATTGAAGCTAATATCACCAATTCCTCCACCTAGAGATGCCTATTACAATGCACACAAAGAATATGAACTTGGCTCAATGGAGGTCCTCAAAGAGTTTCCATTCGGCCGGGTTGTAATGGGGCTTTTGGTGTTTCTCAAGGTGGGAATCATTTTGGTCTTGTGGTGCTTACAATGGGGATTGAACTTTCTAGTCTCTCACCAACTTCACCAAATTCTTCCACTTTCAACTTCACACTCCCAAAAGACTTTGATTTTCTTCTTTTCTTTTCTTTCAATCCACATTTCACTAAACATTCCACTTCATCTTTGCACTAAACGTTTTGTTGGATTTTTCACACTTTTCACACTTAGGATCGACTTGCACTATAACTCGGGCCCGATGTGCACTTTAACTCGGTCGGTACCCTTTTGTTTCACTTAAGCACTTTGCTTTCAATCCACTACTTTTTCCAACTTTTTTTTCTTTTCTTTACACTTTATGCTTCACAAAGATGCACTACCCACTTGGTTTATAACTCCATTTCTTGCCCTTCACCAAAGAGAATCTTAAATTTCCAAATATTCTTCCAAAACCTCTCACTAAAGTCCAATCCCATAAGGGTCAAGTCATATAGGCTAGGAATCATATTTTTGAGGAGTTTCAAACAAAGGTCTAAGGCTAAAACGGGGCTACAAACAACGTTTATCTTCAAGGTAGGATATGGAAGATTTTGTGACTAAATGAAACAAAGTCCAAATCAATGTGACAAAGCATAGAACAAATCTCATATTGGTCTTGGAAAATAGATAAACACCTCAATAGCAAGTTTTACTAAGCATGCATGAGCTAATTCACACAAGAAAATGAGGGATATGCAATATGAACAAACATCCCTAAAATGGCCAAACATAATCTCACAAGGTTCACTCTAGCTTAGTTGCATCAAAACTCATCCAAGAACTCATGTGCTCAATAAAAACATGCAAGATATCATATCACATTAAAAGCAACATCCATTTAGAGGCTAAACTATCCAAAGATATGCAAAGGACTTTACATGCTCACATCATCATTAGCCTTCATATGGACATCTAAGATGGGAATTCCTAGTCCAAAACAAAATCTTTTTGTTGTTTTTTTTTCACACAAATTTCGAATTTTTATGATTTTTTGCAAAAATTTTCTCAAAAACAAAACAAACTCATCCATTCATGCCATCAAATTCAATCATCATCCATGCATCACATCATGCCACTATCCGAAAAGAAAACATCCCTTAACAAAACAAAAACAAACATAAGACACCTACACATGAAACTATGAGCTACTAACCCACCCCATACTTAAAATTTTGATGTCCTCATCAAAAGAAATCAAAACTCAAAAGTAAAAGAGAAGAGTCAAGAGAGCTCACAATTCCTTATTGTTGAATGACATGTTGAGGCTTAGTTTGGAGGGTGTCCTCGGCGGCGTCCCCTTTGGAGCCGTGCTTGCCGCTCTCGCTCATACACATGGTCGTGGAAAGGGTCTTGACTTGGCGGTTGAAGTTGTGGTGCGGGGCGCGTCCATTGGTCTTCACGGGAAGAGAAGTTCCCGGTCATCCATTCATTGAAGCTCTCTTGAACGCTCCATCTTTGGTCCTCGACCGCTCTCAAGTCATCCACGTCACGTCTAGTGTAAGCAATGTTGCAGTTTACTTCTTCAAATTGGGCTTGGAAGTCTTCTTGTTGGTGAGAAAGTTGTTGTTGTTGAAAGTTGAGGAGTTGAAGGTGAGCCAATTGGTTGGCTAGGAAGTTCATATCCACCGATTGTTGAGGCTCGGGGAACACCATTCCGGGCCCGTACCATTGGGCATACCCTTCATACCCTCCATAGCTTGGTGGCTCTTGCCTTGCTCCACTTCCCTCACCCCTTTCGAAATGGCTCGGAACCGGATCGGGCAAGTAGGTGTCGGACCGACGTTGGTGGACGTCGGGCCCGAGGTGGCTTGCATCTCGGTCCAAAAGCTTTGGAGCTTGGTCGGTGAGCAAATTGTGGTATCCGCCATCTTCTTCTTCTTGAGGTGAGTCAACATCCATGGCATCCCTCCTTGCAAACTCAAATTGGTTGGGCGCTTCATCTTCGGTGTCCGGGGAAGATTGTGGGGTAGTGAAACGAATATGTTGTGCTCGTCTTCTACACTCAAGTGTCCCCTCCGGCTCTCCATAAGAATTCTCCTTGCCCGCCCATACTTGGAACCAATTGTAATAGCTTGTGAGGTCAAAGAGGCGTGGCCCCAAAGGAATGTGCACCTTGTTGAAGTTGGAGTGGGGCGCTAGATAGGTGGTGGCACCGGTCACTTGCTTCTCCTTGATGATGTCGGCTTTCTTGAAAGACTTGAGATCCATGAACTCTACACCATTCGGGGCCGGCGTGTAGGTAGACAAATCCACTTCAAGACGGTGAGCCAAGCGGGCTATCATGCCTCCAAAATAGATCCATGAGGAACTTTGGAAATCCCTCACCATCTTCACCCATTCCCAAGTGAGGTTCATCGGCTTATCATTGTGGAACAACATCTCATAGAGCAACATGGCCTCTTCCTTCATTGACTTGCTCAACTCGTGCCTAGCAAAGATGGCACAACCCAAAGCTCGGATCATGACTCGGAAGAGTGGACTTGCTATCTCATTTGTTGATGCGCCTTTCCTCATCTCACTTCTTCCGGCTACATACTTCCAAAGATAGTCCACCTTCTCGTTGTCCACAAAAGCGTCATCTCTCGGAAAAGGGAACCCAAGGTAATGTGCCAAGTTCCGGAGAGAGAGCTCTTGCAACTCATTGCTTATTTGGAAGGAGATCATGCCCTCACTCTCGACTCCTTCATATGTGCACTTGAATGATGCCATAAACTCGGACGTCAAAGCGGGATAATGAGTGTTGTCCCACCTTAGCATCACGTTAAGCCCAATGTGAGAGTAGCACCGAATACGAGCCTCATCCATGTTCATCTTCCTTATAGACTCCCAATCTAACCACCGAGTGTGGTGAGATAGACCCATGAGTCGCTCATACTCTTGAGCTACATCATCATCCTCGAAAGCGCACATCATCCATTCTTTGCACTCTCTTTGACGACTTCTTGGACTTCCTTGTTGATTTCTCCATTCTTGAAGAAGATGCTCGGGTAGTCATGGTACCTACACACAATCAAAGCAAAGAACTACAAGATAAGATCTATACAAACAAAACAAGGTCACATGCTTTCACAATTAACAACTCATCACACAAGAAAATGACCCCATACTTGCTCTTAAGACACTCAATCCACAAGATCCAACATGTATGAGCAAAGAATCACATAACAATGGTCAAGCTACAAGATATATCATGATAAGCAAGCCTTTACCAACATTCAAGCTCATGAATCCTAAAGCTCACACAAGAGAAAGCCAAATAGCATAGGACCGACCAACACAAGACGTCGGGCTCGAGGTTCTCAACCTCGGTCCGAGTCTTGGACCGACTTCGCACATCGGTCCCGAGATTCTGGGCATCTCGGTCCGAACCTAAAATCGACTTCTCTACCTATTTCACCCAAAAATCACTCTATCATGCTCCTAAAATCCAAAATCAACCATTTCTCATCATCAATCGAAGTTGCAAGTAGGTTCTATCATGCATGACCAACAATTAAGCACAAATTCCTCTATACATGCAAATCACCATGGATGCTCAAGGTCTAAGCTCATTCAATCATGGCAAATCTCAATTCAAACAATGAAAGCATGAAATTCACAAGGAATCAAGTAGAGATTGAGATTCACATACCAAATTTTGAAGAAACAAAGACTTCTAGCAATCAAACTCTTAGAACTCAAATTCTCCTCTAGATCTAGAAGAGGGATGAAGAACTATGGGATTTTGTTGGGATTTTTGGCCTTGGGATCGATGTTTGGGGATACTAGGGGTTGGATCGAGATTTGTTGTGGGATTTGCTTGGGGTTCGAGTGTGATGGGGAGAGGATCGATTTGGGGCTTTGGTGAAGGGGGCTTTGTATTTTGGGAAGGTGGTTATGAGGGTGATGGGTGGTAGCTATGAGAAAGAAGGCTTTAAATGGGAAAGAGACAAACTTAGGTGAGTCGGGCAAAGTCGTTGTTCCCTAATCAAAAATAAATCCCAAACATGCAAACACAAGTATAGTAGGTAAGCAAGGGGTCGAACCCAAAGGAATCAGTTTTATTCAAATTTTATGTGGTTTTCATGCAAGTAATCAAAGGGGGGGTTTTGAAAGTTGTTTTCAATCAAAGTTATCAAGCAGAGTTCATTCAATCAATTCCACTTTATTAATCTGTTGATCATGAATTCATCCACCTCTTTATATGCTTAGGTCAATTCCAATCCCAATCATTAGAAATCGCAAGTCCACGGTCCAAGCAATTCTATAACCCTAGGCAAGGACGCTTAACCTAGAATTAGCATATAGCACAGGGATAACAGGAAATCAAATCATGCAATCAAGCTACGAGTCTCATGCATAATTTAACCATTGAATACTCTTCCCTAAACTAGTCCACGGTCCTAGAATAGAGTTGTTTCGAGAATAGGAAAGATGCATAGACAACAACCAATCCTAATTCAAACAATAGATCTAAGTCAATCAAACAAGTTGATCAGGCTCATAAAATCAAACATAGATCATGGGATGAAGCACAAGAGTATCAATAAAGACCTAAGCATAAAGAGGTTACCAGAATTTCACAACTTCATAATAAAGCTTCCTTGATTGAATAAACTCCAGAGGAGAGTTAGTTCTCCATTACAAAGAAAACTCTAATCTTTATTGAATTACAATTGATTGACAAGAATTGGATTCTCCAAAAACCTAGAAAAGGTCCCCCTTATATAGCCCCAAAGATCAACCTTTTCGGACTAAATAAGATAGGAAACCGAAAGATAAGAAAGGAAACAAGATAGAAACGGTGAAATCTCATCCGTCTAGAAGTCGGCTACCACCGCGCCCGCGGCACCAGAACCGCGCCCGCGGCGGCCTTCAAATGGTCAAACCGGGTTCAGCTTCTACCGCGACCGCGCCGGGAGCAACGCGTCCGTGGCCTTCACGGTTTAAGTTGGTTCGCTCCTCCACTCCACCGCGCCCGCGCCATAGGTAACGCGTCCGCGGTAATCATGCAGTGGCGATTCTTCGTCTTTAAGCTCTTTTACTCTTGATTCTTCATGTCTTGTGTCTTCGGTCTTGATATTACAATAACGCTCAAAACTAACCTAAATACTCTCAATATAGCTCTAAAATACAAGAGTTAACCTATACAAAGTAGAGCGAATCAAATTCCCCCATACTTAGATCTTGCTCGTCCTCGAGTAAGCTCAAAACAAATATAACAACTAAGCACATCTAAGATCTCAGGAAATACAAGGGAAGATAAAAACACTCAGCTCACAACCCGAAACCCAAAAATATAGAGAAATCATGAGCATAAAATAATGAAGCTCAAACACACACCTCACAACATGATATAACACTCAAGCTCTAAAAAGTGTAGAGCAACCTAGGATCTACCCAAATCTAACGATGAAACCCCAAAGTCCCCAAGCAAGAATGATCCTAAAACACTCGAATTTTACCGCTCAATTCTGCTTAGGCGCCCTTTTGGGTTTTCACCTAACCGCTCTTTTCATTTTTCTATAGGTGTGCTCACAAAACTCACAATCACTCATGAACCTCATATTACCCCAGCCTAATGCTGGTCCGGGTTACCTTCTTATTACCTGAGCCGCCCTTTCGGGTTTTCGACTCATCCTAGGATTTCATATGCCTTTTTTCAATTTTTATGGCTTTTTCTATCTTTTTTTTCTTTTTCTTTCTTTCTTTATTATGCAAAAAGTATGGTGCAAGTGCTCCATGAAAAGAAGAAAATCAAAAATCTGAAGCAAATCTCTAACTAAGCTAACTATGATAAGCGAATGAGAGTACTCCTTCCCCCATACTTAAATCCTTCATTGTCCTCAATGAAGCAAAGAGAAAGGATAAAAGCAAGGAAGAAGGTATGTCAGAAGACTCACAAACGATGAAGAGAGGTGGAATGGAAGAACTCTTCAAAGGGTGGTAGAAAGCATGGACGAAAAGACTTCGGAATCACCATTCTGCAGGCTAACCGCGGACGCGGGTGTACGGGCCGCGGTCGCGGAATCAACACAGCGGGAGAAAACGTCATCATCTAGAAGGAAACCGCGGGCGCGGGCGGTGTGGCGCGGTCGCGGGCATGGTGCAGTCTCATGCATTTGACTTCTCTTGAACCGGATGATGTGCAATGAACCTTCGTAACTTGGCTCGTCTCTTGGAAGATGGACAAATACTCGAACTCGAGCCGTGGAGAAAAGAACTCTCGGGGGAACAAAGCACCCCCATACTTAGGCTTTTGCACATAGCCAATACAAAAATAATTCCAAAGATGAATGGAAAGAATATATAGAAGGTGGTGGAAAGAGATATATGGAAAGATAGAATGATGGTAAAGATAGAAGGATGGAAAAGATATATGGAAAGTAGAAGATACATGCCCGAAATCTTTTTTTTTTTTTTTGCCAGACCCGGCCTCACCGCGGGCGCGGTTCCCGAGGCGCGGGCGCGGTAATTATTTTTATTTTTTTTTTTGAATAAATAAAATAAAAAAAACGAGCTAAAACCGAGACGCAGTATGGTTGCCGCGAGCACGGGCTAGTACCTGTTCGTCGGGGCGCGCTGACGGTCCACCGCGGGCGCGGCCAAAGAGGCGCGGGCGCGGTTTCACGCCAGGCATGTCCTTTCGGACCTAGTACCTGCATGTCAGCTAAAAACACAAGCAAATCCTAAGCTAGGAATGGGAAAAACAATCTATCTAATCCTTGGGTTGCCTCCCAAGCAGCGCCTTTGTTTAACGTCGATGGCCCGACGTCTTCATGATCGGACATCGTCAATGCCCTGAGCATCAAATCAAAGTCCTGCACAGATATCTCACAGCAGGACACATAACATGTTGACAAATTAACAAGAATTAAGAAATAATTCAAACTCCTTTTTAACCTATCAAACATGCTTGAGCAATTAGGGTGAGATTTTCTAGAGTGAAACCAATTAGGTGATTTATGTGATTTTTCAAAATGTTCAGCAAAGCATGCAAATCCCCTAGTTGAATTATCACTTTCATCAAATAAAATATAGAACTCATCATCTACCCTAGCATGCTCAAATATTGAATCCTTGATGAAAGACTGACATGAACGCACAAAGCAAGGATCAAGAGAGAGGGAAGAAGTGGAATAAAGGATATAAGGATCCTCCAAACTGATTTCAGGAATCTCGGAGACGACACCTTGAATGTTGGAATTTGGGACATCATCGACAAAATCCTCGAGGCTGGAAGGCGGGGGAACAACTTCTTCAGGAGCCGCGGGCGCGGTTTGTAGGCCGCGGTCGCGGTTCTCCTCCAGGAGCAGCTCCTTAGTTTCTGCGTTGGAAACGCGGGCGCAAGATTGCTCACCGCGGTCGCGGTTTCGCATCCGAATGATCGCCCTCCACTTTCTCCTTGATTCGCGTGCGCATAGAGCGAAACCCTCCAGTATAGTAAGGTTCGGGTCCATAACTGAGTACGGGTCCGTGTCTGAGTTGCTCTCGCATTCTTCAGCCTCCAACTCCCACTGTCTGAACTTTTCCTCATATTCTTGAGCCTTTGTGCACAAGAATTCCCAACGTTCCATATGAGACATGTCTCTGAGTTCCTGATTATTCCAAGTATAGAACTCCCGAAAAGTCTCATTATCCATGGTATAAACAATGCTATTGAATGTATCCTCAGGTCCGATAGGACACTCCATAGAGAAGAGTCTATCCAACTCGCATCTACATCTAGCAAAGTACTCGTGGAATGGTTCATCCTGCAACTGACAAAACTCAAGAGAAGACATCAGAATATACAAGTGTGGACCGTAAGATAGGTCCACACAAAGCCAATAAAAATATTAATACTAGAAAGAAACCAAAGTTCCCCGGCAACGGCGCCAAAATTTGACTCGGGCAAAGTCGTTGTTCCCTAATCAAAAATAAATCCCAAACATGCAAACACAAGTATAGTAGGCAAGCAAGGGGTCGAACCCAAAGGAATCAGTTTTATTCAGATTTTATGTGGTTTTCATGCAAGTAATCAAAGGGGGGGTTTTGAAAGTTGTTTTCAATCAAAGTTATCAAGCAGAGTTCATTCAATCAATTCCACTTTATTAATCTGTTGATCATGAATTCATCCACCTCTTTATATTCTTAGGTCAATTCCAATCCCAATCATTAGAAATCGCAAGTTCACGGTCCAAGCAATTCTATAACCCTAGGCAAGGACGCTTAACCTAGAATAGCATAGAGCACAGGGATAATAGGAAATCAAATCATGCAATCACGCTACGAGTCTCATGCATAATTTAACCATTGAATACTCTTCCCTAAACTAGTCCACGGTCCTAGAATAGAGTTGTTTCGAGAATAGGAAAGATGCATAGACAACAACCAATCGTAATTCAAACAATAGATCTAAGTCAATCAAACAAGTTGATCAGGCTCATAAAATCAAACATAGATCATGGGATGAAGCACAAGAGTATCAATAAAGACCTAAGGATAAAGAGGTTACCAGAATTTCACAACTTCATAATAAAGCTTCCTTGATTGAATAAACTCCAGAGGAGAGTTAGTTCTCCATTACAAAGAAAACTCTAATCTTTATTGAATTACAATTGATTGACAAGAATTGGATTCTCCAAAAACCTAGAAAAGGTCCCCCTTATATAGCCCCAAAGATCAACCTTTTCGGACTAAATAAGATAGGAAACCGAAAGATAAGAAAGGAAACAAGATAGAAACGGTGAAATCTCGCCCGTCTAGAAGTCGGCTACCACCGCGCCCGCGGCACCAGAACCGCGCCCGCGGCGGCCTTTAAATGGTCAAACCGGGTTCAGCTTCTTCCGCGACCGCGCCGGGAGCAACGCGTCCGCGGCCTTCACGGTTTAAGTTGTTTCGCTCCTCCACTCCACCGCGCCCGCGCCATAGGTAACGCGTCCGCGGTAATCATGCAGTGGCGATTCTTCGTCTTTAAGCTCTTTTACTCTTGATTCTTCATGTCTTGTGTCTTCGGTCTTGATATTACAATAACGCTCAAAACTAACCTAAACACTCTCAATATAGCTCTAAAATACAAGAGTTAACCTATACAAAGTAGAGCGAATCATTAGGTCAGAGGGGTATATGGGTATTTCCTCCAAATCAAGACCAATGTTGACCGGCCAAGTCGGACCGACGTTGCCAACGTCGGGCCCGAGGTACTGGGTACCTCGATCCGGCTCGGTTTGGCTTCCTAAAATTCCCTCTTCTTGGCAAATCTCTACCCACAAGTCCTTGCATTATTTTTACTACTACCACATACAATCATGAAGCTCACACAACACACAATTCCACAAAACACATGCTAAGGAGAGATTAGAAAGTATCTAAGCTAAAACAAAGAAATTAAACTAGAAACTACGAAATTAAACCTACTAAGCTCGGGTTGCCTCCCGAAGAGCGCTTCTTTTAAGTCACTAGCTTGACTTCTAACCTCTAACCTTCACGGAGGGTGAAAAATGGTGAATTGATCATCGTTGTCGTGTCCATCTTCACGCCCCTCATAGCCATAATACCACCATTTGTGATTGATGAAAGTGTGGGCTCCAAATTCTCATTCACCCTTCCCTTCCAAAGTGTAAGTTTGCACTTCTTGCTCCTTCCCAACTTGATCTTCATTACCTACACCACAAAAATCTAAAGAATTTCTAGGGTGTTGGATCGTTAGTACTGAGGGACGTCCTTTACTTTGGTAAAGGCGTCCTTTGGTTAGGCGTCCCTACGAGGAGTAGGGGCGTCCTTGAGTAATGCAGCGGAATAAAGTACTAAACAGATAATAGATGAACGCAGCGAATTATAGAGGAACCACTCAAGACCAAGTAGTCCTTGAGTGTAAACCTCTACCTCCTTGGAGGATTTTTGAATAGTTCTTCCTTTATATTGAACGTCCTTACAGTTGTACTGGCGAGTCTTTACAGTTCTCTGGTACTTAGCTTTTCCCTAAGTCCACTAGTAAAGGACTCCTCTAAGCCTACAACTTAAGCGAGTTCAATCTATTAAAGGACTCTATCCCTACGTTCTGCAGTACTTCGCAGAACTCTCTCTCTCTTTTTGGTTTTTCTGATTACAAACTGTTTTGCGATTTGGTTACAAGTCTCACTCGATCTAACACAAGTTCTAGCACTGTTCTTGAGTTCTTGAGTTAGTTCTTCGTGTTCTTGAGTGAGCCGCTTTCTTCTGATTCTCTCTGAATATTCTCTGAAAGCGTTAGCGTCACAATAAATGCCTTGGGGTATTTATAGGACTTGGGGAAGGGAGTCATTTCTTTGGGACGATCATGCCCTTCGTGGATGTGGCTACAGGATCTTCCTACACGTAGTAGGGCGGTGATGAGGAAGCTTCCTGTATTCAGCTGTGTATGATGAACTCCTCTACAAGATCGGCCGCCACGTGTTGATGAACTCTGCAACAGGATCGTCCGCCACGTAGTGTTGGAGTCCGCTACAGGATCGGTCTCCACGTGTCCTTAGATGATCAAACATTATCGAGTGATGTCATCCTGTCGGCTAGTGAGAAAGAACTCCTTTCTTGCGTTCCTAGTTGCTTGGGACACCGTCCTTGCTTAAGTAGTCTCTAGCTAGTCCTTACTTCCTGTTAGCTAGCGTCCCTAAGCCTGGGGGACGCCCATACACACTTGTTGTCCTTTTGTCACTGGCGTTCCTGAACACTTGGACAATTTTATTAGAATCAAAGTGAGTTTGTCATATCAAAACTAAGGGACGGTTGTGTGGTACACTAACAAGTACGCAAGCGTCCTTGATAGCGTCCCAACAATTTCCCCCTTTTTGATGATGACAAACTCTTCAGCAAAATAGTTTTGACATTGGAGAAGATTTAAGTAAGCACAAGTTTTCATTCTTTGATTCTCTAACATTTGGATTTTGAGGAGAGAGTCGCGTCCTAGAAATGTTTTCTAAGCGTCCTCTTTTATTCTAGCATGGGCGTTCCTTAGACCTTTCACTTAATAGTTCCCCCTTAACACTTGCTTATTCTAGATAACTAAGTTATAGCGCATCTCTGCAAAACTACACTTCCCCCTATTGGCATCATCGAAAAGGATAACAAGTGATAAGGACGTTAGCATAAAAACATAGCTATAAGCAATGGAACGCTTAAACAAACACATGCAAGCAAACAGTGGAACTTCCATTCAAACAAAAGTAGAGTACGGTTATTACAAACCAAGAACCAAGTGTTTGAAATAAAAAGAAGCAAGAGCAAAAACAATTGAGGGATTAAAGGGTTGGAGGACGGCGATCACTGAGGACGGCCCTGGTCTTGATAAAACTTGAGTAGTTTTTCATGAAGTTCAGCCGACTTGAAGAAAGCAGATGACAAATCCTTGAGGGCGGAGAAGATGAGACACTGGTTGTCCATGATTGCTGATGTCCGCGTTTTAGGTAGATTTTTAGGGTCTAGATAGGTTAGATTTAGTGGTATTTCGTGCTTGAGTCTTGTGATTTTGAGTCGTTGTGCATGTGTTTTCGTATTTCTTTGAGATTCGGAAACTACGCATATTTGTGTCGTTTTGTAAGTATTTTGGAGCTTGAAAACGAGTTTGGAGCAAAGGTAAGAGAAGATGGACAAGCTAGAAGGAAGATCTCAAGTGGACAAGCTAAGGAGAAGAGCTAAGAGGAGCTAAATCAAGAGGAAAAGTGAAGAAGTTGACCCCAGGATCGAGCTAGTAAGGGTCGAGCACGAGCTAAGTGAAGAAGATAGAAGAAGCTGAAAATTTGCTCTTAGGACCGACCCTGAGGGGGGTCAAGATCGACCCTAAGGGGGTCGATCCTAGGCTCCGACTTCCCTTATTCCGGATTTGCTTGTAGAGTTTCCTAGTTTGTATTTAAGGAAGGTTGTTTCTTTGTGTTTCCTAGTTAGATTAGAACTCCTTTTCTTCTATAAAAGGAGGTTGAACCGTTAGTTTTTATGAATCAATTAATCATTCAAGACTTGGAGAGCTAGGAAGAAGACTTAGAGAGCAAGTTTGAGAATTTGTAAGATCAATCTTTTGTTTAATTTGAATTCTAGTTTGGTTTTGATCATGTCTTCCTCTTCTTCTTCCTCTTCTCTTCTTGCTATGTGTGAGTAGTCTTCTTAAGTTCTAGGGTTGGGCAAAAACCCAACACAATCATGCATGTTTAAAACTTGAATTCATGACTTGAATGCTTAAGGATCATATCTAACCTATCTTATGCTTAATCCTTGATCAAAGTTGAGGCATGTCTTGTGATTGACCAAAGCGAAAGTGAAAAGTTGAATACTTGATTAGATCTAATAGGATTATTTGCGAAAGTTGATATTCCTAGGTTGAAGGATAGGTAGAAAGTTGTTTGATTTACGAAAGCTGATAGAATGGCTTGAATTGTTTGCGAAAGTTAACTTTTCTATGATCTAGATTGCATGATAGTTGTGAATTCTTGTCAAAAGCATATATGGTTGTTGTTGTGGTAGCCCTAGCCCTAGGATTTGCCTTTTATATTGATTGAAATTTGTGTCTTTTGCCTTGATTCCGACTCCCTAGATCATGCTCGAGCTTTTGTTTGTGTTTCGTGTGTGTTTGTGTGTGTTTTGTCTCAGGATCGACCCCCCTTAGGGTCGAGATCGACCCTCCTCAGGTCGATCCTGACTCTGTTAGTTTGTGTTTTCCTTTGCTTTTCGTAGTTTTTCGGCTAAACTTAGCACTGTCCTCACTCCCGTGGACGATCCTGACTTCGCTATACGCAGCGGGGTCTTGACTACAAATTTATTTGTTCAAGAAACCCTTCAACAAATTGGCGCCGTTGCCGGGGAGTGTGCAATAGTGCCTAGTTTAGTTGATATTTGGGTGAGGGACTAGCCTAAACCCTTTGTGTGTTTTTGATTTGTTTTGTTTTTGTTTTTGTTCTTAGGTTAATGTATCCATGGAGACCTTTGAGGACCTTGAAAGAAAGTTGGCCGATCTTGAAATTCAAGTTCTAGCCCTCCAAAGAGAAAGAGAAGCCGAGGCTTATGCACGTCAAAGAGAATGGGAAGGCCAAGCCTACCCCAATTGGGGTTATTATGAACCCCACCATACTTATTCAAGTCAATTTGAAGAGGCCAATTATACTTGGGATCCTTATTGGAGGAGTGATTATTATCCCAACTAGGGTAACTATGAACCTCCTAGCTATGAAGAACAACCACCGGCTTGGGCACAAAGTTTCCTTGAAAAATTCAACAACATGATTGATGGAACCCACAACAAGGTTAATGATCTTCATGCAACCTTCGGAGAGTTTGAATCATGGAATGACAACTCCCAACATGGTGATCTAGCGGCTCAAATCCCACAACCCCAAGGGCAATTATCGGGCCACCCCGAGGAGAGCCCGAGAGGCCACATTGTCGCAGTTCACCCAAGGAGCGGAGAGAAGTTGCCGGAGCAAGATGTGAGTAAGAAGACGGCGGATGAAGAAGACCGACCCAGCCCAGGGGAGGTCGTGTCCGACCCCCACATGGTCGACACCAACCCCCTCCCCACTACGGAAGAGGTCGTCACCGACCATCATCAGGTCGTGGCCGACCCTCTTCCTGGAGTCCCGAAGTCCGTTCCTTCTTCTTCGACAACGAAGGCGCTTCCTTTCCCATCCAAGATGGCTGGGGAATCTTCCGTTGAGCATATTGAGCCTTTATCCGAGTCAAGTCCTCCACTCATTCTAAGCCAATCATTCCTCGTCACGACCGGAGCTATCATAGATGTTAAGAAGGGACTCGTATCATATTCTAGTGGTGAAGAGAAAGTAGAGGTCCGCTTCGACAATACTTTGAAAGAGAATCGTGAAGAGGAGATGAAGAGTTTGGGGGATGATCCGGAAGTGATTTTCTTGCTAGATGAGTCCGAGAAAAACCAAGTCGAGACCCAAGTTGAGGATAAGAGTCTTTTGCTAGGAGAAGGCGAAATGGAGGAGGTTAATGCCCAAGAGGATGAAGTATGGACGGGGTCTTTGCAGGGTTCTAAGCTTCACATACGGGCTCAAAAAGGACGAGAAAAGACGACTTCACATGAGGAACATGAGCCCTCAGGATCGACCCTAAGAGGGTCGATCTCGACCCTAAGGGGGTCGTGCCAGCACACTATGCCTACTAAGCTCCATCTCCAATCCAATCTTCAAGAGTTCTTTGTGAGTTTTCTTCTTCTTTTCTCTTTATTTTTTTCATATCTTTTCATGAATGGGGATATTGCATGATTTAAGTATGGGGTGGGGAAGAAGAAATCTCACATGTTGTATATAATGGAGTCTTTGAGTAGTTTGTTTGATTTGTTAAGAGAAAAATCCTGAAAAATCCAAAAAAATTGAGAAAATGTCAAAAATCCAAAAAAATTGCAAAATGTCAAAAAACCAAAAAAATATTTGTGTGTTTTGTTTTAGGATAGAAAAGCATTCCATCTTAGGCGTCCTATGATGAAAATTAATCTTCATGCTTATCACGTAATTCCTTTGGCATAGTTGGATAGTGTAGCCTAAGTTTTTGAGAAGTTGCTCTTGATTGTGAAAATTGACTTGTGATGAAATTGAGCATATGTGTTTTAAGTGAAAGTAGTTGCAATCCAACAAAATTGCTACCTAGTGAGAAATTTTGGCCTTATAGGAAGAACATCATTGATTCCCTCTTCTTTATGTGTGTGATTTTGCTCTCTTTATGTATATGTCTCTTGTTACTGATATGGTTATCTATTTCTTGAAACAGCTATGAGATTGTTCATGCATGTTGATTGCGATTAAGAACTTATATTTTTAGCCCATATTCTTCCATGCCTACCTTGAATTGTCTTTGCTTGAAACCCCGTTCTAGCCTTAGCCTTTTGTTTGAAGCTCCACAAAAATTATCCCTAGCCCATATTAGCTTGACCCTATTCCGGGAATTGAACTTAGATGTGTTGGGAATATGTTTTGTTGAGTGACATTTGTGTTGGGTTTGAAAGTGGCGACATTGTTAAAGGGTAGAAAACAACTTGTTGAAGTGTAATGTAATAGGATTCTTGGCTTGGAAGGCACATTGTTGAAGAATTGATGAAAAGAAAATAGAGAAGTAAGGAAGAACTCGAGCAAAAGTCTCAGGGTCGACCCTAGTAGGTCGATCTCGACCCCTCTGCAGGCTCGAAGCTGAAAAAAAAAGGGGAAAGAAAAGAAAGAAAAAAAAATGTTATAAGTGCAAAGCCAAGAATTCCTAGTATTTCTAAGTTGTAGTATGGAAGTTTGGGTTAGAAATTGATGGGTATGAGTGTCATTGATGAAGTGTTTGGTTATGAGTTGAAAAGAGAAGAAGTGAGTTGTTTTGGTTTGAAGTGTTGTATTTAGGAGTTTGATTCCCGGATTTAGCACCACATGGCCAAATAACTCCCTATCTCTTGTTATTACCGAACCCCATTACAACCCGGCCGAATGGAGTCTTCTATGAAGATTTCATTGAGCCTAAGTTCTTATGAAGATTGATGTGTTTTGACTTCTCTAGGTAGAGAGATTGGTGATATAAGTCTCAATGATAAAGTAGATTTTGCATAAAGATTGAGATGAGAGTTGATTTGTTAAGCCTAAACACATGAGAGTAGAGAGAAATACATTTATATCCCTTGTGAGGTTGGATTGTGATTGCCTATGCTTGAGACTTATACATATGTGATGACGTTAAAATTACTTGTCTTCTTTTTGACTTGTGTTTAAAATGTTTTGACAAGGGCTATGCTTGAAGATTGTATTATTGGTCTTGATTTGCATGATTATTGCTTGAGGACAAGCAAATCTAAGTATGGGGTGTTTTGATGTCCGCGTTTTAGGTAGATTTTTAGGGTCTAGATAGGTTAGATTTAGTGGTATTTCGTGCTTGAGTCTTGTGTTTTTGAGTCATTGTGCATGTGTTTTCGTATTTCTTTGAGATTCGGAAACTACGCATATTTGTGTCGTTTTGTAGGTATTTTGGAGCTTGAAAACGAGTTTGGAGCAAGAGTAAGAGAAGATGGACAAGCTATAAGGAAGATCTCAAGTGGACAAGCTAAGGAGAAGAGCTAAGTGGAGCTAAATCAAGAGGAAAAGTGAAGAAGTTGACCCCAGGATCGAGCTAGTAAGGGTCGAGCACGAGCTAAGTGAAGAAGATAGAAGAAGCTGAAAATTTGCTCTCAGGACCGACCCTGAGGGGGGTCGAGATCGACCCTTAGGGGGTCGATCCTAGGCTCCGACTTCCCTTATTCCGGATTTGCTTGTAGAGTTTCCTAGTTTTTATTTAACGAAGGTTGTTTCTTTGTGTTTCCTAGTTAGATTAGGACTCCTTTTCTTCTTTAAAAGGAGGTTGAACCTTTAGTTTTTATGAATCAATTAATCATTCAAGACTTGGAGAGCTAGGAAGAAGACTTGAAGAGCAAGTTTGAGAATTTGTAAGATCAATCTTTTGTTTAATTTGAATTCTAGTTTGGTTTTGATCATGTCTTCCTCTTCTTCTTCCTCTTCTCTTCTTGCTATGTGTGAGTAGTCTTCTTAAGTTCTAGGGTTGGGCAAAAACCCAACACAATCATGCATGTTTAAAACTTGAATTCATGACTTGAATGCTTAAGGATTATATCTAACCTATCTTATGCTTAATCCTTGATGAAAGTTGAGGCATGTCTTGTGATTGACCAAAGCGAAAGTGAAAAGTAGATTACTTGATTAGATCTAATAGGATTATTTGCGAAAGTTGATATTCCTAGGTTGAAGGATAGTTAGAAAGTTGTTTGATTTACGAAAGTTGATAGAATGGCTTGAATTGTTTGCGAAAGTTAACTTTTCTATGATCTAGATTGCATGATAGTTGTGAATTCTTGTCAAAAGCATGTATGGTTGTTGTTGTTGTAGCCCTAGCCCTAGGATTTTCCTTTTATATTGATTGAAATTTGTGTCTTTTGCCTTGATTCCAACTCCCTAGGTCGTGCTCGAGCCTTTGTTAGTGTTTCGTGTGTGTTTGTGTGTGTTTTGTCTCAGGATCGACCCCCCTTAGGGTTGAGATTGACCCTCCTCAGGTCGATCCTGACTCTGTTCGTTTGTGTTTTCCTTTGCTTTTCGTAGTTTTTCTGCTAAACTTAGCACTGTCCTCACTCCCGTGGACGATCTTGACTTCGCTATACGCAGCGGGGTCTTGACTACAAATTTATTTGTTCAAGAAACCCTTCAACAATTGCGCCCATGAGTTCTGCAGGTGGATGCTGGGCAAGATGAGCAGGGGCAGAACGAGGCACTGGACATGAACTGGAAGAGGGAGCATCCATTGGAGGTACTGGAGGAGGAGAAGGAGCCATAAGCACTTGATCAAGGGCAGCAAAGTTTAGGGCTGGCTCTTTAGCGAACTCCTGAGACATATAAGCGAGACGTTCTTCTTCAGCTTCAGCTGCTAGGCGTTCTTCCTCAGCCTTCTTCCTGGCTTCCTCAGCCTCAGCTTCTAATTGTTTGAGCACGGAAGGCAACTCTTCATTGTGCCTGATCTCTACCAGTCCCTTCTTAGCGTTCCATTTAAGTCCGAGCTCTTCAGAAGGAGCTCTTTCATCATAAGCATTTTGGGACTTGAGAATCAACTTGACCAGACCTGGGTACGGCAAGGCGTGACGCTTCCTCCCACACTTAGCCATATATTGCATAGCAATTCTGGCAAGATTTATGGGGCGGCGTTCTAGCAGAGCGTCAATCAGTATGATGTCATGTGTTTGGACGATTGAACGCTTCTCTTGCCTGGGCAGGACGGCGCGACAGATGAAATAATGTGCAATGGCGCCTACCTTGCTCAAAACATGAGCGACCCTGTCCAGTCCCATTGGCCTTTTGCCCTGAAACACGTGTTCCACCAAGGGCAGTTCTTCATCAGTTGTCTCAAATCCGCCTTCTGGAAGGGAGCTTAGAGCATTGGATGGGGGCTTTTGAGGATTGAGTCCCATGAAAGAGCGGATCTGGTGTTCATTGACTGATGCTTTCTCACCATCTATCTTGAAGTGGAGAGAACCATCTTTGGATTTGTAGCGCAGATCCCTGTAGAACGGCTTGACCTGTTCTTTGTCAACATTACCCGGCGCAGGCCCAACGTTCAACCAGCCTTGAAATCTCAGAAGCTCAAGGAACTCCTGAACTTTGTCATCTTGGAAGGAGGTGAGCCATTCTTCCGAATATATCTGGGGGCTGAGAACTTTAACCGGGGCGCCATCAGGCTTTCTTTTGCGTTTGCCCTTAGGGGACTCAAAGTCCTCATCATCTGAAGAACTTTTCTCATCAGCAGAGTCCTCTGATTCTTCTTCATCAGCGTCCTGGCCAGCAACGTTTTCTGTGCCTTGTTCATTTTCAACATTGCCACCAGCTGTGGCTTGATCAACATCAGAAGTAGCTTGACCTTGGGACGTGCCCTCGGCGTCCTGAGCCTCTGATTGATGTTCTGATTGTGGCTCAGCGTCCGCAGGGACTTGGTGGGATTCTGATTGGTTGTAGGGGGGACTTCTTGAGCATCACGCTCGAGCTCCTCAGACAAAGTGGGCTCGGCGTCCTCTGGAGCGACCTGGTGCTCACCAGCGTCCTCAGCAACTTGTTCTTTTCCAGCCTCTGTTGCCTCAGGAGCATTCTCGACTCCTTCCGCCTCGTCACTAGAGTCCCCAACTACATCAATGAATGGGGAGACTTGATCAGCAGGCGTTCCTCTTTGGCTCTCAGACGAGCTAGAGGAGGAGGAGGAGATGTGCTCGGGCTCTGGAGCATCCTTAGGTAGCAACACCTTAGGCTTTTCGCCAGCTTTGCGTCGGCGAAAGGTGTGCTCTAGAGTGGAACGCTTCTCAGCTTCATCCGGTCCGCTTTCAGAAGAAGGACGATGGGACTTAGGAGTCTCGGGGTCCTTAGGCGGTGAGATATGGGCCGGAGCGGATGGGAAGTTTGCTAGGTTTAGGGGAGAGTAGGGTTTGGGAGGAAAAGGAATGAGGGAATTTGTTCTTGAAGGTTGAGGGGACGGTGGAGGAGTGGGGAGTTGGACAATGGATATGGGTTTAGGGGGAGGAGTGGATTCCTTGGAGAGGTTGGAAGGCCTTTTTGTGGAGCTAGGCCTTTTTGTGGAGATTTTGGAGGAGGGGACGCTTGAAGTTTTGGCCTTTTTGAGGGGCCTTGGGTCGTGGGTTTTCTTGGAGCGTCCCTCCTTGATGTGGGGTGGAAACTTGTCCACTATTTCTGTAGGTTTGGAGGAGGAGAATGGTTGAGATGATTTTGAAAGAGGGGAAGCAGGGGTTGGGCGCTTTGAGGGAAGGATATTTCTTGTGGTGATGGTGGGGACTTGAGGAGGTGGGGGAGAGGGACTTGGCACACGGTTTTTAATCATTTTGTAGGCCAAAGAGTCCCTAGGGTACATGGGAAATTCTGGGAGGACGGCGTTGTGCAAGTCTGGGATTAAATCAAGTAAAGGACCGAGATTCTCACCACCAAACTGCGAGAAGAAGGGAACGTCGTCCATCCTCCCTGGCAAGTCCTTGTAGTCCGTTTTGTGGAGGCCTTGAATGACGAACCGTTCTATGAACTTTTCGTAGTTCCTCGTTTTGATGGCGTCCTCCTTCACATCAGATCTGTCCATCCGTTCCCTAATCAAATTGTAGAGGATTTTCGGCTTCCTATTGATGAAGTCCACCAAAGATTCATTGAGGACGATGGGCTTTGGCTTTTCTATGTAGTGGGACTTCACCAATCGTCTTCGCTTCCCGCCGGTAGAAGATCCGGCCACGTTCATCAGTCTTTGAGACATTTTCTGGTGAGTTTTAGTGAGAGAAAGTTGCCGGAAAGCTAGAGAGAAGTCAGAGCACTGATTTGAGCAGGGAAGTGGTTGAGAATAATAAATGAACGAGAGCGACTGTTCTGGCCTTGTATAGAGGAAGCGGTGGCACAAACTGTAATTACCACTGTTTTACTGTGCGACACGTGTCAAAACTTCCCCCTTAAGATTTGAGCAAAAGCAACGGTCACTGTTAACACTTTCAAAAGTTCAAATTTCTGACTCTTCAACTTCTTCTCAAAACTGAACTGGCGTCCTTTCTTTCAAACACTGAGCGTTCTCTCATACTTAGCAAAACATTTACCTCATCAAGCAAATCAATAACCAATTTACCGTCCTTTTGATCACCTTTCGAACCATTTGAGAACAAAGCAAGTACGTCCCGTAAAATAAAAATAGGAAGCTCATAGGACGCTTTTGCGGAGTTCTCCGCTAGGGTAAGCTTAGAGTTCCCATCATTTCGGCTTATGATGTTGGTTGGGTGATCAGGGATACTCTTTTCAAGACAAATAGAGAAAATTTGAATGGCGTTCCAAAGTAGCAAACACATGAAGTTTTACTTGCAAATATGAATTTAATGCATAATAGTCCTTAAACACTTAGAATCTACCAAACATAGCCAATCATTGAGGGAATAGTCGAACGGGACTTGCTACTTAAAAGTTATCATCCCCAAGAGCAGCCTTAGATGCTCATAGGGACGTCTATCAAGCGCCTTAGTGAAAATATCAGCTATTTGGTCTTCAGTCCTTACATGCTCCATACTAATGAGTCCTAGTTCAACATTATCACGCAAGAAATGATGCCTTATATGAATATGCTTTGTGCGTGAATGAAAAACAGGATTCTTAGAAATTTCAATAGCACTTGTGTTATCACAACGAATGGGAATAGTTTCAAGATTGATACCGTAGTCCTCAAGTTGATATTTGATCCAGATGACTTGTGAACAGCACGAGGCAGCAGCAACGTACTCGGCTTCCGTAGTTGAAAGCGCCACAGAGTTCTGTTTCTTAGATCCCAAAGAGACTAAGCATGAACCAAGGAACTGTGCCATTCCTGAGGTGCTTTTTCTATCAATCACATGACCAGCATAATCAGCGTCCGAGTAGTCAACAAGCTTGAAGGACGTCTTCCTAGGCTACCAAAGACAAAGATCATCGCGTCCTTTGAGGTAGCGAAAGATCCTCTTGACTTCTTGCATGTGGGATTCCTTTGGATTTGCCTGGAAGCGTGCACACAAGCAAACAGCAAACATGATATCGGGACGGCTTGCGGTCAAATAGAGCAAAGAACTAATCATTCCTCTGTAAAGTTTTTGATCAACGTCCTTTCCCTTTTCATCAGCGTTGAGACGCGAGTTGGTAGAACAAGGGGTTGCAACAGGCTTGGACGTGTTCATCCCGTACTTCTCTAGCATTTCACGTACATATTTTTGTTGATGAATGCGCGTCTCTTCCTTGAGTTGGTTGATTTGAAGTCCCAAGAAGAAATTGAGTTCTCCAATGAGGGACATTTCAAACTCACTACTCATTAAGGACTTGAACTCATCTACAAGTTTCATGTTAGTACTACCGAAGACTATATCATCAACATAGACTTGGGCAATTAAAATGTCCTTGTGAACTTTCTTAATGAACAAAGTTTTATCAATTGAACCTCTTGTGTACCCATGAGACAAAAGAAAGGACGCAAACCTGTCGTACCATGCACGAGGAGCTTGCTTGAGTCCATAGAGCGCTTTGTCTAAGTAGTACACATAATCGGGGTAAGAGGCGTCCTCAAAGCCAGGCGGTTGAGCAACATACACTTCCTCCTTCAGCTTTCCATTGAGAAAGGCAGTCTTGACGTCCATCTGAAATAACTTGAATCCTTTGTGGGCGGCAAAAGCAATAAGAAGACGAACGGCCTCAATTCTAGCAACAGGAGCAAAGGTCTCATCGTAATCTACGCCTTCCTCTTGATTGAATCCTTGAGCCACCAGTCTTGCCTTATTCCTTGACACACGTCCACTCTCATCAAGCTTATTTCTGAACACCCAGTGCGTCCCTATGATGTTTTTGCCTTTCGGACGAGGGACGAGGGTCCAAACTCTGTTCCTTTCAAACTGGTTAAGTTCTTCTTGCATTGCTTGAATCCAGTCAGCGTCCTGGAGTGCTTCCTTGATGTTCTTTGGTTCCTCCATTGAGACAAAGGCATTGAAAGCACAGAAAGCTAAATTAGCACTCTGGGACTTGCTTGCTGCTGATCTAGTTTGAACTCCTTGAGACGGATCTGAGACAATTTGCGAAGTTGGGTGGTCCCCAGAGAAGCAGGACTCCCTTTGAAACAATTGAGCAAATATGGGATCAATGTCTCCATCTGAATCATCACTATCATTTTGAGCATCGTCCTCCATGTGTTCCCCCTCAGAGAGAGCGTTCACACCTTGGCGTTGCTCACCTTGTTGACTCGATTCAGCTACATCTTGTTGAACTGGGGATTCACTACGAGAGGGAACTCCATGAATAACTCTGGGAGCGTCCACTGAGACTTCTTCAGGATTTGGAGAAGCGTCCTTAGGGCATAGTATTTTCCAGAGGACCAATCTTCACCTTCGTCTTCAAAGTCGTCCTGCTGTTGTGAAGAAGAGCGTTCTTTCTTACTTAGTTTTTCTTTGTGAGAAGAACTTTCTTTGAACACAACATGAATACTCTTAGAGTCCTTTTGTTGAAAACTCTATATGCTTTGCTAGTGAGAGAGTACCCAAGGAATATGGCTTCATCACTCCTTGCATCAAACTTTCCAAACCGTTCTTTGTCATTGTTGTGGACGAAACATTTGCACCCAAAAACTCTGAGATAGTCAATGCGAGGCTTCTTTCCATTGAACAACTCATAGGACGTCTTCTTCAGCAGAGGACGGATCATGGCACGATTGATGATGTAGCATGCTGTAGCAATAGCTTCCGCCCAGAAGTACTTGGGGACGCTATTTGCCAAGAGCATAGTTCTTGCCATGTCCTCTAACGTCCTGTTCTTTCTTTCCACGACTCCGTTTTGTTGAGGAGTTCTTGGTGCTGAGAAGTTGTGTGAGACACCATGTTGATCACAGTAGGCCAGGAACTCTGAGTTCTGGAACTCCGTCCCATGGTCTGATCTTATGGCTTTGAGAGGCATCTCAAGGGCAACTTCCACTTGTTTGATGAAGACTTTGAATGCATTGAAACAATCTGCTTTGGACACCAAGAAAAGAACCCAAGTGAATCGAGAAAAATCATCTACGAGAACGTAAATGTACCTCTTTCCACCATAGCTCAACGTCTTCATTGGTCCACAAAGATCCATGTGGAGAAGTTCCAAAGGCTTCTTTGTGCTAACTTCATTTTTAGATTTGAAAGACGTTCTTGTTTGCTTCCCTTTGATACAGGCTTCGCACTGTTCAACTTTCTCAAGATCAATTCGTGGAAGTCCCTTCACAAGATTTCTTTGGTGTAGTTTGAGGATTGTGCTTGGTCCAGCATGGCTAAGGCGGCGATGCCAGAGATCAGCGTCCTCCTTTGAAGCAGATAGACACAATTCTAATTTAGGCTTGAACTCCTGGTTGAAGATGTAGACATTGTTCTGGCGTACTCCTTTGAGAACAATTTTGTTTGATTTCTTGTTGATGACGAGGCACTCCTTTGAGTCAAATGTGACTAGATTTTCACCTTGATCACACATTTGAGAGACGCTAAGAAGATTGAAGCCAAGTCCTTCAACAAGACTGACATTTCTTGCTTTGATGGACGGATTGAGAATTGCAGTTCCCGTCCCTTTGATCTTTCCCTTGCCCTTGTTGCCAAAAGAGACAGTTCCTCCCGTGGCACTACTTTGGATAGAAGTGAGATGGATCTGGCTTCCTGTCATATGGTTTGAGGCGCCACTATCAATGATCCATGGGCGTCCCCTCACTTCCACCTGCCATAACAAAGTTAGTGTTTGGCGACCCAGGCAAGGTGTTCCTTACCTGGTTCGTTACAGAAATAGAACTCTGGTTCTGGCATGTAGTCATTTATATTCACATCATTTGAAATAGCATGCTTGCGGAAAGAGTTCCTAGAGCGTTTAGAACGCCTAGGATTAGCCTTAGGAACGGACTTATCATTTTCAATGTTAGTCCTAGCAGCTTTTCCATTTTCAATGTCTTCTTTGAGTTTTAAGCAATCATATTTGAAGTGATCTCCTTGTCCACAGTACCAACACGTCCTATAGTAAGTACCAAGGTAGTACTTCTTGTTGGGACGTTGGATTTTGTTTTCTTTCATCTTTTGAGGATTACAAACTTTAGAACCTTCCCCTTTAGCAATTTTCTTGTAGATCCTATGACTAATGGAGTTAGTGTAGTAGTCCTCTTTTCCTATCTCTCCACTCTCTAGGACTCTAATTCTTTCAAGAAGATTCTTGGTTTTCTCTCTTTCAAGTTCAAGTTCTGAAGTTTTGCTAGCCTCAAAGTCGCTAGGGAGAGAGTTCCTAGTGTCAGATTCATAACCTATACCTCTTTTAGCTGGTACAAATACCATAGGTTTTACTTCCTCAACTATGGGACTCTTTCCCAATACTTCCACTTCTTCCCTAAGCTTGGCGTTCTCAAGTTTGAGACACATAAGTTCAGTTTTTAGGGACTTAGTTTCTTCAAATGAGGACTCTAGTTGAATGGTCATGGAACTACAGTTTTCACATTCAACCACAATGTTTTCATTTTCAAGTTCAAGTTCATCCATTCTATTTTGCATGATCACACTTTCTTCCATGATTTTGCCAATGAGTTTAATAAGCTTGGACTTAGAACAGTTTTCTAAAGAACTCATCATAGACTCACGGGTTATCTCATTTTCAGATTTCGGAGCGTCCTTCTCAACAACTGTGACGTCCTCCATAGCCATGAATGCTACTTGTTCATTATCAGAGGCGTCCTCAAGAGCTATGTATGCCGCTTGTTCGTCGGGTTCTTCATCATCAGAAGAAGAACTAGCATTATCCCATGCAGATGCGAACGCTCCAATGAGGGCCTTTGTCTTGATTTCCTTTGAGGACATTCCTGTCGTACATTTTTTAGCAAAGTGTCCTTTCTTGTTACATTTGTAACAAGTAAGTTCTTTCATCTCTGCCTCTGTATACTTGGGACTTTCTTTCTTGGGCATCTTGTGTTTATTAAAATGTTTGTTCCTTTTTCCATAAGAACGGAGAGCTTTGTGAATAAGAGCAATTTCATCTTCTTCATCTAGTTGTTCTTTAGTCTTGCTTTCTTTCTCTCTTAACGCTTGAACGCGCATCTTTTCACGATTCTCATTGTTGTTGGCTTCCACCATTAAAGCAATTTCTTGTTGACGACGAAGATACTCAGCGTACTCTGGTGTTGATGTCATCAAGGCTAGATCTGTCTGTGGATTCCGTGCTAGCTCAGCTAAATCGGAGTCCCTCCTTGCTTCATATCCTCTCAGCTTCCCGTAGATCTCTTCCATATCTAAAGTCTTGTTAGCTGTATTTTCCTTGAACGTGGTTCTATCAAAGTTCCACTTTCCTGTTAGTCCATCAATGACTACTTGAACTCTGTTCCTCATTGAAATTTCAGCTTCTGGAATGCCCAAGTTTCTCATCTTGGTGACAAGAGCCTCAAAGCGATAAGAGTAGTCCTTAACAGTTTCATTGGGCAACATTCTGAAAGCATAGGACTCTCTCTTGATTTCGAGTTGAACATCTTCCTTCATCTCAGCAGTCCCTACGTGGAATTTTTCAAGGGCTTCCCACTGTAGTTTGGCAGTTGCCAAATTGCTAACTCTAGTGGCGTCCCTTTCACAAAGAGATGCTTGAAGGAAGCATATAGCCTTTGCATTTGTTTCCATCAGCTTGAATTCATCAAGACCTCACTCGTCCTCTTTGTCTTTCTTGTCAGCAGGAACGGTAAGGTCACCTTTCATGATCACTCTCCAGCATTGAAAGTTCTAACTCCTAACGAAGTTTTCAAATCTGATCTTCCAGCGGTTGAAGTTGCTGTCCGTCAGGCGCGGAGGCTTCACAAAAGAGATTCCAATAGGTTCCATGTCCATCTTTTACCTGCAACTCAGTAAGAATCTAGAGTGCCTGCTCTGATACCAATTGTTGGATCGTTAGTACTGAGGGACGTCCTTTACTTTGGTAAAGGCGTCCTTTGGTTAGGCGTCCCTACGAGGAGTAGGGGCGTCCTTGAGTAATGCAGCGGAATAAGGTACTAAACAGATAATAGATGAACGCAGTGAATTATAGAGGAACCACTCAAGACCAAGTAGTCCTTGAGTGTAAACCTCTACCTCCTTGGAGGATTTTTGAATAGTTCTTCCTTTATATTGAACGTCCTTACAGTTGTACTGGCGAGTCTTTACAGTTCTCTGGTACTTAGCTTTTCCCTAAGTCCACTAGTAAAGGACTCCTCTAAGCCTACAACTTAAGCGAGTTCAATCTATTAAAGAACTCTATCCCTACGTTCTGCAGTACTTCGCAGAACTCTCTCTCTCTTCTTGGTTTTTCTGATTACAAACTGTTTTGCGATTTGGTTACAAGTCTCACTCGATCTAACACAAGTTCTAGCACTGTTCTTGAGTTCTTGAGTTAGTTCTTCGTGTTCTTGAGTGAGCCGCTTTCTTCTGATTCTCTCTGAAACCGTTAACGTCACAATAAATGCCTTGGGGTATTTATAGGACTTGGGGAAGGGCGTCATTTCTCTGGGATGATCATGCCCTTCGTGGACGTGGCTACAGGATCGTCCTCCACGTAGTAGGGCGGTGATGAGGAAGCTTCCTGTATCCAGCTGTGTATGATGAACTCCTCTACAGGATCGGCCACCACGTGTTGATGAACTCTGCAACAGGATCGTCCGCCACGTACTGTTGGACTCCGCTACAGGATCGGTCTCCACGTGTCCTTGGATGATCAAACATTGTCGAGTGATGTCATCCTGTCGGCTAGTGAGAAAGAACTCCTTTCTTGCATTCCTACTTGCTTGGGACTCCGTCCTTGCTTAAGTAGTCTCTAGCTAGTCCTTACTTCCTGTTAGCTAGCGTCCCTAAGCCTGGGGGACGCCCATACACACTTGTTGTCCTTTTGTCACCGGCGTTCCTGAACACTTGGACAATTTTATTAGAATCAAAGTGAGTTTGTCATATCAAAACTAAGGGACGGTTGTGTGGTACACTAACAAGTACGCAAGCGTCCTTGATAGCGTCCCAACATAGGGGACTCAATGACATTATAACTCAAATCTTCTTTCAAATCACTTAAAAATATGAAACTATCCTCTAGATCATCCTTCAAGTCACTCAAACAAATATAAGAGTCTCCCACATCAAAAGGATACGAAGAACGACACTCTTCATGGCTTCTCGGGCTATCTCCACCTCTTGGCTCCTCACGGTTCTCAATTGGATCTAGCAACTCTCTTTCTTGCTCTTGAACATTGATCATGTCATGATTCCTCAAAGGTGCTTCTTCTTCTCTTGTGGTTTCTACTTCCTCTCTCTTACGCTTGGCACTTTCCTCCAACTTCAAGATCGCCAAAGCATCCGGTTCGTTAAGAGCTTTGGTGAAGTGAAACTCCACCTTTTCCTCGCCAATCTCGAAAGTCACCTTTCCATTTCTCACATCAAATTTGGCACCCGCCGTAGCTAGAAACGGCCTTCCAAGAATAAGGGGCACCAACGGATCTTCTTTCATGTCAAGGATCATAAAGTCGTCGGGAAAAAAATACCTCCCAACTCTAACCGGGACGTCATCTAGGATTCCGTTGGCCTTTGTAGATGAACCATCGGCCATGGTAAGACTCATGTCAACCGGTTCCATATCTCCGAGGTTAGCCCTTCTCCATATGCTCATGGGCATAACTGATATGCTCGCTCCTAAATCACAAAGAGCCTTGAAGTTTTGGGATCCAATTCCCACGGTAATTGCAAATCTTCCGGGATCACCTAGCTTTTGAGGTAGCTCCAAGATCTTCACCTCATCTTGCATCTCCACAATTGACCTCTTCTTGCTCAAGATTTCCTTCAAGAACTTTACATAAGATGGCATCTCACTTAGAGCGTCGGTGAATGGTATGGTGATGATCAAGCCTTGCAAAAGCTTCAAGAACCTCTTAAACTTGCCCTCCACAACTTCCTTGGGCTTCTTCAATGGGTAAGGAAGAGTTGTGCCACCTTGTTTCTTGGTTGGATCCACCTCCTTGGACCGGCCTTGACTTCTCTCAACATTTTCGGCCTGGATCGACGTGGGATCGACGTCGGGACCGACTTCTGGAACCTCGGTCCTGGGGCAGGGCACATCTAGGAACGTCGGGCCGACTACAGGGCATGTCGGGCCCGAGTTCCGCTCCACCTCGGTCTGGTTTAGGGGACTTCCTCCGTCTTTTGGATCGACTTCTTGGCACGTCGGGCCCGAGTTACTGGGCAACTCGGTCCGACCTTCTTCTCTTGTCATTGGCATTTGTGGCTTGGGCAAACTCCGTCCACTCCTCAATCCTATGGCTCGAACTTCATTTTGTTGTTGTGGGGCACGGGGATTCTCCTCGGGTCGGCCCGGGAGTCTCCCTTCCTCTCTTGGAAGTTGATTCGCCATGTGAACAAATTGGTTGTCCACTTGTCTTCTCTATACACCAAACTCTTTGAATTGGGCACCCATTTCATCAACTCTTCTCTCAACGTTGGTGAATTGATTCTTCAAGTCCTTGAACTCGCCTCTCATCTCTTGTGCCCATTGTGGAGTTTGTTCATAGAAACCCGGAGGTCGGTATGGTTGTGGTTGGGCCCTTGGCTCGTTTTGGTTGTAGTTGTTGTTGTAGCCATTGGCTTGTCCTTGATTCCACCTTCCATTTCCTCCTTTGTTGAAGTTGGCTCTTCCTCCAAAGTTTCTTTGAACATAGTGTGCCTCCTCAATTTGCTCGGCCAAATGAACTTGGCGCTCGTTGGGACACTCTTGGGCTCCATGCTTCAAAGAACCACATTCTTCACATGCTCTCGTGGTTTGTTGGAGATGACTCATCTTCCTCCTCATCTTGTTCAACTCATCCTCAAGGAATTGGATCTTCACATCTTTATCCACCTCTTCATTCTTTGGGTCATAGAGCCTCTTTGCACCTTCTCCTTGGACTCTTGCCTCCTTGTTGACTTGACTTACTCCGTACATGGCTTCGTAATCGGAGAGCTTGTCTAGCAACTCCCATGCTTGCTCCGGTGGCAAATCAATGAACCCACAATCGGTGTGAAGGTTCAATTTGTCCTTGGTGGCGGGGTTGATTCCTTGGAAGAATATGTCTTGGAGAACATATGGTTGTTGCCCATGCGTTGGACATGTCCTCAATATTTCCTTAAACCGATCCCAAGCCTCAAAGAGTGGCTCGTGGGCTCCTTGTTGAAAGCTTGCTATCTTCCTTCTAAGCTCCGTTGTCTTGGTTGGCGGAAAGAACTTCATCAAGAATGCTTCGTTGAGAGCCCTCCATGTTGTGATGGATCGAGGTGCTTGGCTCTCCAACCAATGCAATGCCTTGCCTCCCAATGACCACTTAAAGGCCTTGAGTAGCACATACCCAAGTGTCTCATCATCCGTCGAGATGGTCTCACATAGGTCCTTGAATTGCTTCACATGCTTGATCGGGCACTCATTTGGTCTCCCTTGAAATTGGTCCCTCTTGATGAGTGAGATGAATTGAGTTTTGATCTCAAAGTTCTTTGACACCTCCGGCAAGATAATGGCCGGCTCCGGCACCTTCAACTCCGGATGCATGTATTGTCTTGCATTCCGGGGTTGGGTGTTGATTTCAGCCTCCAATCTCATCCTTTGCTCACGCTCTCTCCTAGCCTCGGCATCTCGGTTCGCCATCTCAAGTTGCATACGAGCCATGTCGGCCCTCATCCTTTCGACCTCCTCATCACGTTGTGCTTGGTTCTCCATTCTCTTCTTCTTTCGAGCTTGTTTGATAATGCTCTCCGGATCACACACAAAGTCGAACTCAATGGTTCCTCGGACGGAACGAGCTCGCATACACCTATAACCAAAAACACAAACAAAAGCGAATCAAAACAAACAAGGGGTTCGGGCTAGTCCCTCACCCAAATCACTACCAAATCAAAGTCTCAACAAAAGATGGTACCTCAAACAAGTAGAAATCCCCGGCAACGGCGCCAAAATTCTGATGGGTATTGTCCGGATCGGATGATATCAAAATTTAAATTTATAAACCGAACCCCAATTTGTAGTATGAGGGTAGGGTGTCGAACACTCGGGAGTTCGTGTGTTGAGTGTACCAAAAAAGACTAAAAAGAGGTAAAAGAAAGGCAAAAACAAGGAAAATCAAAGGGAACAACCTGGACCGACACTGGTCACTTCGGTCCGAGATTGAATCGAGGAGAATTTGGCCGGGACCGACACAGACAACGTCGGGCCCGATGTACTGGGTAACTCGATTAGGCAAAAATAGTAGATCGGTCTTGGGTTTTTGGGTTCTTTCCCTAACTAGACTTGGATGATTCCACCCCGATTCAGCCATTAAGTGATGATCCTTGTGAGATCGAGGTTGTTAGCCTTCGATCCCTCCACTCTACACATCGACCATGGGAGGCTTTCACTCTCCCTTCGATGCTAGGTCAAGTGTTGGGTTTGAGACCACTTTCGCTAACTCTTACCAATAACAAGCCCTAGATCCCTTGTTCTCACTAAAGGATTGAAGCTCATGTAGAGAGTATTCCTTGATCAAGCACTCAAGGCTATGGAATTGGGGGTTCACACCCAATCCTAGCTAGGGGTTTCCCCCATAGCCCAAGACTATGGAATCTACTCCATGAAGTAAGAGTAAAAAGCAATCAATAGACAAAACAAGTAATTCTCAATCATCAAACTAAATCCAACTCAAATTGCATTCAAATCCAAAAGGATTCACAAGATCCAAGTCTCAAATCCACTAAACAAAAGCAGAACAAGTTCAAACTCACTAACTCTCTCTAGCTCTCCACCGATTTCCTCTTCTCTTCTCCTCCTCCTTTCTCCTCCTTGCTCTCCAAGTCTTCCTTGAGCCTTTGAGAGTGATTAGATGTGGATGTTGTTTGCTCCTCTAAGCTCTCTCTAATTATCCTCCTCTCTTAATTGGGGACCAAGGAATTCCAAATTAGAAGAGGGGCAAAAGTGGTAGATCACAATAATATGCCTTGGAGCCCAATCCTAATCTTGCTGACTTGGACCGACACGCATAGACCTCGGGCCCGACGTTGGGAACGTCGGTCCGAGCCTCTGAAATGCTTAACTCGGGCCCGACTCCTTGGTACATCAATCTAGGGCCTCGATCCTCTTCTTTCCTTGGTTTTCCTTAAGCTCCTCTTTGTTCCTTGCATGGCTCTTCTGCTCCTTAGCTCCTTAGCTTTGCTTCCTCCTTAGAAACTCTTCCAAAACGTCCTCAAATGTGCCCTTTTACCTACAAAATACAACAACTTGGCTTAGTCTCCGAATCTCATAGAAAATCGGGAACTAAGCTAAAAGGGACAAAACTAACAAAGAAATGAACAAAAGACACATATTTTCAAGAGAAATTAACTAATAAAACACCACCAACATGAGAGACATCAGTTACAGTTCTCAGAAAGAGGTTTGTGGTTTCGTATGGACGACAGGTCAGAATCCTCTGCAGAATTGTGGAAGTTTGAATTTTGAAAATAGGAAGGTGAACCGTCGCGAGATTTTTGGACACAAATCTCAGGAACAGTGTAACGGTGAGAAACAGTTGGTTCCTTAGTGAAGAAGTATCCACGTGTAGAGCAGCGGGTGGAGTAAGCCAAATGACCTTGTTGCCCCTGCCTTTTCGTTCGTCTTCTTCCTATAAAAGCACCCCTGCCGCTCCTGTTTCATCTCTTCGCCATTTTCACTCTCTTGCACAAATCCGATAACTTGCTTTACCGAATCTCAAAATCAACCCTAATCCCTCTCTATAAAAACCCTCAACTCTCAACAATGGCCAACACTCGCAATACCTCAAAAACCACTAAGCCATCTTCTTCGACGGAGAAAAAGCCAACTCCGGTGAAGGGCCGCTCGCCGATGGATTCTCGATCTCAAGATGATCGGAGGCCAGGACCTGTCAGAAACACCCAACCACCTCCTCAATCCCAATCCAGCGCCGCCCTTCCACCACTCCCCCTTCATCTCAAAAACACCAATCCCAATCCTCCACCACCTCCCCAAAAAGATTTAAATTTCTTGAACAACCCTTCAAACTAGAACCAGAAGAAAGCCAAAGGAAGGGACGATACAAGGGACTTCCCACTTAACCTCTACGCCGTCCCAAACTAGATCCTCTAGTTGAGGACTTGCTAGAAAAGGAGCCCAAGACAATCTTCAACATCTGGCACCAGGCGGTCATCCAAAATCACCCAAAGGAAGTCCAACGTCTCCTTCACTACATTATGGTGACGTATGTGGCTCCTCGCCTCAAGTAAACCAACCATTCCATCCCTTTCTGCCACGGGCCTTCTATTATTGGTCATGAATTTGGGGGATCGGTCGAGAACCTCGTAAGCATCCTTCTGGACATAGCGGAGTTCTTGGTCACCCCCGAAGGCTCCGTCCCCTCAAAAAGAAAAAGACCGTCCTCTCCTCCCCCTAAACCAAAGATAAAGTTCAAGCCCTCCTCCTCCTCAAACCCGGAACATACACCCTTACCTTCCTCTCCTCCTCCCATTCCTAAGCGCCGGCTGAAGACCTCTACTCAGCTTAAAGGCGTATCAGATGAGAAAATGGCGGCCATTAGGCTTTCTGAAGGAACAGCTTGCAAAGAAAGCCCAAGATGCAAAGGACTCCGAGGCTGAGGTGTCCTCCAAGGGCAAGCATGTATTGGCTCTTCCTCCTCCCCCTCCACCAAGGTTTGAGGACGTGCCAACAAAGGATTCGCTTCAAACGGAGATTGATGCTGACCCGGCCAAGCCCATGCCTAAGTTCGCGAGGGACGCTCCCACAAAGCAGATCCAGGCCAAGGATGCTGCCCCCACCGTAGTTGTCATGGACGACTCACCCGCAAAGAAGCCTCCTCCTGCTGCTGCTAAGGCTTCATCTCAAGTGAGTGCTCCAAAAGCCAAGATTCGCACTCCTCCTCCTCCGTCTCCTCCTAAGCCTCACTCTCCACGTCCTCCCCCTCCTCCTCCTGCTGAAATTGAGGAGGGAGAACAAGTCCAAGGGACGCTCTCTATAGAGGTCCCTCAAGAGTCCATTGCTAAGACTCCTCCACCGTAGTTGTCATGGACGACTCACCCGCAAAGAAGCCTCCTCCTGCTGCTACTAAGGCTTCATCTCAAGTGATTGCTCCAAAAGTCAAGATTCGCACTCCTCCTCCTCCGTCTCCTCCTAAGCCTCGCTCTCCACCTCCTCCCCCTCCTCCTCCTGCTGAAATTGAGGAGGGAGAACAAGTCCAAGGGACGCTCTCTACAGAGGTCCCTCAAGAGGTCCCTCAAGAGTCCATTGCTAAGACTCTTGCTCCAGTCGCCCGTGTGGAAGTGGGGGCGTCCGGAGAAAAGGACGCTGAAATGGCCGAGCCCTCTCAACATCAAGAGGACAAGGCCTTAGATGAAGAAGGAGATCCTCAAGATGAGAATAATGATGATGAGAACGGCGATGGAGAGGACGCAGGGAACAACGTGATTATGACCGGGAACGGCAACAAGAAGAAAAGGTTGAAGAAGATATTAGGATCATTGTTGTTTGATGCAGAGTTCTTGCGCTCCAATGACCGGACAGAATTTCTGGAGCTGCTTCAATTTCAGGGTTGGACGCAGCTTGGAGCTGAAAGTGCCATTGTGGACCCTAACCAAGTGAAACTTTTCTACTCAAAATTTGAAGTTTCCGAAGTTAAAGGGTAGCCGCAGGGGACGTTCACTATCAACGACGATGAGTACTCCATTGTTGTGGCCTGTGGGTACCATTCGCAATATGCTCATTCTTCATCCTTCGACCCCTGACGCTCTTCATGACTTCCCTTGCAAGAATTTTGGTCGTTTCAATCAAGAAGAGATCTTTGACCACATTTTCCAAGGGAAACCGCCTCTCGCCAAAGACCGGGTCGCTCATATGCTCTCCAAGACAGGAGTCCCTGCGTATCACTTCATTGTGCGCATGGT
The DNA here is from genome assembly GCA_963924305.1 of Polygonum maritimum. Classification (NCBI taxonomy): domain Eukaryota; kingdom Viridiplantae; phylum Streptophyta; class Magnoliopsida; order Caryophyllales; family Polygonaceae; genus Polygonum; species Polygonum maritimum. The sequence continues at coordinate 21,680,206 of OZ002732.1, read as the reverse complement.
CGTCCCTCGTCAAGAGAAGAAGTTCATTGTCTAGATCACTGACAGTATTATATTGGACGCCTTCTTGCGACGACAGCCTATCAATCTTGCGAGAGTCATCCTTGAGCACATGGGGAAGTGCACAAACAGTAGACATTCTCTTCCCTACCTTGCTCTGGTTTAAGAATATCATGGCGCAACAGGACCTATATGAGCCAAAAGAGGAAAGGACGTTTGGCACCCATTGGGACGTCAGGTAGATCACAAGGCCTCCCGTTGGGAAAATGAGATAAGATGAAGAGCTCCCCTCGGTGAGGAAACAAAGGGCTAGGGAGAAAAAGGAAGCTGAGTTGAAGGCTGCTGCCGAGGCTGCTAATGCTGATGAAGGCAAAAATAATCAAGTTGTAGGGACGCCAGCTGAGCCTGATGCGGAAAATGAAGAGCTAGAGAACGTTCTTCAAATGGCTGAAGGGTACTCGAACAAGGAACTACTGGGGATGATGATCAACAACCAATGCATGGTCATCGATCATATCCAACAGATGCATGAAACCCTCATCCGCAACAACGAGTTGATGGAACGCTCCAATGATCTTGCTGCTCAAACCCTTAAGGCTCGTGGCAAGCATCCCAAGTGATCACACCTCCCCTTCCAATCTTGAAAAACTATGTTTCTTTTGTGTTGATGTTTTGAACAATTTGTCTTTTGAACAAGTTTGGTGAATGTCTATAATAACCGTACTTTGGTTCTTTTGCACTCTATCTTTTATGAATGGCGTTCACTGCTTTTTCTTATCATCTTGTCTAAGAGTTCCTCCCTCTAGTTATGACTTTATACTGCCATGAATTATCACTTGTTCTCCTTTTCGATGATGCCAAAAGGGGGAAGTATAGTTTTGTAGAGATGCGTTCGTTTTAAAGTTATCATAGAAAGCATGTGTTTAGGGGGAATTTCGGCCAAGTCCAAAGGACGCTAGTACAAGAATAAGTTAGGACGCACTTGAAAAAATGTTTGCATGCTAATCTTCGTCAAAGAACGCTAGAGTGTAGTTCTTCATGATAAAAGCTTTATTTTTGTGCGCATTGTTTAATGAGTTTGTCATCAACAAAAAGGGGGAAGTTGTTGGGACGATATTAAGAACGCCAGTCTTTAATATCTAACCAATAATGAAATTCCCTAGTTTTGATAATGACAAACTCAATTGTATTTAATGTTTGTCCAAGTGCTTATCTCAAGTAAGTCCCAAGGACGCCCATGAGTGAAAAAGGACAACAAGTGAACGAGAGTCCCCAAGTAATATGGACGCACTCCATCAGAATATCCAAAGCTGAACAAGAATGGAGTCCATATGAGATTAGAACGGCGTCCTCATCGAGAAGGGACGCGCGGCTGAAATTGTGCAGAAGTTTAAATTCAAACCAAGGCCGCTCCAACATGATTACATCATTATCGGCCGTAGTCCTCAAAAGGAAGCATCCTATGTTTGGGCACATGCAAATACTTCCAAAGAAGTCGCTTTCAAGAAGATGGTCCCCTGACCACGCGGAGGCTTCCCAAGTAGTGACAGAGTTGACTTCCTCAAGATGCAAATCGCACCGTTGAAGGAAGACGACATATCTTGCAGTAATCTCTGAGGACGCTACAGGACAAAAGTCACCACCACTATAAATATATCTCAAGGGTTATGCATAGTGGTGTGGACTTAGAAGTTTTCTCTTGAGCTCACTCCTGAAGCAATTCAAGCTCAAGAAGATCAAGTGAGCTTGAACCGAGCGAAGAAGAAGTTCAACCACATCAAATCCCAAAACAAGTCAAAAGTGTTAGAAAGAAAGTTTGTCTCTCCCGAAGTATTATGAGAGACGTGAGTATTTAGCTACCTTATAGGAAAGAGTGTTAGGTTATGTGTTAGGTTAAAAGGAGAACTTACTAGTGAGGCTAAGGACGCATATTTAGTCTGAGAGAATTGTAACAGCTCGCCTGTACTCTGTAAGGACTCACTCTAATAAGATAAGGACGGCTATTCGAAAATCCTCCTCCGAGGTAGAGGTTTACCCACAAGACTAGTTGGTCTTAGTGGGGTTCCTCTATAAATCCCAAAGTCCTTTATCTTATGTGTTTTCATACTTATGTCTTTTATTTCCGCTGCACCTAAGGACGCCCTTAACTCCGTTAAGGACACCCAATCAATTGACTTACGATCCAATGATAAGCTGTCTAGATATAACTGTTCTAAGCCTAAGCTTATTAAACTCATTGTTAAAATCATGCAAGAAAGCTATGCTATGAAATAACGACTTGATGAACTTGAATTTGAAAACATTATTGTTGAGTGTGAGAACTGTAACACAGCGTCAAATGAACTAGAGTCCTCACAAGAAGCAACAAAATCCCTTAAAACTGAAATTGTGTGTCTCAAGATGGAGAACGCCAAGCTTAGGGATGAAATCAAAGTTCTACGAAACAATCCTGTGACCGAAACTGTTAAACCTGTTCTTTTTGTCCCTGTTAAGAAAGGACTAAGATATGAGTCTGGATTAAAGAACTCCAATCTAGTGACTTTGAAGCTAGTAAAACAACAAAGCTAGAACTTGAGAGAGAAAAGACCAAGAACCTAGAAGAACGTATTAGAGTCCTGGAAAGTGGTGAAATGGAACACAAGGACTACTATACAAACTCCACAAGCCACAAAATTTATAAGAAAATTACTAAGAGAGAAGGTTCGAAGTCTATGATCCAAAGAAGATGTGATGCGGGGTTAAGGCCGCTTAATGCCCGATCTTCGACGTTCGTGACTCAAATAAGGAAAACACAAGAGTAATGGTCAGAAATGGATTCAAAACGAAAGTGACTCAATGAAAACAATGGAAGCAACGACTCAAGACACAAAACAGACTCGGTGGAAAGACAAACAAATGCAACAAGGAAACAAAGGAAACGACTCAAAGGACTAAGAACAACTCCTAGAAACAACTAGAAGACCCTTGGCTTGAAGAGACAAGAACCCACTAGAATGATCGAGAAACCAACATTTACGATCTCACACAAACAAGGAGCAAGCCTTGTAGCACGAGAAACGGGCTCGACAATGATGATAGGCACCAACCTTCAAGAGATCGACACAAATCAAAGCAAACCAAGCTGCACACACACACACAATTGAAAGCAAATGCTCTTGTTTTCTCTCTATTCAAGGAGAAATGAAATCACAATATTCTGAGTTGTCTAAATTGAAAATAACACCTAAAAAGCTATTTATATCTCTTGACAAAACACACTTAAACAAATAATAAAATAATGTCTTAAAACTACAAAAATAGTGGCCCATTTGGATAGGCCTGAAATGGGCACACTAAGGCACAAATGCGCGCGCTAGAAGCACACATTCCCGGTGCTTAACGGAGGCACCCGCCCGGTGCCTAAGCGCAGCACTCGCTCGGCGCGCCTTGGATGGACACGCCCACAATGCAGACGGCCTTGGGCTATGGCTCCATGATCTCCCTTGCTTCCTTAGCCACTGAATAGCCACAAAAGTGCTCATCTCTCTTTGAAGCTTCTTGGCTCTAGCACGAGTAAGTGGGCCTTCGAAGAGTGTGGGTGCGCTCGGTGCTGGCTGGCTGGATGATCCCTCATCAACCTCCCCTTCTTGGAAAGGATTCGACCCCGAATCTAACTCTTCATCCACGGCTAAGTAAGGCATAAGGTCAGCGACATTAAAGGCGACGCTCACACCATAATCCCCGGGTAGCTCCAATTTGTAGGTGTTGTCTCCAATTCGTTGTAGCACCTTGAAAGGCCCATCACCTCATGGAGACAGCTTGTTATTTCTTTGCTACGGGAACCGCTCCTTCCTTAGATGAACCCAAACCAAATCCCCCGGCTGGAAATTGACTTGTCGCCGCCCATGGTTGGCACGTTTGGCATTGTATTCGGCCTTTTGCTCTAACCTTGCCTTGGTGCGAGCATGCAGATCCTTAATAAACTCAATGTGCTTCCTGGCATCAAAGCTTTCATTCTCCCTCATTGGAAATGGGGTAAGATCTAAGGGGGTGAGTGGGTTAGTTCCATAAAGACATTCAAATGGAGTAAACTTAGTAGATGAGTTCATGGTTCTATTATAAGCAAACTCCACATGAGGCAAAGCATCTTCCCACAGTTTTATATTCTTTTTAATAATGGTTCTAAGAATAGTAGCTAACGTCCTATTGGTTACTTCGGTCTGCCCGTCAGTTTGAGGGTGACTAGATGTAGAAAATATTAGCTTAGTTCCTAGCTTATTCCATAAAGTCCTCCAAAAATAGCTAAGGAACTTAGCATCCGTATCACTCACTATTGTCTTGGGTATCCCATGCAGCCTAACTATTTCCCTAAAGAATAAGTTAGCTACATTACTAGCATCATCAGTTTTGTGGCACGGCAAAAAGTGTGCCATCATAGAGAATCGGTTAACTACCACCATTATTGAATCCCTCCCCTTATTAGTCCTAGGCAACCCTACTATAAAGTCCATAGTTAAATCCTCCCAAGGGGTTGTAGGCGTAGGCAAAGGGGTGTATAGTCCATGTGGCATCAACCTAGACTTGGCTCTTAAACAATCAACACAATGCCTAACTACATTTTCAACGTCTCTAAGCATATGTGGCCAGTAGAAATGAGCCCTAAGAGTGTGATAAGTCTTATCCCTGACAAAATGCCCCATTAGGCCGCCCTTATGGGCTTCCTCAACCAACAATAAGCGCAAAGAGAAATGGGGAATGCACACTTTATCAACTCGAAACAAAAACCCATCATGAATGTAATATTTCTCATCTGAACCCTTATGCATGCAGCACTTAAAAGGATCACCAAAATCAATATCATGCACATATAATTCACGAATGTAAGTAAAACCTAACACTCTAGAATCCAATGAAACAAGCAAAGCATGGCGACGAGATAAAGCATCGGCTACCACATTGTCATTTCCTTTTTTATATTTTATGACATATGGAAATGTCTCAATAAATTCCATCCACCTACCATGCCTTTTATCCAATTTCTCCTGACTCTTAAAATGTTTCAATGATTCATGGTCAATTTTCAAAACAAACTCTCTAGGCCATAGGTAGTGTTGCCATGTTTTAAGTACCCTAAATAAAGCATACAATTCCTTGTCATAAGTAGAGTAAATCAAACATGCTCCTTTCAATTTTTCAGAGAAGAAGGCTATGGGCTTACCTTCTTGCATGAGGACGCCGCCAGTGTCCATGCCACTTGCGTCGCACTCCACTTCAAAGGGCCTAGTGAAGTCGGGCTATGCTAGCAAAGGTGCTTGCGTCAGTTTCCATTTCAGGGCATTGAACGCCCTCTCTTGCGCCTTCTCCCACTTGAACTCACTCCTCTTCTTAGTAATTTCGGTCAGGGGGCAGCAATGCTGTTGAAATCCTTCACAAAACGCCTATAGAAGCTAGCGAGGCCATGGAAGCTCTTGACTTGGCCAATGGAGGTAGGCGTCAGCCACTCTTGGATAGTTGGATTGCCCTTATCTGGGCTTTGTCCACTTGTAGTCCTTTGGAGCTCATTACAAAACCAAGAAAAGTGACATGATTAGTGCACAATTCACATTTTTTCAAATTTGCATACAAGTGCTCTAACCGAAGTGTAGAGAGTACTTCCCTTAAACGAAATTCATGGTCTTCTAGGGATTTGCTATAAATCAGAATATCATCAAAATATACCACAACAAATTTCCCTATGAATTTTCTAAGCACATAGTTCATTAACCTCATGAATGTACTAGGGGCGTTGGTCACCCCAAATGGCATCACAAGCCACTCGTACAGGCCAAATTTAGTCTTAAATGCCGTTTTCCATTCATCCCCTTCTTTCATTCTGATTTGGTGATATCCACTATTTAAATCTATTTTAGAAAACATAGTGGCACCATGCAATTCATCTAACATGTCGTCCAGCCTAGGAATGGGGTGACGGTACTTTATAGTAATGTTATTAACTGCCCTACAATCTACACACATTCTCCATGATCCATCTTTTTTGGGCACTAACAAAATAGGCACGACACATGGACTCAAACTCTCTCTAATATAACCCTTGTCCAAAAGCTCTTGAACTTGGGTTTGGACCTCATTGGTTTCCTTAGGGCTCATGTGGTAGGCTGGTCTGTTTGGTAATGATGCCCCGGGGATGAGATTGATTTGATGCTCTATCCCTCTAATTGGTGGCAAACCAGCTGGTATCTCATCGGGGAACACATCCTTGTATTCCTCAACAAGCCCCAAAATCCTTGGGGCCAGAGAAGCTTGAGCTCCTCACTCAACAAACTCAACTCTTTACACAAAAGCATGAGTGTTGTTTGCCCATCCAAGTACTCGGCCTCGAGCTCCCTCTTGGAAGCTAAAAGCGCGCCAGAGGGTGGGAGATCGTTAGTTGATCTCGTCTTACCCCGAGCTGTCCCCTTCTTTCCCTCACCATCTGCACTTACCTTACTTACCTTCTTCTTGTCAAACTCCTCAGCCACCTGGGTAGGCGTCATGGGTTTGAGCACTATGTTCTTGCCATTGTGGGTGAAGGTGTTCCGGTTGGTGAATCCATCATGGGTGACTTTTCAATCATATTGCCATGGACGACCGAGCAAAATGTAGCAAGACTGCATAGGAACGACATCACAAAGAGTAACATCCTCGTAATGCCCAAGTTTAATAGAAACATGTGCTTGCTTGTTTAATTTAAGTTCTCCACAATCGTTTATCCAATGCAACTTATAGGGCATGAGGTGTTGAGTTATAGATAATCCAAGTTTTTGTACCATTTCTAGACTAGCAATATTACAAAAACTTGCACTATCTATTATCATATTGCAAACTTTGCCCTTAATCGAGCATCGAGTATGGATTAAATTCTCTCTTTGGTTATCATCACAAGGGCTGGATTTATATGCATGATACGCCTAGCAATTAAGGACTCCCCTGACTCATACTCAATTTCATCATCTACACCATTTTCATGCGATTCATTATCATTAGGCTCATTTTCATGCGATTCTTCATCTTCTTCCTCATATTCATATTGGCCTAAATGATTAATTAGAAGTGTTTTCTTGTTAGGGCAATCTTTCATCATGTGCCCTCTACCTTGGCACTTAAAGCATACAATATCCCTAGCTCTAGAAGAAGAATTAGAGGTACTACCCTTAGGAGCTGCTAAAGCTCCATGATTGTTGCCCTTGTTGTAGGATGGCGTGTTGATGGTGGGAGGCTTGGCTCGGCCAGATTGGTCACCATAGGCGCCGGCTGTGCTTCCCCTCTCCTTAGAATTGACGCCTTCCTTCCCATAAGATGTGGTCTGGCCACGGTTGCCCCTCCATGAATTGGGCTGGTTTCCCGCGCCTCTCCCTCCTTGGTTCCAAGATTTGAACTTTCTCTCTGCTTTCAACGCTAGATGGAAAAGGTCAGTCATAGTAGAGTATGGGTACAAATCAATTTCATTAGCTAAGTATGGATGCAAGATTCGAGGGTACCTCGCCATTGTGGTTTCTTCATCCTCAACCACATTGGCCCTTACCATCGCCACCTGCATGGCGTTGAAGCACTCCTCAGCTCCCATCGAACCTTGTCTTAGGTTCTCCAGCTGTTGCCTCAGCTCGCGTGCATAGTGTTGGGGCACAAACCGGCCTGTCATCAAGGGTTTCATTTGCTCCCATGTGTTGATTGGTAGGTCAAGGGCTCGCCTCCTCTCTTTCATTAGTTTGTCCTACCAGATTAGGGCGTAACCATTGAATTCTAAGGTGGCGAGTTGCACCTTCTTGGCTTTGGGGAAATTGTCGCAATTCCAGACTTGTTCTATCTTGGTCTCCCACTCCATGTACACGTCCGGATCACATTTGCCCTCAAACGAAGGTATCTTCACCTTCACCTTGCCAACAACATCTTGCTCAGGCTCGCGCGGCCTCCTTTGGCTCCGGTCTCCCTCATGACGCCTGAAATAGCATTCCCAAGCCTCATCCTCAAAGAACTCCTCATCAAACTCGTCATAGCACTCTCACGCCCCTAGTTTCTTCTTTGTGCCTGAAACGCTTAGAAAGCATTTGTAGGACGAGCCCTCTCTCTTATGGGAGAGGGAAATTGATTAAGGGGCACTCTACGAGTAAAAATGCCGGGAGGGTTAAGATTTACTCCCTTTCTAGTTTGTTGTTGTTGTTGTTAGTTGAACATGGAGGCCAAGTTAGGATCCACGGTCTGATTGTTGGATGGATCGATATCTTGAGGGTCTTCACCATGGTTAGGGTCAGCTGCTTGGGTGGAATGTGGGGATTGGGGGTCTCGGCGTTGGGATTGCCGTTGCTTAGTTTCCACAGCTATCAAACGCCTGGTGATGGTCTCTACGTTTTGGTTAAGTGACCTCAACATATTGAACACCTCCGATGGGATTGGCTCCGAACTATGTGAAGTTGCTTCTTACTGCGACATGGTAACAACAAACACACTAGAACAAACTCGTTAGGCTAAGATTAATCCAAAACAAGCTCGCTAGTGTTTCGCTCGCTCTCACTCTCTTGTGTGCGATGAGCTCGTTGTTTCAATCTACTCTGAGAAGGGTCAAAATCAAGTTCAGATTAGTGACAATACCACATGAGAAAGAAAGTTCAGATTTGAGGAAAAGAAGAAAGAAAAGAAGACTCGATTATAAACAAAGATGAAATGGAAAGACAAGGAAGAGATCAACCTGATTAAGTCCTTTTCACCTTGAATTCTTTAACCAAGTGCGACTTCGAATGGTTTGTTAGGTGAGGATAAGGATGGCTCTTTTGTGGAGGTAGGTCTCTTCAAATGGCGTCCAAAAATGAAAAGGAGAGAAGAAACAATGCTTGCACTTGAATGAAATACACTTAGATTATCCTCTAGTATGAAATGCAACTTAATGTATGAAACGTAAGAGATATTTCTGATTTTCGATTTTTTTTTTACTCGTTTGTTTTTATTCTCTTTTCTTCTTCTTCTTTTTTTAATCAGAAATAATTACAAGAATAATCACAAAATAAAATACTAATGTAAGATATGAATATTATGTGCAGGAATGAGGTGAATTTTGGACGTTGGGGGGTTGTGGGTTGAATCGGTCTCAAGGCTGAATTGTTCGTGGTGGGGTATGAATTTGGACGTTGGGAGAGTGTGGGAATGGATTTGAATGGGTCTTGCTACTTTGTAGGAGGTGGTGTAGCTTTTGTGGCTGAAATGGAGGTTGTTAGAATCTTTGAACTAGTCAACCTTAAATGTAGAAGGTGAGAAGAGTATTTTGAATTTCTGACTTAATTACATTAAATTAGCTCTTTCTCACTTAATTTAAACGTGGTTGATGGCTCTAGGAGGGTGGTGGACGTTTTTGTGAAGGTGGTGGGAAGGAGGTGGTGTTAGTGACGGTTATTTGAGGTTTAGGGTGTGTTTGGTTGGGCGAAACAAACCACAACACAAGCAACAAATGGTTAGTACTATCAAGTTAATTAAAGCAAAGAAATTAATCAACCTGACCTTGAAGACGTTTCTTTTTGGATTTTTATGGACTCTAATGGTGGATCGACTAGAACACAAGAAGAACGTCTACAACGAAGCTCTGATACCAATTTGATGCGGGGTTAAGGCCGCTTGATGACCGATCTTCAACGTTCGTGATTCAAACAAGGAAAACACAAGAGTAATGATCAGAAATGGATTCAAAACGAAAGTGACTCAATGAAAACAATGGAAGCAACGACTCAAGACACAAAACAGACTCGGTGGAAAGATAAACAAACGGAACAAGGAAACAAAGGAAACGACTCAAAGGACTAAGATCAATTCCTAGAAACAACTAGAAGACCCTTGGGTCGAAAAGACAAGAACCGACTAGAATGATCGAGAAACCAACCTTAACGATCTCACACAAACAAGGAGTAAGCCTTGTAGCACGAGAAAGGGGCTCGTGAATGATGATAGGCACCAACCTTCAAGAGATCGACACAAATCAAAGCAAACCAAGCTGCACACACACACAATTGAAAGCAAATTCTCTTATTTTCTCTCTATGGAAGGAGAAATGAAATCACAATATTCTGAGTTGTCTAAACTGAAAATAACACCTAAAAAGATATTTATGTGTCTTGACAAAACACACTTACAACAATAATAAAAATAATCTCTTTGATGGATCGTAAGTCAGTTAATGAGGGCGTCCTTAACTGGGTTAAGGGCGTCCTTTAGTGCAGCGGAAAATAGACTTAACAGAATACAAGATAAGTGGACACGAGTATTTATAGAGGAACCCCACTAAGACCAACTAGTCTTATGGGTAAACCTCTACCTCCGTTGGAGGAGTTTCAATAGCCGTCCCTTATCTTATATAGAGCGAGTCCTTACAACTTAGGCGAGTCGTTACACTTCTCTGAGCTAAGCGTCCGTCCTTAGCCTCACTAGTAACACTCCTTTCAACCTAACAAGTAACCTAACACTCTTAGCTATAAGGAAGCTATCACTCACGTCTCTCACGGTTCGTTGTGAGAGACAAACTACAACTCTAATTGATTTGTGGTTTGTTTTGGATTTGATGTGGTTGGACTTTCTTTCTCTTGCTTCAAGCTCACTTGATCTTCTTGATCTTCGTTCGTGTTCTTGAATGCTTCGGGAGAGCTTAAGAGAAAGTCTTAAAAGTCCACTCTTGCACACCCACATCTCTACCGCTATGCATACTCCTTGGAGAGTATTTATAGCGGAAGTGATTCTTGTCCTCTAGCGTCCTTTGAGACTTGGCAGGATCCTCGATCTTTGGTCAACGGTGCGATGAGCGTCTTGAGGAGGTCAACTCTGTTGATGCTTGGGAAGCCTCCGCGTAGGTAGGGGACCATTGCTGGGAAAGCGACGTCTTTGGCATTGTCTACACGTGCCCAGACAAAGGAAGCTTCCTTCTGAGGACTAAGGCCGGACGATGATGTAATCATGTTGGGGCGGCCTTGATTTGAATTTGAACTTCGTCCGTATTTTGGCGCGCGTCTCTTCTTGATGAGGACTCCGTCCTATCTTGCGCAGGGACTCCGCCAATTACGTTTAGCTTTGGAAGTTCTGGTAACATGCGTCCCTACAGCATAGGGACTGCTGTTCACTTGTTGTCCTTTTCGCTCATGTGCGTCCACTGGACTTACCTGAGATCAAAACTTGGACAACTTATCAAATACATTTGAGTTTGTCATTATCAAAACAAGGGACGATTATTATTGGTTTGGATATTAACGACTGACGTCCTTAATATCGTCCCAACAATTTCCCCCTTTTTGATGATGACAAACTCTTTCAAATAATGCACACAGAAGTAAAGCTTTTAGCATGAGGAACTACACTTTGATTTTCTTTTCAGCTTAGATTGGCATGCAACACATTCTTTTAAGTGCGTTCTATTTTATTCCTAACTAACGACCTTTTGACTTGGCCGAAATTCCCCCTGAACACATGCTTTCTATGATAACTTAAGGACAATCGCATCTCTGCAAAACTATACTTCCCCCTTTTGGCATCATCGAAAAGGAGAACAAGTCGAAAAGCATGCAAGCACAAAGTCATAACTAAAGAAAGGTACGCTTAGACAAAATGAAGCACAAATGTAGTGAATGGCATTCAGAATGAGAAACGAGAACGTTCATTACAGACATTCACAACAAGTGTTCAAAACGGGGACAGCGTCCCATTGTCTTAACAAAAACTCAAGAAATGATAAATTGTTTCAGGGTTAGAGAGGGGGGGAGGTGATCATTTTCTGGGACGCTTGCCAAGGGCTTTGAGGTGTTGCTCCTGAAGATGGTTGTTCTGGGCAAGGAGCTCGTTGTTGCGCTCAAGAAGGTCTGTGTGGACGTGAAGTGTGTCGTGAACCTGCTGAATTAGATCAATCATGATGCACTGGTTCTCGATCATTATGCCCATCAGATACTTCATAGAGTGCCTCTCCGCCTCATCAGGGACGCTCATACCATCGAGCTCGTCCTCGTCATCAGCAGCGTCCTCAACTGGCGTCCCAACTACTTGGACATTTTCAGCTTCGTGATCTCCTTCTCCAGGTTCAGCAGCAGCAGCAGCTTGAGCTCTCCTCTCAGCTTCGGCTTTCCTTTCAGCCTCTTTCCGTTCCTTGTCCAGTTGGCGCTTAACGGACGGAAGGGGCTCATCACACCTGAGTTTCCCAACTGGAGGGAGTGTAATTTGCCTGACGTCCCAATGAATGCCAAAGGAACGCTCTTGTTTAGAAGCATAGAGTCCCTGCTGCTTCAGAATTTGCTTGACCAAGCCGGGGAAAGGAAGAGAGTGCCTGCCTCCTGTGCACTTGCCCATGTGTTCCAAGATTACTCGGGGCAAGTTTATCGGCTTGCGTTCCAAGAAAGCGTCCAAGAGAATACTATCAGTGATCTGAACAATGGACTTCTTCTCTTGGCGGGGGACGACCATGCGCACAATGAAGTGATGCGCAAGGACGCCCGTCTTGGTGAGGCAATGAGCAACTCTGTCCTTAGCAGCTGGCTGTCTCCCATTGAATATTCTGTTGAGGATTTCATCTTGGGAGAAACGGCCAAAGTTTTTGCACGGCAGATCGTGCAGAGCATCTTGCGGAGAAGGACGCAGGCCTAGCATTTTGCGGACGGTGCCCTCAGCAACTGAGTACTCGTCCCCATCGATTTCAAAAGTCCCCTGAGGCTTCCCGTTTACTTCTGTGATTTCGAACTTTGAGTAGAAACGGAGAACCTCATCAGGGTCAACATCAGCGGCCTCAGCGCCCAAGTGCGTCCAACCCTGGAACTCAAGAAGATCCAAGAACTCTTGGCGCTGGTTCTCTGCCAGAAACTCGGCGGTGAAGAGGAGCGGCGATAGGATTTTCTTGAAGCGTTTCTGCTTGGAGCCATTGCTCACGATCACTTCATCACCACCATCTTCTTCATCTCCATCTCCCTCCTCTTCCTCAGGTTCCTCATCCTGGGGAGGGGCGTCCTCGTCATCGGAGGCTTCGTTCCGTTGTTCTTGTGAGTGCTCCAAAAGCCAAGATTCGCACTGCTCCTCCTCCGTCTCCTCCTAAGCCTCACTCTCCACGTCCTCCCCCTCCTCCTCCTGCTGAAATTGAGGAGGGAGAACAAGTCCAAGGGACGCTCTCTATAGAGGTCCCTCAAGAGTCCATTGCTAAGACTCCTCCACCGTAGTTGTCATGGACGACTCACCCGCAAAGAAGCCTCCTCCTGCTGCTACTAAGGCTTCATCTCAAGTGACTGCTCCAAAAGTCAAGATTCGCACTCCTCCTCCTCCGTCTCCTCCTAAGCCTCGCTCTCCACCTCCTCCCCCTCCTCCTCCTGCTGAAATTGAGGAGGGAGAACAAGTCCAAGGGACGCTCTCTACAGAGGTCCCTCAAGAGGTCCCTCAAGAGTCCATTTCTAAGACTCTTGCTCCAGTCGCCCGTGTGGAAGTGGGGGCGTCCGGAGAAAAGGACGCTGAAATGGCCGAGCCCTCTTAACATCAAGAGGACAAGGCCTTAGATGAAGAAGGAGATCCTCAAGATGAGAATAATGATGATGAGAACGGCGATGGAGAGGACGCCGGGAACAACGTGATTATGACCGGGAACGGCAACAAGAAGAAAAGGTTGAAGAAGATATTAGGATCATTGTTGTTTGATGCAGAGTTCTTGCGCTCCAATGACCGGACAGAATTTCTGGAGCTGCTTCAATTTCAGGGTTGGACGCAGCTTGGAGCTGAAAGTGCCACTGTGGACCCTAACCAAGTGAAACTTTTCTACTCAAAATTTGAAGTTTCCGAAGTTAAAGGGTAGCCGCAGGGGACGTTCACTATCAACGACGATGAGTACTCCATTGTTGTGGCCTGTGGGTACCATTCGCAATATGCTCAGTCTTCATCCTTCGACCCCTGACGCTCTTCATGACTTCCCTTGCAAGAATTTTGGTCGTTTCAATCAAGAAGAGATCTTTGACCACATTTTCCAAGGGAAACCGCCTCTCGCCAAAGACCGGGTCGCTCATATGCTCTCCAAGACAGGAGTCCCTGCGTATCACTTCATTGTGCGCATGGTCGTCCCTCGTCAAGAGAAGAAGTTCATTGTCTAGATCACTGACAGTATTATATTGGACGCCTTCTTGCGACGACAGCCTATCAATCTTGCGAGAGTCATCCTTGAGCACATGGGGAAGTGCACAAACAGTAGACATTCTCTTCCCTACCTTGCTCTGGTTTAAGAATATCATGGCGCAACAGGACCTATATGAGCCAAAAGAGGAAAGGACGTTTGGCACCCATTGGGACGTCAGGTAGATCACAAGGCCTCCCGTTGGGAAAATGAGATAAGATGAAGAGCTCCCCTCGGTGAGGAAACAAAGGGCTAGGGAGAAAAAGGAAGCTGAGTTGAAGGCTGCTGCCGAGGCTGCTAATGCTGATGAAGGCAAAAATAATCAAGTTGTAGGGACGCCAGCTGAGCCTGATGCGGAAAATGAAGAGCTAGAGAACGTTCTTCAAATGGCTGAAGGGTACTCGAACAAGGAACTACTGGGGATGATGATCAACAACCAATGCATGGTCATCGATCATATCCAACAGATGCATGAAACCCTCATCCGCAACAACGAGTTGATGGAACGCTCCAATGATCTTGCTGCTCAAACCCTTAAGGCTCGTGGCAAGCATCCCAAGTGATCACACCTCCCCTTCCAATCTTGAAAAACTATGTTTCTTTTGTGTTGATGTTTTGAACAATTTGTCTTTTGAACAAGTTTGGTGAATGTCTATAATAACCGTACTTTGGTTCTTTTGCACTCTATCTTTTATGAATGGCGTTCACTGCTTTTTCTTATCATCTTGTCTAAGAGTTCCTCCCTCTAGTTATGACTTTATACTTCCATGAATTATCACTTGTTCTCCTTTTCGATGATGCCAAAAGGGGGAAGTATAGTTTTGTAGAGATGCGTTCGTTTTAAAGTTATCATAGAAAGCATGTGTTTAGGGGGAATTTCGGCCAAGTCCAAAGGACGCTAGTACAAGAATAAGTTAGGACGCACTTGAAAAAATGTTTGCATGCTAATCTTCGTCAAAGAACGCTAGAGTGTAGTTCTTCATGATAAAAGCTTTATTTTTGTGCGCATTGTTTAATGAGTTTGTCATCAACAAAAAGGGGGAAGTTGTTGGGACGATATTAAGAACGCCAGTCTTTAATATCTAACCAATAATGAAATTCCCTAGTTTTGATAATGACAAACTCAATTGTATTTAATGTTTGTCCAAGTGCTTATCTCAAGTAAGTCCCAAGGACGCCCATGAGTGAAAAAGGACAACAAGTGAACGAGAGTCCCCAAGTAATATGGACGCACTCCATCAGAATATCCAAAGCTGAACAAGAATGGAGTCCATATGAGATTAGAACGGCGTCCTCATCGAGAAGGGACGCGCGGCTGAAATTGTGCAGAAGTTTAAATTCAAACCAAGGCCGCTCCAACATGATTACATCATTATCGGCCGTAGTCCTCAAAAGGAAGCATCCTATGTTTGGGCACATGCAAATACTTCCAAAGAAGTCGCTTTCAAGAAGATGGTCCCCTAACCACGCGGAGGCTTCCCAAGTAGTGACAGAGTTGACTTCCTCAAGATGCAAATCGCACCGTTGAAGGAAGACGACATATCTTGCAGTAATCTCTGAGGACGCTACAGGACAAAAGTCACCACCACTATAAATATATCTCAAGGGTTATGCATAGTGGTGTGGACTTAGAAGTTTTCTCTTGAGCTCACTCCTGAAGCAATTCAAGCTCAAGAAGATCAAGTGAGCTTGAACCGAGCGAAGAAGAAGTTCAACCACATCAAATCCCAAAACAAGTCAAAAGTGTTAGAAAGAAAGTTTGTCTCTCCCGAAGTATTATGAGAGACGTGAGTATTTAGCTACCTTATAGGAAAGAGTGTTAGGTTATGTGTTAGGTTAAAAGGAGAACTTACTAGTGAGGCTAAGGACGCATATTTAGTCTGAGAGAATTGTAACAGCTCGCCTGTACTCTGTAAGGACTCACTCTAATAAGATAAGGACGGCTATTCGAAAATCCTCCTCCGAGGTAGAGGTTTACCCACAAGACTAGTTGGTCTTAGTGGGGTTCCTCTATAAATCCCAAAGTCCTTTATCTTATGTGTTTTCATACTTATGTCTTTTATTTCCGCTGCACCTAAGGACGCCCTTAACTCTGTTAAGGACACCCAATCAATTGACTTACGATCCAATGATAAGCTGTCTAGATATAACTGTTCTAAGCCTAAGCTTATTAAACTCATTGTTAAAATCATGCAAGAAAGCTATGCTATGAAATAACGACTTGATGAACTTGAATTTGAAAACATTATTGTTGAGTGTGAGAACTGTAACACAACGTCAAATGAACTAGAGTCCTCACAAGAAGCAACAAAATCCCTTAAAACTGAAATTGTGTGTCTCAAGATGGAGAACGCCAAGCTTAGGGATGAAATCAAAGTTCTACGAAACAGTCCTGTGACCGAAACTGTTAAACCTGTTCTTTTTGTCCCTGTTAAGAAAGGACTAAGATATGAGTCTGGATTAAAGAACTCCAATCTAGTGACTTTGAAGCTAGTAAAACAACAAAGCTAGAACTTGAGAGAGAAAAGACCAAGAACCTAGAAGAACGTATTAGAGTCCTGGAAAGTGGTGAAATGGAACACAAGGACTACTATACAAACTCCACAAGCCACAAAATTTATAAGAAAATTACTAAGAGAGAAGGTTCGAAGTCTATGATCCAAAGAAGATGTGATGCGGGGTTAAGGCGCTTAATGCCCGATCTTCGACGTTCGTGACTCAAATAAGGAAAACACAAGAGTAATGGTCAGAAATGGATTCAAAACGAAAGTGACTCAATGAAAACAATGGAAGCAACGACTCAAGACACAAAACAGACTCGGTGGAAAGACAAACAAATGCAACAAGGAAACAAAGGAAACGACTCAAAGGACTAAGAACAACTCCTAGAAACAACTAGAAGACCCTTGGCTTGAAGAGACAAGAACCCACTAGAATGATCGAGAAACCAACATTTACGATCTCACACAAACAAGGAGCAAGCCTTGTAGCACGAGAAACGGGCTCGTCAATGATGATAGGCACCAACCTTCAAGAGATCGACACAAATCAAAGCAAACCAAGCTGCACACACACACACAATTGAAAGCAAATGCTCTTGTTTTCTCTCTATTCAAGGAGAAATGAAATCACAATATTCTGAGTTGTCTAAATTGAAAAGAACACCTAAAAAGCTATTTATATCTCTTGACAAAACACACTTAAACAAATAATAAAATAATGTCTTAAAACTATAAAAATAGTGGCCCATTTGGATAGGCCTGAAATGGGCACACTAAGGCACAAATGCGCGCGCTAGAAGCACACATTCCCGGTGCTTAACGGAGGCACCCGCCCGGTGCCTAAGCGCAGCACTCGCTCGGCGCGCCTTGGATGGACACGCCCACAATGCAGACGGCCTTGGGCTATGGCTCCATGATCTCCCTTGCTTCCTTAGCCACTGAATAGCCACAAAAGTGCTCATCTCTCTTTGAAGCTTCTTGGCTCTAGCACGAGTAAGTGGGCCTTCGAAGAGTGTGGGTGCGCTCGGTGCTGGCTGGCTGGATGATCCCTCATCAACCTCCCCTTCTTGGAAAGGATTCGACCCCGAATCTAACTCTTCATCCACGGCTAAGTAAGGCATAAGGTCAGCGACATTAAAGGCGACGCTCACACCATAATCCCCGGGCAGCTCCAATTTGTAGGTGTTGTCTCCAATTCGTTGTAGCACCTTGAAAGGCCCATCACCTCATGGAGACAGCTTGTTATTTCTTTGCTACGGGAACCGCTCCTTCCTTAGATGAACCCAAACCAAATCCCCCGGCTGGAAATTGACTTGTCGCCGCCCATGGTTGGCACGTTTGGCATTGTATTCGGCCTTTTGCTCTAACCTTGCCTTGGTGCGAGCATGCAGATCCTTAATAAACTCAATGTGCTTCCTGGCATCAAAGCTTTCATTCTCCCTCATTGGAAATGGGGTAAGATCTAAGGGGGTGAGTGGGTTAGTTCCATAAAGACATTCAAATGGAGTAAACTTAGTAGATGAGTTCATGGTTCTATTATAAGCAAACTCCACATGAGGCAAAGCATCTTCCCACAGTTTTATATTCTTTTTAATAATGGTTCTAAGCATAGTAGCTAACGTCCTATTGGTTACTTCGGTCTGCCCGTCAGTTTGAGGGTGACTAGATGTAGAAAATATTAGCTTAGTTCCTAGCTTATTCCATAAAGTCCTCCAAAAATAGCTAAGGAACTTAGCATCCGTATCACTCACTATTGTCTTGGGTATCCCATGCAGCCTAACTATTTCCCTAAAGAATAAGTTAGCTACATTACTAGCATCATCAGTTTTGTGGCACGGCAAAAAGTGTGCCATCTTAGAGAATCGGTTAACTACCACCATTATTGAATCCCTCCCCTTCTTAGTCCTAGGCAACCCTACTATAAAGTCCATAGTTAAATCCTCCCAAGGGGTTGTAGGCGTAGGCAAAGGGGTGTATAGTCCATGTGGCATCAACCTAGACTTGGCTCTTAAACAATCAACACAATGCCTAACTACATTTTCAACGTCTCTAAGCATATGTGGCCAGTAGAAATGAGCCCTAAGAGTGTGATAAGTCTTATCCCTGACAAAATGCCCCATTAGGCCGCCCTTATGGGCTTCCTCAACCAACAATAAGCGCAAAGAGAAATGGGGAATGCACACTTTATCAACTCGAAACAAAAACCCATCATGAATGTAATATTTCTCATCTGAACCCTTATGCATGCAGCACTTAAAAGGATCACCAAAATCAATATCATGCACATATAATTCACGAATGTAAGTAAAACCTAACACTCTAGAATCCAATGAAACAAGCAAAGCATGGCGACGAGATAAAGCATCGGCTACCACATTGTCATTTCCTTTTTTATATTTTATGACATATGGAAATGTCTCAATAAATTCCATCCACCTACCATGCCTTTTATCCAATTTCTCCTGACTCTTAAAATGTTTCAATGATTCATGGTCAATTTTCAAAACAAACTCTCTAGGCCATAGGTAGTGTTGCCATGTTTTAAGTACCCTAAATAAAGCATACAATTCCTTGTCATAAGTAGAGTAAATCAAACATGCTCCTTTCAATTTTTCAGAGAAGAAGGCTATGGGCTTACCTTCTTGCATGAGGACGCCGCCAGTGTCCATGCCACTTGCGTCGCACTCCACTTCAAAGGGCCTAGTGAAGTCGGGCTATGCTAGCAAAGGTGCTTGCGTCAGTTTCCATTTCAGGGCATTGAACGCCCTCTCTTGCGCCTTCTCCCACTTGAACTCACTCCTCTTCTTAGTAATTTCGGTCAGGGGGCAGCAATGCTGTTGAAATCCTTCACAAAACGCCTATAGAAGCTAGCGAGGCCATGGAAGCTCTTGACTTGGCCAATGGAGGTAGGCGTCAGCCACTCTTGGATAGTTGGATTGCCCTTATCTGGGCTTTGTCCACTTGTAGTCCTTTGGAGCTCATTACAAAACCAAGAAAAGTGACATGATTAGTGCACAATTCACATTTTTTCAAATTTGCATACAAGTGCTCTAACCGAAGTGTAGAGAGTACTTCCCTTAAACGAAATTCATGGTCTTCTAGGGATTTGCTATAAATCAGAATATCATCAAAATATACCACAACAAATTTCCCTATGAATTTTCTAAGCACATAGTTCATTAACCTCATGAATGTACTAGGGGCATTGGTCACCCCAAATGGCATCACAAGCCACTCGTACAGGCCAAATTTAGTCTTAAATGCCGTTTTCCATTCATCCCCTTCTTTCATTCTGATTTGGTGATATCCACTATTTAAATCTATTTTAGAAAACATAGTGGCACCATGCAATTCATCTAACATGTCGTCCAGCCTAGGAATGGAGTGACGGTACTTTATAGTAATGTTATTAACTGCCCTACAATCTACACACATTCTCCATGATCCATCTTTTTTGGGCACTAACAAAATAGGCACGACACATGGACTCAAACTCTCTCTAATATAACCCTTGTCCAAAAGCTCTTGGACTTGGGTTTGGACCTCATTGGTTTCCTTAGGGCTCATGTGGTAGGCTGGTCTGTTTGGTAATGATGTGATACGGGGTTAGCCGTGTGGATGCCCGATCTTCGACGTTCACGACTCAACAAGGAAAACACAAGGAAACAATGGTTAGAATTGAATGGAACGAAACTGGAAATGATGAACTCGACTCAACAAGAGGAAAAACGACACAACAAAGAAGCAAACAGAAATGAAGAAACGAAAAGGGAAATTGATAGAAACGACGAGAAGGATAACCCTTCGAGACAACTATTAAACCCCTGGTATGTATTTCAACCAGAATCCTAATAGAATGGACGAAGAACCAACCTTGTACAATCCTACACAACAAGGCGACACCTTGAAGCACAGGAAGGGGGCTCGTGATCGTTGATAAGCACCAAGCTTCGTAGAGGATTGACACAAATCAAACAAACCAAGCTGCGATTCACACACTCAATGAAGCAAAGCTTCAAACTCTCTCTTTTCAAGAGAAAAACGATTTCTATCTTCTGAATTGTCTAAGTGTTCCAAACCATCAAAACAATACTTATATGTCTCACTTCTGGAAATAAAAGAAATAATTAAAAAGGTCTAATTAATTCTAAGATAGATAGGCCCAAAACAGCATAATAGGCCCAAAATGAAACAAACACTCTTGGGTGCCTAAAATAGGCGTCGGTGCCCAAACGAGGCACACTCGCAGCGCCGGTGCCCAAACGAGGCACACCCGCAGCGCCGGTGCCCAATCGCGGCACTCATGCGACGTCGCTTGTGCCTTGGCTCTCTTCATGGGTGGCGCCCACACTTGCTAGGCACACAGCCTTGGCACATGGCTCCATGCTCGCTCTCGCCTCCTTAGCACAAATGAAACACACAAAGGCATGCATTCCACTTTGTAGCTTCTTAGCTCGGGATCTAGTGATTGGCCCCTCAAAGAGTGTTGGGGCGCTTGGAGGAGGCTGACTGGATGATCCTTCATCAACCTCCCCTTCTTGGAAAGGATTCGACCCCGAATCCAAGTCTTCATCAAGAGCAAGGTATGGCGTGAGATCAGCGACGTTGAAAGTTGCGCTTACACCATAATCACCGGGAAGCTCCAGCTTGTATGCATTGTCCCCGATCCTCTTAAGCACCTTGAAAGGTCCATCTCCTCGAGGGGACAGCTTGTTCTTCCTTTGCTCCGGGAATCTCTCTTTCCTCAAATGAACCCACACCAAGTCTCCGGGCTGGAAAACAACGTGGCGCCTCCCATGGTTCGCTCTCCTTGCATTGTACTCGGCCTTTTGCTCCAACTTCAGTTTGGTGCGAGCATGCAATTCCCTAATAAACTCCACATGTTTTCCTGCGTCAAAGTGCTCATTTTCCCTCATTGGCAATGGGGTAAGATCTAGTGGGGTGAGAGGGTTAGTACCATAAACACATTCAAATGGAGTCAATTTAGTAGAAGAATGAACAATCCTGTTATATGCAAACTCCACATGAGGTAAGGCCTCTTCCCACATCTTCAAGTTCTTCCTAATTATGGCCCTAAGAATCGTAGCTAGTGTCCTATTGGTGACCTCGGTTTGCCCATCAGTTTGAGGGTGACTAGAGGTAGAAAACAGCAACTTAGTTCCTAGTTTACTCCATAAGGTTCTCCAAAAGTGGCTAAGGAACTTAGTATCTCGGTCACTAACTATGGTTTTAGGAACCCCATGCAATCTGACTATCTCCCTAAAGAATAATCCAGCCACATTAGTAGCATCGTCGGTCTTATGACATGCTATAAAATGTGCCATCTTACTAAACCTATCCACTACAACCATGATTGAATCCCTCCCCTTCTTAGTCCTAGGCAACCCAACTATAAAGTCCATAGAAAGGTCCTCCCAAGGGGCTGTAGGCGTGGGCAATGGTGTGTAAAGTCCATGTGGCATAAGTCTAGATTTAGCCCTAAGACAGTCCATGCATCTTTTAACTACATTCTCAACATCCCTAAGCATGTGTGGCCAATAGAAATGAGTCCTAAGAGTGTGATAAGTTTTGTCCCTCCCAAAATGCCCCATTAGGCCGCCCCTATGGGCTTCCTCAACAAGCAGCAAACGCAATGAACAACGAGGTATGCAAACTTTATCAACTAGAAAAAGAAAGCCATCATGCAAATAGTATTTCTCAACACAATTCTTTTCAAGACAAGCCTTAAACGCATCACCAAAATCAAGATCAGTTTCATATAACTCACGAATATAAGTAAATCCTAATACTCTAGAGTCTAATGAAACAAGCAAAGTGTGGCGTCTAGACAAGGCATCAGCTACAACATTATCTTTTCCTCTTTTAAACTTAATCACATAAGGGAATGTTTCAATGAATTCCATCCATCTACCATGCCTCCTATCCATTTTATCTTGACTTTTAAAGTGTTTCAAGGATTCATGGTCAGTTTTAAGCACAAATTCCCTAGGCCAAAGATAATGCTGCCATGTTTTAAGCACTCGATACAAAGCATACAACTCTTTATCATAGGTCGAGTAGTTTAAACATGCACCTTTTAATTTCTCAGAAAAGAAGGCGATAGGTTTACCTTCTTGCATAAGCACGCCCCCTATGCCGACTCCACTTGCATCACACTCCACCTCAAACGGTCGTGTGAAGTCAGGCAACACCAATAGCGGGGCTTGCGTCAACTTCAGCTTGAGAGTCTCGAAGGCTCTCTCCTGGGCACGCCCCCACTTGAACTCACTTCTCTTCTTTGTAATTTCTGTCAATGGGGCTGCAATGGTGCTAAAATCCTTGACAAACCTCCTATAGAAGCTCGCCAGCCCATGGAAACTCCGCACCTGGCCAATAGTAGTTGGCGTGGGCCACTCGTTTATGGCCTTGATCTTGGCCTCATCCACTTGCAATCCCTGCGAGCTAACCACAAAACCAAGAAAGGTAACAGTAGTAGTACATAACTCACACTTTTTCAAATTCGCAAACAAGTGTTCAAGACGCAAGGTATTAAGCACATCTCTCAAATGACACTCATGCTCCTCTAGGGACTTACTATACACTAATATGTCATCAAAATAGACCACTACAAATTTCCCTATATAATGTCGCAATACATGGTTCATGAGACGCATGAATGTACTAGGGGCGTTCGTGAGCCCGAATGGCATAACGAGCCATTCATAGAGACCAAACTTGGTCTTGAAGGCTGTTTTCCACTCGTCCCCCTCCCTCATACGAATCTGGTGGTATCCACTTTTTAAATCAATTTTTGAGAAAATGGTGGATCTATGCAGTTCGTCTAGCATATCATCAAGACGAGGAATGGGGTGCCTATACTTTACCGTGATGTTATTAATGGCCCTGCAATCGACACACATTCTCCATGTGTTGTCTTTCTTGGGTACTAATAACACCGGTACAGCACAAGGGCTCATACTCTCCCTAATGTATCCCTTATCCAAGAGCTCTTGGACTTGGGATTGGACCTCTTGGGTCTCTTGGGGGTTCATACGGTAAGCTGGCCTGTTTGGCAAAGACGCCCCGGGAATGAGATCAATTTGATGCTCGATTCCTCTAATTGGGGGTAGGCCAGCCGGTATCTCGTCGGGGAATACGTCCTTGTACTCCTCGATGAGCCCCAAAATGCGTGGGGGCAGTGAAGCTCGAAGCTCTTCACTTAACAAGCTCAGCTCCTTGCATAAGAGCATAAGCGTTGTTTCCCCATCCAAAAACTCGTCTTCCAGCTCCCTCTTGGAAGCCAAAAGAGCGGAGGGAGGTGTAGGGCTGAGAGGTTGGCTCGTCTTACCCCGAGCTTTCTCTTCCTTCCCATTCTCTCCCTCAAGGTCAGAACATACCTTCTTACCTTGACGCTTCCGATCCCACTCCTCCGAGACCTGCGTAGGCGTCATGGGCTTAAGGACTATGGTCTGGCCGTTGTGGGTGAAGGTGTTTCGGTTGGTGAATCCATCGTGCACAACCTTCCTGTCGTATTGCCATGGACGACCTAATAGAATATGACAAGCCTGCATAGGTACTACATCACAAAGAACATTATCCTCATAACGTCCTAGTTTAATAGAAACCTTTACTTGCCTTTGCACTTTCAATTCACCACAGTCATTCATCCAATGCAACTTATAGGGTCTAGGGTGATGAGTCATAGGTAATTGCAGTTTGTTAACCATCTCTAAGCTAGCAATGTTACAACAACTACCACTATCTATGATCATGTTACAAACCTTCCCTTTAATCAAGCACCTAGTATGAAACAAGTTCTCTCTTTGATTATCATCGCATGCTTGTGGTTTAATATGCAATGTCCTCCTAGCAATAAGAGATTCACCAGATTCATACTCAATTTCATCTTCAACATTATCATTTTCATGCAAATCATCATTAGGCTCGTTTTCATGCTCACTTTCAGATTCATATTCACCTAAATGATTGATTAAAAGTGTTTTCTTGTTAGGGCAATCTCTTGCATAATGTCCTCTACCCTGGCACTTAAAGCACACAATATCTCTAGTCCTAGACGAAGAGTTACAGGTAGGATTACTCCCCTTTGGAGCTGCTGAAACCCCACTAGAATTGCCCTTGTTGTATGGTGAAGGCGTGGAGCTTGTGGCCTGTTTGGCTCGTCCAGCTTGGTCTCCTTGACCGCCGGCTGCATTGCTCCTCTCCTTTTGGTGCGAGGCCTCCTTCCCATACGATCCGCCTTGCTGGCCACGGCTCCCCCTCCATGATTGGGGCTGAGTGTTCACGTTCCTTCCTCCCGAGTACCTAGACTTGAATTTCCTTTCTACTTTCAAAGCTAGATGGAAAAGGTCAGTCATAGTAGTGTAGGGATATAAATCAATCTCATTTGCCAAATAAGGATGCAAGATACGAAGATACCTGGCCATGGTGGTCTCTTCATCCTCAACCACATCAGCCCTTACCATCGCCACTTGCATGGCATTGTAGCACTCCTCGGCACTCATGGAACCTTGTTTCAAATTTTCCAGCCGCTGTCTTAGCTCCCGGGCGTAATGTTGAGGTATGAAACGCCCTCGCATCAACGCCTTCATTTGATCCCAGCTGGCTATGGGTGCGTCCAGATTGCGCCTCCTTTCTTTCACCAAGTTATCCCACCATATGAGGGCATAACCGGAGAACTCAAGGACAGCGAGCTGCACCTTCTTGGTCTCGGCAAAGTTGTGGCAGTTCCACACTTGCTCGATCTTGGTCTCCCATTCCATATAGACATCCGGATCACACTTGCCTTCGAAAGCAGGGATCCTCACCTTTATCTTGCCAACTCCGTCTTGCTCCTGCTCACGAGGTCTCATGGGACGCCTATCTCGACCTTCTCGGCGCTCCCTACCTCCCCTTCTTGAGACGCGCTCCCAATTATCCTCCTCCCCGCCCTCATACTCATCATCATAAAGGTCCATATCACTTGGTGATCCTCTTTGGTCCTGAAATCCTTGAAAGCTATTAGCACGATTATGCTCATCCCGAAGGGGAGTGAGCTGGGAACCAAAAGGCACTCTTCTAGGAAGATTGCCCGAGGAATTACGCAATGGATTAGAGTTATGAGGCACTTCCCTGGTTTGGTTTTGGAAACCATGTTGTTGTGATGTGGACGCCAAGTTAGGGTCCGTGTTGTGGGCGTTTTGGTCCTGGCCATCGCCGGTGCCTTGTTGGTGTGCCGCTGAATCGGTGCCCAAGGCTACGCTTGGCATGGGTGGAGGCAACGCCAAGGCTCTCGTCTCCAAAGCCGTCATCCTAGAATTGAGGCGTGTGATGTTGCTGTTGAGTGAGGTCAACAACTTGAACACCTCGGGGTGGATTGGCTCAGGGCTCTTGGGTGTGTTGGTGTTATCACTACTTTCGTTAGACATTCTGCACAATCAGCAAAAACACTTTACAAGCAAACTTGTCAAGTTAGTTTAATCCAAATCAGCCTCTCAAGTGTTTCACTCGCTCTCACTCTCGGTGTGTGATCGAGCTCGTTGTTTCAATCTGCTTGAAATGATCAACAACTCAATTCAAAGATTAGTAAACAACAATTCACGAGAAGATGAAGGCTGGGGAAGAAACGTCCAAGAAAAGAAGACTCAAATGTGTTTAAGAATGGAGATGAATAGAGAAAGAGAACAAACCTCGATTAAGCTTCTCTCACCTTGATTTCCGTAACCAAGTATGAACTTGGAGTGGTTTGTTTAGGTGAGGGTAGGCTGAAAGTGTAAGGTTCGAAAGCTTCTCCAATGGGATCGTCTAACTCAAGAGATGAAGAGGGAAGATGATGATATGTCGCACACCTTAATTACACTTGGAGTGGTTCGTTTTTTTTTTTTTTTTTTTTTTTAATCAGAAATAATCAGAAAATACAAATAATTTCGAAATTGAAATAAAATGCTATTCTAAGGTGCAAAATAATTTGCTAGAAATGAGGAGAGGTGGCGATTTGAGTTTGAAATGTTGGTGGCTGAAATCCCTTGATTTTAGGAGAAGGAATAGGCTGGAGGATGGGTGGTTGGGCGTGGCTTTTGATTTCAAATGAGCTGAATGGGTTCTCCTTGATATTAGGAGGTGGGTGTGGGAAATTTGTGGCTGGGATATGGTTTGTTGTTGGTCAACCTTAAAAATAGGAATCAGCTTAGGATTAATTCAAATTTGAATTAATTAAATCAGATTTATGACTCCAATTTAATTAAAACAAATCGGCTGACTTAATCAAGGTGGTGGTCGAATTTGTGGGGGTGGTGGGCGGATTTTGTGAAGGTGGTGGGGCGTTGGTGGTTGTGGTGGCTGAGGGGACGATTTTTCTTGGCTAAAGGTGTAATTGGCTAGGCAAAACAAACCACTGCGCAAGAACAAACCGATTAGTACTTTCAAGTTCAGATTAAAGAGAGTTGATTAATCGAACCTGATCTCCGGAGGACTCTTTTTGGTATTTTGTAGACTCTTTTGATGGGAACGAAAAGAACGTCGTCAACGCAGCTCTGATACCACTTTGATACGGGGTTAGCCGTGTGGATATCTTCGACGTTCACGACTCAACAAGGAAAACACAAGGAAACAATGGTTAGAATTGAATGGAACGAAACTGGAAATGATGAACTCGACTCAACAAGAGGAAAAACGACACAACAAAGAAGCAAACTGAAATGAAGAAACGAAAAGGGAAATTGATAGAAATGACGAGAAGGATAACCCTTCGAGACAACTATTAAACCCCTGGTATGTATTTCAACCAGAATCCTAATAGAATGGACGAAGAACCAACCTTGTACAATCCTACACAACAAGGCGACACCTTGAAGCACAGGAAGGGGGCTCGTGATCGTTGATAAGCACCAAGCTTCGTAGAGGATTGACACAAATCAAACAAACCAAGCTGCGATTCACACACTCAATGAAGCAAAGCTTCAAACTCTCTCTTTTCAAGAGAAAAACGATTTCTATCTTCTGAATTGTCTAAGTGTTCCAAACCATCAAAACAATACTTATATGTCTCACTTCTGGAAATAAAAGAAATAATTAAAAAGGTCTAATTAATTCTAAGATAGATAGGCCCAAAACAGCATAATACGCCCAAAATGAAACAAACACTCTTGGGTGCCTAAAATAGGCGTCGGTGCCCAAACGAGGCACACTCGCAGCGCCGGTGCCCAAACGAGGCACACCCGCAGCGCCGGTGCCCAATCGCGGCACTCATGCGACGTCGCTTGTGCCTTGGCTCTCTTCATGGGTGGCGCCCACACTTGCTAGGCACACAGCCTTGGCACATGGCTCCATGCTCGCTCTCGCCTCCTTAGCACAAATGAAACACACAAAGGCATGCATTCCACTTTGTAGCTTCTTAGCTCGGGATCTAGTGATTGGCCCCTCAAAGAGTGTTGGGGCGCTTGGAGGAGGCTGACTGGATGATCCTTCATCATGATGCCCCGGGGATGAGATTGATTTGATGCTCTATCCCTCTAATTGGTGGCAAACCAGCCGGTATCTCATCGGGGAACACATCCTTGTATTCCTCAACAAGCCCCAAAATCCTTGGGGCCAGAGAAGCTTGAGCTCCTCACTCAACAAACTCAACTCTTTACACAAAAGCATGAGTGTTGTTTGCCCATCCAAGTACTCGGCCTCGAGCTCCCTCTTGGAAGCTAAAAGCGCGCCAGAGGGTGGGAGATCGTTAGTTGATCTCGTCTTACCCCGAGTTGTCCCCTTCTTTCCCTCACCATCTGCACTTACCTTACTTACCTTCTTCTTGTCAAACTCCTCAGCCACCTGGGTAGGCGTCATGGGTTTGAGCACTATGTTCTTGCCATTGTGGGTGAAGGTGTTCCGGTTGGTGAATCCATCATGGGTGACTTTTCAATCATATTGCCATGGACGACCGAGCAAAATGTAGCAAGACTGCATAGGAACGACATCACAAAGAGTAACATCCTCGTAATGCCCAAGTTTAATAGAAACATGTGCTTGCTTGTTTAATCTAAGTTCTCCACAATCGTTTATCCAATGCAACTTATAGGGCATGAGGTGTTGAGTTATAGATAATCCAAGTTTTTGTACCATTTCTAGACTAGCAATATTACAAAAACTTGCACTATCTATTATCATATTGCAAACTTTGCCCTTAATCGAGCATCGAGTATGGATTAAATTCTCTCTTTGGTTATCATCACAAGGGCTGGATTTATATGCATGTTACGCCTAGCAATTAAGGACTCCCCTGACTCATACTCAATTTCATCATCTACACCATTTTCATGCGATTCATTATCACTAGGCTCATTTTCATGCGATTCTTCATCTTCTTCCTCATATTCATATTGGCCTAAATGATTAATTAGAAGTGTTTTGTTGTTAGGGCAATCTTTCATCATGTGCCCTCTACCTTGGCACTTAAAGCATACAATATCCCTAGCTCTAGAAGAAGAATTAGAGGTACTGCCCTTAGGAGCTGCTAAAGCTCCATGATTGTTGCCCTTGTTGTAGGATGGTGTGTTGATGGTGGGAGGCTTGGCTCGGCCAGATTGGTCACCATAGGCGCCGGCTGTGCTTCCCCTCTCCTTAGAATTGACGCCTTCCTTCCCATAAGATGTGGTCTGGCCACGGTTGCCCCTCCATGAATTGGGCTGGTTTCCCGCGCCTCTCCCTCCTTGGTTCCAAGATTTGAACTTTCTCTCTGCTTTCAACGCTAGATGGAAAAGGTCAGTCATAGTAGAGTATGGGTACAAATCAATTTCATTAGCTAAGTATGGATGCAAGATTCGAAGGTACCTCGCCATTGTGGTTTCTTCATCCTCAACCACATTGGCCCTTACCATCGCCACCTGCATGGCGTTGAAGCACTCCTCAGCTCCCATCGAACCTTGTCTTAGGTTCTCCAGCTGTTGCCTCAGCTCGCGTGCATAGTGTTGGGGCACAAACCGGCCTGTCATCAAGGGTTTCATTTGCTCCCATGTGTTGATTGGTAGGTCAAGGGCTCGCCTCCTCTCTTTCATTAGTTTGTCCTACCAGATTAGGGCGTAACCATTGAATTCTAAGGTGGCGAGTTGCACCTTCTTGGCTTTGGGGAAATTGTCGCAATTCCAGACTTGTTCTATCTTGGTCTCCCACTCCATGTACACGTCCGGATCACATTTGCCCTCAAACGAAGGTATCTTCACCTTCACCTTGCCAACAACATCTTGCTCAGGCTCGCGCGGCCTCCTTTGGCTCCGGTCTCGCTCATGACGCCTGAAATAGCATTCCCAAGCCTCATCCTCAAAGAACTCCTCATCAAACTCGTCATAGCACTATCACGCCCCTAGTTTCTTCTTTGTGCCTGAAACGCTTAGAAAGCATTTGTAGGACGAGCCCTCTCTCTTATGGGAGAGGGAAATTGATTAAGGGGCACTCTACGAGTAAAAATGCCGGGAGGGTTAAGATTTACTCCCTTTCTAGTTTGTTGTTGTTGTTGTTAGTTGAACATGGAGGCCAAGTTAGGATCCACGGTCTGATTGTTGGATGGATCGATATCTTGAGGGTCTTCACCATGGTTAGGGTCAGCTGCTTGGGTGGAATGTGGGGATTGGGGGTCTCGGCGTTGGGATTGCCGTTGCTTAGTTTCCACAGCTATCAAACGCCTGGTGATGGTCTCTACGTTTTGGTTAAGTGACCTCAACATATTGAACACCTCCGATGGGATTGGCTCCGAACTATGTGAAGTTGCTTCTTACTGCGACATGGTAACAACAAACACACTAGAACAAACTCGTTAGGCTAAGATTAATCCAAAACAAGCTCGCTAGTGTTTCGCTCGCTCTCACTCTCTTGTGTGCGATGAGCTCGTTGTTTCAATCTACTCTGAGAAGGGTCAAAATCAAGTTCAGATTAGTGACAATACCACATGAGAAAGAAAGTTCAGATTTGAGGAAAAGAAGAAAGAAAAGAAGACTCGATTATAAACAAAGATGAAATGGAAAGACAAGGAAGAGATCAACCTGATTAAGTCCTTTTCACCTTGAATTCTTTAACCAAGTGCGACTTCGAATGGTTTGTTAGGTGAGGATAAGGATGGCTCTTTTGTGGAGGTAGGTCTCTTCAAATGGCGTCCAAAAATGAAAAGGAGAGAAGACACAATGCTTGCACTTGAATGAAATACACTTAGATTATCCTCTAGTATGAAATGCAACTTAATGTATGAAACGTAAGAGATATTTCTGATTTTCGATTTTTTTTTTACTCGTTTGTTTTTATTCTCTTTTCTTCTTCTTCTTTTTTTAATCAGAAATAATTACAAGAATAATCACAAAATAAAATACTAATGTAAGATATGAATATTATGTGCAGGAATGAGGTGAATTTTGGACGTTGGGGGGTTGTGGGTTGAATCGGTCTCAAGGCTGAATTGTTCGTGGTGGGGTATGAATTTGGACGTTGGGAGAGTGTGGGAATGGATTTGAATGGGTCTTGCTACTTTGTAGGAGGTGGTGTAGCTTTTGTGGCTGAAATGGAGGTTGTTAGAATCTTTGAACTAGTCAACCTTAAATGTAGAAGGTGAGAAGAGTATTTTGAATTTCTGACTTAATTACATTAAATTAGCTCTTTCTCACTTAATTTAAACGTGGTTGATGGCTCTAGGAGGGTGGTGGACGTTTTTGTGAAGGTGGTGGGAAGGAGGTGGTGTTAGTTACGGTTATTTGAGGTTTAGGGTGTGTTTGGTTGGGCGAAACAAACCACAACACAAGCAACAAATGGTTAGTACTATCAAGTTAATTAAAGCAAAGAAATTAATCAACCTGACCTTGAAGACGTTTCTTTTTGGATTTTTATGGACTCTAATGGTGGATCGACTAGAACACAAGAAGAACGTCTACAACGAAGCTCTGATACCAATTTGATGCGGGGTTAAGGCCGCTTGATGCCCGATCTTCAACGTTCGTGATTCAAACAAGGAAAACACAAGAGTAATGATCAGAAATGGATTCAAAACGAAAGTGACTCAATGAAAACAATGGAAGCAACGACTCAAGACACAAAACAGACTCGGTGGAAAGATAAACAAACGGAACAAGGAAACAAAGGAAACGACTCAAAGGACTAAGATCAATTCCTAGAAACAACTAGAAGACCCTTGGGTCGAAAAGACAAGAACCGACTAGAATGATCGAGAAACCAACCTTAACGATCTCACACAAACAAGGAGTAAGCCTTGTAGCACGAGAAAGGGGCTCGTGAATGATGATAGGCACCAACCTTCAAGAGATCGACACAAATCAAAGCAAACCAAGCTGCACACACACACACAATTGAAAGCAAATTCTCTTATTTTCTCTCTATGGAAGGAGAAATGAAATCACAATATTCTGAGTTGTCTAAACTGAAAATAACACCTAAAAGATATTTATGTGTCTTGACAAAACACACTTACAACAATAATAAAAATAATCTCTTAAAACTAGATATATATAGTGGCCCATTTGGATAGGCACCAACCTAAAGGAGGCACCCGCCTGGTGCCTAAGTGCGGCACTCGCTCGGCGCGCCTTGGATGGACACGCCCACAATGCACTCGCTCGGCGCGCCTTGGATGGACACACGAATAACTAACTCTTTTTAACCAGTGGAAGTGAGAGGATGCCCGTGGATCATCGATAGTGCCGCCTCCAACCATATGACAGAAAGCGAGATCCATCTCACATCTAACTTATATCCAATCTAGTGCCACGGGAGGAACTATCTCGATTGTCTCACAAATTTTTGATTAAGGTGAAAACATGGTTACATTTGAGTCTAAGGAGTACCTCGTCATCAACAAGAAATCAAACCAAGTCATTCTCAAAGGAGTCCGTCAAAACAATGTTTACATCTTCAACCAAGAGTTTAAGCCTCCTTCTAAGTTGTGTCTCTATCTTAACTGAGGACGCTGACCTCTGGAATCAATCTCTTGGTCATGCTGGACTAAGCACTATCCTCAAGCTACACTAACAAATTCTTGTAAGAGGACTTCCCCAAATCGATCTTGAGAAAGCTGAACAATGTGAAGCTTGCATCAAAGTGAAGCAAACAAGATCGTCCTTCAAGTCCAAGAACGAAGTAAGTACGACGAAGCCCTTGGAACTTCTTCATATGGACGTTTGTGGACCCATGAGGACGCAGTGCTACGGTGGAAAGAGGTATATGTACGTTCTCGTAGATGATTTTTCTCGATTCACTTGGGTTCTTTTCTTGGTGTCAAAGGCAGATTGCTTCAAGGTATTCAAAGTCTTCATCAAACAAGTGGAAGTTGCTCTAGGGACGCACTTGAAAGCCATACGTTCAGAGCTCCTGATTCACTCTATTTTTTATAGGTTAACTCTTGTATTTTAGATCTATATTGAGTTTGTTTAGGTTAGAGTTTGTGGTAATTGTAATATCTAGGCCGAAGACACAAGAATTCAAGAATCAAGAGTTTTAAGGCGTTTTGAGCTGTCTACCCGACACCACTTTCTTGCAAAGGCCATATACGGAGCTACAGAGGTCGAATTGACTTGATTCTGGTGCCATTGGAAAGCTAACTTCAAGGGCTTCAATTCATCTGTTTACACCGATGTCAGATTCCAAGCCGAAGATGGTCAAAACAGCCTCCGAAGTGACACTAGAGATTCTGTCGAGATTCCGCGACCGCGGATTGGCCGACGCGACCGCGGTGGCCGCCGAGACGAATTGTTTCTTTCTGTTGCGATAGCGCGGGCGCAGTGGGAGCGACACGACCGCGGTGATGCCAAATCCGAAGCGGGCCGAAATCTTTCTATCTTGTTTCCTTTTCTATCTTTTGCCTCTTTCCTTATCTATCTCGTGGAGCTTGTTCCTTGGGCTATATAAGGAGGAGCCAGCCTTAGGTTTTTAGTATCTTCCTTCATATCTTCTAATTCATAATTCAATTCATCTCTTTTAGTTTGGTTATGGAGAGCTAGTCTCCTAGGGTTTGTTCAAGGGAGAAGCTTTGATGTATGAACTTGTGAGGTTTTGGTAATTGATTTCTATCCTTTGGTTGATATTGATTCTCTTGTGCTTCATCCCATGATCTATGCTTGGTTTTATAAGTCTGGCCAACTTGTTTGATTGACTTAGATCTATTGTTTGAATTAGGATTGGTTGTTGTCTATGCATCTTTCCTATTCTCGAAACAACTCTATTCTAGGACCGTGGACTAGTTTAGGGAAGAGTATTCAATGGTTAAATTATGTATGAGACTCGTAGCTTGATTGCATGATTTGATTTCCTAATATCCTTGTTCTCTATGCTAATTCTAGGTTAAGCGTCCTTGCCTAGGGTTATAGAATTGCTTGGACCGTGGACTTGCGATTGTTAATGATCAGGATAGGAATTAACCATAGGTGTGAATGAAATCAATGGATGAATCTATGATCGAGTGATTGTTTCATGAGTGGATCTTTTGAATGAACCTGCCTCTTATCTATTTGTTTATTTGTTTGTTATTTGTTTCCTAGGTTAGTTTAGTTTAGATATCTCTTTGATTTCCCCCCATATCTTTAGTTGATAATTATATTAATACTAGAAGCCATAGTTCTCTTGGGTTCGACCCCTTACTTGCTTGCTATACTTAGTTTGTTTGTTTGGGTTATTTATCTTTGATCTTGGCATGACGACTTTAGCCGAGTCAGCTCCTGCCTTTTGTGATTAAAAAGAAGTCTCCCACAACTTCTCAACACCAAGAACTCCTCAACAAAATGGTGTTGTGGAAAGGACTATGTTGTTGGCAAGCAGCATCCCCAAGCACTTTTGGGCCGAAGCCATCTCTACTGCCACCTACATCATAAACCGCGTCATGATCCGTCCCCTGCTAAAGAAGACGTCCTACGAGCTGTTGAAGGGGAAGAAACCAAGCATTGCCCATCTCAAAACTTTTGTGTGCAAGTGTTTCCTAGTATTGATCAAGAAGCTCCTTCTAGGACTGAGTCTCCAACTTAATAAGACGTTGCTGAATCAAGTCAACAAGGAGAGTTAAGGCAAGGTGTGGACGCTCTCTCTGAGGGGGAACACACCGAGGAAGAAGCTCAAGATGAAGATGTGGACTCTAATTATACTATTGATCCCCGGTTATCCCAACTCTTTCAAAGGAGTCCCGTCTTTCAACATATCATCTAAGGGATCAGATAATCTCAGACAGATCAAAGGGAGTCCAAACCAAGTCAACTGCAAGCAAGTCCCAGAGTGCAAATATTGCTTTTTGTGTGTTCAACGCTTTTGTGTCCATTGTGTGTTGGGACGCTATCAAGGACGCCTGTGTACTTGGTAGTGTGCCCATACAAACCGTCCCTTAGTTTTGATATGACAAACTCACTTTGATTCTAATAAATTTGTCCAAGTGTTCAGGAACGCCAATTAACAAAGGACAACAAGTGTGTGAGCGTTCCATAGGCTTAGGGACGCCAGCTAACAGGAAGTAAGGACCAGCAAGAGACTACTTGAGAAGGACGGAGTCCCAAGCAAGTAGGAACGCAAGAAAGGAGTCCTTACTCACTAGCCGACAGGATGACATCACTCGACAATATTTGATCATCCAAGGACACGTGGAGACCGATCCTGTAGCGGAGTCCAGCACTACGTGGCGGACGATCCTGTTGCAGAGTTCATCAACACGTGGCGGCCGATCCTGTAGCGGAGTTCATCATACACAGCTGGATACAGGAAGCTTCCTCATCACCGCCATCATACGTGGAGGAAGATCCTGTAGCCACGTCCACCAAGGGCATGATCGTCCCAGAGAAATGACGCCCTTCCCCAAGTCCTATAAATACCCCAAGGCATTTATTGTGACGTTAACGCTTTCAGAGAATATTCAGAGAGAATCAGAGGAAAGCGAATCACTCAAGAACACGAAGAACTAACTCAAGAACTCAAGAACAGTGCTAGGACTTGTGTTAGATCGAGTGAGATTTTGTACCCAAACCACAAAACAGTTTGTAATCAGAAAAACCAAAAAGAGAGAGAGAGTTCTGCGAAGTACTGCAGAACGTAGGAATAGAGTCCTTTAGTAGATTGAACCAGCTTTAGTTGTAGGCTTAAAGGAGTTCTTTACAAGTGAACTTAGGGAAAAGCTAAGTGTCAGAGAACTATAAAGACTCGCCAGTACAACTGTAAGAACGTTCAATATAAAGGAAGAACTATTCAAAAATCCTCCATGGAGGTAGAGGTTTACACTCAAGGACTACTTGGTCTTGAGTGGTTCCTCTATAATTCACTGCGTTCATTACTTACCTGTTTAGTACTTTATTCCGCTGCATTACTCAAGCACGCCCCTTCTCCTCGTAGGGACGCCTAACCAAAGGACTCCTTTACCAAAGTAAAGGACGTCCCTCAGTACTAACGATCCAGCAATTGGTATCAGCGCAGGCGCTCTAGATTCTTACTGAGTTGCAGGTAAAAATGGACATGGAACCTATTGGAATCTCTTTTGTGAAGCCTCCGCGTCTGACGGACGGCAACTTCAACCACTGGAAAACTAGCTTTGAGAACTTCTGCAGAAGCACAAATTATCAATGTTGGAACGTGATCAGAAAAGGTGACCTCAAGGTTCCCGAAGACAAGAAAGACAAAGAGGACGAGTGGGGTCCTGACGAATTTGATAGACACATATTAGGTAGTGTTTTAGGACATGTTTAGTTAGGATTTTTATGGTTTTTGATATAGTTTTAGTTAGTTTTGCTAGTTTTGTTAGTTTGTAGAAAGATTCGGATATCTACACTTTGTTGTGGTTTTTAATTGTAGATGTGAAGACAATAAGTGGAGAGGAGGTGAAGCCAAAGCATTGGAAAAAGCAAGAAGAGAGCCAAGCTATGAGATTAGCCCAAGAGGTGATGGGAAAAGCACACTTGGATCCGGACTATGTATTGGAGTTGTTGTTTCGACACCTCTTGCTTGTAAGGGATGGATCTGGAGCTATGGTGGTCAGATCGATCTGATTTTGGTGTCATTGGAAAACGAACTCGAAGATCTACAATTCATCTTTTTACTCCGAGTCCAAATTCCAACTCGAAGTGGGTCAAAACAGCCTCTGAAGTGATACGTGACGACGAGTGTTGAAAGCGCGGGCAGGAGGTTCCAAAGTGCGCCCACGCTTTAGAGGTGTACCCCGCGCTTCGACACCTGATCGTCTGCCGTGAAAACTCGGGAAGTCAGCGAAAGCGCGCCCGCGCTTTAGGGTCTTGCCGCGTTTCTCCCCGCGTCCGCGAAAATGAGATTTTGTATGGGCTTGGGCTTTTGGGTTGAAACTTGTTTTGGATAATATTTTTAGAAACCTCTTAGATATATTTTTGGATATTAATTTTTAGGTTTTTATATTCTCATAACTCTTGACTTTGGATTGATTATTGAAGACTTGGAGAACAAGAACCCTATGGGAAACAAGCTTTTCAATGTCTTTCAGCAGCTAAATCCCTTTTGCTTAACTAGTTAATTGAAGTTGTGAATGAAGCATTATTGTGAGATTTGATTGTTCTTAATTTTCCTTGACTAGATTGTTTTCTCTATGCTTAAATGAATAAGTTTGATTTAGGGTTTTGTTAGATTGGCCATCTAATTGAATCTCTAGGTTGAATTACAACTAGATCTTTCTAATTACCGGTCGGTGTTAATTAGATCATAAGTAGAACCTTTAATCAATCTAGGACTGGTAGGACTAGTTGATTAGAGAAGAGAATTCAATCGCATGTTATTTGGATGTCTGGTTGCTCTGAGTGCATGTTTCTATTGATACTTGAATCTTAATGCTGTTGTCATGTTGAATCTAGGAGGTCTCCTAGGTTATTTGATAATTAGGGTTGTTAGTACCGGTCGGGCTAATAACTAGAATTGAAGTAGGATTAATAATTCCATGCAGTTGGGTTATTAGCATTCCGAAATAGATTAGTCAAGGTAAAAAGAGAATTTTGATAATCAATGATCAATAATCAAGTTCGCAATGGATATTAACTAGTTGAGCATACTTCTCTCATATTTTACAAATCATCCTTTGCATGTCTAGTTAGTTTAGTTCTTAGATTCATATTCAAAACCCCCCTTTTCTAACTCTGAGTAATACAACAATAAACACTGAAAACCTGAGTCTCTGTGGGATCGACCCTTACTTCCCTACTACATTAGTTGGGTTGTTCGGATTACTTTGATAGGTATTAAGGCGACTAAAATACCGGTATCAAATTGGCGCCGTTGCCGGGGACTCGGTTGTTTTCTTGTGTTTATTGTTTTGTTACTCTTGTGTGGACCTAGCTTAGGGTCCACACCTGTGCTACTAATCTATGGCTTTGTTCAAATGTAAACAGTTTCAGAATGAGCAATTTCATTGGTACTTCGTTAGATTCCAAGATTATATGGATGGACTTGGTGCTCAGGGACTTCATATTAGTATTGGAAGCTTTTGCATGGGCATTATTGAGGGTATGAATCATGAAACTCTTGAGTTGGCTGAATACATGAGCAATGGACGAATTCTATGTATGGAACCTATGGAGTGTTGGGATTTTCTATGTTATATGGGCCGTCAGTGTTTGTTGGTCGGATCATATTCATCAATACTCCAACCTGATGAGGCTTGTGACGTTTCAAGAGCCCCTGAATTAAATACTCAAATGCATGTGGAGGAGCAATTCCCTACACATGAGTTAGGTCAAGATGGTGACTTTGATGTTCCATGTGATGCTACTCATCTCGAGGAGACCATAGATGAGCCTTGTGGAGTTTATATTGCTAAAGAAGAGGCCACCGAACTCAATGAGCCGATTGCATTCCTTCCTATCGCTTATTCATTCGAAGAACCAAGTTTGCAACATGATGAAAATTCTAGGGATTTCTCTGAGTTCATCTTGATTGAAAGTGGTATTTCTGGTAAGAGCTTTGATTCATTTCATACATATATTGAAAAGCCACCACTTGATTCGCATTGGTTCGAGCATATGCCATCATATGAAAATTGGGCTCATAGGTTTGATAAGTTGAAACGGTGTTTGACTGACATGTTATTTAAACTCAACTTATTCTTGTGTTATTAATGTTTCATTAAGATGAGCTCGCAGGTATTTGATAGGTTGTTAAGGGCATTGACAATGTCTAAGCCTGTGAAATTGTGCTCTCGTCAAGCTAACGACGTTAATGAAGCGCTTCTTGGGAGGCAATCCAAGTGATTAGGATAGTTGTTTTTGATTCTTAGTATTAGTTTATTATAGTTTTTTTTTTGTTTTTTGTTTTGTTTTGTTTCTAGTTAGCCCGGCGTACAGGTCTCATAACTCGGGTTGCACATATCATAGCTCGGCCGCCGAGTGCTTCCCACCACCACCTCAAGATCCGGATTACTCGACAACTTGGTTAGTTTTTCTTTTCTCTTTACTTTTACTTTACATTGGGGACAATGTAAAATTTAAGCATGGGGGAAGGGATTGCTTGCTTAGTCTTAGATTGCATTCATATAGTTGCATTTGCATGTTTAATTTCTTATTTTGCATTGATTAAAATTTTGAAAAAATCACAAAAAAATTGAAAAATTGAAAAAATCACAAAAATATTGCATTGTAGGATTCAAATTTCCCTACTTGATCATTTGTCTCTCTAAGTTAAGAGTATTATCTAACCCATGACTAGCTTGTTGGTTGAAGTTTCCTTGGATTGAAGCATGATTCTTAAGTTATTAATC
This sequence comes from Polygonum maritimum, assembly GCA_963924305.1. Lineage (NCBI taxonomy): Eukaryota > Viridiplantae > Streptophyta > Magnoliopsida > Caryophyllales > Polygonaceae > Polygonum > Polygonum maritimum. The sequence continues at coordinate 21,640,908 of OZ002732.1, read as the reverse complement.
TTGATTATAGGATTGAGCATGCATAAGAAGTTGAAATTTTAATTATTTATGAAGTTCTGGACGTATATGCCTTGTGAGATTATTTTGAGCCTTTTATTGCATATTTGCATATTTTTCTTGAGTGTATCGCTTTGATTGCTAGCTCTAGAACTTGCGTTTAGATATCTTTTTCAAGGCTACATTACATGATTTAAATGCATAACATTAAAATGATTGAGGCATGTTCATTAGCTCATATTATCCTTATCTACCCACTACAAGAAAAACGGCATTGGGCGACACAAAATTTTGTCGCCCAATGCCAATTTTGTGTCGCACAAAAGAACAAGCGACAACCAATTTTTTGACGGGAGGTCGTCGCCATAGCCGCGCAGCCATTGACTTTGGGCGTCGGTGAACGATTTTGTCGCACAACCAAAACTTTCACGACAAGGGAGGAGTTTTGCGGTACATGATTTTGTGCGACAAAATCCTGTCTTCGCGGCACAAGGTTTTGTGCTACGAATGGATTTTGTGTCGCCCATATTATTGTGCTACGAATGGATTTTGTGTCGCCCATATTATTGTGCTACGAATGGGTTTTGTGTCGCCCATATTATTGTTCTACGAATAGATTTTGTGTCGCCCATATTATTGTGCTACGAATGGGTTTTGTGTCGCCCATATTATTGTGCTACGAATGGGTTTTGTGTCGCCCATATTATTGTGCTACGAATGGGTTTTGTGTCGCCCATATTATTGTGCTACGAATAGATTTTGTGTCGCCCATATTATTGTGCTACGAATGGGTTTTGTGTCGCCCATATTATTGTGCTACGAATGGGTTTTGTTTCGCCCATATTATTGTGCTACGAATGGATTTTGTGTCGCCTAAATTGTTGTGCTACAGAAGTGCTTTCATCCCCAACAAATCGCAGAATCGTAAATACAATACGATTATTATTCGATTTTGTGTTTTCCCTGAATCTAAACACACATTCATGAAATGAAGAAATTCATCCACAATCCAAAATATGACAAAACAAGCTTAATTGCCAACTGCCATAATTGTAGCTACATACAATTCATAATTAGTTGCAACATCAGTTTAGCTAAAGATCCAACATGAAACATTAGTAGCAATATCATTTTTGCTTAAACTCTAACAGCCACCACTACATAAGCTACAATACCCCAAAATACTTGCCACCACTAAAGATCCAAAATGCATCTTCTCCTAATATAAACAATACACCAAAATCTTATCCTTCTCATGAACTTACTTTTCAGATAACCAACATAAATTCCATGCTCCATTTTGATGCCCAATTGGATGACCAAACTGCTGCCCAGATCTGAAATAAATGTTGAACGAGCAACTCACAATCATTGTTTTATTAATCAGACATCAAATTGATTGAAAATCAGCATTGTATTTAAACATCATAATGCATAGCTAGCTTCATAATCTGAATATTACCTCATAGTTGGGGCTTTGCAGCAAGAAAGGCTGAGAATTGGGCTTGCATTGCACGAAAATCAGCATTCATTCTCGCTTCTCTCTCTTCAGTTTCTTGTTTCAATTTTTTGATCTCTTCCAACATCTCAGCTTTATCCTCTTTAAGTCTTTCAATTTCCATCGAGCCCTTTTCAACTTGAGCCTTCAGCACAGCTTCCCTTTCTCTTGATTGCTTGTCCATTTGCTCCATTTGTAAAGACATTTGGTGTACAATTTCTATTCCATCTCCACTTGATTTACCCTCTGAAATTGATTTAGGTGCTTTGGGGCCAAATCCTAAGCCATTAATGTATCCTGATGATGTGCCCAAAACCTTGAGATAAGCTTCTTGCACTGTCAATTTATCAACCCCATACAATTCCACTTGTTGTTTATGGAGTTCCTTAAATTGTTCCAACTTTTCCTCAGCAACCTTATCCCAAGTGTTATCTTTACGCCTAAACATGAAAGATTTGCATGACTTAATAAGTGAAATTAGTGCTAGAACTGGAACGCTTCATATATATATCTTTCAGTTAAAACTAGAACTAGAGCTGCTGAGATCAAAATATCCAGGATCAACAAGTGATATACACACATATTAGAGAAGAAGCATGATGACATTGTATGTAGCATGATTCGATATATAAAACAAATCAAAACATGCTGGAACGATAATACCCTCAGCTTAACACAACCTCAGCTCAGCAGAAAAGGGAGATAACTGAATCTTCAGGCAGCATTCCTCTTAAATTAATGCAGAAAAAATCAGGATTGACCAATAGAAAAACTAGTTTTGTTGACCACTATAAAACAGAAAAACTACTTTCTAAAACAGAAGACACTTTCCAATAGAAAAAAAATCAGTGTTCCATGTATGCAATGATGTCTTGGTCATGGTTTAGCTTATTTGATGAAAATGTGGATTGATATTGAGATGGATGCTTGACTTGCTAGTTGTGGTGTGACTTTGATTTTATTTCTTGCTTGAGGACAAGCAAGGTTCAAGCATGGGGGAATTTGATAGACACATATTAGGTAGTGTTTTAGGACATGTTTGGTTAGGATTTTTATGGTTTTTGATATAGTTTTAGTTAGTTTTGCTAGTTTTGTTAGTTTGTAGAAAGATTCGGATATCTACACTTTGTTGTGGTTTTTAATTGTAGATGTGAAGACAATAAGTGGAGAGAAGGTGAAGCCAAAGCATTGGAGAAAGCAAGAAGAGAGCCAAGCTATGAGATTAGCCCAAGAGGTGATGGGAAAAGCACACTTGGATCCGGACTATGTATTGGAGTTGTTGTTTCGACACCTCTTGCTTGTAAGGGCTGGATCTGGAGCTATGGTGGTCGGATCGATCTGATTTTGGTGTCATTGGAAAGCTAACTCGAAGAGCTACAATTCATCTTTTTACTCCGAGTCCAAATTCCAACTCGAAGTGGGTCAAAACAGCCTCTGAAGTGATACGTGACGACCAGTGTTGAAAGCGCGGGCAGGAGGTTCCAAAGCGCGCCCGCGCTTTAGAGGTGTGCCCCGCGCTTCGACACCTGAGCGTCTGGCGTGAAAACTCGGGAAGTCAGCGAAAGCGCGCCCGCGCTTTAGGGTCTGGCCGCGTTTCTCCCCGCGTCCGCGAAAATGAGATTTTGTATGGGCTTGGGCTTTTGGGTTGAAACTTGTTTTGGATAATATTTTTAGAAACCTCTTAGATATATTTTTGGATATTAATTTCTAGGTTTTTATATTCTCATAACTCTTGACTTTGGATTGATTATTGAAGACTTGGAGAACAAGAACCCTATGGGAAACTTTGTAAGCTTTTCAATGTCTTTCAGTAGCTAAATCCCTTTTGCTTAACTAGTTAATTGAAGTTGTGAATGAAGCATTATTGTGAGATTTGATTGTTCTTAATTTTCCTTGACTAGATTGTTTTCTCTATGCTTAATTGAATAAGTTTGATTTAGGGTTTTGTTAGATTGGCCATCTAATTGAATCTCTAGGTTGAATTACAACTAGATCTTTCTAATTACCGGTCGGTGTTAATTAGATCATAAGTAGAACCTTTAATCAATCTAGGACTGGTAGGACTAGTTGATTAGAGAAGAGAATTCAATCGCATGTTATTTGGATGTCTGGTTGCTCTGAGTGCATGTTTCTATTGATACTTGAATCTTAATGCTGTTGTCATGTTGAATCTAGGAGGTCTCCTAGGTTATTTGATAATTAGGGTTGTTAGTACCGGTCGGGCTAATAACTAGAATTGAAGTAGGATTAATAATTCCATGAAGTTGGGTTATTAGCATTCCGCAATAGATTAGTCAAGGTCAAAAGAGAATTTTGATAATCAATGATCAATAATCAAGTTCGCAATAGATATTAACTAGTTGAGCATACTTCTCTCATATTTTACAAATCATCCTTTGCATGTCTAGTTAGTTTAGTTCTTAGATTCATATTCAAAACCCCCCTTTTCTAACTCTGAGTAATACAACAATAAACACTGAAAACCTGAGTCTCTGTGGGATCGACCCTTACTTCCCTACTACATTAGTTGGGTTGTTCGGATTACTTTGATAGGTATTAAGGCGACTAAAATACCGGTATCAGAATTCAAGCTGATGGAAACGAATGCTAAAGCAGTATGCTTTCTTCAAGCGTCCCTCTACGAAAGGGATGCTACAAGAGTTAGCAATCTCCCCACAGCAAAACAACAGTGGGAAGCTCTTGAGAAATTTCATGTGGGAACCGCAGAAATGAAGGAGGACGTTCAACTGAAAATCAAAAAGGAGTTCTATGCTTTTAGTATGTTGCCAAATGAAACTGTCAATGACTACTCGTACCGTTTTGAGGGTCTTGTCACCAAGATGAGGAACTTGGGCATACCAGAATCAGAGATCTCCATGAGAAACAGAGGTCAAGTAGTTATTGATGGGTTGACTGGAGTCTGGAACTTTGATAGGACAACTTTTAAAGAAAACACAGCCAACAAAACTCTAGATATGGAAGAGATCTATGGGAAGCTCAGGCAGTACAAAGAAAGAAGAATCTCTGACATGGCTCAGCTAGGAAAGAATCCTCAAACTGATCTTGCTTTGGCGTCCACAACACCAGAGTACGCTGAGTACCTTCGCGGCCAAAGAGATCTAGCATTGATGATGCAAAGTAAATCAAAAGAAAAGCTTGAGAACTTGCCTCCCAAAGAGAAAGAAAGCAAGTCAAAGGAGGAGATTGACTTAGATGAGGAACTATCTCATATTCACAAGGCTCTCAAGTACTATAACAAGAAGAACAAGCATAGCAACAAGAACAAGTCTTACAAAAAGGAGAGTCCCAAGTACACAGAGCCTGAAATGAAGGAACTCACATGTTACAATTGCAACAAGAAAGGACATTTTGCCAAAAAGTGTACTGTGGGAACGTCCTCCAAGGACAAGAAGAAAGCTCTCATTGGAGCATGCACAGCTGCATGGGATGATCTCAGTTCAAGTGATGATGAACGTGAAGATCAAGTTGCATACATGGAAGTGGAGGACGCCCCAGTTGTTGAAGAGAACGCCTCCGACAATGAACAAGAGGTAACTCACGATTCCATGATGCGTTCCTTAGAAAAATGTTCAAAACCAAAACTCCTTAAACTTATTGGTAAAATAATGGAGGAAAGTCTTGCTATGAAAAGAAGAATGGATGAACTTGAAGATGAAAATATTGTGGTTGAATGTGAAAACTGTAGTTCAATTACCATTCAACTAGAGTCCTCATGTGAAGAAACTAAGTCCCTAAAAACTGAACTTATGTGCCTCAAACTTGAGAACGCAAAGCTTAGGGAAGAAGTGAAAGTGTTGGGAAAGAGTCCCATAGTTGAGGAAGTGAAACCAATAGTTTTTGTCCCAGCCAAAAGAGGACTAGGCTCTGAGTTTGACACTAGGAACTCTCTCCCTAGCGACTTTGAGGCTAGCAAAACTTCAGAACTTGAACTTGAAAGAGAGAAGACCAAGAATCTTCTTGAAAGAATTAGAGTCCTAGAAAGTAGAGAAAAAGGACAAGAGGACTACTACACTAATTCCACCAGTCATAAAATTTATAAGAAAATTGCAAAAGGGGACGGTTCAAAAGTGTGTGATCCCCAAAAGATGAAGCAAAACAAAATCCAACGTCCCAACAAGAAGTACTACCTCGGTACTTACTATAGGACGTGTTGGTACTGTGGACAAGGAGAGCACTTCAAATATGACTGTGTGAAACTAAAAGAAGATATTGCAAGTGGCAAAACTGCTAGGACTAAAAATGAAAATGCTGAGTCCGTTCCCAAAGCTAATCCTAGGCGTCCTAGACGTTCTAGGAGTTCTTTCCACAAGTATGCCATTTCTAATGATGTTAACATTAATGACTATATGCCAGAACCAGAGTTCTATTTTTGTAATGAACCAGGTAAGGAACACCTTGCCTGGGTCGCCAAAAACTAACCTTGTTTTGGCAGGTGGAAGTGAGGGGACGCCCATGGATCATTGATAGTGGCGCCTCAAATCATATGACAGGAAGTCAGATCCATCTCACTTCTATCCAGAGTAGTGCCACGGGAGGAACTGTCTCGTTTGGCAACAAGGGCAAGGGAAAGATTAAAGGAACGGGAACTACTATTCTAAACCCGTCCATCAAAGCTACAAATGTAAGTCTTGTTGAAGGACTTGGCTTCAATCTCCTCAGCGTGTCCCAAATGTGTGATCAAGGTGAAAACCTAGTCACATTTCACTCAAAGGAGTGCCTCGTCATCAACAAGAAATCCAACAAAGTTGTTCTCAAAGGAGTTCGCAAGAACAATATCTATATCTTCAATCAAGAGTTCAAGCCTAAATTAGAATTGTGCCTATCTGCTTCAAAGGAGGACGCTGATCTCTGGCATCGCCGACTTGGCCATGCTGGACCAAGCACAATCCTCAAGCTACACTAACGAAATCTTGTGAAGGGACTTCCCCGAATTGATCCTGAGAAAGTTGAACAGTGTGAAGCCTGTATCAAAGGGAAGCAAACAAGAACGTCTTTCAAATCCAAGAACGAAGTAAGTACAAAGAAGCCTTTGGAACTTCTCCTTATGGATCTTTGTGGACCAATGAAGACGCTGAGCTATGGTGGAAAGAGGTACATTTACGTTCTAGTAGATGATTTTTCTCGATTCACTTGGGTACTTTTCTTGGTGTCCAAAGCAGATTGTTTCAATGCGTTCAAAGTCTTCATCAAACAAGTGGAAGTTGCCCTTGAGACGCCTCTCAAAGCCATAAGATCAGACCATGGGACGGAGTTCCAGAATTCAGAGTTCCTGGCCTACTGTGATCAACATGGTGTCTTGCACAACTTTACAGCTCCAAGGACTCCTCAACAAAATAGAGTTGTGGAAAGAAAGAACAGGACGCTGGAGGATATGGCAAGAACTATGCTCTTGGCTAATGGCGTTCCCAAGTACTTCTGTGCGGAAGCTATTGCTACAGCATGTTACATCATCAATCGTGCCATGATCCGTCCCTTGCTGAAAAAGACGTCCTATGAGTTGCTGAATGGAAGGAAGCCTCGCATTGACTATCTCAGAGTTTTTGGGTGCAAGTGTTTCGTCCATAACAATGATAAAGAAAAACTTGGAAAGTTTGATGCAAGCAGCGATGAAGCCATATTCCTTGGATACTCTCTCACCAGCAAAGCATATAGAGTTTTCAACAAAAGGACTCTAAAGCTTGAGGAGAGTATTCATGTTGTGTTCAAAGAAAGTTCTTCTCACAAAGAAAAATCAAGTAAGAAAGAACGCTCCTCGTCACAACAGCAGGACGACTCTGAAGACGAAATTGAAGATTGGTCCTCTGGAAAATTCTATATTCCTAAGGACGCTACTCCAAATCCTGAAGAAGTCTCAGTGGACGTTCCTAGTGTTGTTCAGGGAGTTCCATCTCGTAGTGAATCTCCAGTTCAACAAGATGTGGTTGAATCAAGTCAACAAGTCGAGCAACGTCAAGATGTGGACGCTCTCTCTGAGGGGGAACGCACTGAAGACGATGCTCAAGGTGATAGTGATGATTCTGATGAAGAGATTGATCCAAGATTTGCTCAATTGTTTCAAAGGGAGTCCCGCTTCTCTAGGGACCACCCAACTTCTGAGATTGTCTCAGATCCTTCTCAAGGAGTTCAAACAAGGTCAGTTGCAAGCAAGTCCCAGAGTGCAAATTTAGCTTTTGTGCGTTCAATGCCTTTGTCTCTATGTTGGAACCAAAGAATATCAAAGAAGCACTCCTGGACGCTGACTAGATTCAAGCGATGCAAGAAGAACTCAACCAGTTTGAAAGGAACAAAGTTTGGACCCTCGTCCCTCGTCCCAAAGGCAAAAACATCATAGGGACGCGCTGGGTGTTCAGAAATAAACTTGATGAAAGTGGACGTGTGTCAAGGAACAAGGCAAGACTGGTGGCTCAAGGATTCAAGCAAGAGGAAGGCATAGACTATGATGAGACATTTGCTCCTGTTGCTAGAATTGAAGCCGTTCGTCTCCTTATTGCCTTCGCCGCTCACAAAGGATTCAAGTTATTTCAGATGGACGTCAAGACTGCATTCCTCAACGGAAAATTGAAGGAGGAAGTGTACGTTGCACAACCGCCTGGTTTCGAGGACGCATCTCACCCAAACCATGTGTAAAAATGGACAAAGCGCTCTATGGAATCAAGCAAGCCCCTCGTGCGTGGTACGACAGGTTTGCGTCCTTTCTTTTGTCTCATGGGTACACTAGAGGTTCAATTGATAAAACTTTGTTCATAAAGAAAGTTCACAAGGACATTTTGATTGCCCAAGTCTATGTTGATGATATAGTCTTTGGTAGTACTAACATGAAACTTGTAGATGAGTCCAAGTCCTTAATGAGTAGTGAGTTTGAAATGTCCCTCATTGGAGAAATCAATTTCTTCTTGGGACTTCAAATCAACCAACTCAAGGAAGGGACGCGTATTCACCAACAAAAATATGTCCGTGAAATGCTTGAGAAGTACGGGATGAACACGTCCAAACCTGTTGCAACCCCTTGTTCTCCAAATTCGCGTCTTTACGCAGATGAACAGGGAAAGGACGTTGATCAGAAGCTTTACAGAGGAATGATTGGTTCTTTGCTCTATTTGACCGCAAGCCATCCCGACATCATGTTTTCCGTTTGCTTGTGTGCACGCTTCCAGGCGAATCCAAAGGAGTCCCACATGCAAGAAGTCAAGAGGATCTTTCGCTACCTCAAAGGACGCGACGATCTTTGTCTTTGGTACCCTAGGAAGACGTCCTTCAAGCTTGTTGGCTACTCGGACGCTGATTATGCTGGTCATGTAATTGATAGAAAAAGCACTTCAGGAATGGCACAGTTCCTTGGTTCATGCTTAGTCTCTTGGGGATCTAAGAAACACAACTCTGTGGCGCTTTCAACTGCGGAAGCTGAGTACGTTGCTGCTGCCTCGTGTTGTTCACAAGCTATCTGGATCAAATATCAACTGGAGGACTACGGTATCAATCTTGAAACTATTCCCATTCACTGTGATAACACAAGTGCTATTGAAATTTCTAAGAATCCTGTTTTTCATTCACGCACAAAGCATATTCATATAAGGCATCATTTCTTGCGTGATAATGTTGAACTAGGACTCATTAGTATGAAGCATGTAAGGACTGAAGACCAAATAGCTGACATTTTCACTAAGGCGTTTGATAGACGTCCCTTTGAGCATCTCAGGTTGCTCTTGGGGATGATAACTTTTAAGTAGCAAGTCCCGTTCTACTATTCCCTCAATGATTGGTTATGTTTAGTAGATTCTAAGTGTTTAAGGACTGTTATGCATTGAATTCATATTTGCAAGAACCCTAGTCTAAAACTTCATATGTTTGCTACTTTGGAACGCCATTCAAATTTTCTCTATTTTGTCTTGAAAAGAGTATCCCTGATCACCCAACCCTCATTATAAGCCGAAATGATGGGAACTCTAAGCTTACCCTAACCGAGAACTCTGCAAAAGCGTCCTATGAGCTTCATATTTTTCTTTTACGGGACGTACTTGCTTTGTTCTCAAATGGTTCGCTAGGTGACCACATGGACGGTTGAATTGGTTTTGATTTGCTTGAAGAGGTAATTTTTGCTAAGTATGAGAGAACGCCAATGGTTTGAAAGAGAGAACGCCAGTTCAGTCTTGAGAAGAAGTTGAAGAGTCAGAATCTGAACTTTTGAAAGTGTAAACAGTGACCGTTGCTTTTGCTCAAATCTTAAGGGGGAAGTTTTGACACGTGTTGCACAGGAAATCAGTGTTAATTACAATTGTGCCACCGCTTCCTCTATAAAAGGCCAGAACAGTCGCTCTCAGAATTTATTATTCTCAACCACTTCCCTGCTAAATTCAGTGGTCTGCCCTCTCTCTAGAATTCCGACGAGTTTCTCTCTCTACAAGTCATCAGAATTATGTCTAATCTTTTAGGGAACATTGCCGGATCTTCTACCGGCGGGAAGAGAAGAAGGTTGGTAAAGTCCAACACCATTGAGAAGCCAAAACCCTTAACTCTCAACGAATCTCTAGTGGACTTCATCAACAAGAAGCCCAAAACCTTGTATATGTTGATCAGGGAACGCATGGAGCTTCCTCATATCAAGCAGGACGTAGTGAAGACGAGGAATTACGAGAAGTTCATAGAACGTTTCGTCATCCACGGCCTGCACAAGAACGACTATAAAGATTTGCCTGGCCGTATAGAGGACGTTCTATTCTTCCAACTGTTTGAAGGTGAGAATCTTGGTCCTTTACTTGATCTTATCCCCGATCTCCACAACCAAGTTCTCCCTGACTTTTCCATGTACCCAAGGGACTCCCTGGCCTACAAAATGCTAAAGAACCGTTTGCCAAGTCCCTCTCCCCCTCCTCCTACAGTTCCCGCCGTCACAACGAAAAAGCTTTTAAAGTGTCCTGCCCCCTCTTCTCCTCTCTCAAAATCATCTCAACCTTTCTCCTCCTCAAAACCTACCGAAATTGTGGACAAGTTTCCACCTCACTTAAAGGAGGGACGCTCCAAGAAAGTCCATGACCCAAGGCCCCACAAAAAGGCCAAAACTTCCAGCGTCCCCTCCTCAAAAACCTCCACAAAAAGGCCTAGCTCCACAAAACGGCCCTCTAATCTCTCCAAAGAATCCACCCCACCTCCTCAAAAGGCCATCACAATTGAACAAATACCAACTCCTCCTCCGTCCCCCAAGCCTTCCACCACAAACGCCCTCATTCCCTACCAACCAAAACCTCATTCCTCTCCCCTCAATCTAGCCAACTTCCCATCTGCTCCGGCCCATATCTCCCCGCCAAAGGACCCCGAGACTCCAAGGTCCCGTCGTCCTTCCTCTGAAAGCGGACCGGATGAAGCTGAGAAGCGTTCCACTCTTGAGCACACCTTTCGCCGACGCAAAGCTGGCGAAAACCCTAAGGTGTTGTTACACAAGGACGCTCCAGAGCCCGAGCACATCTCCTCCTCCTCCTCCTCTAGCTCATCTGAGAGCCAAAGAGGAACGCCTGCTGGTGAGTCCTTCCCATTCGTTGATGTTATTGGGGACTCCAGTGACGAGGCGGAATGAGTCGAGAATGCTCCTACGGCTAAAGAAGCAGAAAAAGAACAAGTTGTTGAGGACGCTGGCGAGCACCAGGTCTCTCAAAAGGACGCTGAGCCCACTTTATCTGACGAGCTCGAGCGTGATGCACTTGAAATCCCTCCCTACAATCAAAACCTTCCCATCCTCAATCCCCTCCCATCTACCCAAGAAAACCCCTCCCCTCAAATTCAAGTCCCTGCGGACGCTGAGCCCTCAAATGCCAATCAATCAGAGGTTCAGGACGCCGAAGAGACGTCCCAAGGGAGAGCTCCTTCTGAATCAGAACAGGCCACAGCTGGTGGCACTGAAGCTAATGAACAAGGCACAGAGGACGCTCCCTCCAAGGACGCTGCTGAAAGTGACTCTGAGGACGCTGATGATGAATCTGATGATGATGATGAGGACTCAGAGTCCCCAAAAGGAAAAAGAAAGCGCAAGCCTGATGGTGCGCCCGTCAAAGTTCTCAACCCCTTGATCTACTCAGAAGAGTGGCTCTCCTCCTTCAACGATGATAAAGTTCAGGAGTTCCTTCAGCTTTTAAGGTTTCAAGGCTGGTTGAACGTTGGGCCTGCGCCTACAGTAGTGGACAAAGAGCAGATAAAGGCGTTCTACAGAGATCTGCGCTACAAGTCTAAAGATGGCTCTCTCCACTTCAAGATAGATGGTGAGAAAGCATCAGTTACTGAACGCCAGATCCGTTCCTTCATGGGCCTCAACCCTCAAAAGCCCCCGTCCAACGCTTTAAGCTCCCTACCGGAAAGTGGCTTCGAAACAACTGATGAGGAACTGCCGCTGGTTGAAAGGGTGTTTCAAGGCAAAAAGCCTTATGGACTGGACAGGGTAGCTCATGTATTGACCAAGGTTGGTGCCATCGCACATTACTTCATTTGTCGCGCCGTCCTTCCTAGGCAAGAGAAGTGTTCGATCGTTCAAACTCATGATCTCATTCTGATTGACGCTCTTCTCGAACGCCGCCCCATAAATCTAGCCAAAATTGCTATGCAACATATGGCTAAGTGTGGGAGGAAGCAACACGCCTTGCCGTACCCAGGGCTGGTCAAGCTAATTCTTCAGTCCCAGAAAGCTTATGATGAAAGTGCTCCCTCTGAAGAGCTTGGACTCAAATGGAATGCCAAGAAGGGACTGGTCGAAATTCGCCACAATAAGGAGTTACCTTCAGTGCTCAAACAGTTAGAAGCTGAGGCCGAGGAAGCCAGGAAAAAGGCTGAGCAAGAACGTCTAGCCGCTAAAGCTGAAGAAGAACGCCTTGCTTCAATGGATCAAGAGTTCTCTTGTGACGAAGAGCCAGCAATAAACCTTGCAGCTCTTGATCAGATGCTATTGGCTCCTTCTCCTCCTCAAGTACCTCCAATGGACGCTCCTTCTTCCAGTTCAAGACAAGTGCCTCGTTCTGCCCCCACTAATATTGCCTAGCATCCTCCTGCAGAACTCATGGGCGCCATTATGGACAACCAATACCTAATCTTCTCCGCTCTCAAGGACTTGTCCACGGCTCTCACTAAGTCGGCTGAACTTCACGAACAACTTCTCAAGTTCTTTCAAGACCAGAGCCGTCCTCAGTGATCGCCGTCCTCCAACCCTTTTATCCCTCAATCTTTTTGCTCTTGCTTCTTTTGCTTTAAACACTAAGTTCTTAGTTTGTAATAACCGTACTCTCATTTCTATTTGAATGGCAATTCACTAAGACCTTCCACTGCTTTTAGTTATGTGTTTGTGCTAACGTCCTTATCACTTGTTATCCTTTTCGATGATGTCAAAAGGGGGAAGTGTAGTTTTGCAGAGATGTGCTATAAAATAGTTATCTAGAATAAGCAAGTGTTAAGGGGGAACTATTAAGTGAAAGGTCTAAGGAACGCCCATGCTAGAATAAAAGAGGACACTTAGAAAGTTTTCTAGGACGCAACTCTCTCCTTAAAATCCAAATGTTAGAGAATCAAAGGATGAAATGTTAGAGAATCAAAGGATGAAAACTTGTGTTTACTGAAATTTCTCTAAGTGTTAGAGGACGCCTCTAAGTTTTCATGCACGCTAAGTTCCAATGTCAAAACTATTTTGCTGAAGAGTTTGTCATCATCAAAAAGGGGGAAATTGATGGGACGCTATCAAGGACGCCTGTGTACTTGTTAGTGTGCCCATACAAACCGTCCCTTAGTTTTGATATAACAAACTCACTTTGATTCTAATAAATTTTTCCAAGTGTTCAGGAACGCCAATTAACAAAGGAAAACAAGTGTGTGAGCGTTCCCTAGGCTTAGGGACGCCAGCTAACAGGAAGTAAGGACCAGCAAGAGACTACTTGAGAAGGACGGAGTCCCAAGCTAGCAGGAACGCAAGAAAGGAGTCCTTACTCACTAGCCGACAGGATGACATCACTCGACAATATTTGATCATCCAAGGACACGTGGAGACCGATCCTGTAGCGGAGTCCAACACTACGTGGCGGACGATCCTGTTGCAGAGTTCATCAACACGTGGCGGCCGATCCTGTAGCGGAGTTCATCATACACAGCTGGATACAGGAAGCTTCCTCATCACCGCCATCATACGTGGAGGAAGATCCTGTAGCCACGTCCACCAAGGGTATGATCGTCCTAGAGAAATGACGCCCTTCCCCAAGTCTTATAAATACCCCAAGGCATTTATTGTGACGTTAACGCTTTCAGAGAATATTCAGAGAGAATCAGAGGAAAGCGAATCACTCAAGAACACGAAGAACTAACTCAAGAACTCAAGAACAGTGCTAGGACTTGTGTTAGATCGAGTGAGATTTTGTACCCAAACCACAAAATTTTGTAATCAGAAAAACCAAAAAGAGAGAGAGAGTTCTGCGAAGTACTGCAGAACGTAGGAATAGAGTCCTTTAGTAGATTGAACCAGCTTTAGTTGTAGGCTTAAAGGAGTTCTTTACAAGTGAACTTAGGGAAAAGCTAAGTGTCAGAGAACTGTAAAGACTCGCCAGTACAACTGTAAGAACGTTCAATATAAAGGAAGAACTATTCAAAAATCCTCCAAGGAGGTAGAGGTTTACACTCAAGGACTACTTGGTCTTGAGTGGTTCCTCTATAATTCACTGCGTTCATTACTTACCTGTTTAGTACTTTATTCCGCTGCATTACTCAAGGACGCCCCTACTCCTCGTAGGGACGCCTGACCAAAGGACTCCTTTACCAAAGTAAAGGACGTCCCTCAATACTAACGATCCAACATTGTGGAACCTAAAAACCTAAAAGAAGCACTCCAGGACACTGACTGGATCCAAGCTATGCAAGAAGAACTTAACCAGTTTGAGAAGAACAAAGTTTGGACCCTCGTCCCTAGACTGAAAGACAAAAACATCATAGGGGCGCGTTGGGTGTTCAGAAACAAGCTTGATGAAAGTGGATGCGTGTCATGGAACAAGGCAAGACTTGTAGCTCAATGATTCAAACAATAGGAAGGAATTGATTACGATGAGACTTTTGCTCCTGTTGCTAGAATCGAGGCCGTCCGTCTCTTTATCTCCTTTGCTGCTCACAAAGGGTTCAAGTTGTTTCAAATGGATGTCAAGACTGCCTTCCTTAACGGGAAACTGAAGGAGGAAGTGTACATTACTCAGCCTTCGGGCTTTGAGGACGCCAATCATCCAGATCATGTCTACTACCTTGACAAGGCTCTCTTTGGACTTAAGCAAGCTCCTCGTACATGGTACGATAGGTTTGCGTCCTTTCTCTTGTCAAATGGTTATACTAGGGGTTCAATTGAGAAAACTTTGTTCATAAAGAAAGTCCATAAGGATATTTTAATTGCCCAAGTCTATGTCGATGACATAGTTTTTGGAAGTACTAATCTGAAACTTATAAAGGACTTCAAGTCTTTGATGAGTAGCGAGTTCGAGATGTCGATCATAGGAGAACTCTACTTCTTCCTAGGGCTTCAAATCAACCAACTCAAGCATGGGACGCGCATTCACCAACAGAAGTACACCCGATAGATGCTTGAGAAGTACATCATGAATACGTCCAACCCTGCAGCTACTCCTTGCTCTCCCAACTCGCGTCTTTACGCTGATGGGCAAGGGAAGAGTGTTGATCGAACGCTTTATCGAGGGATGATTGGATCGCTTCTCTACCTAACTGCAAACCGTCAAGACATCAAGTTTGCCGTCTGCTTGTGTGCCCGGTTTCAAGCAAATCCAAAGGAGTCCCACATGCAAGAAGTCAAGATGATCTTCAGATATCTCAAGGGACGCGACGATCTTTGTCTTTGGTATGCAAAGAAGTCGTCCCTCAAGCTCGTTGGATACTCGGACGCTGACTATGCTGGTCACGTCCTTGATAGGAAAAGCACTTCGGGAATGACCCAATTTCTTGGTTCATGCCTTGTCTCTTAGGGATCCAAGAAACAGAACTCTGTGGCGCTTTCAACTGCGGAAGCTGAGTACATTGTTGCTGCTTCGTGCTGTTCACAAGTTATCTAGATCAAGTATCAACTCGAGGACTACGGTATAACTCTTGAAACTGTTCTTATTCTTTATGGTAATACAAGTGCTATTGATATTGCTACGAATCATGTTCATCATTCCCGCACAAAGCATTTCATATTAGACATCATTTCTTGCGTGATAATGTGGAATTAGGACTTATTAGCATGGGGCATGTAAGAACTGAGGACCAAGTAGCTGATATTTTCACTAAGGCACTTGACAGACGTCGCTTTGAGCATCTCAGGTTGCTCTCAGGGATGATAACTTTTAAGTAGCAAGTCCCGTTCTACTATTCCCTCAGTGTTTAGCTATGTTTAGTTGATTTCATAATTGTTAAGGACTTTAATGCATTGAATTCATGTAAGGACATTAGTCTAAAACTTCTTTGTGCATATTATGTGAATGTCATTTGATGTTTTTCCACTTGACATTTTGCAATTCTTTAAGCACTGAATATATCCCGACTTTACCGATAGTAAATTATCGCGTTGACTTATCTTAGAGTACAAATATTGGTAGACCAATTTTTTTGGGCATCACATTATAATATTGTATTTATTTTTCATCTCTTTCTAACCATTTTTTTTACTTTTTTCTCTATTCTTTCTTATGTGACACATGTCATTATGAAAATGAAAGACCAAAGTGCTATTTTGGTCTTGGTGAAGGCCAACTATTCATTATCTCTCTTCATAATTGTACTTTTTCCCACTCTTTTATTATTTTTTTATTACCATGACCAAAAGTTGGTCTACCAATGTACATGCTCTTGCAACACAAATGGTGCTAAGTAGGAATCTTTATCACAACAAGCTAGCTACTTTGTTTTGTTCGTCTTGTTTAGCCTCATTGAACAATGGAATTTCTTACGATACTCTAGCATTGAATTCGAAAGTAATCTTCCCTCCTTTTTCAAAAAAGATTTTTCAATGCAAGTTGCCATTCCGATGATAACATTTTGCTGTTTTTTGTTTTCATATCAACCGAAAGCATTGCATATACAATATGCGACAATGACATGTGATTGATATACATCTACATTATTTATTCATATTTCCATTTTCACTAAAACTGACAATACATACATATATATATATATATATTCATAATTTCCTTTGTTTGTTTGGGTTGAAGAACACTTCTTACTTGTTTCAGTTGGTTTAAATATACTTCATACGGAATTCATACTATTTTGCAAAAGCCAAGTACATAAGGGTGGTAAATTTGTTCTCTTATTATCAATTGATTTTAAATACTTATGTGCACGTACCCTAACAAACACAACCTTTAATTTATAAGCTCATTAACTAATTCCCACATTAATAAAATAGACCCGATCCTTTTTTTTTGGTTGAAAAAATAGACCCGATCCTAAGCATGTGCAAAGTGTGCATATGTACGAGGGCCCACCAACATAATGGGTTAAGTGGTTTATGTAGAGGTTAGCATTCGGCCCGAGCTCCATCTCCACCAAGCCCTTATATTTATAGTATTCATTTTTTTCCGCCAAATGCTTTGAGGCCCTTATTTTTATTGAACAAGTTTTGTATTTTGTTTTTTCAAATGCCTCTCTTAATATGTGAACTTGTGAAGTATAAATTTAGTATTTCCCCAATCATTTGTGGTAAAAATTGCCTAATATATTACAGTAGATGGAATATCACAAATTCGAATTTGACAACAAATTATTTTTTACAAAGAAAATATCATTTCTTTAATAAAAGTTTGCTTAATTTAGTAAAATTATGTAAATCGATTGACATCATAATGTAAAAATTTAGATAATACCTTCTATATTTAATAAAAAAATAGTTATAGATCTCATTTAAATATCGATCAAGACAGGGCCTCAAGAAGTCATTGAATGACATGGAATAAAGGTTTCATCATTTAGAAGGTTTTTATATCTAGATACAAAGTTTGCATTTGCAAGTTCGAATCTAAAATTGGTGAATTAGATCCGGAAGCACTTATCCTTTGTATACTTGTTGTGTTTGTTTTTGTTGTTCAATGTATATTCCTTCAGGGATGAATTTATATTCCCACTCACCAACATTAGTTAAGCGTCTCCAATAAATTACTATTCAATGAAATGAACTCGTATTACGTGATAGCACAATATGGTTCCAGCAGAAAGAGGTAGCTTCGTATGCACTATCCTAATGGAAACGAACACATGCCCTCGAAACTCGAATCCTTTCCAGTGGAATCAAAAACAAAAGACAGTCCATTAATTGGGGCCATATCATGCAATGTATAGATTCCTTCTGATAATAGGGAAGAATTCAATGAGAGAAATAAAGCGAACCTAGCTACTTTATCTTGGTGATTAATTGTCTTATTCTTTGGCATGAGAACTTAGGTTCATATCCTATCTAGCTTGTGAATGCCGGAGGGAATTATTAGTTTTGTGAGTTTAGGGTTTTTGGAACTTTGTATAAGAAGACAAAATAGTAAGAGAGAGTTTTGGAGTTTTGGTTTTGTATTTCTGAATTGCTGAATTCCATTACAGAAGAAGCATGACCAATATACACACATGCTCAGGGACCGAGAAAACAACAAAAAAGGTACATTATTTACATGGAGGATCCCACAATTCTACACAATATTAATTAAGTGACCCCTGGACAAACATTTTGACATAAATCAGTCCTTATCATCCCCCCACAAGCTGGAGCATCGAATGTCATGCCCAGCTTGAGAAGAAGTTCCCGATGCTGATGCGATGGAAGGATCTTGGTAAGAACATCAGCCAATTGGTTGGAAGTAGGAAGATATGACAATTCAAGTAATCCATTCATGACCTTCTCTCGTGTAAAGTGACAGTCGATTTCGATGTGTTTGGTACGCTCGTGGAAGACTGGATTGCGTGCTATGTGTAAAGCCGATTTGTTATCACAATGCAACTTAACAGGAGTGAGATTAGAAGCACCAAGTTCCTGTAATAACTGAACAATCCAGGTCACCTTAGCGGCAGTTTGTGACATGGCGCGATACTCAGCTTCTGAAGAACTTCGTGAGACTGTCGCTTGTTTCTTTGAACGCCAGGATATTGGATTATGGCCGAGGAGGATGACATACCCTGTGACAGACCTACGAGAGATGGGGCAAGAAGCCCAGTCAGAGTCAGTGAATGCCTGCACTCGAATGGTGTCACCAGGTTGAAAGAGAATCCCATAGTTGAGGCTGCCTTTGACATATCTGACTACATGAAGTAAAGCATCAAGGTGCTGATGACCAGGTTTCTGCATGAACTGACTGAGGAGTTGGACTGCAAATGACAGGTCTGGACGCGTGTTAGTCAGATAATTGAGTTTGCCAATCAGAGATCTGTAGGTTGAAGGATCAGGCAATAACTCTTCTACGGTAGCGTCATGTAGTTTGTAGTTGAGAGGCAATGGGGTCACACATGGAGAGAATTGGTCAATGTTTGCCTCTGAAACTATTTCCTGTGCAAATTTGTGCTGGGAAAGAATTAATTTATCACTTGTGTAGACAATCTCCATTCCTAGGAAATAATTCAATTTCCCGAGGTCCTTAAGACTGAACATGGTGTGAAGGGCTGATTTAAGCTGGTTGATGATATGAGAATTTGACCCTGTAATGAGAATATCATCCACGTATACTGCTATTACAGTGATGTCACTGCCTTTGTGCTGAAGGAAGAGTGAAGGATCGGCCTTTGACTGCACAAAATTCAGATTGATGAGTGTGGAAGAGAGTTTTTGGAACCATTGCCGTGATGCTTGCTTCAAGCCATAGAGTGATTTTCTAAGCCTGCACACCTTGCCTTTACAGTTTGTGAGACCATCAGGTGGTGTCATATACACCTCTTCCATCAAATCCCCGTGTAAAAACGCGTTGTTCACGTCTAATTGGAACATGTCCCAGCCTCTTGTAACAGCTACCGAAATTAAAGCCCTAATTGTGCTCATTCTTACCACTGGCGAGAAGGTCTCATCAAAGTCTACTCCATATTGTTGAGTATATCCTTTGGCCACAAGTCTTGCTTTGAACCTCTCCACTTCTCCATTGGCTTTCAATTTGATTTTATACACCCACTTGCAACCTATTGTTTTCTTGCCTGTAGGAAGAGCTATAACATCCCAAGTATGGTTAGCTTGTAGAGCCTGTAATTCAATGTTCATAGCATCAACCCACTTAGGGTCCTTGACAGCTTGGTTGTAGGTTTTAGGTTCAATAAGGTGTTCATGATGTAGCATGCTAGCAAAGGCATAAAGAGGGGCAGGAAAAGAATTTGTGAATCCAGTTTGAAGAGGAAAGTGGTTAAGGGAGAGAGTTGTAGAACAAACGTAGTCTTTTAAGTAGTTAGGAGGGTTATGAGGTCTGTTTGATCTCCTAACAGGTTCATTCAAGACTTGTGGTTCAAGTATTTCTGCATTTGATTCACTGTCCTCATAATCTGTATCATGTGCTTCAGGAGTGGGTGTAGGTGGTTGCTCATGAAATTGGAAAGGGGAAGTTTGAAGTTGCTCATTATGTGGTTGCTCATTAAATGGCTGACTTTCATGGCTAGGGCAGTTTGGAGTTGGGCTGGAAGGTTGTTCATTGACAGAAGTTGGTGGAGAGAAAGGGTCTGGCAGGTTAGTGATTACAGTGGGTAAGGAGATTTCAGCATTGATGCAAGAGGGGTTCTTGATTGCAAACGGGAATATATGCTCATGAAATTGGACATCCCTGGATATAAAAACGTGGTGATCTTCAATGGACATGAGTTTGTAGCCTTTGGTTCCTACAGGATAACCTAGAAAAATGCAAGGAGTGCTTCTAGAGTCAAACTTATGACGGTTTCTTTTTATTGTGATAGCAAAACACAAGCACCCAAATGGCTTCAAGTGGTCATAGGTAGGGACTTTACTGTGAAGTTTTTCATAAGGAGTTTTGAGGGCTATAGAAGTCAGGGGAAACCTATTGATTAAGTGTGTGGCATGTAAAACACATTCCCCCCATAATTTGATGGGAACTTTGGATTGGAAGAGAAGGGCTCTCGCCGTTTCGAGGAGGTGTTTGTGCTTCCTTTCAACTATCCCGTTTTGTTGAGGAGTTTCCACACATGAGGTTTGGTGCATTATTCCCTTTTGGGTATAGAAAAGTTTGGCTTCCTTGCTACAAAACTCAGATCCATTGTCACTACGAATCGCTTGAACTGTTCTGGAAAATTGGGTTTCAGCAAAAGTAATGAAGGTCTTAAGAATGGTGAGTGTATTGCTTTTGTTAGACATAAGGTGTGTCCAAGTAGTTCGTGTGAAATCATCAACCACCGTAAGAAAGTATTTGAAACCATTGTAGGTGCATTCATGATAAGGCCCCCATATGTCTACATGGATCATTTGAAAGGCATAAGTAGTTTTGATCAAGCTAATGGGAAACGACAATCTTTGTTGTCTAGCCATAGGACAAATTCGGCATCTCTCCATATCACGTGAAAGGGATACACCTTTCAACAAATGTCTCAAAAGAGGGAAGTTAGCCAATTGGTGATATGGGATATGTCCCATTCTAGTGTGCCATAGTTTCAAAATTTGACAAGAAACTGAGACTGGTTTGTTTACAGCTTTGGGAATAACATGAGACACAAAAGGAGAACAGAAATTGGTGATGGGAGAAGCATTTCTGGCAACGTACAGACCCTTAGAGACTTCTCCAAGAACCAGATTTGTGCTATGAGAAGGGCCTTGAATAAGACATTTAGAGGGGGTAAAGATGAGATTAGTGTTTAGGTCAGCCGAGAGTTTTGCAACTAAGAGAAGGTTAAAGGTGAAGTTTGGGACATGAAGCACATGATTCAGGACTATGTTAGATTGAAGAATCACTGACCCTATGTACTTTATCTCAGCTTTGCTATTATCAGGCAAAGTAATGTACTGTGGTGTTGTGACAGATTGGTAGGATTTAAACAGGGATAAATGAGGGGTTATGTGATGTGTGGCTCCACTGTCAATAACCCATAAGTGAAAATCACTATGAACAGAGAAGCAAGAGCTCATACCTGCCACTATATTGGGTTTGCTTTCCTCATTGAAGCTTTGATTGGGCTGACTTTGTTGGCTGGCTTGGTAATTGTTTCTGATATTGAGCTTTTGTGTTGCCAAGGAGTAGCTCGGATGATCCGGGTGGTGCAAATAATAAATGTTGTTGGAGTCAAAACCTACTAAATCTCCATGAATGGCTTGTGCAGCAGCTCCATTTGTGACAGGATTAGAGTTATCCATGGTTTCACTTTGATTTATGTTTTGTGGTTGCTCAAGATCTTGGATTGAAGCTTCACTCATGGTTCGGATTGGGGTGTGAACGGCAGCTTTGATACCATATTAGTTTTGTGAGTTTAGGGTTTTTGGAACTTTGCATAAGAAGACAAAATAGCAAGAGAGAGTTTTGGAGTTTTGGTTTTGTATTTCTAAATTGCTGAATTCCATTACAGAAGAAGCATGACTAATATACACACATGCTCAAGGACCGAGAAAACAACAAAAAAGGTACATTATTTACATGGAGGATCCCACAATTCTACACAATATTAATTAAGTGACCCCTGGACAAACATTTTGACATAAATCAGTCCTTATCAGGAATTGTGTCGGTTTGCATATCCTTTATGTGAATATTCTAATGAGAAATCTCCAAAAACAATTTCCCAACCGGCCTATCCCTTTCTTGCCCACAAACAGAACCATGGTTTTACCATTTCAGCCTCATGATTTGATTATGTTAAGTGGGTGGCTAAGAGTGCTAATTCGATCTAGTCGAATGGGTGATCAATTAACCTTGTAACTAGTTTAACCCCCGTACCATGTACTGATAATGCAATTATAAACCCAATTTAATTTGATATGTAACGTTAATGGTTAATGATCACGTTAAAAAATAGGAACATATATGTACGTACCTTCGTATTATGATTAATGTTTTTTTTACCAATAGTAAATCAACTCATAATATAAATAAGTTGGATTTGTTCAAAAATAACTTTACGATAAATATCATGTTTTATTAAATAATAATATTCATTTGAAGATTACAATTAATTCTTGGTAAGGGATAATTCATAATTTTCGGGATAATTTATAATTTTCGGCAATTTTTACGGGATAAGATTATATCAGATTTTAAACTATCTACATACGAGGAGGGTCCAACTGATTATTTTTATCAAATCATATATATTTATTTTTCTAATGTGATTAGTATTTTTTTATGTACGCAAGAACCCGGTTAATTATTTTATTAAAAATATGATACGTGGTGCAATTTTCTGTGAAGACTTTGTCTTAGTATAACTGTAGACGATTGATCGGTTTGATTAATCATGAGTTTGGAAGTGGAAACATATTGCTTGTAGAGATCTACGGTATATCGAATGTACGTATAGCTAGTCTCAACCAAACAAAAATGTACATATAGCTAGTGTAGTAGTTGTTTATTAATTTGTTAGCCAGTTAGTTTTCATGTTATTTTAGAAAAGACACAAAATATTACAGATTAATGTAAAGTTTTAAATTATGTCATTTAATTGATAAAATTGACAAAGCCATCAATTTGTTTGCATTGTCCGACTCCACAACTCAAGTCTCTATTACGTAAAGAGGTGGGTAATTATCCGATCTGAATAGATGTATTCATGCAAAATGAGAATGAATCTGATCGATCCGGAAGATGAATGAAGAGATATAAAAAGCTCTGATACTTTGATTAAAAAGGATAAAAACAATATGAATCAATTGTTATACATTTTATTAGGGACGTCCAATAAATTTTGGAGGCCACGTGCAATTGTTTTTTACATATACAAATGCATATCTAATCTTAACATATCTTAAATAATATATTTTGTGAATTGTACTTATAATACTTAAGCATTTATATTTGGAGTCTTCAAATAAAAAAATATAATGTTTTATAACTAATTATTAAAATCAATTATATGAAATATATATACGAATCCAAACACTTAATTAGTTGAAACTATTTATATAAATTTAAAAAATAATTACATAACACGTACATATGAATACAAGTACTTAATTAGCTACAACTATTTAGATAAAAAAAAAAACTTGATAGATATACACATGGAAGTAGCTTCTAATAAACAAACTATTATGGTGATACATAGTTAATAAATATGGAGCGTTGAATCTTAACATAATAAAAGGATGAGATTTAATTTTGAAATTACAGGAGAAATATATCAGCATAATCCCGTAATTATAGCTAGGGAGTTATTACGTTATCTATATGCATAATATAACACGTTATATGCATGATTATATATGTTATATGCATGATGTTTTATTAGTTGTATGCATAAATACACAAATCCTGAAATTATGGGAGCTAAAATTACGTTACCCATATGCATGATATAACACATTATATACATTATTTTAATATATTATATGCATGATTATAAAGGTTATATCCATAGTGTTTTATTGGTTGTATACATAAATACACAAATCTCGAAATTATAGGAAACTACAGATTACGCTATTTATATGCATGGTTATAACACATTATCTGCATAATTTTAATACGATATATGCATGATTATAAAGGTTATATACATGATGTTTCATTTGTTGTATACATGAATACACAATCAGTAAAATATCATACATATGAATGTTATAATAATGCATATATATGGCATGTTATAATAATACATATGACATAATATAATTATGCATATACATACGTGATTTTCGATCAATTTCCTATAGTTATGAGATTTTATAAATCTTTTCTCTTATTAATTGTAAGATTAAATCTAGTTCATTTATTAAGTTTAGATCTAATGGTCCATAATTATCCACAGTTTAGCACTATAAACTAGTGTATTAAAAGAACCTATATCTACACATATGAATCGAAATACTTAATTAGCTTTGAACCTCTAAACCTTTAAATACTAAATATCTTCATTTACCACTACACTACATTGGATTTAATTAATACACAAACAACAACAACAACAAAAACATTTACCTAGGAAAATCCTGCAAAAGCAAGATCAGGGGGATCAAGATGGGGTTATCTCAGAACTAGATGAAATACGCCCAATACAACCCAAAAAGGAGGAACTAACTGCCTAAAAGTATGAACAAAAAAGAGAAATAAAAGGAAAAAGGGAAAAATCAAAATCAAACTCCAACTGACAAAAACTCCACAGGGGAAACCCGTCCACCACCCAGCTAGCTAATAGTTTACCACTCTGATCATCTCTCTCCATCTCTACCTGCTCTGAGCCAAATCCTTTGAGATCCCTAACAAGGCGACATCTTGCTTGATGCTAACCAACCAACGCTTCTTCGGGCGACTTCTACACCTCTTAAAAGCTCCCAAATCCAAATGCTCGCATCTTCTCACTATGGCACTCCGCCTCTGAACATGGCCAAACCAATGCAGTCTCGTTTCTCTGAGCTTGTCTTCTATGCTAGCCACCCCGAGCTTACCTCTGATCTCTTTGTTTCGAATCCTATCCATCCTCGTGTGTCCACACATCCATCTGAGCATCCTCATCTTTGCGACCGTAAGCCTCTATTCTTGGGCCTTCGTCGTCGGCCAACATTCTGCCCCATACAAGATCGCCGGTCTTATAACAAACTTGTTGAATTTTCCCTTGAGCTTGAGCGGAACCTTCTTGTCACACAGAACCCCTGAAGCCGCCCTCCACTTCTGCAAACCTCTCTAAATACGGGACCTAACATCTTCCTCGGTGCACCCATCACTCTACACAACCGATCCCAGATATGTGAAGCAATGTTTCTTCGCAATCACATCCCCTCCCAGCTGCACCTCACTACTGAGCTCTTCTACCTGACCGAAAATGAACTCCATGTATTCTTTCTTGGTCTTGCTCAACCTAAAACCATTGCGCTCCAAACTCTCCCTCTAGACTTCCAACTTTCTATTTGTCTCCTCCCTAGAATCTTCCACCAAAACGATGTCATTTGCAAATAGCATGCACCCCGGCACCTCTCCCTATATTTCCTTCGTCAGCACGTCCAACACTAGCGTAAACAGAAAGGGACTCAGAGATGAACCCTGATGAAGACCCATCCCTACAAAAAAATAATCTATCTACATCCCCTCCTAGCGTGCTAACACTTGTCCTCGACCACTCATACATGTCCCAGATAAGCTTGATATAAGTATCTGACACCTCTTTGGCTTCTAGACTTTTCCAAATCAAATCAATTGGCACCCTGTCATAGGATTTTTCTAGGTCGATGAACACCATATGCAAATTTTTCTTTCTCTCCTTGTGGGCCTCTATCAATCTCCTCAACAAATGGATAGCCTTTATGGACGAACGCCCTGGCATAAAACCGAACTGGTTCTCTGACACCTGCACTAGCTGCCTCAGTCTCATCTCAATAGCCTTCTCCCACACTTTCATTATATGGCTAAGGAGTTTTATACCCCTATAGTTGTTGCACAGCTGGATAGCCCCCTTGTTCTTTTATAACGGGATCAACTTATTGAGTCTTCACTCCTCCGGCATCTTGGCCGACTTGAAGATAGCATTGAAAAGCGATGCAAGCAAATCTAAGCCTCTCATGCTCAAGCATTTCCAAATTCAACTGGGATCTCATCTGGAGCCAACGCCCTTTTTCTTCCCATTCTACGGATCACTTCACTGATTTCCTGCAACCTGATGCGTCTCTACCGAATCACAACCCTCATTAATACACAAACTACAAACAAACAAATATGAGGGCCCCTATTTTATGGCCTAAAACATATGCAACCCCTTCAACTTGCACATATTAGTCATTTTAGCACCTCAATTCATTGAGTAATCATTTTGACACCTAACTCAACATTTTGTGAGCGATTAGACACTTGGACGTTGACGTGGCAAAAAATTTCCACGAGAGTGCCATGTTACATGCCACATCATTATTTAAATAAATAAAAAAATCAATAAACTTTCTAAGTAAAAAAACATAAAAACCCCAATCTTCCTCCCATTCTTCCTCCTCCCGTTCCGGCGTCTCTTTTCTTCCTCCGTGAGAGCGCCGCGCCGGCTCCCTCTAACCTTTTCATCGTCTCCTCCGGCCAGACATTCGAACGCTAGTACTTCTAAGCCCTCAAAATCCTGAATTTCACCCCAACATACAATGACGGCTTCTCAAATCCCGATTTCTCCCAAAACCCCCTAAACCGGTCAATCTCAACGCCGCCCTGAAGCTTGTTTGGTCTCTAATGGTAGAAACACTCGTCTCCGACAAGTTCTTCCTTTGCCGAGTCGGCGATACCCTAGCATCAACCACACGGAGAGTGAGTTGATACGACGACACAACAGGTTCAACTTGGTCGACGACAATGATTAGGGCCCAGACTCGCTCTCGCGACCCCGCTCTAGTTGGAGACCAGACCGAGCTGCTTCTCGCCGGCCGCCATATCATCGAGTTTGGAGATCGAGGTCTCTGAATCTTGCTCCGACGACACGCACAGGCCATCAGGCCATGGACGAGGCATACGTCGGCGAAGATGACGACGAAGACACCCCCGCCTAAAACACAAAGAAGCTGACGAGAATCACCCCCCCCACCTACGACGAAGACACCATGCCTGCTTTCTTTTCCTAATGAAGGGGACGAGAAATTGAAGTTGCACAGATTCGATAGGATGGGATATTGGGGTTTTTTTCTTTTTTCTTTTCATTAGAGAGTTTATTGATTTTTTTGTTTATTTAAATAATGATGTGGGATGTGACATGGCATTCTCATGACAATTGTTTTTACCAAGTCAGCGTCCAAGTGTCTGATCAGTCACAAAACGTTGAGTACAGGTGTCAAAGTGAATAACCAATGAATTCATATGCTAAAATGACTAACCAGTGCAAGTTTAGGGGGCTACATATGTTTCAAGCCCCCATTTTATGAGGACAGTGTTCCATCGGGTTATTGGATGGGCCTGCAACTATTCACGTATATTTAAAAACAATTGCACACACGGACACACATGCTTAAAATATATGAGCTTTGGCATATCTGTGCATAAATTTATGCCTAAACATATACACTTGATGTCACTCTTTCTAGATAGGTTTTATAGGTTGTTTGATAGTTAGATTAAGTCGTTTTTAGTTATTTTGTCTCTTGTTGCATTCATTGTGGTTATCATTTGAGAGTCGGAATCTATGCATTTGTTGTTTGCTAT
This sequence comes from Polygonum maritimum, assembly GCA_963924305.1. Taxonomy (NCBI): domain Eukaryota; kingdom Viridiplantae; phylum Streptophyta; class Magnoliopsida; order Caryophyllales; family Polygonaceae; genus Polygonum; species Polygonum maritimum. The sequence continues at coordinate 21,613,137 of OZ002732.1, read as the reverse complement.
TTGTAGGTTTTGAAGCTTTGAGGAGGTGGTTTAGAGTCTTTTAGGAGTCTCTGAGGAGGTTGGCTAGAGGTGGAAGTCAAGCAAAGTGTCAAGGAGAGTCAAGTGGTGGAGTATGGTTCAAGTAGAGTTGAGTGGTGTCGTGAGAAGATTAAGAGTTCAAGTTTTCAAGAGCGGGTCCAAGGTGTCGGGGTATTCAAGGGTTGGTGACTGAAGTGTTCATGATGTGTTAAGGTTCTAAGAGTAAAAATGATGTAGTTTAAAGGAAATTTGAAGGAAGGAAGTAGAAGAACCAAACTTAGGAGAAGGTTGAGAAGAAGAAAAGAAGAAAAATCCAGTACAAAAACGCTTAGTTATGACCCCCCATATGGTCGGTAATGAGCGTAGATGGAAGAGTCAAAGAACAGAGTTGACTAGTCCATTCCGACCCAGTGGAACGCTTGATCATGACCCATGGCCGAGTCGAGACCTCCTTCACATCATCTTCAATGCCTCTTAGAGACGCCAACTCAACGAAAAAGAACCGGGCTTGCCAACGCCGAGAAGGCATTTTCAGCTTGGGGATTAAGGAATTCTTGACAATCCAGGCATGAAGGGTTATACGGCCAGCTCTTTGAGGGACGATTTTTAGGCAAGAAGGAGTTCCCCCATGGTCATTTTGAGCCCCCGTTTCGCAGCAAGCTCGTCAATTCGAGCGATGGTTCGCCAGGAAGAGAGAAGGACTTGGCAAGGAGACACTTTTGGGGTACCAAGGAACTCTCGGATAAAGTTAGAAAAGGGGAATTTCAGGCCAAGGGTGAAGGGATAATCAATGAAACATACCTATCCTTTACGGATCCAATCAACCTTCTCGATCGTCGGGGCATGAAACCGAGTTCACTCTGGGAAACCCCCGAAAGAAATCCATCCGGCAGTTTCATCCCAAGTCATCTCGTAAGGGTGAAGATCGACCTCACTCAGAGCTTGGGAAGAAATAAAAGGGGATTGGGGAGCCATGAGAAAGTAAAAGCAAGAGAGAAGCAGAAAAAAGAGCGGGAGAATTACCTGGAAGAAATCGAGAGCGGAAGACGAAAGGAAGATGAAGAAGAAATAATGATGGAAAGAAGAAGGGTTTCAGCAGTGTTTTGCAGAGAAATAATCCTGATAATTGAGGCGCTACCCAACGTCACATTAAATAAATGCATCATATGAAATTTGAAAATCAAAATTCGGACGCTACATTTAGGGGTATTGTTGGACCTGAATTTTAGCCAAAGAAGTATCATGACTTGATTAGTAATTCTTCAACACTTCTTCGGAATACGACAGGAGCTACGACAAGAAGAGAGTCGGTTAAGGAAGATAGAAGCGAAGCCATATCTAAATACTAAGATAGATTTTTATAGATTGTACCGTTAAGAGTTAGGATTAGATAGAATCTCGCAGCATATATCTTCGGTTAAGATAGATCAATCTCAAAGGGGCTATATAAGCAAATTCTAACCCTATGAGAGAGATGTGTTTTTACACTCATACATTCACACATTCAACGCAATACAAAGAATACGATTTTTCTTAAGTTCTTCAAGGTTTACTTGATCAGACCCGATTTAGGCCAAACTTCGTCCAAGGGAGAATTTTGGCTCAAACAAGATGTTGCCAACAAAACTTGAAGTGAAAGAGAAAACATGTATTAATTTCGATCTGTTTGTCAAAAGATGAAACAAGCCTAAGTTTTCATGTTACTGTCTTCAATTATCAAGGTCTACTGCAACAAGAGTTTTTATAAACCATTGACCATGAATAAAACAACAATCTAGAAACACTATAATCAAATCCACTCCATTGTATATATTAATTTTTAGAGTATACCACAACAAACTCGGTCAAACCCATTGACTACTAAGCCTTTTATTCTCAGCTCATTTTTTTATTAAATTTTATTCTCAACTCATAATTCAACAGCAAAAGGGTGCAAATCCTTTTTCATTCTCAACTCATAATTCAACAACAATGAAATTTGTATTTTTATTTAATTTTTAAAAAAAGGGTACAAATCTGGTTGGACAATCTTGTCATACTTATATGATCATGAATAAAACAAAACCAGCAGATGCCCAAGGTCTTGAAATAAAACAAAATCAGAATATCCGCACAGTAGCGTTACTCGACTAATTTTCTGCTTCATTTTATATTTTTATTCGACTAATTTTCTCATAAGGAAGAAAATATAAATCTGAACTACTTAGTGGCGTTACTCAGATACTTCATTTCTAGTAGTTGTTTCTTCCTTTTCCTGCTTGACCAGTGCTACCTCTTCTACTGAAGAAGCAATGGTTGTTTCCATTTCAAACGCAAGGACCTCTAACTTCTTGTAATCCTCCTGAATTCAGCCAATGCAATTCAGGCTATACTCTTGATTATCTCAATAACTGTAAAGCAACACTAGAGCAAGGTTGTTGGAGACATTGAATACCTCAAGTCTAGTCCTTTCCTAGATAGCATTCCTTGCAAGTGAAACTAGTTTGGTATTACTACAATGCCCTAGGCACACCTGGAAAGAAAATTTTTTATAGCCAGATCAAAATCGTATTCTTGACTACAATACCGATGACCCTCCATGATCCGAATTCTCTTGCAACGGGAGGCATCCCAGATCTGCAAATTTTGGGAAACAAGAATCATTCACCAAATATAATGGAATACAAAGAATTACTCATATAAAAACCATAATCAACATGATTGAAGCACATTTTAAACGGAAAATCCTAATCAACCAGTTGTAACATTGGTAATTATACATTGATATCACTGCTGACTATGGTTGTCACTAAGCTGACATATTGTTTCATTAGCCGACATCATTATCTATGAAACCCTTCTGAAAATGACAACATCCTTTACAATGTTCATGGGGAAATCCAAGGCATTAGTAAAGATGATCCACTTAAAATTCATAAAGAATTCACTCACCTGAAGTTTTCCATTGTTGGCCCCAGCAGCAAGATGAGTTCCTCTCTGAGCCCATCCTACTGAGCAAACACTGTCATAAACTCCAAAATCACATAGTTTTGTGACCTGCATATTCATCCAAATTGAAATTGAATCAAAACACATCTATAACTATCTACCACAAATCTAATAACAGTCAGCCTTGAATGAGCTCATGATCACCATACATCAAAAGCTATATGTCACAAATTTCCAGTATATGTAATCTGCAGATATCAAGCATTTAGCCCTGTGAGTTGGAATTGAGATGGAGTTTCAAAGCACTACCTCCCCACCTTTGTTGGATCCCCAGTAAGCACTCTAACTCTCCTCATCCACTTTCTTGAACGCAGACAAATATAAAGTCATGCAAATTTAAAGGGTGATAATTTAAGATAGAAAAAAATGTTAGTCTATCTTAATTAGGAGTATTAAATCTTATTGGATCGTTACATAATTTATACTCTCAATTCAAATATTCTAATCTTAAAAAATTGTCTAATATTAATTAAGAGGAGCATTAATTATTTTAAGTTGCTAATGTTAGATACTTGTTCTACTTCTCTAAATCCTGCATATAAATTCCAATCTTCAAAAAATGTCTAATGCCAATTAAGTGGACCATTAAGTATTTTATATTGCTAAATGTTAGGTATTGTTTCTACCCCTCCAAATCCTCTATTTAAATGTTTGGAGTGGGGAGTCTCTTACAATAGGGAGTCTCCAAATGTGCTTCAACATGATAGAAGCACACTTTAAACCGAAAATCCTAATCAGCAAGTTGTAACATTGGTAATTATACATTGATATCACTGGTTGATAAATTTGTTGTGTTCATTTTCAGAAGGGTTTCATAGATAATGATGTCGGCTAACGAAACAATATGTCATCTTAGTGACAACCATAGGCAGTAGGACATAACAAAATCCTTTACAATGTTCATGGGGAAATCCAGGGCTTTAGTAAAGATGATGCACTTAAAATTCATAAAGAATTCACTCACCTGAAGTTTGCCATTGATGGTCCGAACAGCAAGATGAGTTCCTCTCTGAGCCCATCCTATTGAGCAAACACTGTCATCAACTCCTAAATCACATAGTTTTGTGACATGCATATTCATCCAAATTGAAATTGAATCAAAACACATGTCTAACTATCTACCACAAGTCTAATAGTAGTCAGCCTTGAATGAGCTCATGATCACCATATACCAAAAGCTATATGTCACAAATTTCCAGTATATGTAATCTGCAGACATCAAGCATTTAGCGTCGTGTGTGTACTCATTGTGTGTGTACTCCATCCTACACAAATTGAATTTATAATTATGTAATGATAACATATCAAACTATATGTCACATATACCAAAAGCTCTTTCAAATGGGGTTCTATAATCCTTTACACGCCTTCTTCTTGAACTCGGATTTTGTCAGATCGAAGAACTGAGTCACGCCTTGAGTAGCGGGAGGGTCGAGCAATTGGTGGCGCATCTCTCGGCGCAGGTTAGCCCCGAAGACCTTGAACCTACAATCATGAAAAGTACTAAGAAACTATCAAAGATGTTAATGAAGCCCCACATGCATCCTGAATGATTCTTATCATTCTGAACTCGTTTTCTACCTCCTTTGGCCATGGCCACCAAATCTTCTAAAATTCAAGCAGCCTGAAACTATCCACACCATAGCAATGCCATTTAATAACTGGAAAAATACTGAAAACTCCAAAAAACAGAAACATGCAATCACATGATCAAGTTTATCAGAAACATGACTACGATGACCCAATTCAGAACAGTACTAAGAAACATCACCAATTCATCATGATCAAGGCATTACCGAGATCATAGCCTAAGAATCAAATTTCTACTTAATTGAAATTGTGTGCGGAATATAATTCAGTTTCAATGAGATCATAGCCTCTATCCAATTTCTTTAAAAAAACGCCACAAATGAGCATAACGCTGGATCATCTAGCATTACAGAGTTAATAAATCATGCGACAACCCTAATCTAGAGGAATAAGAGATCAAGAGTGGCTTACAGCGAAAAAGTGGAGCAAAAATCATCACAAATCGGATATTAAAGAAGACTTTTATTTATCTAAGAAGAAACTGTAGGCTATAAACCAAAGACATACCCAGGTTGGCATCTAACGACTTCACCTACATGACCTTGCTTGGGTTACCTTCATTACTTCAGTCCATGGAAAAATTCAGCAATGGACACCTCAAGTATTGTCAATTGCCTCAAACACGTTTTCTAAAATAAACTTGCAATAAAAAGTTTAGAAAAATGAGTGATTTGTTGAACCCATTACTGCAGAAGACATATAAAGAAGAGAAGATGATCAAAGCTGGGCCGGTTTCCAGCAGAGTTGACATAGTTTCCACATCTGAGGTAGATGATGAAGGAGACTCTACTGCAGAGATAGTAAGGCAAAAAAAAAAACATCTTTTGTTAGCCATATGTTAAGAATATAACACTACCATTATCTTCTATCTCCACAAACAAAGATTACAGATGTCAAAACTTGTTGGGACGATGTTAAGGACTCTTTTGTACTTAACATTGTGCCTATACAATCGTCCCTTAGGTTTGATATGACAAACTCACTTTGATCTAATAAAGTTGTCCAAGTGTTCAAGAACGCTAGTGATGAAAAGGACAACAAGTGGTGTGGCCGTCCCTGAGGAGAAGGGACGCCACCTTCCAAGAGTAAGGACCAAGAACGTTATTACTTCGCCAAAGACGTAGTCCCAAGCAAGTAGGAACGCGAGCTCAACTCTGGAGTCCTTACAAGGAAACCCGACAGGATGACATCACTCGACAAGATTTGATCATCCGGGACACGTGGAAGCCGATCCTATAGATCAGTCCATCACCACGTGGAAGCCGATCATATAGCGGAGTTCTACAGCTGTTGTCCGGAAGCTTCCCTCATCACCGCCAAGGATACTTGGAAGCTGATCTTGTAGCAATGTACCAGAAGGGCATAATCGTCAAAGGAAAGACGCCCTTCCCCAAGTGTTATAAATACCCCTCGGGTATTTATGGTGAAATAAGCCTTTCAGAGAATATTCAGAGCGAATACGACAGCGATCAAAAACACCAAGAAAAAGTCCAGAACTCTCGAAGACTAGGTGTTAGATCGAGTGAAAGGCCGAACCAAAACCACAAAACTGTTTGTAAAAGAAAACCCAAAAAGAAAGAACCAATCCTTACGACGTACAGTAAGGACGTATGAGTAGCGTCCTTTAAAAGATTAAGTTAGGTTACAATTCTAGACTGAAAGGAGTGTTACTAGTGGACTTAGGGACGCATACTAAGTGCTAGAAAAGTGTAATCACTTGTCCTGTAACCTGTAAGAACTCTTAATAAGAAAAGAAAAGGACCTATTCGAAAATCCTCTAAGGAGGTAGAAGTTTGCTCTCAAGGACTGCTTTGGTCTTGAGAGGTTCCTTTATAAATAGTTGTGTTCTTTACTTATTCATTTCACTTGTTAAGTCTTTATTCCGCTGCAACTATAGGACGCCCTTAACCTTTGTTAAGGACGCCACACCTAAGGACGCCCTTAACTCTGTTAAGGACGCCTTCACTGTTTGACTTACGATCCAATAGAACCAATATGAACAGATATCTTTGAAATCCATTTTACCACATAAACAAAAATCAGGTTGTCATGATTCAGCATTAGCCATGAATCAAATAACCAAATGAATTGATCCATCAGTTTTTCATGACTAACCATTAGCAATGAATCAAATCCTCAAAGCTAACTATATATATAGTTGGTTTCAAGCAAAATAAGGTTGTGTTTTGACCGTCAGAAATACCCCAAGATGTATAATGAAAGTCTCAATTGATCTCATCTGGGATTTTTGACCGCTAATTGTACAATATGCTGATTAAGCATCCCTAGAGAAATATAGCAAAAGAAAATTTTGCATACATTTCTTGTATCATTGGAATCACTTGTTTCCCTAAAGAACTTTTGTAGTTGCTGGATCAAGTTGCCAAAAAGTATATAACAGCATTTCAATATCATGCAAATTGCACTAGAAAATTCAGCATAAATACGTATATGACAAGTGTCGATGACCTTACAAAAGTCAAGTGTAACGTCTCTTATTGACAATGAAGTATTGAAACCCCCGGTCATGCATTCCATCTCCCCTGTAAATACAAAATAAATTGCCTTGCAATTAATGGTCTCTCAAGCTTCTTCATCTCAACCTCGTATGGGATAATTGATCAGGACCCAAAAAATATTATAGAAACCTTACTATACATATAGAATGAAGGGCATTTATTGCCACAAATTTTCTTTCTTTATAGTATTATTTTTTTTTTTGATCTAAAGAAGGGCTAGGCCCTAGTGGAGGAACGGACTAAGCTCTCGAACACCGAGAGAAAGTCCGACCCTCAAAATTCTCCAACAACAAAGGAAAAGAGTCCGGAGAAGGCTCAACAAGAAAGTGCAACCCAAGTGGGAAATTAAAAGCAATGCTAGCAAGGGAGTCGGCGACTGCGTTCGCTTCCCTGAAGACATGAGTAACGCGGATAGTCCAATTCCGCGTCAAGAAGCCTTGGCACTCCTTTGCCAGGCTGAAAAGGGGGTGGGACGAGCATGGAAGTTTCAGAGCAAGGTGAATCGCCAAAGTCGAGTCCGACTCAAGCCACACACGCCGGAACCCCTTCTCCCAAGCCAGTGCAAGACCATCCCGAATACCCCAGAGCTCAGCCATCGGGACGGTACAAATCCCAATGTTATGAACGAAACCTCCCAACCAAGCGCCTGTCGAGTCGCGAAAAGCTCCTGCAGTTGTCGCCCTTCCGAGTCCATCCACCGCTCCGTCAGTGTTGATCTTGACTTCACCCTCATCCGGCCGGTTCCATGAAAACAGCACAGGTTCCCGAGTACCACCAACACAGCCACCTTTCCACTCATGCCAAGCATGTTGATACTCCTTGGTCTTCAGCATGATGAAGCCGACCGGATCCGGGACCTCCCTCGGGTTGCCAAAAACTGCTTCGTTCCTCCATCGCCATGTCCACCAAAGCGCGTTGCAGAACACCGCTGGCCAGCCTACTCCCTCCTCCACCGAGTGCTTGGACAACATATTGGATCTCAGCCAAACTGCAAAGGGTAGATCAAAAAAATTCAGCACATCAGTAGGCAAATTTAAGCTTAACCAAAAGCGCTTAATCTTTGAGCAATCTCTAAACAAATGCTCAAACGATTCAACTTCCCTATCACACAACCGACAAGTCGCATCGTCCGCTAGGTGTCTCCTTCTTCTCTCGTCATTCGTGAGAACCCCTCCGTTGAGAGCGAGCCAAACGAACATCCTAACACGCTCTTGCACCTTCAACTTCCAAATAGCTTTGAAAACGGCCCCATCCACCCCAGAGGTATTATTGGTGTTGTTGAGCAACTCATAGGCCGAAGAAACAGAGTAGCTGCCGTCAACACTAGGCCCCCAGACAAGCGTATCCTCCACCTCATCCATCAGCCCAATAGCTGCAATCTTCATTAACACAACAGCCGGCAACAGCCCAGACAAGTCTGACCAATTCCAGCCACTTCCTTCGCTCCAATAATCTCTGACCATACGCAACGTATGTTCAGGAACCACCGAGACAAGAGCAAGATCCACCAAACGCTCATCGCCGATCCAAGTGTCCATCCAAAAATTGATCGACCTGCCATCCCTAACAGTCCAACGAGCCCCAACATTAATCATCTTGTCGAATCCTTTCTTCATGCCCTGCCAAACGTAGGAAGAACCACTCGGCGACACACCATTCAACCTGACATACTTGGCCTTCAAGGCCTTGCACCACAGGCTGGAATCATCATGTAAGAACCGCCAACAAAGCTTGCCAATAACGGCGAGATTCATAGTCTTCATTGGTCTAATCCCGAGTCCCCCGACTTTCTTGGGTTTGCAAATCCTATCCCAGGCCACTGTGTGAATCTTTTTGCTGTTGGAATCGTGCCCCCAAATAAAGTTCCGGACCACCAAATCGATTTTGTCGCACAACTCCTGAGGTATGACTACCGTGGCCATAGTGTACACCGGGATCGAGTTGAGGACCGAACGGGCAAGCGTGACCCTTCCCGCCATGCTCAAATATCTGCTTTTCCAAGCCAACAACCTACCATTGACCTTATCCAACAAAGAGGCAAAGGTATCCTTCGTGACCCTAGAGTGAAGAATAGGCATCCCGAGATAACTACCAAGATCCGCCGTAACTTCCATCCCTGCTTCCTGACGCAGCCCCTCAATCGTCCTCTCATCAACATTAGGCGAAACGAAAAGCTTAGACTTAGACGTGTTAACCTTCTGCCCAGATGCCTTGCAAAAGATATCCAAGATCTCATTAATGACCCTTATTTGTCGAACCGAGGCCTCCGCCACGAGAACCACATCGTCGGCAAAAAAGACATGCGACACCTCGGGCCCATTCCTAGTCAGCTTAGCAGACCTCCACTCTCCTGACTGAACGGCGCTCAGAATCATATGACTAAGGCGTTCCATACACAAGATGAAAAGATAGGGCGAAATTGGATCACCTTGCCGAATCCCTCTTGACGGTTTGAAACTTTCAGTCGTCTCTCCGTTCCAAAGAAGCCTCGTCGACGTCATAGAGATACATTCCTGAATCCAATCCGCCCAACAGTCCGGAAACCCAGCTTCACGAACCGAATCGACTACGAACTCCCAATCAATACGATCGTAGGCTTTTTCAAGATCGATCTTCAAAATCATCCACCCTTTCCTGCCCTTTTTCCTTCTCATTGAATGGACCAACTCCTGCACAAGCACAATGTTGTCCGATATAAGCCTCCCCGGAAGAAAACTACCCTGCATAGGACCTATGAGAGTGCACAGAATCGGCCGCAAACGGTTCACCATGACCTTGGTGATCGTTTTGTAGATCACATTACACAGGCTAATAGGCCTGAATTGATTTATCCTGTCCGGTTTAGCCACCTTAGCCAGCAGGACAATAAGCGTTTCGTTAACCCCATCAAGAAGTTTCCCTGTCCTGAAAAAGTCCTTGACGAAACCACGAACCGAAGGCCCCACATGTCGCCAACATTTCTGGAAGAAAAACGGTTGGAAACCATCCAAACCCGGAGCTTTCATGCCTTCCATCTGGTTGATCGCAATGTCGATTTCCTCATCAGTGACTTCACCCATTAACAAAATCCACTGCTCAGAAGAGATAGGAGGAAAATCACCCGACCGCAAATCCGACCCTGCATCCCTGACCTCCACACTAGAAAATAGGTTCTTGAAATAATTAACGGCGAGCTGCTCGACTTCAACTTTGGCGGTAACAAGCTGATCCGAATCATCCACAAGCCCATCAATTCGGTTTCTACGTCTCCTAACAATCGTCGAGACATGAAAAAAGGACGTGTTACGATCCCCGGCCACAAGCCAATTTTCTCTAGATTTCTGCCACCAGAGAATCTCCTCTTGCTCGAGAATACTGCTCAACTCCAACCGAAGCTTTCGTTCCAGATCAAGCAGAAAAAGATTCACGCTGAGACCACACGCACGTTGGATACCCGCAAGCCTCTTGAGAATGTTCCGCTTGCGAATGTGGATATTACCAAAAGTCTCAGTGTTCCACTTCAGCAAGACCTCCCTGAGCGACTGAAGAGCGGACGGCGTCGGGACCTCACCATTCCACTGATCTTCAATTAACGGCTGAAACTCAGCATGAGTAGTCCAAGCCGCCTCCATTCGAAAAGGTCTCCTCCTGCGATTACCACCAGAATCCGGACAAACAGACAATAAAAGAGGCGCGTGATCCGAGCAAAAGACCGGTAAGTGGCGCACTTCAGCATTCGGCCAGTCTAACCGGGCATCGATGTTCATGAGCACTCTATCCAGACGACGAGCTTTGTACGTCTCCGGCGTCCTTCCCGAAGACCAAGTAAACGTCGAGCCTGAGAAACCCATATCCAGGAGCCCCTCGCTGTCAACCCACTGGCTGAAAACATTAGTGTCCGGAGAGAGCGCGTCTTCAGTTCCCAAACTTTCCCATGAGTGCAGGACACAGTTAAAGTCACCACCGATGATCATCGGTCCTTGAATGCCTCCCGAACAATCCTGCAAATCCTGCCAAAAAGGAGCCCGATCAGTTTCGTTAGGAGGAGCGTAAACAAAAATTAGATCGAACACTTTACCTTCTAGCTGGACACGCGCGTGGATAAATCGATCATACAACCGAACCACCTGTATATCCGACGTATCCTCATTCCAGAACAGCCAAACTCCTCCGGCAAAACCAACAGCTTCAATGCGCGTAGATCTTGAGAAGTCCAGGCGACTGCTAACATGATCCGCCCTTTCCCCCGAAATCTTAGGCTCGAGAATCACCAACACATTCACCTTATGCTGTTTGAGCATGTAACGAACAGCTCTTCGGAAGCCCTTGTTACCCGCACCCCTACAATTCCAGATTAAGCAATCCATTAGGAAACAATTGATAAGAAGAGGGTAATTAGGAAGAGTTTTGTATCGACTCCCCCGTGACATCTTCTTGCATGTCATCTTTATCATTCGGCGTCTCTGCCTGCACATTCTGTGCTGTGGCTTCATCAACGGCCATGATCTGACTCCGAAGGCCTGCCAACATATCATTGTCTTCTTCGAGTCTTTCACTCCCCTCAATCGAAATATGTGAGGATCCGGCAATGGGGGGCGTCACCGGCGACGTCGCCCCTGATTCTTTCTCAACGACGGCTGTATTCCCACCCAATTGCTGATGCAATTTAGGTATGAACGAAATTGGGCCCTCCATGTTTCTGGGCCTCTTAGTAGACCCACGATCGTCACCAGCATTTGGGCCCGAGCCCATCAAGTTCTTCTTGGATTTATTTTTCCCTTTAAATTTCTTATTCTTAATTTTACTACTTTCTGAAGATTGCCCCACTTCTAACTTCTTTTTTGATGTGAACCTTGGCCCTTGCGTAGCAATAACTGCCGCCCTAGTTCCCACGCCTTGACTTGGGATCGGCTTCTGCTTTGGAATGTTGGACACATGATTGGCCTCGGAATCTCTTCCACGCCCAACGTTCACAGCATTAACTCCAGCCGGCTTTTGCTTTTGGCCCCCATCGGCGCCCTGTTTCTTCTTCCCGTCGCCGGCGCCGTGATCGGCCCCAGCAGCAACCTTGTTTTTCCCCTTGTCATTGTTTCTCCTCTTCCTTTGCACTTCCATCCATGGCCCATGGCGCGAAGTCAAGTCCTCACTGTCCATCGTAGTGTCCGTGGTTGCATCCGTAGCATGGCTAGTTTCACCATCCTTCTCACTGGTTTGTTCCACCACCGGAGCCACAACGACACTGGGGGTTTTGGGGCATTTCGCCATAAGATGCCCATAGCATCCACAATTAAAACAGATCAAGTGCAAACCTTCATACTCAAGATTGAATCTTCTACCGTTGATTTCCACGGTTCCAGGCAGAGGACATGTCAAATCCATTTCAACGCACACCTTCGCGAATCTGCACCGGTTGGAGTAAAGAGTTCTTGTGTCCACCTTAATGGGCGTACCAATCGTAGCTGCAACCCTCGTAAGGAACTCCTCCTCGTAGTACACCAGGGGCATCTTGGCAATCCGAACCCACGCCGGGGAGGAAGCAATGATGTCAGATTCCGGATCAAATTCCGGCGTCCAGGATTTTGTTATCAAGTAATGCCCAAAAATCATCCACGGACCTCCAGCCAGTGCCATCAAGTAATCCTGATCCTTCTCAAATCTAACCACATAGTAATTGTTCGGAAGGTCAGCCAGCATGATCCTACCCGAGAGGTTCCAAATTTCCCGCAATTTCTTATCCATGACATGAAAGGGAACGAAGGTTCCAAGAACTTTCACGATCAGAGAGGTCTTCCAGACATTAGCAAGAACCGTAAGAACCTCTTGTTCCACCGTGATAATCGGGTCACTACCTTTGCCACCCCGGTAAGAAACTTTCATCTTGCCATCCAAATACTCCAGGGCTAACTTGGTACGCTGATAACCAGATTCGTTAGTCACGATCTCTTTCCATGTTCTCGGAGAGGCTGTTGGAGCAGCCTGGGCTTGCAGAGGGGGAGGGAGGGGCGGTGGCTGACCACCGGCCACCACAGCGGTGGCTTCCATCACCAGACAACAAGCGAGCAAAGATCCTCAAAAAATAGATCTTCTTTATAGTATTATAGATGCATATACTTTGGATATGATTTATACTTCACACAAAAGAGAGACAAAAAGAGAAGACAATCGTGATTAATGAAGGTCAATGATTAAATCATTTTTCACAAAATCATATACGATGAAGATGACAAGGGTGAGGATGGATGAGATAGGCAAGGACCCGCAAGAGTTCGAGCCTCTCCAGCAGATATTGAACCTCTCAAACCTCTTGAGCAAAGGAAGACAGAGGAAGAGAGCAGCGTTCGAGAAACTCTTTCAGCAAATCTCTAGAGTATTCACGGTGAGAAGGAAAGTTAATTAAATCTCAAAAGATGTTGGGTTGAGAGGCAACAAACAAACCCTAAGAATAAAGGAATTATAAAGTATAGGGAATCGCCTTCGGACACCTCATTCATTAGTTAAGTCCTTAGGGTAGTACCTTGAAGTCATTGTTTCGAACCCTACTAGCGACAAGTTCTCATTCTTAATAGATGTTTTAGGCCAACCTAAGTAATACCTGTAGTGATCCTAATCCTTAATTAGGTGATAAAAAAGAGTATAGGGACCCAAGATAAAAATGTTTAAATTTAAGGTCCACAAAAAAGTATTATAAAGTCTAGGGTCTAATAACACAATCCACTTAATTATATTGGAATTCATTATTTTTCCGACCAAAGAAGGGCTAGCTGGGCCCTAAAAATAACAAAAAGGCTAAATCCCGAGAGTCATCATCATCTAATAAACTACAAATCCAATCAGGTTATATTGGAACTAATTGATCAACTTACATGCCATGAGATTTCATTTCATTATCATCATCCTGCCAAAAAAGAAAAAGAGAGCCTTCAACCGAAAACCAAAAAGGAAAAGAGAGAAAAAATAAATTAGAATGCCAAGCAAGAGCAGTAAAAATCGACCAATCAATTTGCATCTTATCAGATTTGGGGTTAACTACCAACTTGTACAATGCTACAGTTTTCGACTGGTCTATCAACGGGAGTGCACAGCCTAACAGAAGACAAAGCCTTGTTGAAATGCTTAGCTTTAGTACTCAAATACTCTGTCCAGCTGATGGGTCTATACAGGGCAGGATGATCCGGATCCACAAGCCTCTGGTGAGGGGAGATGGAAGCGCTGGTGGGCGGGCCGAATAGGTAGGCCACGGACAGCCGGTGGTGGGTCCTGTTGACGACCGCCCGGTGGAGCACACTCTGGCAGACCCCGTTTGACAGGATGTGGAGGAGGTCTCCTACATTGACCACCAGCGCTCCGGGAACTGGAGGGACGGTCAGCCACCCGACCTCGTCCCGGTGCACCTGAAGGCCGGGCGTGCTCTGGTACAAAATGGTTAGAAGGGTGGAGTCGGTATGTGCTGCGAGGCCCATGGCCTGGCTCGGGTCGGGGCACTTTGGGTAGGAGTTGAGCTGTAGGGCTGAGCACGCATCGCGGAGCTCTCCCGCTGGGCCCGCCCACTCGACATCGTCGTTCTTTATGCCAAGCGAGCCTAGTACTAGCCACATGAGCCTCCCTGCAAGGTCTTTCATGTCTCTGTCATACTCATCAATTATGTCGCTGCACATACAATCCAATTTTAGAACAAACAAATTAGATACTGCCAAAAATAGTATAATCTAGCTACACCACAGTATTGGTGATATAAAAAATCATGGCATGTCACGTTTGTTCAAATGATTAATACCAAAATTTGCCATAATCCTTGGGCCAGAGTTGGCGGGCATGATCAACAGGGGAGCCGAAGATGGTAAAGCCCTCGGACCAGAGAAGCTTGGGGAAGAAAGAAGAGATGCGAGCCGGGCCATAGCCCGTGACCCCATCCGGGGCTCGTGCGGCCTTGAGCTTCTGGTGCAGTGGCAGTGAGAAGAGGCTCCTCCCTGCATTTTCCACCTCATCAAGGACCCCTTGAGGAATCCCATGGTTGATCACTTGGAAGGCGCCCCATGTCTTGCATGCGCACCCGATAAGATCCTGCGCCCGCGGGTCATCGAGGTCCACAATGGGCACGGATGGCTCCTGGCCTGGGCCCATGGGCCCATCTTGCTCATCGAGCGGACCCCATGCGTATGCATCAGGCACCTTGTCCACCGATTGGAAGTCTAGGTGCTTCCGGTGCGTGTAGTGGAAGGACTTGTCCTTATAGGCATCCAACACCCTTGGTGCAGGCATTGTTTTCGGGTTTGTTTTGTGTCTGTTTGGGCTTGGGTATTTTATACTTCTATTTCGTATAGGGTTGAATGAATCCACAAGAGAGGAGATAAAAGCACTCAAATGGCACTTTGTATTTGTAAGTAATTATGGAGAAGTAAGGGAGATCTGTTTAGAGCCGATGAGGAAGATGAATTTTCGTAATTTTGATGGGCAAGCAAGTATGAAGGGGAGAGTATATATGTACAGAAAGGGGAGGTGGAAACGCGACAAATACTACATGGGTGTTCGAGAGAGGTGTTCACAGAGCAGACAAGAGGTGATAGGAATAGGTGGTTATTTCCTCTTCTTGTTTTTTTTTTTTTCCAAAAACATTTCTGTAAATTCTCCGTTAGTAAATAACTAGATACTTGACAATGACAATATAATGTAAGCACCCAGCAAATTAATTAGAATATCAACCTTCGCCACTTTACCCGAACTTAAGGAACCGAACCAACCAATACAACATCAAACATTTGAAATCTAGCCTAATTAAGTGTTGAATCAAACTAGAATTCATGATCTGTGCTACTCACGAGTTTAAAAGCTATTTTGAAGTTTTATTAATCAATTTTAATTAAAAAAATGCATTAAAATTGCATGAATGTGAAAAATGGACCACGGTATAACAATATAAAATATAATAGATCATATTAAGTATAAAATAAATATTCCATAAAAAATAAATCAATTGAAAATATAATTCACTTACGAGAGAAGCACTCCTTATTTGCATCTAAATGCAATTATGTACATAAGAAAGATATAGATAACTATAGAAAGAATATGAAAGATTAAAATAATATTCTTGGCTATTCAAAATATTTTTATATTCATGAAAACTATAGAAGTTTAAAGAAAAAATACCCATATTTTATGATTTAGAATATAAATACATTTTGTGATTTTCGTTGAAAAATACAAATATTTTAGGATTTATGGTATTCACATATTTTGTTATTTACGTGAAAAAATAACACATTAAGAAAACATTCATATATACACATAATACAACAAATACCCACATAACACATTTTATAATTTAGGGTATAAACATATTTTGTGATTTATGTTAAAAAAAATTATTGATTTATTTATATACTCGAATCATATATACAAATAATGCAACAAATACACACAAAACACGTTTAAAAAAATACAGATATTTTATGATATAGGGTATATATTTTGTAATTTACGTTAAAAAAATATACATACTTTATGATTTATGGTATTCACATATTTTGTGATTTGCGTTCCAAAAAATAAACATTAAGAAAATATGCAAAGAACACAAAAATGTTACTAGAGAGGTTTGAACCCCAAACCTTTGGGTAATTAGAGGAAGACTTTGCCACTATGCTATTGTGGTTTGTTTGATTATGATTGCATAGTGTTTATTATATAAGGAAGATTGCAATGTACAATAAATGGAGCATTTAATGGGGACACCACCTAACTTTTATATATACTAGAATTAATGACCCGTGCTACGCATGGATTTAAAAACTATTTTGAAGCTTTATTAATCAACTTTAATTGAAAAATTGCATAAAGTTGCGCGTATGAATGTGAAAAATGGACCAAGGTATAATAATATAAAATATAATAGATTATATTAAGTATAAAATATAATTCACTTGCGAGCGAAACACTCTTTATTTGCATCTAAATGCAATTACGTACATGCATATGAAAGATATAGAAAACTATAGAAAGCATATGAAAGATTAAAATAATATTGTTGGCTATTCAAAATTTTTTTATACATGAAAACTATAGAAGTTTAAAGAAAAAATACCCATATTTCATGATTTATGATATAAATACATTTTGTTATTTTCGTTAAAAAAATAAAAATATTTTATGATTTATGGTATTCACATATCTTGTTATTTACGTGAAAAAAATACACATTAAGAAAACATTCATATACACACATAATATAATAAATACCCACAAAACACATTTTAAAAAATAAACATATTTTATGATTTAGGGTATAAACATATTTTGTGATTTGTGTTAAAACAATTATTGATTTATTTATATACTTGAATCATATATACAAATAATAAAACAAATACACACAAAACACGCTTTAAAAAATACACATATTTTATGATTTAGGGTATAAATATATTTTGTGATACCCATATTTCATGATTTATGATATACATGAAAACTATAGAAGTTTAAAGAAAAAATACCCATATTTCATGATTTATGATATAAATACATTTTGTTATTTTCGTTAAAAAAATAAAAATATTTTATGATTTATGGTATTCACATATCTTGTTATTTACGTGAAAAAAATACACATTAAGAAAACATTCATATACACACATAATATAATAAATACAAACAAAACACATTTAAAAAAATACAGATATTTTATGATTTAGGGTATAAACATATTTTGTGATTTGTGTTAAAAAAATTATTGATTTATTTATATACTTGAATCATATATACAAATAATACAACAAATACACACAAAACACGCTTTAAAAAATACACATATTTTATGATTTAGGGTATAAATATATTTTGTGATTTACATTAAAAAAATACACATAAAGAAAATATGCAAACAATAAAAAATGTTACTAGAGAGGTTTGAACCCTAAACCTTTGGGTACGTAATAAGAGGAAGACTTTACCACTATGTTATTGTGGTTTGTTTGATTATGATTGCATAGTATTTATTATATAGGAAAGATTGCAATGTACACTAAATGGAGCAAAATGGAGCATTTAAGGGAGACATCACCTAACGTTTATATATATATATATAAATATATAGATTGGCCCGTGTGGGTGATTGATTAAGCCTTATGAGTCTTTCTTTGATTATAAATCTAGTCAGATTTACCCAAATTACCTAGTTTGCGGTCTTGGTCGGTTGAATCACAAGCCTTGGATTTTTTCCATTTAAGTTGAGTTTCTCACCATAAAAAATAGCAAAACGATCAAATTAGGATTCGGTCAACTGTTATAAAAATGGATGTTTCATGAAAATCAAAGTTCACTCCACATGAAATGAATATAATTTAGAAGTTCACAATAAATAAATGGATTCTCTAATCTATATGACTTCAAGCATCACATTTTAGAAAATGTTAAATTTATACTCCAATATGGAGTATTTTGGAAGATTTTGGTTTCTAAATATAATATGTCCCCTTATACGACTCTAGGCAAGACTCAAGAGGCGCGAACATCCCAATTTTCCCTTCCCATGACAAAATTTAATAGTAAAAGAAAAGGCAAAAACCTGTACAGTGACAGTAACTTGGGCATGGACCATCATGATCCGTGGGAGTCATGGGCTCAGTACAGAGGTGGGTCCATCCTAACTCACTATTAGCGTGTACTCGGAGATTGGTTTGTAGATTGGTTTTGTCTTAAACATCATTTGCTACATTTGATGCCACCCACGTCACTATTCTTTCTACGGGATGTTACATTACCCATAACTAGTACAAATCCCGTACTATATACGGGTAATGTAAATATATATCCGAATTAGTCGATTTAAGATTGAAATTTGACACGAATTCACTTTTAACTCGATAATTTACAATCCAAACTCGACAGACTACAATCCGAACCTATTGACCTATACACGTACTTTTATTAATACAATGTCAATTCTAAAAAAAATTATATTCAATTTTTCATATTTACATTATTATTTATTAGATTATTGACATATGTGAATATTTTTTCACTATTCTTCAAGATTTAATGATAACAAAAATAAATATTAATTAATAAGGAAAAATTGTTAAGTTATCAAAATAATTACTTGAATATTTTTTAGTCATAAGGATATATTGTTAGAAAAATCAAGTTAGGAAAAAATCGTAAGATATCAAAAATTGGGTAAGATATCAAACATATATAAGGAAATTGGATAAGATATAAAGTAGATAAATGAGTTATTCTTAGAAAGTATAATGCAAGTAAATAAAAGCATTATTTTATTCAGACTTAATGACGTGGCGCAATTTTTTACACAGACTTGAATTCTACTTTATACTGTATTATAGTAGATACTTCCACATATTAGTAAATATAAACAACCCATTCGGCCTTTTAGGCTATTGATTAGTTTTGTGCCGAGGTTGCGATGGCCTAGTCATGTAACTTTTGTGTTTACTTGGCTGTTGTGCCTTGCATTTGGTTTTCAAATGTTTGTTCACTGGATATTAAGCTTGGGTTCTACCACTTTATATGAACATCCCCAATCAAATTGTTTATTATGACTTGTGCCTACTAGAATGTTCGGGGTATTAGGCGGGCTAATTTCTTGGAAGAAATTGCCTTCCTACGAAAATTACACAAACTACAAATGCTTTGTCTAGCAGAAACAAAATCTGATATACATCCATCAGATGCTATTATTAAAAGAATTGGTTTCCATCAATGTATTTCCTCCCCTTCGGTTGGTACGAAGGGAGGAATGACTCTATTCATATATCAAACGGACTTCACAAAATCTTGTTGACTACTTTTTCAATCTGAAAAATATAATTATTAGGAAAGTTACTAACCCATTTCATCCATACTTGTTAACTTTTCCTACGCGCCTTCGCGAGAAGAAAATAAAACGGTTTTTTGGACCGAGCTTGAAAGTACTATCGCCAATTATTAACTACCGTTCTTCTTAATTGGTGACCTCAATGAAATTAATTGTTCCTCAGATAAAAGAGGCGGTGCTATCCCGCCCCTAAGCAGATTCAATCGATTACTTGATTTTCAAAACCAAATAATGCTTTAAATACAACTTTCTCAGGCTTCCCGTTTACCTGGCGGAAAAGCTTAACTTCTAATGAAAACACTTTTGAGCGTATGGACCGAGTCCTTATCCATCATGATCTAGTTTCGGTTTTCCCGTCATTCAAAACTCACCACCATCCATTCACAACTTCTGATCACTGCTTAATTAATCTCTTTTGGTCTAGGGGTTAAAAAGAAAATTTTAAAATATCCATTTAGATTTGAAAATGCTTGGATTGATACACCTTCTTATGCTAAGTTGGTTAAAAAGGTTTGGCAATATAATCTTACGGGATCCTATATGTTTAAAATTACTATGAAAATGCAATTACTAAAAAAATACTCGAAAAGTTGGGCTAAACAATACATAAATAACAATTTCGAACAATTAAAAATATCCGAAGCACAATTGCAAAAATTACGAGATGCTCTGTTACATGACCCATGTAACCAAAACATTCTCACAAAATTACAACAACATCTTAACAAATACAATGCCTTAATGGACTTTCACCATTGGTTCTGGCTTCAACGAAACAAAACTACTCATCTTTTAAATGTACATAAAAACACAAAATATTTCCAAACTATCTCCAAAATACGTAGATTCAAACAAAATATTTCCCCTTTCCAGACTCATGATGGTTTGGTCATCTTTGATCACGATTCGATTTCGGGTAATATTACTTCTGAACTTGCTTCCCGTTTCCAATCTAATGCCAACTCAATTGTCCATCCTCAGGATTTGAGTATTATTCCTTCTCTTATTTCTGATGTCGATAACATTGCAATTTCGAAAGAACCATCTCCAGGTGAAATTAAAGCTGCAATATTCGATTTAGCATTGAATAAAACGCCAAGGCCTGATGGCTTTACCGCAGAATTTTTCCAAAGCTATTGGCCGACCGTTGGCTCTTCGGTTGTACGTGCAGTGGTAGCCTTCTTCCATTCTGGATCAATGCTAACTGTTGCAAGCAAAACATTTATCACATTAATTCTAAAGGTCGATGCACCAAGTTCTATAAATCATTATACGCCTATTAGTTTATGTAATACCGTCTATAAGGCAATTACCAAAGTTCTGTCTAAATGGATTCAACATATTTTACCGTTAATTATCCACCCTCTTCAGTGTGCTTTGTTAAAGGTCGCTTGATTCAGAACGGCGTCCTTATTGCTCATGAAATGTTTCATTCTTTCCATAAGAAGAAGAATGGTCGGCTGGGTTAGATGGCCATCAAGTTAGACTTAGAAAAAGCTTACGATAAGATCAGCTGAAATTTTATCCGCCTTGTCCTTACCAAGTTCGGCTTTCATAAGCATTGGGTTAACTTGGTCATGACTTGTATCACAACTTCGTCCTCATCGGTTCTAGTGAATAACGAACCTGGGTCAAAATTTACTCCTACTTGTGAAATCCGTCAAGGTGACCCTATGTCTCCTTTCATTTTTGTTCTATGTATGGAATATCTATCTCGAACTTTGCAACAAGAATCATTAAATACCCCAAACCACGTAGGTATTCAACTTACTAAGAATAGGTCGGTCTTACCCTTCTTGAGTTTTGCCGATGACACCATTATCTTTGCAAACGCTAATTAATATCACTAATATGGTTTTTATTAAAAACATTCTAGCTCCAGATATGTACTCAAGTCTCTGGATTGGCTATTAACTATCATAAAAATTCTCTTCAAACTTCTACCAATATTGATCAAACTATGTCAATGGCTTTAGCAAGCATCCTAAATATTCAAATTACAACAGCTATGGAAAAATATCTTGGAATTCCGATCCTTAAAGGACGAGTGCAGATCTCTATGTTTTCGGATGTTGTGTCCAATTTAAAGAAACAACTTTCGCAATGGAAAGCTAGCTCTATTTCTCAAGCGGGTAGGGTTGTTCTCATACAATCTTATCTTATAAGCAAAGTCAATTATCTTATGCAAAATTTTATGCTCCCCCAAGGCGTGCTCCAGCAAGTAGACGCGGTTTGTAAGTCCTTTTTCTGGAACAAATTTAGTCCAAACCACCGTCCTCTTATTAGTTGGGATCGTATTTGTTCGCCTAAGGAGAATGGGGGCCTTGGCCTTCGTTCGGCGGAGAATACTAACATCTCGTTACGAATGAAACTTCTCTGGAAAATTGTGACTCAACCTAAAAATGTTTGGGTCAAAGTCATTACGGAAAAATATCTAACCTCTGACTCGTTGTTTGACTACCAGAAGAATAACTACTCTTGGCAGTTTGGTAGATTAATCAACATTAGAGATATCTTTTCCAAAGGCCTTAGATGGCTTTTGGGTAATGGTACATGTTGGGACAATGTTAAGGACGCCTTTAGTACTTAACATTGTGGTGGTGTCCCTTAGTTTTGATATGACAAACTCGCCTTGATCTAATAAGTTGTCTAAGTGTTTCAGGGACGCATGTTGAAAAGGACAACAAGTTCCTGTTTGTGTAGCAGTCCTTAAGGTGTAAGGATGCTATATCTCTGAGTGAACGGCTTGGCATGATCTAAATAAGGACACCGTCCTTCATCATTACACTGGAGTCCTTCAAGGCTGGCCGACAAAGTGACATCACCAGACAAGCCTTGATCATGATCTCCACGTGGAAGAAGATCCTGCAGCCAAGCATAACGGAATTGCCAGGAAGCTTCCTTGATCATCACAGAGACACGTGGAAGCTGATCACTATAGCAACGTCCTCAAGGGCATGATCGTCAGAGAATGACGCCCTTCCCCATGTCACTATAAATACTCTTCCAGAGCATTTATTGTGA
This sequence comes from Polygonum maritimum, assembly GCA_963924305.1. Classification (NCBI taxonomy): domain Eukaryota; kingdom Viridiplantae; phylum Streptophyta; class Magnoliopsida; order Caryophyllales; family Polygonaceae; genus Polygonum; species Polygonum maritimum. The sequence continues at coordinate 21,590,190 of OZ002732.1, read as the reverse complement.
CTTGACGCTTCCAGAGAATATTCAGAGAATTTGTCAATCGCTTAAGAACAACAAAGAACACCAAGAACAAGTGAGACTTAGGTGTTAGATCGAGCGAGAAGCGTACAACAAAACCACAAACTGTTTGTAATAGAAAAGAACAAAAAGAAAGAGAGAGTCCTTACGAAGAACTGTAAGGACGAGGTGATAGCATCCTTTAGAGAGATTAAGTTAGGTTATATTACATGCTTAAGGGAGTTGTTACTAGTGGACTTAGGGACGCCTTCTAAGTGCCAGAGAAGTGTAACTACTCGCCAGTGTATTGTAAGGAAACTTAATAAGAAAGGAAAGAAGCTTTTACAAAATCCTCCAAGGAGGTAGAGGTTTACACTCAAGGACTAGTTGATACTTGAGTGGTTCCTCTATAAATCAAAAGCATTCCTTACTTATTGTCTTTACTTGTTTAGTCTTTATTTTTCCGCTGCCACTCAAAGACGTCCTTAATCTTTATTAAGGACGCCTCGGTCAAAGGACGCCCTTAACTTTGTTAAGGACGCCTTCCTTATTGTGACTAACGATCCAACAGTACAAGCATTAAATTTTAGACGGATCCTTGGATTGAAAATTTGGACTTATCACCTTTGATGGATAATTCAGATCCAAGCCTTAGGGTTTCCGATCTTATTCTTCCGTCAAGGTCTTGGAACTTAGATCTTCTGCGACATTTTTTGCCACCTCACGTTGTCGATATCATCATTCATATTAGAATACCAATTATAGACTCTATTGATAGACTCATCAGGTTGCCTGCAACGGATGAAGTCTTCTCGGTTCAGTCTGCAACATCACTCTTAACTGCTCCAATTAACCGTGGTAACAACAATTTTGATTGGATTTGGAGGTCTAAATTCCCACCAAAAATTAAGAACTTTTTATGGAAATCTTGTGCTGACTGCCTTCCCACTACAGATAGAATTAACCGATTTTGCAACTCCGTACCTAATTTGTGCTCCCTTTGCGAGCTTCAAGATGAAAACCTAAATCGTTTATTCTTTCATTGTCCGTTTACAAAAGCCATGATAATTCGATTGGAAAAATTATTAAATTACTCTTTTCAATTAACCACCTCTTATTATTTTCACCAAAACATACGAGAAACTCTGATAAAAAACAAGGACACTACACCTCTTGTATTCCTGTGGTGGTTTGTTTGGGCCCATAGGAATGCAAAAACTTTTGATCCAAGAAGAATAAGCAAGAATAAATTTCCATTTGATTAGGCATTCGCAAGTGCTTTAGCCTGGGAAGGTCTTGAGAATAAAGAAAAAGAGCTATCGAAGAGACCCAAAAGGAAAATTCATACGACTTGGAAAAAACCACCTCCGCAATGGTATAAACTAAATTTTGACGCATCTAGACTTAAAACTGGAACAACTCATGTTGGTTTCGTCTTAAGAGACTGTTGGGACGATATTAAGGATGCCAGTCATTAATATCTAACCAATAATGATCGTTCCTAGTTTTGATAATGACAAACTCAAAGGTATTTGATAAGTTGTCCAAGTATTAATTTCAGGTAAGTCCAGTGGACGCACATGAGCGAAAAGGACAACAAGTGAACGAGAGTCCCTAACTCTGTAGGGACGCACTTTATCAGAACTTCCAAAGCTGAATGTAATTGGCGAAGTCCCTGCGCAGATAGGACGGCGTCCTTATCAAGAAGGGACGCGCGCCAAAATACGGACGAAGTTCAAATTCAAATCAAGGCCGCCCCAACATGATTACATCACATTCGGCCGTAGTCCTCAGAAGGAAGCTTCCCTTGTCTGGGCACGTGTAGACAATTCCAAAGATGTCGCTTTCTCAGCAATGGTCCCCTATCCACGCGGAGGCTTCCCAAGCGTCAACAGAGTTGACCTTCTTAGGACGCACATCGCACCGTTGATCAAAGATCAAGGATCCTGCCAAGTCTCATAGGACGCTAGAGGACAAGAACCACTTCCGCTATAAATACCCCCCAAGGGGTATGCATAGCGGTGTGGACTTTGAAGACTTTCTCTCAAGCTCTTCCGAAGCATTCAAGTTCAAGAACGAAGAACAAGGAGACCAAGTGAGCTTGAAGCAAGAGAAAGAAAGTCCAACCAAATCAAATCCAAATCAAACCACAAAAAAGTTAGAGTTGTAGTTTTCTCTCGCAACGGACCGTGAGAGACGTGAGTGATAGCTTCCTTATAGCTAAGAGTGTTAGGTTACTTGTTAGGTGGAAAGGAGTGTTACTAGTGAGACTAAGGACGTACGCTTAGCTCAGTGAAGTGTAACGACTCGCCTAAGTTGTAAGGACTCTCTCTTAATAAGATAAGGACGGCTATTGAAACTCCTCCAAGCAGAGGTAGAGGTTTACCCATAAGACTAGCTGGTCTTAGTGGGGTTCCTCTATAAATACTCGTGTCCATTATCGCATTCTATTTTCCTGTTAAGTCTTATTCCGCTGAACTTAAGGACGCCCTTAACCCAGTTAAGGACGCCCATTCTAACAGACTTACGATCCAACAATTGGTATCAGAGCCGGCGCTCTAGATTAAGTTTGAGTTGCTGGAAACATGGATATGGAACCTATAGGTATCTCAAGTGCGAAGCCACCCCGCCTCACGGACGGGAACTTCAACCGGTGGAAAACAAGGTTTGAGTGCTTCGTGAGAAGTCAAAACTACCAATGCTGGTTGGTGATAAAGAACGGCGACCTCGAAGTCCCTGCTACTAAGAAGGACAAAGAAGGAGAATGGGGTCCCGATGAGTTTAAGCTCATGGAGGCAAACGCCAAAGCTATCCGCTTCCTACAGACGTCCCTCTGCGAAAGGGACGCCACCCGTGTGAGAAATCTTCCAACTGCCAAGCTCCATTGGGAAGCTCAGGAGAAGTACCATGTTGGGACGCCCGAGATGAAAGAGGACGTCTAGCTTGAAGCTAAGAGGGACTTCTACAAGTTCAAGATGTTCACAAATGAGACCATCACCGACTACTCCTTCCGCTTTGAGGCCTTACTAACCAAGTTGAAAAACTTGGGTGTCAAAGAAACGGAGATCACTCAAAGGATGAAGGTTCAAGTCTTGATTGATGGACTCACAAGACCATGGAACTTCTACAGGATGACGTTCAAGAAAAACCAAGCCAACAAAGGACTGTCCATGGAAGAAATTTATGGAAAGCTTAAGGGGTACGAAGCAAGGAGAAATCAAGATCTGCTGGAAATGGGAAAGAGTTCCCAAAATGAGCTGGCCTTAACTCTTGCAGCTAGGACGCCAGAGTATGAGCAATACTACCAAAGACAAAGGGAATTGAACTCTATGCTAGAGGCCAAAACTCAAGAGCACCAAGAGAATCTTCGTCTTCAAGCTTTAGTAGAGCGCAAAGGGAAGACCGAAGAACAAATATCTGAAGAAGATGAGCTAGCACTGTTGCACAAAACTCTTCGTACTTTATACAAAAGTGGCAAAGTCCCAAGAATGAAGATGCCTTACAAGAAGGAAAGTCGCAAACCTACAGATGCTGAAATAAAGGAAATAGTCTGCTACAAATGCAACAGGAAGGGACACATGGCCAAGAAATGTACCACAGGGTTAACATCAAAAGAAATGAAGGAAAAGGCTCTGTGATGTCTCTCATTTTGGTAGTGTTTTAAGTGTGTTTTCCTTGGTAGTTTTAGTCCTTTTTCCTTCTTTTCTTGTGTGTTTTGTCCCTTTTTACCTTAGTTCCCGCATTTCTATGAGATTCGGAGACTATGCGCATTTTGTGTGTTTTGTAGGCATTTTGGAGCAAGAATCATGGAGATTGGAGCATGGAATCATGGAGGAATTCAAGGATGGAAAAAGGAGCTAAAATGGAGCTAACAATGCATGGAAAGAAGCCTCAAGTGAAGACGAAGAGAATGGCGAAAGAATTGAGTCAATCGGAGCTAAAACGAGAGAGAACGGAGCAAAACAAGCTGAAAAATGCCTTAGGACCGAGGTACCCAGCATGTCGGGCCCGAGGTACTATGTTGGCCCGAGGTGGTGGTCCGAGGTATGGCAAGTCGGGCCCGAGGTCCCTTAAAGATGTTCCTTTGGACCGAGGTTGAAGCAAGTCGGGCCCGAGGTTCTCCGTGTCGATCCATGTCGGTCGTGGCTCCGGATTCCTTTCTTTTTGGGATTTTCTTGTTAATTCCCAAAACTATATTTGCTTCCTTGGAGGTCAAGGAGTCTAGAAGCCTTGGAGAGCAAGGAGTTCTAGAAGCCTTGGAGGTCAAGGAGAAGCCTTGGAGCCCAAGGAGTTTAGAGGGGTAATCTAGTCTTTGTAGAAGGGGGAATAATCTCTATTTAAACCCTTGTAATCTCTCATTCTAGATGAACAACTTTGGGAGAAAAGCTTGGAGAGAGAGTTGAGAGTGAGGTTTGAGAGAGTAGAAGGAAGAAGGGGGTGGACTCTTCTCCAAGGGAGGGAAAGAACCCAAGATCTAGAGGAGGATTTGGGTGAATTCCTTTCCTTGGAGGGGAAAGAAACCCTTAGGCTTGGAGCGGGAGTAGAGATTGTAAGAATTCTTCCTTTGTTTAATTCAAGTTTGTTTTGGCTTTGATTTTGTGTTAGAGTTGTTAATTGTGGATTTGACTTGCATGAATCATGATTTATCTTTGGTCTTTGATGATTGCTAGCTTAAATTCCATGATTAGTGAGTAGTTAGCTTGATCTTAGGGTAGGGGGCGAAAACCCCAACTCAATTGCATGTGCTTGAACCAATTTCATGACTTGATTGCCTAAATCCATGTCTATTTACCCTATGGGCAAGATCCTTTGTTTGAAGCTTAGGAAAGTCGGTTCGAAGGGATGAAGAGATTGATCCCACGGTCGAATAGGAGTAGATAGAGAGTCGTTTGGCTTGAATGAATGCGTGAGCCTAGTTCCTTGAGATTTATGGCATGATTGGAATTGTTGATCTATGTCTAAGGCGGAAGCCTCTAGTTCATTTATCTATATGAGAGCATGTGAAGTTGATGTTGGCATGAACCCCTAGCCCTAGGATCTCCTTTAGCCTAGCTTGTTTCTCCCCTTTTGCATTGATTGTTGTGTCGTGCCCGAGTCCCCTAGCCTCGAGCCCGACTTAGTTTGTGCCTAGCTACCTCGGTCCCGAGATTGACAACCTCGGTCCCAAGTTGCTTCGTGTGTTTTCTCTCCCATTGTGTTTGTGTTAGACAATCAACCGTTCAAACGCGCATGAAATAATTCCCTGTGATCGACCTCGACCACCGTACTACAACGGGGTCGTGATACAAATATTTTTTGTTGATTGACCCGGGGCCCTATCCTTAGAATTGGTATAGCACATCGGGCCTGTCATCACTCTGGTTGGTGCATTTGAGGGCGCATGGGACGACCTCGACTCAAGTGATGAGGAACCAGAAAATCAAGTGGCGTACATGGCCATGGAAGATGCTCCAGCTCCTCAAGAGGACGCATCTGAAACTGAGCAAGAGGTAATTCATGAGTCTATGCTAAGCTCACTTGAAAAATGCTCAAAGCCCAAGCTCATCAAACTAATCACTCAGATCATGCAAGAAAGCTATGCCATGAAACAAAGTTTTGATGAATTTGAATCTGAGAATATTGTTGTGTGTTGGGACGCTACCAAGAACGCTTGCGTACCTGTTAGTGTACCCACACAAACCATCCCTTAGTTTTGATATGACAAACTCACTTTGATTCTAATAAATTTGTCCAAGTGTTCAGGAACGCCAAATGACAAAGGACAAGTGTGTGAGCGTTCCCTAGTCTTAGGGACGCTAGCTAACTGGAAGTAAGGACCAGCAAGAGACTACTTGAGCAAGGACGGAGTCCCAAGCAAGTAGGAACGCAAGGCAAGCGTCCTTACTCTCTAGCCGACAGGATGACATCACTCGACAACACTTGATCATCCAAGGACACGTGGAGACCGATCCTGTAGCGGAGTCCAACACTACGTGGCGGACGATCCTGTAGTAGAGTTCATCAACACGTGGCGGCAGATCCTGTAGCGGAGTTCATCACACACAGTTGGATACAGGAAGCTTCCTCATCACCGCCCTACTACGTGGAGGAAGATCCTGTAGCCACGTCCACGAAGGGCATGATCGTCAGAAGAGAAAGACGCCCTTCCCCAAGTCCTATAAATAGCCCAAGGCATTTATTGTGACGTTAACGCTTTCAGAGAATATTCAAAGAGAATCTGAGGAAAGCGGTTCACTCAAGAACACGAAGAACTAGCTCAAGAACTCTCAAGAACAGTACTAGACTTGTGCTAGATCGAGTGAGAATTGTAACCCAAACCACAACTTGTTTGTATTCAGAAAGACCCAAAAAGAAAGAGAGAGTCCTACGAAGTACTGTAGGACGTAGGGATAGTAGTCCTTTAGAAGATTAAACTCGCTTAAGTTGTAGGCTTAGAGGAGTCCTTTACTAATGGACTTAGGAAGAAAGCTAAGTGCCAGAGAACTGTAAAGACTCGCCAGTACAACTGTAAGGACGTTTAATATAAAGGATGAAGCTATTCAAAAATCCTCCAAGGAGGTAGAGGTTTACACTCAAGGACTACTTGGTCTTGAATGGTTCCTCTATAATTCACTGCGTTCATTATTTCACCTGTTTAGTTTAAATTCCGCTGCACAACTAAAGGACGCCCTTACTCCTCGTAAGGACGCCTGACCAAAAGACGCCTTTACCTAAGTAAAGGACGTCCCTCAGTTATACTAACGATCCAACAATTGGTATCAGAGCAGGCGCTCTAGATTTTGTTGAGTTACAGGTGCAAAATGGACATGGAACCTATTGGAATCTCTTTTGTGAAGCCTCCGCGCCTAACGGACGGCAACTTCAACCGCTGGAAGATTAGATTTGAAAACTTTTGCAGGAGTCAGAACTATCAATGCTGGAAAGTAATCATGAAGGGAGACCTCAAAGTCCCTACTGACAAAGCTGACAAAGAGGACGATTGGGGTCCTGATGAATTCAAGCTGATGGAGACAAATGCTAAGGCAATATGCTTCCTTCAAGCGTTCCTCTGTGAAAGGGACGCCACCATAGTTAGCAATTTGGCAACAGCCAAGCTACAATGGGAAGCTCTTGAAAAATTCCATGTAGGAACGGCTGACATGAAGGAGGACGTCCAGCTGCAAATCAAAAGGGAGTTCTATGCCTTCAGAATGCTGCCGAATGAAACGGTCAATGACTACTCCTACCGTTTTGAAGCCCTTGTCACCAAGATGAGAAACTTGGGCGTCCCAGAAGCTGAAGTCTTAATGAGGAACAGAGTTCAAGTAGTCATCGATGGGTTAATTGGAATCTGGAACTTTGATAGAACAACCTTCAAAGAGAATACAGCCAACAAGACGCTTGATATGGAAGAGATCTATGGGAAGCTAAGGCAGTATGAAGCAAGAAGGAAGTCTGACATGGCTGAGCTAGGACGAAATCCACAAACAGACCTCGCTTTAGCATCAACAACACTAGAGTACGCTGAGTATTTCCGTCGCCAAAGAGAACTTGCTTTGATGGTGGAAGCCAACAAGAACGAGAACCGTGAAAAGATGCGCGTCCAAGCGTTAAAAGAAAAAGAAAGCAAGTCAAAGGAAGAGCTTGATGAAGAGGAAGAACTTGCTCTTCTACACAAGGCTCTCCGCATCTATGGTAAAAGGAGCAAATACTTTAACAAACACAAGATGCCATACAAGAATGAAAGTCCCAAGTACACAGAGGCAGAAATGAAAGAACTTACTTGTTACAAATGTAACAAGAAAGGACATTTTGCCAAGAAGTGTACTACAGGAATGTCCTCAAAGGAAATGAAGACAAAAGCTCTCTTTGGAGCGTGCTCAGCTCCATGGGATAATGTTAGTTCTGATGATGAAGAACCTGATGAACAGGCGGCGTACATAGCTATCGAGGACGCCTCAAAATCTGATGAACAAGTGGCGTACATGGCTATGGAGGACGCCTCAGCTGTTGAAAAGGACGTCTTTACTTAAGTAAAGGACGTCCCTCAGTTATACTAACGATCCAACATTGTGGAATGTGAAAATTGCAATACTATGTCTTTTCAACTGGAGTCCTCTCAGGAAGAAGTCAAGTCCCTTAAGAGTCAGCTTGTGTGCCTAAAACTTGAAAATGCAAATCTTAGGGACGAGGTGAAAGTCCTAGGAAAGAGTCCCATGACTGAAACCGTGAATCCGATAGTCTTTGTTCCAGCTAGGAAAGGACTAGGGTATGAATCAGGCTCAAAGAACTCTCTCCCTAGCAACTTCGAAGCTAGCAAAACCACTGAACTAGAACTTGAGAGGGAAAAGACAAAGAACCTAGAAGAACGCATAAGAGTCCTTGAGAGTGGTGAAACTGGTAAAAGGGACTACTATACAAATTCCACTAGCCATAAAATCTACAAAAAGATTACAAAGGGAGAAGGATCTAAGGTAGTTGATCCTAAGAAAATGAAAGAGAATAGAATTCAACGTCCTAACAAGAAATACTACCTTGGAAACTACTATAGGGCGTGCTGGCATTGTGGCAAAGGTGGTCACTACCAGTATGAGTGTCTTAAGCCAAAACAGGATCTTGAGAATGGAAGAAGGGCTAGAAGTGGTAGTAAGAACGCCAAGCCTAAATCTGCTGATAAGCCTCATGCTAGTGTGCCAAATGCTAAAAATCAATCTCCTAGGATGCATGCTAGAAGGTCAAATGATGTAAATGTGTATGATTACTTGCCCATGAAAGAGTTGTACCCATGTAATGAACCAGGTAAGCGTCACCTTGCCTGGGTCGCAAAGAACTAACTCTTCTTTTCAGGTGGAAGTGAGAGGAAGCCCGTGGATCATTGATAGTGGCGCCTCAAATCATATGACAGGAAGCCAGATCCATCTCACTTCTATCCAATCAAATGCCACAGGAGGAACTGTCTCGTTTGGCATCAAGGGAAAGGGAAGAATCAAAGGGACGGGCACCGCAAAACTAAATCAATCCATCAGTGCGTCCAAAGTCAGTCTTGTCGAGGGACTAGGCTTCAATCTCCTTAGTGTCTCTCAAATATGTGATCAAGGTGAAAACCTAGTCACATTTGACTCTAAGGAGTGCCTGGTCATCAACAAGAAAACAAATCGAGTCATTCTCAAAGGGACTCGCGAGAACAATGTCGTCTTCAATCAAAGATTGAAGCCTGCATCCAAGTTGTGCTTATCCGTCTCTGTTGTGGACGCCGATCTCTGGCATCGACGTCTTGGACATGCTGGACCTAGCACAATCCTAAAGCTTCATCAAAAAGAACTTGTAAGAGGACTTCCCCGAATTGATCCTGAGCAAATTGAGCAATGTGAAGCATGCATCAAAGGGAAGCAGACAAGATCGTCCTTCAAATCCAAGAATGAAGTGAGCACAAAGAAGCCTTTAGAACTCCTTCACATGGATTTGTGTGGACCTATGCAGACCCAAAGCTATGGTGGAAAGAGGTACATGTACGTTATTGTAGATGATTTTTCAAGATTCACTTGGGTTCTCTTTTTGGTGTCAAAAGCAGAAGCCTTCCAGATGTTCAAAATCTTCATCAAGCAAGTAGAAGTTGCTCTTGGGACGAGCTTGAAAGCTCTAAGGTCGGATCATGGAACGGAGTTCAAAAACTCAGAGTTCCTTGACTTCTGTGACCAACAAGGAGTCTCTCACAGCTTCTCTTGTCCTCGAACTCCTCAGCAAAATGGCGTTGTTGAAAGAAAGAATAGCACACTGGAAGATATGGCAAGGACGATGCTCCTGGCAAGCGGCGTCCCCAAACACTTTTGGGCAGAAGCCATAGCCACAGCTACCTACATCATAAATCGAGCCATGATTCGTTCTTTGCTCAAAAAGACGTCCTATGAGCTGCTCAATGGAAGAAAGCCAAACATTTTGCACCTCAAAGCTTTGGGTGTAAATGTTTCATTCACAACAACGGCAAAGACAACATTGGCAAATTTGATGCTAGGAGTGATGAAGGAATATTCCTTGGATACTCCCTCACAAGCAAAGCCTATAGAGTCTTCAACAAATGGACTCTTAAGCTTGAGGAAAGTATCCATGTAGTGTTCAAAGAAAATGCTTCTCACAAGAAAGAACCGAGTAAGAAAGAACGTCGTTCCTCCCCAAAGGACGATGATGAAGATGATGAAGAAGAACCCAGAGGCTCCTCCGACAAATACTACGTTCCTAGGAACGCCCTTGAAACTCGCGATGAGGTTTCAATGGGAGTCCCTAGCGAACAACAAGAGCCCTCTCAAACTTGGTCGCTCAACCAAGTGGATGCCGGTGAATCAAGTCAACAAGGAGAAGAAAGGCATAGTGTGGACGCTCCTTCTGAAGACAATGGCTTTGACTCCGATGATTCTGATTGGACGGACCCTAGGTGTACTCCTGCAAGGGACGCTACTCATAGGGGATCCAACCTTTCTAGACTTCACTCAACAGATCAAATCATCTCAGATATGTTAAAAGGAGTCCAAACAAGATCAGCTGTGAATCAGTCCCATAACGCCAACATAGCGTTCTGTGCATTCAACGCCTTTGTGTCCTTACTTGAATCTAAGAACATAAAGGACGCTCTTCAGGACGCTGATTGGATTCAAGCCATGCAAGAAGAACTCAATCAATTTGAGAGAAACAAAGTTTGGACCCTCGTTCCTCGTCTGAAAAACAAAAACATAATAGGAACGAGGTGGGTCTACAGGAACAAGCTTGATGAGAGTGGCAGAGTCTCAAGGAACAAAGCAAGGCTTGTGGCTCAAGGTTATAGGCAAGAGGAAGGGATCGATTACGATGAGACCTTCGCTCCTATCGCTAGAATTGAAGCTATTCGCCTCCGCATTGCCTACGCCGCTCACAAAGGGTTCAAGCTCTTTCAGATGGATGTCAAGACTGCCTTTCTAAATGGCAAGCTAAAGGAAGAGGTGTACGTTGCTCAACCCCCAGGATTTGAGGACGCTGATCACCCAAATCATGTATAATTTTTGGACAAAGCACTCTATGGACTCAAGCAAGCCCCTCGTGCCTGGTACGATAGGTTTGCGTCCTTTCTTTTGTCCAACGGGTATACTCGAGGTAACATTGACAAAACCCTGTTCTTAAAGAAAGTCCTTAAAGATGTTTTGATTGTCCAAGTCTATGTCGATGACATAGTATTTGGAAGCACTAACATGAAACTTGTAGAGGAATTCAAGAACTTGATGAGTAGTGAGTTTGAGATGTCCCTCATAGGAGAACTCAACTTCTTCTTAGGACTCCAAATCACTTAGCTCAGAGATGGGACGCGCATTCACCAACAGAAGTACATTCGAGAAATGCTCGAGAAGTATGGGATGAACTCATCAAAGTCTATTGATACTCCCATTTCTCCCAACACTCGCCTTTATGTTGATGAAGAAGGCAAGAGTATAGAACAAAAACTCTACAGAGGCATGATAGGGTCCTTGCTATATCTAACAGCAAGTCGTCCCGACATCATATTCGTTGTGTGCTTGTGCGCCCGCTTCCAAGCAAATCCAAAGGAGTCCCATATGCAAGAGGTCAAAACAATCTTCAGATACCTCAAGGGACGGGATGACCTATGCCTATGGTATCCCAGAAGGAGGTCCCTGAACCTGGTAGCATACTCTGACGTAGATTACGCTGGCCATGTGGTGGATAGGAAGAGCACCTCAGGAATGGCTCAATTTTTAGGCTCTTGCATTGTATCTTGGGGATCCAAAAAGCAAAACTCCGTGGCCCTCTCAACCGCGGAAGCTGAGTACGTTGTTGCTGCTTCGTGCTGCTCACAAGTCCTATGGATCAAGTACCAACTTGAAGACTATGGTACGTTCCTCAACACAGTACCTATCTTGTGTGATAACACCAGTACTATAAGTATTGCAAAGAATCCTGTTCATCATTCTAGGACGAAGCATATTCATATAAGACATCATTTTCTTCGTGATAATGTTGAACTTGGATTAATTAGAGTGGGTCACATTAGGACTAAGGACCAAGTGGCCGATATTTTCACAAAAGCACTTGATAGACGTCCCTATGAGCACCTCAGGTTGCTTTTAGGGATGATAACTTTTAAATGATCAAGTCCCGTTCTATTATTCCCTCTATGATTGGCTATGTTTTGTTGAGAACTTGTTTTAAAGTGTGTCATTCATTGAAGTCATCTTTAAAGGACGCTAGTCTAAGACATGTGTTTTGCTTATGTATTGAATGCTATTCACTTCGCTTTTCATCTCAAGAGTATCCCTGATCACCCTACCCTCATTATAAGCCGAAATGATGGGAACTCTAAGCTTACCTAAGCCGAGAATCTTGCAAACGCGTCCTATGAGCGTTCTTTGTTTTATCTTTACGGGACGTACTTGCTTGATTTTCAAAAATGGTGCTAAGTGATCAAAGGGACGATTGTTAAGAGCTGAAAGATGTCAGGACAGAGTTCTAAGTGTCAGAGGTTGTGATCAGTTTTTGGGACGCAATGGTTCAGTTCTGAGTATAGCAGTGTAGTGTGTTGAAAGGACGCCGAGATACAGTCCTTTGCAGTTGTGGAAAGTTTGAAATTTTAAATTGGGAAGGTAAACCGTCGCGGGGATTTCAGGCGCAAATCTTGGGATACGCGCTAACAGTGCTCAACAGTTTTGTTTCTTAATGGAGAAGAAAGCCACGTGTGGGAACACGGGTGGAGGAAGCCAAGTGAAAGGACCTTGTTACCCCTGCCCTTTCTGCTTCGTCTTCTACCTATAAATCCACCCCTGCTACCTCTGAAAACTCTCTTCGCCCACAATATCTGTTTGCCCAAATCCGGAAATTGCTCTCAAATCTCCCCAAATCTCCATTACAAATCTCGAAATCTTCTTCCCTCATCCCTAATCTCTCTTATAAAACCTCTCAAATCTCAAACATGGCCAACACCAGAGCAACCAAGAACACCCAACCCTCTCCGTCTTCGTCGGCGGCGAGAAACCCTAAGCCAACAAGATCTTCAACTCCGGTCAAAGGCCGGTCGCTGATGGATTCGAGAGGTCGACCCGCTGGGCGTCAAGAACCTTCTCGCCACCAGCACTCCTCTCATTCTTCCCAGCACCGCCCTTCAACCACCACTCCAAAGCCACAAAGAACCCAACAACCTCCTCAAAAACCTCAATCTTCCCGATCTCAATCAAAACCCTCTCAACCTCCTCGCTTTTCATTTCTGGAAAAGCCTTTTGTCCCTGAGAAAGAACAGGGGAGCCCCACTAAATCTCAAATCAGGGGACTCCCAACCCAACCTAAACACCGCCCTCCCCTCGACCCACTTATTGAGGACTGGCTTGAAAAGGAGCCTAGGACGCTGGCCAACATCTGCCTAAGAGCGTCCACCCATGACCATCCTCCAAAAATCCAACGCCTTCTTCAGTACTTCATGATCACCTACGTCTGCCCTCGCCTTGAAGAAACCAACCATACCAATCCTCCTTTCATGGGGCCTGGTATTATTTCTGACTCGTTTGGTGGGACGGTGGACGAGCTCGCCAAGCTGCTCCCTGACATAATGGAGGCTCCGTCCCATCACAGAAGAGAAAGAGGCCTTCTACCCCTCCCTCTTCAAGACAGCTCCAAATTAAAGGCCCCTCCTCCTCTCAACCCAAACCCATCCCATCTACCCCTCCCCCCGCCCCAAAACGAAGATTAAAGACGTCCGCTCAGCTTGAGGGCGTCACTGAGGAACAAATGGCTGCCATACGCCTCTCTGAGATTCAACTAGAGAAGGAAGAAAAGGCGAGGCAGGCCAAGGTTGAAGAGGACGCCATAGCTGCGGCAATCAAGCAAAGCTTGCAAGAAGTCCCTCTGCTCCCTCCTCCACCACCAAGGGTAGAAGACGTGACTCCAATCGAAATTTTTGGAATGTTTTTTTGTCATTGCTCCTATGGCTACTGCGGACCCGCTTGAGGCGGAGATGGAGGCAGACCTGGCAAAACCTATGCCTAAGGTCCAAAGGGACACTCCTCCTGTACAGGTCCAGGCCAAGGACGTTGTACCAAACGTTATCCAACTCGAGGACTCCCCCACCAAGCAGCCTCCTCCCCCTCCTGCCCCTCTTAAGGTCAAGCTCATCTCAGTGGCACCGCCCAGCTCCTCCTCTGCTCCCGCCCCCAAGGCAAAGATAAGATCTCCCACTCCCTCTCCTCCTAAAGCAAAAACTCCTCCTCCTCCGCCTGCTCCGGCTGTCGAGGCAAATGAGCAAGTCCAAGGGACGACAGCTGCTGAAGTCTCTATAGAGTCCTTGGCAAGGACTCCAGCTGTGGACGCGCCTCCTCCAGCACAGGCGTCCACTGCTGAAGACCAGGAGATGGCCGAGTCCCATGAGCAAGGGGACGAGGCCTCAGATGAAGACGATGCTCCTCACCAGGATGAGGATCATGAGGACGAGGAGGGAGATGGTGAAGAAGAAGAAGATGCCGGTGATGAGGTCATCGTCAGCAACGGCAGCAAGCAGAAAAGGCTCAAGAAGATTCTATCGCCGCTCCTGTTTACCGCTCAATTTTTGGAAGAGAACGGCAGCACATAGTTTTTAGAACTGCTTGAGTTCCAGGGTTAGACGCACCTGGGTGCTGAGGCTGCTGAGGTCGACCCCGAACAGGTTCTCCGCTTTTACTCAAAATTTGAAATATCTGAAGTAAAAGGGAAGCCTCAAGGGACTTTTGAGATTGATGGGGACGAGTACTCCATTGCTGAGGGGACCGTTCGTAATATGCTTGGCCTGTGCCCCTCTCCAGCTGATGCTCTGCATGACCTTCCTTGCAAAAATTTTGGCCACTTCTCCTAGGAAGAAATCTTCAACAATATATTTAATGGGAGGCAGCCAGTTGCTAGGGATAGGGTCACCCACTGTCTTTCCAAGACAGGCGTCCTTGCGCATCACTTCATAGTGCGCATGGTCGTCCCCCACCAAGAAAAGAAGTCGATCGTCCAAATCACCGATATCATCTTATTGGACGCCTTCTTGCAGCGCAAACTCATCAACTTGCCGCGGGTTATCTTGGAACACATGGGAAAATGCACAGACAGACGCCACTCGCTCTCCTTCCCTGGCTTGGTCAAGAAGATTCTCCAGCAACAAGGTCTCTATGCCCCCAAAGAGGAAAAGTCTTTTGGCATTCACTGGGACGTAAGGCAAATCACCCTGCCCCCAGTTGGAAAACTGAGGTGTGATGAGCCGCTCCCCTCAGTGAAAAGACAACTGGCTAAAGAGAAGAAAGAGGCTGAGCGAAGAGCCAAGGCTGCTACTGCTGCTGCTAAAAGTGTGGAAGGCGAGCCTGAGGAAAACCTGCAAGTAGTAGGGACGCCTGTTGAGGACGCAGATGCTGAAGAAGAGGAAGATGAATTTGATGGCATGAGCGTCCCTCATGAGGCTGAGAAGCATTCCCAGAAGTACCTGCTTGGGATGATGATTGAGAACTAATGCATGATGATCGATCTCATCCAACAAGTCCATGACACTCTCCATCAACACACTGAACTTCTAGAACGCAACAATGAGCTCCTCGCGCAGAACAACTATCTTTAGGAGCAAAATCTCAAAGCCCTTGGCAAGCGTCCACGCAAATGATCGCTCCCCTCTCTCTCAATCCTGAAAACTTTATCTTTTCTTTATGTTTTTGTTAAGACTTTGGGACGCCGTTCCCGTGTGTGTGGATTGTCTGTAATAACATTCCTAACTCTTTTTGCTCTCAGTTTATGAATGGCGATCTCTGTGTTTGCATCTCACTCTGCCTAAGCATTCCTTTCTTTAGTTATGACTTTATGTGTGCATGCTTTTCAACTTGTTCTCCTTTTCGATGATGCCAAAAGGGGGAAGTATAGTTTTGCAGAGATGCAATTTATTTTTAAGTTGTCATAGAAAGCATGTGTTTAGGGGGAATTTGGGCCAAGTCCAAAGGACGCTAGTGTTGAATAAAATAGGATGCTCTAAAAAGAATGTGTTACATGCCAACCTAAGCTGAAAAGAAAATCAAAGTGTATTCCTTCATGCTAAAAGCTTTACCTCTGCGTGTATTGTTTAAAGGAGTTTGTCATCATCAAAAAGGGGGAAATTGTTGGGACAATATTAAGGACGCCAGTCATTAATATCTAACCAATAATGATCGTTCCTAGTTTTGATAATGACAAACTCAAAGGTATTTGATAAGTTGTCCAAGTGTTAATTTCAGGTAAGTCCAGTGGACGCAGATGAGCGAAAAGGACAACAAGTGAACGAGAGTCCCTAACTCTGTAGGGACGCACTTTACCAGAACTTCCAAAGCTGAATGTAATTGGCGAAGTCCCTGCACAGATAGGACGGCGTCCTCATAAAGAAGGGACGCGCGCCAAAATTCGGACGAAGTTTAAATTCAAATCAAGGCCGCCCCAACATGATTACATCACATTCGGCCGTAGTCCTCAAAAGGAAGCTTCCCTTGTCTGGGCACGTGTAGACAATTCCAAAGATGTCGCTTTCCCAGCAATGGTCCCCTATCCACGCGGAGGCTTCCCAAGCGTCAACAGAGTTGACCTTCTCAGGACGCACATCGCACCGTTGATCAAAGATCAAGGATCCTGCTAAGTCTCAGAGGACGCTAGAGGACAAGAACCACTTCCGCTATAAATACCCCCCAAGGGGTATGCATATCGGTGTGGACTTTGAAGACTTTCTCTCAAGCTCTTCCGAAGCATTCAAGTTCAAGAACGAAGAACAAGGAGACCAAGTGAGCTTGAAGCAAGAGAAAGAAAGTCCAACCAAATCAAATCAAAATCAAACCACAAAAAAGTTAGAGTTGTAGTTTGTCTCTTGTAACGGACCGTGAGAGACGTGAGTGATAGCTTCCTTATATCTAAGAGTGTTAGGTTACTTGTTAGGTGGGAAGGAATGTTACTAGTGAGACTAAGGACGGACGCTTAGCTCAGTGAAGTGTAACAACTCGCCTAAGTTGTAAGGACTCTCTCTTAATAAGATAAGGATGACTATTGAAAATCCTCCAAGCGGAGGTAGAGGTTTACCCATAAGACTAGTTGGTCTTAGTGGGGTTCCTCTATAAATACTCGTGTCCATTATCGCATTCTATTTTCCTGTTAAGTCTTATTCCGCTGCACTTAAGGACGCCCTTAACCAAGTTAAGGACGCCCATTCTAACAGACTTACGATCCAACAAAGACCACAATGGATTTGTAAGAGTTGTTGGTCTCCAACAGTTTCCTACAATGACAATAATCCAAGCAGAAGCCTCCGCCTTACTATATTCTTTATAGAACATTGACCATTCTCAAATTCAACATTTGATAATAGAAGGCGACAATCTTATAGTTATTAATTCTTTAAAACGCATATGGAAAGTTCCCTGAAAACTACACTCTATCATAGAGGACATTAGAAATCTTATTTCAGTTATCCCTTCTGTTATTTTTTATCATTGTTTCAGGGAGTCTAATGCTGCTGATGATTTCCTAACAAGAAGACAAGTCGATCTTCAAAGTCTCAACGCAGCTATTCCATTTCATTCTTCGTCTTTTCCTTATTCGAATTTGTGTGTAACTCAGTCGAGGTTCTTGTTGACTCAACATCCCTCGCTATTTGAGTTTTTAAAGATCATCCGACGTGATGATTTAGGTTATCCTTGTAACTAAAAGGTAGCCTAATTTTGGCTTGTTTGAGCTAGTATCTCCGCAATCAAAAAATAAAAAAAAACTAAACGAAACCGAAAAAAATAATAACAAAAAAATCTAGCAAAACTAGCCAAAACCCAAAGGGCCGACACAAGAGCACGAACACACAAATGAAAAAACCAAACGATCATATAACCATAATGGAAATTCGACTCCACCACCAGGTAGCTAATTGTCTATCGTCCTGATGTTCTTCCTCCAATTCTCCCTACACTGCGCCAGGTCTAGTGTAATCCATACCAAGCCGATATCCTGCTTAATGTTGTCTATCCATTGTATCTTCAGACGATCTCTATCCCTTCGACAAGACCCTAAATCCAACTGCTCACACCCTTTAACTGTAGCATCGGGGCTCTGCCTTTGAACATGGTCAAACTACAGAAATCTCACTTCCCGAACTTGAGTATTGATCCTTGATTATCAAAATTCTCTCTTTACTTTTACTACTCTATTGTGGAATTCTAATAACCCAACTTTATGACATTATTAATCTTACTTCAATTCTAGTTATTAGCCCGACCGATACTAACAACCCTAATTATTAAATAGCCTAAGAGACCTCCTAGATTCAACTTGACAACAACATTAAAGTTCAAGTATCAATAGAAACATGCATTCAGAATAACCATACATCCAAATAATATACAATTGAATTCTCTTCTCTAATCAACTAGTCCTACCAGTCCTAGATTAATTAAAGGACTGGTAGGACTAGTTGATTATCTGATGGCTAACAACCCGGTCTTGTTAGTTTTCGTTGTTATCTGATGGCTTGCATTTAGCGAGGAAGAGGAGGATGCGCATTGTTTTGTTTTTTTGGTCGATATTGTTTTTTTTTTGGAGACGCGCATGTCATTCCTACCATTCCTACCGTAAGACTCGTTCTTACATGTGTCTTACCCTATATATATATATATATTAATAAAAGCTGACGGTTTTTGAGTCACCACATTGATACTAGTCCCATCTGATATTTGAGAAAAAGAAATAGTTTTATTTATGCTATTTGAACTAATATGATAACATTGCTTTATTATCGACTTATGTAAACAACATATTCAAAATTTTGAATTTTGATAAGATATTCTATCTTTTGTAGCACAAAACTTAATTTTTTGTAATTGATTCCAGCCTTACCACATATTTGATTTAAATTATTTTAATTAATCTATTTAACTTTTTCATTATCTATTGATGCAAAAGATAAATTCAAATTTTTTAGCTTTCATTAGTTATCTTTTCATAAATTCAAAATTTCGTGTTTTTATAAATTAAAGCCCATCTTCTATAAATATTTTGTTTTATATTTGTTATTAAATCAATTTATATCTATTATCCTTTAATTGATCATTAATTATATATTGCCATTTTCAAGAAAAGTTAGCTTTTTTCACAATAAGATTAATCTGATTTACCATATTTTATTTATTTCAATAAATAATTTTATAATTTGATTTATTTAAATAAGTTTACTATTTTAACCCGTAAGTTCTACATTTATTATTTATCACAAATAAATTTGTGGTTTTCTACATTTTTCTATTAAATTATGATAAATTTTATCAATTTATATTTAAAATGATTATAAAACTTTAAAGCAATATAAAAATTAATATTTTAATAATTGATTTTATAAATATACAAAAGTAAGTGCAAACATTATTTCTTACATGTATTATTTGGGTTATATGAACCTCAAAAACGTACAATGTGGCTCTTTTAGGAAAAACAAAAGAGAACATATTGATACATTAAAACTTATATTATATTTTTCCATATATATATATATACATTCAATTATAATATATATAATATATTTATTTTTAATTTTGTGGTTCAACTAGTTAGGTAAAATAGCATTGCTTTTTTCAACGTGAGAAATATATGTACACAGAAAGAGGGGACTTCTTCTGTGATGTTATGTTCTTCACTTCTCCTAGAGCTCCCTTTCATATCATGTGGCCTTGTCTTGTCTTCAAATAGGGAAAAAAAACCCACTGTATAGATCCTTAATTTACACAAATGTTTTAATCTTAGATCTTTCTCAACCCCGATCACTAAAGGACACCAAGAGCAAGAGCAAATGCTCACAACCAATGGCATCCAACAAGTGGCCAAACTACCCTTGAGCTGCCTGGTGGGGACCTGGTGTAGCCAAGGGATGCAAATTCTTTTGAATCCATTTTTTTTGGGTACTTCCTCCATCTCCTAAGATTTGTCTTATAGTTCTTTCTAAATGTCCCAAAAAATTTATCCATTTTTATCTATTTTTCTTCAAACAATACCTCATTGAATCACAAATATTATCCATATTATCTAATTTGTCCATTAATTTTATCATTTTTCACTAATTACAAAATTATCGCTACCTAATGCTCTCAAAGGGATGGGTTCGGGCAGGTTTAGGTTCGGTCATTTCGGGTTTAGGTTTAGTGCGGGTTCTAGTCAATCGGGTTACAAGTCAAGTCGGGTTTGGATCTAACAAGTTATTGTGTAGGTTTGGGTCGACCTAACGGGTTATGAATTTGAATTTTTAATGATTATTAAATAGATAATATTTAATATTTAATAATAAAACGTAATTTTTTATAATAAAATTTAGTATAATATTTAAAATAAGATATATTTATTTACATATATAAAACATCGGGTCAATCAGTTCAGATTCGGGTTTCAACCCAATCAGATTCGGGTTTCAAACCAATCAGATTCGGGTTTCAACCCAATCAGATTCGGGTTAATCGGTTTCAGTTTTATCCTTTGCTCGCTACTTTTTTGGTCGGGTTTCAAACTTAGAATTCTCGCTCGATGAATCCTGGTTGAGTTCTCGTATAGGGTTAGGTTTGGACAACTCTATCTCCACCTAATCATATATATTAGCCCTATTATCAAACTTTTCAATGAACTTTATTACTTTTTAACTTTTAATCTCTATAAAATTACAAAAACAACTTTATCAAATCTCTTTTTTATCCATATTATCTTATTTTCCCCCACATTAATCAAATTTTCTTAATGCAAGAGATTTTTGTTCATTTAAACGAACTCACGAATACGAAGAAAGTATTTCTTTTGCTAGTGGTTCGAAAAGCCAGCCTGGGAAATATAAAAGTAGAGCATTGATTCAAAGCCTCACAACTTCAATTATAGAGGATAAGAAGGCATATGATATTTTTTTTATCTTTTTGGAATATGTATATAGTGATAAATTTGTTGTTTGGTCGATCTAGCTTCTTAATTTGTATATTTTCTTATTTTAGATCCATTATAACAAAGGAAACCAAAATGGATGTCTTTTTCAAAAGTTGGGGGATCACATGCTCCATGTGTACGATGACGCTACAAGTTTGTTTTTGGACTAAACATGCTCATTATTTGTTATTGGGAAGAAGGGGGTAGACTCAAATGTGCAACTCTGTTACGTAACGTAATACTCTACATTGTAAACATTCATGTAGATAATTTTTTTGATTTGTGTAGTCTTAAATTATTTCTGAGCGTTTACTAGTATATTTTAATTAACTAGGTTCACCCGATGGTTTAAATAATTAATCGAGGTTTTCCATTTTAATATAATACTATAAGCATTTTTTTCTTTTAATTTACGTATACAAAAATTAAATTCACCCACTTCAATTATACTAGAGCTGTCATTCCGAGGGTCAGTCAAGTTCAGTAATTCTTTGTTCAATTTCAGTCGGATTTCGGTCATTATGTAGCATGGATAATTAAGCTCGGGTCATTTTTGGAATTCTGACCAGTTGAATTGACCTGCAAGTCAAATATATTGAATTTTTAAAAAGTATTAATTACAATAATATTTCATTATAATATGTTGTATATATTTATTTAAATAATGAAATACATTATAATTTTAAAACTGAAACTCAGACATTTGTTTAACTAGGAGTCTAGGACACTCAAGTACATATCTAATAGAATATAGTATAAAGCAGAACCTATGTCTTTATTAAAACTAGTTTAACCCCAATACCTTGTAAGGTTATTATGATTATTAACCCAATTTTATTTCAGATATATAACGTCAATGATCACGTTCAAATTTTAGGATCATATGTATTTATCTTTGTATTATGAGTAGTGTTTTTTTACCAAAAGTAAATCAACTCATAATTTAAATAAGTTGGATTTGTCCAAAAATTACTTTACGACAAATATCAGGTTTTATTAAATAATAATATTTATCAAAAGATTACAACTAATTATTGGTAAGGGATAAATCATAAATTTCGGGATAATTCATAATTTTTAGTAATTTTTAAGCAATTTTTACCGGATAAAATTAAATGAGATTTGAACTACCTAATTTATATGAAGGAGGATCCAACTGATTATTTTAATATAGAAATGACACGTGACACAAATATTTATGAAGACATTGACTCCGAATTATACTATAGTAGTATAGATTTACGCCACCTCATCAACGTTGAATAAAAAAAATTATTTACGCCATGTGATCAATGCTTGATAAAATAATGATTTTATTTTAGCAATGGGAACTAACATTTATATCTACTTAATATCTTATCTAATTTTTGATAGGTTAATTTATTTTTCTAATATAAATCAATAGCAAATCTTATGAGATCCAATAGAAAAAGTGATTTTTGATATCTTACTAAATTTTGATATGAAAATACAGTTTTCATTTAATTGTATTTTATTTTAGGTAAAAGTGATTTTTTTTCATTTTTTCTGAAGATTCTACATAATTAATTAAAATAATAGATTTCATAATCCAAATTATAAAAAACAAAATACATATATAGGTTAATAGCTTCGAACTTGGGTGTATCGGGCTTGATTATACATTCTTGAATAAAAAGCAGGCTTGGGTCAAAATTCGATCTTGGATCGATTAAGTCAGGTTTACATTTAATGTACATTACCCGTACATGGTATGAGATTCGTACTAGTTTTTGAATTATAGTGTAATATGAGGCCATGAATGGTATCTTGGATCATTATCAATAAACTATTATGTTGAATCATGTCAGTAGTGAGAGTCTAAGGACTCCTTTAGAGTAGCGTCCTTATCCTGGGGAAATATACTTAGCAGGAATAAGAAGATAGGAATAAGATAAGGACGGGCACACAGTATTTATAGAGGAACCCCACTTAGACCAGCTAATCCTTATGGGTAAACCTCTATCTCTGAGGAAGATTTTCGAATGAGTGAGTCCTTACAGCTTAGAAGGCGAGTTTCACACTTCTCTAAATTATGGTAAAAGAAACTCATACGAGCTTAAGACTCGGGGAGAGTCTTAAGCTTCATAGTAGGTAGCGGTGGTGTAACAATATCGTTATCCTTGTCCATCTTGAATAACTCCTTGATGTCCTTGCCCTCGGTCAAGTGTTGTACCTCGTCGTCTATTTCTAGAAGGGTCGGTCCCGAGCATGTGGGGGTCGGTTCTGACCTAGAAGTGTAGTGGAGATCTTCAGCTTAGAAGGCCCTTTGGGCTCAATAGGGCTATGAATTGGGTCAAACCCTCATCCACCGTCGTGGCTTGAGTGAGCTCATCCAACTAAAGCCTCTATTGGTAGGTGAACCTCTTAAGAGATCCCAAATCAATTCTCATGTCAAAGGGGCCTCAATCATTCAATCTTATAGTTCAAGTGAGGGATGAGGTCTCTCAACACAAATCCCACACCTCACTTCCTATTAACAATCTAACCTCTCGGTCGCAATCATCAATAAGGCTCAAATCACAATCAATTTGGCATTAGGCATATAGGATTGAAACAAACCACAAATCAAGTTTCAATTCATGCAAGCAATTCAAAGCTCTACCTAGAATCCATGGTGTTTTCCTCAAACCCTAGGATTTGGGAACCTAGCTAAACATATCAAGGAAAACAAAGGAAATGAAGAAGAAGAAAAGAGGAAATTCATACCAAACTTCAATCCAATACATAGAAAAGGCAAGAGTCTCCAACAATTTTCTCCAAATCTTCACAAGAGACTATGGTTCTAAAATGGGAAAAAGTTCCCAAAGGGGGGAAAGAAAATCATCTCCTAAAGGAGGAAGGAGGTATTTATACAACTCTATTAGGAAAAGAGGGCTAAAAGAGAAAATCGGGGGCACCGCGTTGAGACCCGGGGGCCGACCTAGCCCGTGACTCGGCCGGGTCGGAGGCTGATTTTTGCGCTCGACCTCGGCTTGGCAAAAGAGGGTGACCCGGGCTGTGACCCGCCCGGGTCACACGTCCAGGCTGGGTCGCAGCTGGGGTCAAGACCCAGACGCCCCAGGTCTTGCCTTCTTTCGTCGTCTTGGATCTTGCTTTGCTCGGTCTTCGGTTTGCTTCTTGTGGCGTCTTTTCGGGCCTGTCCTTGACTCCGTCTTCGAGCTAATGTCGTCTTCTTGAGTCCTCTTGATCTCCAACACTCCATTATCCTCCAATTCTCTTGAAATTCATAACGAACAAAGCGAAGAGTTTGAACCGAGAGACTAAACCGAAAATAACTAAAAAGCTAGCTTAAAAGGGAGAAAAGCAAACCGAAACCTAATGAAACTTGAGCTATTATGCACTCTAAGAATGAGCTAAATGCAAACCATCAGTGGATCAAACTATTCGTCAAATCACCGCGCCCAATCTACAATAACAACAGTTGGCTGTTCAATTCCCCGATCTTGGGGAAGGCGTGATGTTCGAGCTCAAATCCAGGCTAATTCACCACTTACCCACCTTCCACGGGTTGAGAGGTGAGGACCCAAACAAGCATCTGACGGAGTTCCATGCCATGTGTGTGAACATGAAGCCAACCGACGTCACAGAGGATTAAATAAAGCTTCGAGCTTTCCCTTTCTCGTTGGCCGACTCTGCTAAAGAATGGCTCCTTTATTTGGTGCCGGGCTCTATCACTACTTGGGCCAAGATGAAAAAGGCCTTTCTAGAGAAGCACTTCCCTGCCTCCAAACAAACTTCTATCAAGAAGCAGCTCAGTAGTTTGGAGCAAGGGGAGGACGAGACTCTATATGACTATTATGAGCGCTACAAGAGGCTCATCGCTAGTTGTCCCTACAATGGCTATCTTGCTAAGGACCACTGATTCGGCCTATTTTGTATGGGTTAACTCTTAGATTTTAGAGTATTATTGTGAGTGCTTAGGTTAGATATGAGCATCATTGTAATACAAAGACCGAAGACACGAGATGTGAAGAATCAAGAGTTTTTAGAGCTTAATTGACAACAAGTTCACCACTGTATAGATTCCGCGGTCGCGTTGACCATATCGCGGTCACGGTGAAGCAAGGTGATGTCTCTCATTTTGGTGGTGTTTTAGTAGTTAATTTTCCTTGTAAATATGTGTCTTTTGTTCCTTTCTTTGTTAGTTTTGTCCCTTTTTAGCTTAGATTCCGATTTTCCATGAGATTCGGAGACTATGCAAATTGGGTGTGTTTTGTAGGTAAATTGGCGCGTTTTGAGGAAGTTTGGAAGGAGATTCTAAGGAGGAGCAAAGCTTAAGAGCAAAGGAGCGGAAGAGCCAAGCAAGGAACGAAGAGGAACTCAAGGAAAACCAAGAAGAGAAGAGGATCGAGGTCCGGAACGACGTGCCCAGCAAGTCGGGCCCGAGTTTGAGCTATGGAGGCTCGGACCGAGGTTGAACCATGTCGGGCCCGAGGTGCTCCATGTCGGTCTATGTCGGCAAAATGAAGATTGGGCTTCAAGGCACACAATCTTGATCTACCACTTTTGCCCTTCTTCTATTTTCGGAAATCCTTGGTCCCTAATTAAAAGGAGAAGACAATTAGAGAGAGGGAAGGCTAATCCACACATCTAATCACTCTCAAAGGCTCAAGGAAGACTTGGAGAGCAAGGAGGAGGAAGGAAGAGGAGAAGAAGAGAGGAAATCGGTGCAGAGTAGGAGTTCTAGGAGGAATTTGTGAGTTTGAACTTGTTTTGTTTAGCACTTAGTGGATTTGATCTATGAATCCCCTCTACATTGAGCTTCAATTCTCTTGTGAGAACAAGGGATCAAGGGCTTGTGAGTGGTAAGAGTAAGCGAAAGCGATCTCGAGCCCATCACTTGACCTTGCATCGAAGGGAAGATGAAAACCCCCTATGGTCGATGTGTAGAGTGGAGGGATTGAAGGCAAACAACCTCGATCTCATAAGGATCAACACTTATTGGCTGAATTGGGGTGGAATTACCCAAGTCTAGTTAGGGAAGGAACCAAAAAACCCAAGACCGATCTACTAATTTAGGGGTGGAATTACCCAAGTCTAGTTACCCAGACGTCGGGCCCGACTTCAAACAGTGTCGGTCCCGTGCAAAGTCTCATCGATCCTTCTCGGACCGAGGTGACCAAAGTCGGTCCCGAGAAGTTCTCTTTGATTTTCCTTGTTTTGCCTTTCTTTTACCCTTTTTAGTCTTTTTGGTACACTCAACGCACGAACTCCCGTGTGTTCGACACCCTACCCTTGTACTACTACGGGGTTCGGTTATAAATTTGAATTTTGACCCCCCTAATCCGGACCGATCACAAGGCGACGACATTCAAGACCCGTGAAGGCCGCGGTCGCGGTAGTAGCCGACGTAACCAACCCAAAGTTAGACCCTCCACGGTCGCGGTGGGAGCACCACGGTCGCTGTGGTGCCGGATTCCGAGACGGATGAAATCTTTTCTTTTCTATCTTATTTCCCTTCTTATCTTTCACATCTTTCCTTATCTATCTCGGGGAGCATGTTCCTTGGGCTATATAAGGAGGAGCCTGCCTTAGGTTTTAGGTATCCATTATTCCAATTCATAATTCAATTCTTCTCTTTTTAGGTTTTTAGTTTAGTTATGGAAAACTAGTCTCCTTAGGCTTGTTTAAGGGAGAAACTCTAATTTATGAACTCGTGAGATTTTGGTGACTGATTTCTATCCTTTGGTTAATATTGATTCTCTTGTGCTTCATTATATGATTGTTGATTGTTTCTCTAGGACTCGCGACCCTATTGAATTGATTGATTTTCTACTGTTTGATTAGGTTTGGACCGTGGACAAAACTAATCTGTGAAAACAACTTAACCTAGACATGTTGTCTATGCAACTAGGATTAAGAAGAGAATTGGTTGTTTTATCTTCCAATTGACTAGTAGCTTAATTGTTTGATATTATATCCTGCATATCTTTGTCATTTATGCTAATTCTATGTTAAGCGTCCTTCCCTAGGGTTATAGAGCTGCTTGGACCGTGGACTTGCGATTGTTAATGATTGGGATAGGAATTAACCATGGTGGTGAATGAAATCAATGGATGAATTTATGATCGAGTGATTATTTCAGAGTGGATCTTCTGAATGAACCTACTTTCCTTATTTGATTTGTTTGATTATTTGTTTATTTATTTTCATACATGTTATCTTTGGCTGATAAATTTATTAGATTAGTGTTTATGGCAGCCCATACCCTAGAATAAGTTCAAAATGGTAAAAATGCCTCAAGTAATTTTCTATTAGCATGGATGCCCAGATTTAAATTGTAACAATACCCACTTCCCTATTTATGTGTTTCATTTAAATTTTATTTAATTAAAAAAGAAATTATTATAGAAAAATGAACAAAAAAACGATGAAGCCTATCTTTCCGGTGAGTACTCCGTCAAAATTTCCACCGATGGAATGCAACCTCAAATCTCTATCATGAATCCCCGATAAGAAGTCCCGATTATTAATGGTTGCCATGGCACATTATGTTCCCTTCTTCCGATTCAACATTGGAAGGGAGTTTTGGGTGCCGGCGTGCTGCTCTAGTGCTCTCCACAAGATTATAGATTGATGCAATCTCAATTTGGGTTAAGTGGAGCCATGTAAAGAGAGAAGGAACCGATCTGCTCAATGATTGGCTGCACTTGTACCTCATTCTCCTTTAATTAGTTCTAATATGTGTTGTTTTGCTGATGTCCCCATGCGCACCTCAACCTCCTACCCCCTCCTTCCATGTCTATCCTCCTCCCGCCGACGGAGCCGCTGCCTCCTCCGTCGGACATGACACCGCTGCCTAGACACAGGCTTCTCTCTCCCTCATCCACCCCGCCGCCGAATCCCTCTTTCACGTCACTATCTACGTCTCCGCCGCCCCGACCTGGCCGCCTCCTACACACATGTCGGCCACTAACTCCAACTCCGCGTCCTTGACACCAGACGCCGTCCTTCCTCCCCATTTTCCGTTCAGAGATTCCCATTCTTGAATATTATTTTTTTAATTGAAAGTATCAAGAGATTTAATTATAAAAATGACCAAGAGGGTTTTTCTTGCCATTTAACCAAAATAAGGGTAATTATTAATTTACCAACTTCTAGTGGGGTATTCATGCCATTGCGCCAATTTATTAATACTAGAAGCCTTAGTTCTCTTGGGTTCTGTCTAACACTTCGGACCGAGGTTGAGAGCACCTCGGGCCCGATGTCTAGTGTTCGTCGGTCTTAGTTCTATTTGTCTTTCTCTTGTGTTGACACTAGGATTCATGAGTTTGATTGTTGGTTATAGCTTGATTATCATAATTTACCAACTAGCTTGACCATTGTTTTGTTATCCTTTGTTCATACATGTTGGAGTTTATGAGCTAAGTGTCTAGAGGATAAGTATGGGGTTATTCTTGTGTGTTGAGTGGTGAAGTTGTATATATGTGTGAAATTGTTGAGGTTGTATAGATCTTATCTTGTAGTTCTTTGCTTTGAATGTGTGTAGGTACCATGACAACCCGAGCATCTTCTTCACGCATGGAGAGGTCTTCAAAAAATCAAAGAAGTTAAAGAGAGTACAAAGGATGGATGATGTGCAATTTGATGATGATGATGTGGCTCAAAGCTATGAGCGGTTCATGGGTCTAGCTCACCACACAAGGTGGCTAGATTGGGAGTCTATTCGGAAGATGAGTATGGATGTAGCTCTTCCCCGGTGCTATTCACATATTGGCCTCGAGGTGATGTTGAGGTGGGACAACACTCACTACCCCGCCTTGACATCGGTGTTCATTGCCACCTTCAAATGCACTTATGAAGGAGTAGAGGATAACAATGGCATCATCACCTTTCAATTGGGCAATGAGACACAAGAGCTCTCGCTTCCGAATTTGGCGATCTATCTTGGATTCCCTTTTCCAAGAGAGGAAGTATTTGTGGACAATGAGAAGGTGAATTACCTTTGGAGGTATGTGGCGGGGAGAAGTGAAATGAGGAAAGGCGCTTCAACGAATGAGATAGCTAGTCCACTCTTCCGAGTCATGATCCGTGTTTTGGGATGCACCATCTTTGCCCGACACGAGCTAAGCAAGCCGATGAAAGAAGAAGCTATGCTACTATATGAGATGTTGTTCCAAACCGAGACGCTGTTGAATCTCACGTGGGAATGGGTGAAAATGGATAGGGACTTCCAAAGCTCATCATGGATTTACTTTGGAGGGATGATTGCCCGCTTGGCTAGTCGTCTTGATGTTGATTTATCGAAGTACACACCGGCGCCGAATGGGGTGGAATACATGAACCTAAAATACTTCAAGAAAGCCAACATCATCAAGGAGAAGGCCACCACCGGCATCACCACCCATCTAGCACCTCATTCCAACTTTGACAAAGTGTCCATTCCTTTGGGGCCGAGGCTCTTTGACCTTGCAAGCTATTATAATCGGTTTCAAGTTTGGTCCGGGAAGGAGAACCCGTTTGGAGAGCCGGAGGGGACGATTGAGTGTAGATGTCATGCCCAACACATTCATTTTACTACTCCTCAACCTTCTCCGGATTCCGATGAAGAGCCCAACAATTTTGAGTTTGCAAGAAGGGAAGCACTGGATGTTGATACCCCTACCGAAGAAGAAGATGAAGGATACCACAACTTTCTAGCCGATCAAGCTCCCACACTCTTGGACCGACAACGTCGGTCCGATGCCTACTTGCCCGAGTCGGTCCCTAGCCACTTTGAGAGAGGAGAAGGAAGTGGAGCTAGGCAAGAGCCACCACACTACGGAGGGTACGAAGGTTATGCCCAATGGTATGGGCCCGGAATGGTCTTCCCCGAACCTCAACAACCGGTGGACATGAATTTCATCGCCAACCAAATGGCGCACCTTCAACTTCAACAATCAAGCATGCTACAGGAGGCCCACCAAATCAACCTTTAACAACAACAACTCTTCCAACAACAGAAGTCTTTCACGCTCAATATGAGGAAATGAACCGAAATCTTGCTTACACGAGGCGTGACGTGGATGACTTGAGATCGATGGAGGACCAAAGATGGAGGGTTCAAGAAAGCTTCAATGAGTGGATGGTCGGAAACTACCCTTCACGGGAGGACCCATGGGTGCGCCCACCACCTCAACTCCAACCAAGTCAAGATCCTTTCCAAGCCCAAGTGTATGAGCGAGAAACACATGCAAGGCTCCAAAGAGGAAGTCGCCGAGGGCGCCCTTCCAACTAAATCTAGACATGCCAATCAAGAATAAGAAATTGTGAGCTTTCCTAATTCTCTTCTCTTTTATTTTGAATTTTGATTTCTTTGTTTTGATGAGGACATCAAAATTCTAAGTATGGGGTAGGGGTTAGTTGATCATAGTTTCATGTGTAGGTTCCTTGTGTTTGTTCTTAGCTTGTTTTGGGATGTTTTCTTTTGGGAAAGTGGCATGAATGTTGAATGAATTTGAATGATGAATAAGTTTGATATGGTTTGAATGGATGAGTTTGTTTTATTTTTGAGAAATTTTTTCGAAAAATCCATAAAAATTTGAAAAATTTCGGTTGAAAATGACAAAAAGATTTTGTTTTTGGACTAGGAATTCCCATCTTAGATGTCTAAAGAAGGCTAATGATGGGTAAGCATGTAAAGTCCTTTGCATATTTTTGGATAGTTTAGCCTCTAAGTGATGTTGCTTTTGATGTGATGTGATATCTGATGTCTCTCATTTTGGTGGTGTTTTAGAAGTTAGATTCTCTTGTAAATATGTGTCTTTTGTTCCTTTCTTTGTTAGTTTTGTTTATTTTTAGCTTAGTTCCCGATTTTCTATGAGATTCGGAGACTATGCGTATTTGTTGTGTTTTGTAGGTAGATTGGCACGTTTTGAGGACGTTTGGAAGGAGTTTATAAGGAGGAGCAAAGCTAGGGAGCAAAGGAATGGAAGAGCCAAGCAAGGAACGAAGAGGAACTCAAGGAAAACCAAGAAGATAAGAGGATCGAGGCCCCGGAACGATGTACTAGCAAGTCGGGCCCGAGTTAGCACATTGGAGGCTCGGACCGAGGTTGGCAACGTCAGGCCCGAGGTCCATGCGTGTCGGTCCAAGTCGGCTAAGTGAGGATTGGGCTCCAAGGCACATAATTGTGATCTACCACTTTTGCCCTTCTTCTAATTTTGGAATTCCTTGGTTCCTAATCAAGAAGGAGGATAATTAGAGAGAGAAGACAACTTGGAGAGGGGGAATCCACATCTAATCACTCTCAAAGGCTCAAGGGAAGACTTGGAGAGCAAGGAGGAGGAAGGAAGAGGAGAAGAAGAGAGGAAATCGTTGGAGAGTAGGAGTTTTAGGAGGAGATTAGTGAGTTTTGAACTTGTTTTGTTTGTGTTTAGTGGATTTGAGATTTGGATATTGTGAACCCTTTTGATTTGAATGCAATTTGGCTTTGATTTGAGTTTGATGATTGAGATTTGCTTGCTTTGTCTATTGATTGCCTTTTACTCTTACTTCATGGAGTAGATTCCATAGTTTTGGCCTATGGGGGAAACCCCTAGCTAGGATTGGGTGTGAATCCCCAATTCCATAGCCTTGAGTGCTTGATCTATGAATCCTCTCTACATTGAGCTTCAATTCTCTTGTGAGAACAAGGGATCAAGGGCTTATGGTTGGTAAGAGTAAGCGAAAGCGATCTCGAGCCCATCACTTGACCTTGCATCGAAGGGAAGGTGAAAACCCCCCCTATGGTCGATGTGTAGAGTGGAGGGATCGAAGGCAAACAACCTCGATCTCATAAGGATCAACACTTATTGGCTGAATTGGGGTGGAATTACCCAAATCTAGTTGGGGCAGGAACCCAAAAACCCAAGACCGATCTACTAATTTTGCCAAGACCGGGTTACCCAGACCTCGGGCCCGACGTTCTCTGTGTCGGTCCCGTGCCAACTCTCATCGATCCAACCTCGGACCGAGGTGACCAAAGTCGGTCCGGGTTGTTCTCGTTGATTTTCCTTGTTTTTGCCTTTCTTTTCCCCTTTTTAGTCTTCTTGGTACACTCAACGCACGAACTCCCGTGTGTTCGACACCCTACCCTTGTACTACAATAGGGGTTCGGTTTATAATTTGACCCTCCGATCCAGACCGCATCAGAATTTTGGCGCCATTGCCAGGGAGTTCTACTTGTTTGAGGTACCATCTTTTGTTGAGTCTTTGATTTTGTAGTGATTTGGGTGAGGGACTAGCCCAAACCCCTTGTTTGTTTTGATTCGGTTTTGTGTGTGTCTTTGGTTATAGGTGTATGCGAGCTCGTTCCGTCCGAGGAACACTTGAGTTCGACTTTGTGTGTGATCCGGAGAGCATTATCAAACAAGCTCGAAAGAAGAAAAGAATGGAGAACCAAGCACTACATGATGATGAGGTTGATAGGATGAGAGCCGACATGGCTCGAATGCAACTTGAGATGGCCAACCGGGATGCTGAAGCTAGGAGAGAGCGTGAGCAAAGGATGAGATTGGAGGCTCAAATCAACACCCAACCCCGGAATGCACGTCAATATATGCATCCGGAGTTGAAGGTGCCGGAACCGGCCATTGTCTTGCCGGAGGTTGCAAAGAACTTTGAAATCAAAATTCAATTCATCTCACTTATCAAGAGGGACCAATTTCAAGAGAGACCGAATGAGTGCCCGATTGAGCATGTGAAGCAATTCAAGGATCTATGTGAGACCATCTCGACGGATGAGGAGACACTCGAGTACGTGCTACTCAAGCCCTTCAAGTGGTCATTGGGAGGCAAGGCGTTGCATTGGTTGGAGAGCCAAGAACCTCGATCCATCACATCATGAAGGGCTCCCAACGAAGCATTTCTGATGAAGTTCTTTCCGCCAACAAGACATCGGAGCTTAGAAGGAAGATAGCAAGTTTTCAACAAGGAGCCCACGAGCCACTCTTTGAGGCTTGGGATCGGTTCAAGGAAATGTTGAGACAATGTCCAACGCATGGGCAACAACCATATGTTCTCCAAGACATATTCTTCCAAGGAATCAACCCCGCCACCAATGACAAGTTGAACCTTCACACCGATTGTGGGTTCATTGATTTGTCACCGGAGCAAGCATGGGAGTTGCTAGACAAACTCTCCGACTACGAAGCCATGTACGGAGTGAGTCAAGTCAACAAGGAGGCAAGAGTCCAAGGAGATGGTACAAGGAGGCTTTACGACCCGAAGAATGAAGAGGTTGATAAAGATGTGAAGATTCAATTCCTTGAGGATGAGTTGAACAAGATGAGGAGGCAAATGAATCACTACAAGCAAACCACAAGAGCATGTGAAGAATGTGGTTCTTTCAAGCATGTGCTCAAGAGTGTCCCAATGAACGCCAAGTTCGCTTGGCCGAGCAAATTGAGGAGGCACACTATGTTCAAAGAAACTATGGAGGAAGAGCCAACTTTAACAATGGGGGGAATGGAAGGTGGAACCAAGGCCAAGCCAATGGCTACAACAACAGCTACAACCAAAACGAGCCAAGGGCTCAACCACCACCATACCGACCTCCGGGGTTCTATGAACAAACTCCATAATGGGCACAAGACTTGAAGAATCAATTCACCAATGTGGGGAGAAGAGTTGATGAGATGAGCACCCAATTCAAGGAGTTTGGTGTATGGAGAAGGCAAGTGGACAACCAATTTGTTCACATGGCGAATCAACTTCCGAGAGAGGAAGGGAGACTCCCGGGCCGACCCAAGGAGAATCCCCGTGCCCCACAACAACAAAATGAAGTTCGAGCCATAGGATTGAGGAGTGGACGGAGTTTGCCCGAGCCACAAATGCCAAGGACAAGAGAAGAGAGTCGGACCGAGTTGCCCAGGAACTCGGGCCCGACGTGCCAAGAAGTCGATCCAGAAGACGGAGGAAGTCCCCTGACCCGGACCGAGGACGAGTGGAACTCGGGCCCGACATGCCGTGTTGTCGGACCGACTTCCTCGGATGTGTCCTGCCCTAGGACCGAGGTTCCGCACATCGGTCCCGATGTAGAACCCACGTCGATCCAAGCTGAGAATGTTGAGAATGATCCAAGTCGGTCCAAGGAAGTGGATTCAACCAAGAAACAAGGTGGCACAACTCTTCCTTACCCATTGAAGAAGCCCAAGGAAGTTGTAGAGGGCAAGTTTAAGAGGTTCTTGAAGGTCTTGCAAGGTTTGAACATCACCATACCATTCACCGACGCTTTAAGCGAGATGCCATCATATGCAAAGTTCTTGAAGGAAATTTTGAGCAAGAAGAGGTCGATTGTGGAGATGCAAGACGAGGTGAAAATCTTGGAGCTACCTCAAAAATTAGGTGATCCCAGGAGAGTTGCAATAACCGTGGGGATTGGATCCCAAAACTTCAAGGCTCTTTGTGATTTAGGAGCAAGCATATCGGTTATGCCCATGAGCATATGGAGGAGGGCTAACTTTGGTGATATGGAACCGGTTCACATGAGTCTTACTATGGCCGATGGTTCATCTACAAAGGCCACCGGTATCTTAGTTGACGTTCCGGTTAGAGTTGGCAGGTATTTTGTCCCCGACGATTTCGTGATCCTTGATATGAAAGAAGACCCTTTGGTACTCATTATTCTTGGAAGGCCGTTTCTAGCCACGGCGGGTGCTAAATTTGATGTAAGAAACGGAAAGGTGACTTTTGAGATTGGCGAGGATAAGGTGGAATTCCACTTTAACAAGGCTGTAAATGAACCGGATGCCTTGGCAATCTTGAAATTGGAGGAAAGTGCCAAGCGCAAAAGAGAGGAAGTAGAAGCCACAAGAGAGGAAGCAACACCTTTGAGGAGCCATGATATGGTCAATGTTCAAGAGCAAGAGAGAGAGTTGCTAGATCCAAGTGAGCACCATGAGGAGTCAAGAGGTGATGATAGCCCAAGGAGCCATGAAGAGTATCCTTCTTCGTATCCTTTTGATGTGGGAGACCCTTATATTTGTTTAAGTGACTTGAAAGAGGATCTAGAGGATAGCTACATATGTTTGAGTGATTTGAAAGAAGACTTGAGCTATAATGTCATTGAATCTCCTAGAAATTCTCTAGATGTTTGTGATGTAGGGGATGAAGATCAAGTTGAGAAGGAGCAAGAAGTGCAAACCTACACTTTGGAGGAGAAAGGTGAAGGAGAATTTGGAGGCCACGCCTACATCAATCACAAGTGGTGGTTTTATGGCTATGAGGGGCATGGAGATGGACATGATCACGGTGATCAATTCACCATTTTTCATCCACCGTGAAGGTCGAGGTTAGAAGTCAAGCTAGTGACTTAAAAGAAGCGCTCCTCGGGAGGCAACCCGAGCTTCGTAGGTTTATTTTCGTCGTTTTTAGTTTAGTTTCTTTGTCTTAGTTTAGATTCTTTCTAATCTCTCCTTAGCATGTGTTTTGTGGAATTGTGTGTTATGTGAGCTTCATGATTGAGTATGGTAATGGTGAAAATAATAAAAGGACTTGTGGGTAGAGAATTGCCAAGAAGAGGGAATTTTAGGAAGCCAAACCAAGCCGGACCGAGGTACCCAGGACCTCAGGCCCGACGTAAGTGACGTCGGTCCGACTTAGCCGGTCAACCTTGGTCTTGATTTTGAGGAAATGCCCATTATACCCCTCTGAACTAACTTTGTCTCTTACCCATTTAAAGTCTTCTTTCCCATACCTACCACCCATCACCTTCATAACCACCTTCCCAAAATACCAAGCTCACTCCAAAAAACCCCCAAATCGATCCCCACCTCCATCACACTCGATCCCCAAGCAAACTTCACAACAATCTCGATCCAACATGTGATTTTTGGGTGAATTAGGTAGAGAAGTCGAGTTGATGCTCGGACCGAGATACCCAGATCTCGGGTCCGACGTTGCAGAGTCGGTCCAAGACTCGGACCGAGGTTGAGAACCTCGGGCCCGATGTCTTGTGTTGGTCGGTCCTAGTCTATTTGGCTTTCTCTCGTGTGGACTTTAGGATTCATGAGCTTGATTGTTGGTTAAGGCTTGTTTATCATGATATATCATCTAGCTTGACCATTGTTGTGTGATCCTTTGTTCATACATGTTGGATTTTGTGAATTAAGTGTCTAGAAGACAAGTATGGGGTCATTTTCTTGTGTGATAAGTTGTTAGTTGTGGAAGCATGTGATCTTGTTGTGGTTGTATAGATCTTATCTTGTAGTTCTTTGCTTTGATTGTGTGTAGGTACCATGACAACCCGAGCATCTTCTTCACGCATGGAGAGACCATCAAAGAAGTCCAAGAAGTCAAAGAAGGTGCAAAGAATGGATGATGTGCAATTTGAGGATGATGATATGGCTCAAAGCTATGAGCGATACAGGGCTCTAGCTCACCACACTAGGTGGCTAGATTGCGAAGCTATAAGGAAGATGGGCATGAACATGGCGCTCAACCGTTGCTACTCTCAATTGGGCTAGACGTGATGCTAAGGTGGGACAACACTCATTACCCCGCCTTAACGTTGGAGTTTATGGCAACCTTCAAGTGAACTTATGAAGGAGTTGAGAGTGAGGGCATGATCTCCTTCCAATTGGGCAACGAGTTGCAAGATCTCTCTCTAAGGAATTTGGCTACCTACCTTGGGTACCCTTTTCCGAGAGACGAAGCTTTTGTGGACAACGAGAAGGTGAATTACCTTTGGAGATATGTAGTGGGAAGGAGCGAGATGAGGAAAGGAGCCTCAACCAATGAGATAGCTAGTCCCCTCTTCCGAGTCATGATCCGAGCATTGGGATGTGCCATCTTTGCTAGGCACGAGCTTAGTAAGCCGATGAAGGAAGAAGCCATGTTGCTCTATGAGATGTTGTTTCACAATGAGAGGCTGATGAACCTCACATGGGAATGGGTGAAAATGTTGAGGGATTTCCAAAGTTCCTCATGGATTTACTTTGGAGGGATGATAGCCCGCTTGGCCCATCGTCTTGATGTGGATCTTTCCAAGTACACACCGGCACCAAACGGGGCTAGTTCATGGATCTCAAGTACTTCAAGAAAGCCAACATCATCAAGGATAGGCAAGTCACCGGTGCCACCACCTATCTAGCACCCCATTCCAACTTCGACAAGGTGCACATTCCTTTAGGGCCACGTCTCTTTGACCTCTCGAGCTACTATAATTGGTTCCAAGTGTGGGCGGGCAAAGAGAATCCTTTTGGAGAGCCGGAGGGAACGATTGAGTGTAGACGAAGTGCCCAACACATTCATTTCACTACTCCTCAAGCTTCTCCGGATACCGAAGATGAAGAGCCCAACCAATTTGAGTTTGCAAGGAGGGAGGCCATGGATGTTGACTCGCCTCCCGAAGAAGAAGATGACGGATACCGCAACTTGCTCACCGACCAAGATCCAACGCTCTTGGACCGAGATGCAAGCCACCTCGGGCCCGACGTCCATCTACGTCGGTCGGACACATACTTGCCCGATCCGGTCCCTAGTCACTTTGAGAGGGGCGAGGGAAGTGGAGCAAGGCAAGAGCAACCAAGCTATGGAGGGTATGAAGGTTATGCCCAATGTTATGAGCCCGGCATGGTCTTCCCCGAACCACAACAATCGGTGGACATGAACTTTCTAGCCAACCAATTGGCTCACCTTCAACTCCAACAATCTAGCATGCTACAAGAGGCACACCAACTCAACCTTCAACAACAACACTTGAACTTTCAACAACAACAACTCTCCCACCAACAAGAAGATTTCCAACCTCAATTTGAAGAAGTGAACCGCAACATTGCTTACACTAGGCGTGATGTGGATGATTTGAGAGCGGTAGAGGATCAAAGATGGAGCGTTCAAGAGAGCTTCAATGAATGGATGGTCGGGAACTACTCTTCCCGCGAGGACCCATGGACGCGCCCCACACCTTAACTTCAACCGCCAAGTCAAGATCCTTTCCATGCCCATGTGTACGAGAGAGAGAGAGAGGCAAGCACGGCTCCAAAGGGGACGCCGCCGAGGACACCCTCCAAACTAAGCCTCAACATGCCAATCAAGAATAAGGAATTGTGAGCTTTCTTAAATCTTGTCTCTTTTACTTTTGAGTTTTGATTTCTTTGTTTTGATGAGGACATCAAAATTCTAAGTATGGGGTGGGTTAGTAGCTCATAGTTTCATGTGTAGGTTTCTTGTGTTTGTTCTTGTCTTGTTAAGGGATGTTTTCTTTTGGAAAGTGGCATGTATGTTCCATGAATGATGATTGAATTTGATGGTTTGTATGGATGAGTTTGTTTTGTTTTTGAGAAATTTTTTGCAAAAATCCATAAAAATTTGAAAAATTTCGGTTGAAAAAGAACAAAAATATTTTGTTTTGGACTAGGAATTCCCATCTTAGATGTCTAAAGAAGGCTAATGATGATGTGAGCATGTAAATTCCTTTGCATATTTTTGGATAATTTAGCCTCTACATGGATGTTGTTTTTGATGTGATATGATGTCTTGCATGTTTTTATTGAGCACATGAGTTCTAGGATAAGTTTTGATGCAACTAAGTTTGAGTGAACCTTGTGAGATGATTTTTGGCCATTTTAGGGATGCTTGTTCATATTGCATATCCCTCATTTTCTTGTGTGATTAGCTCATGCATGCTTAATAAAACTTGCTATTGTGGTGTTTATCTATTTTCCAAGACCAATATGAGATTTTTTCTATGCATTGTCACATTGATTTGGACTTTATTTCATTTAGTCACAAAATGTTCCATATCCTATCTTGAAGATAAACCGTTGTTTATAGCCCCGTTTTAGCCTTAGACCTTTGTTTGAAACTCCTCAAAAATATGATTCCTAGCCTATATGACTTGACCCTAATGGGATTGGACTTTAGTGAGAGGCTTCGGAGTATATTTGGAGAGTTGAGATTCTCTTTGGTGAAGGGCAAGAAATGGAGTTATAAATCAAGTGGGTAGTGCATCTTTGTTGAGCAAAAAGTGAGAAGAAAAGAAAGAAATGTTGGAAAAAGTAGTGCATTGAAAGCAAAGTGCTTAAGTGTAAAAAAGGGTACCGACCGAGTTAAAGTGCACATCGGGCCCGAGTTAAGGTGCAAGTCGATCCTAGTGCAAAAATGTGAAAAATCCAACAAAAAGTGTAGTGCAAAGATGAAGTGGAATGTTAAGTGAAAGAATGGGTTGAAAGAGAAGAAAAGAAAAGTTCAAAGTCTTTTGGGTGAGAGAAGATGAAAGTGGAATAATTTGGTAAAGTTGGTGAGAGACTAGAAAGTTCAATCCCCATTGTAAGCACCACAAGACCAAAATGATTCCTACCTTGAGAAATACCAAAAGCCCCATTACAACCCGGCCGAATGGAACCTCTTTGAGGACCTCCATTGAGCCAAGTTCATATTCTTTGTGTGCATTGTAAATGGCATCTCTAGGTGGAGGAATTGGTGATATTAGCTTCAATAGTATAGTCTTTACTTGCATGATTCTTGAGTATGAGTGTTCATTGCTAAACCTAAACACATGATGAGTGATACACATTTTCATGTCCCTAAAGTGAGGCTTGGTTGCATTTGACTTCATTCCTTGAACATTTGATCATGTGTGATGATGTAATCTTGCTAGCATATCTATCATTTGTGCTTACTTGTGTTTTCATATGAGGCTTTACTTGAAGATTGTGCTTCGGTCTTGCTTACATTGTTATTTCTTGAGGACAAGCAAGTTTAAGTATGGGGTATGCTGATGTCTCTCATTTTGGTGGTGTTTTAGTAGTTAAATTCCCTTGTAAATATGTGTCTTTTGTTCCTTTCTTTGTTAGTTTTGTTTCTTTTTAGCTTAGTTCAGGATTTCTATGAGATTCAGAGACTATGCGTATTTGTTGTGTTTTGTAGGTAGATTGGCACGTTTTGAGGACGTTTGGAAGGAGTTTCTAAGGAGGAGCAAAGCTAGGGAGCAAAGGAGCGGAAGAGCCAAGCAAGGAACGAAGAGGAACTCAAGGAAAACCAAGAAGAGAAGAGGATCGAGGCCCCGGAACGATATACTAGCAAGTCGGGCCCGAGTTAGCACATTGGAGGCTCGGACCGAGGTTGGCAACGTCGGGCCCGAGGTCCATGCGTGTCGGTCGAAGTCGGCTAAGTCAGGATTGGGCTCCAAGGCACACAATTGTGATCTATCACTTTTGCCCTTCTGATGTGATCTCACTTCAGGATCGGTCGAATTCGGGTTCGACTGAGCTTTTGTGGAGGCGTTTTTGAGTTTGAAAGTATAAGAAACTCAATCTTGATTTTTGTATTGAAAATAGGTGGCAAATGTTGGTGTTACAAACTTGAGTACAAGCGTTTTTGAGGGTTGAAAGGAATGGAATGGAAAACAAGAAACCAAGCTTGGAAAACGAGAGCTAGAAGCCAACGGGGTGGGGGTTCCCTCGGCCCTTTCTCCCGTGAGGAGAAGAGACCGAAAGAGTAAGGGCTAAAAGCTCTCTTTACTCAATTTCAATCTAAGTAAAATGTGAGGCCCTAGATGTGCTTATATAGGCTGCGGAGAGGAGAGGGCCGGCGTCTTGGAGTGGCCACCAAGTTTCAAGAGGAGGTGGGGAAGAGTGGCGGCCAAGGCAAATCTTTGGAGTGGGCGCCAAGTTTCGTAAGGAGGTGTGAGAAGAGTGGGCGCCAAGCTTCAAGAGGAGGTGTGAGAAGAGTGGGCGCCAAGCTTCATAAGGAGGTGGAGAAGAGTGGGCGCCAAGCTATCTCCCAAGTGGGCTTTGGATATCTTTCTTGATGCTGGGCTTCGGGCCTTTCAAGGCTCCCATTCGGGCCGAGCATTTGGAGGCACACCAACTCTTGACTAGGTTGGTCATGTGGGCCGTGGGCCATTGCCAAATGAGCCCGAAGTTGCTCTTGTAAGATTTTAGCTCGTCGCCTTGTCAAGGCTCCGGGAGGGTGGCTTAGCTCTTTAGTCGTGCTCGACCTGGTGGCTGATCGTGCCCGGCCTATGGGCGGGTGTCTTCGGGGGTGCCTCGAAGAGGCACCGACCTACGTCTCAGCGCCGTGTGTGCGGCGCCCCGTCTCAGCATCGGGCCTCGCCTCAACGCCGCTCGCGGGTGCCTTATCGAGGCACCGGGCGCCTCGGCGTCGCTTGCGGGGTGAGGCGTCAAAGAGGCACCAGAAGGCACCGTGGCTTTGATGCCTTGATGCAAGTTGGGCGGCACCTTGGCTTCGGTGTCTTGATGTGAGCCGGCCGTGATCACATCATCCTCCCCCAGTTGAGAAGGATTCGACCTCGAATCCGATTGGCCTATAAGATAAGAAAGAGAAGGCCACATGTACAATACATAATACACGATTGATATAAACGCAACGGAATTCCCAATTTCAAGATGATATGACATTATGCAGGTATAAGCCCTACCACTTTTCTTATTAGTCCTATATAGACTCAAAGCAATCAAGTTCTTAGCATAGTGAAACAATCTAATGAGTTGAGCTATATGAATCCTAGATGATATATATTGAGAAAGAGAACTATATGGATGCATGAATATCTACTCTTTGATCTGACGTAGGCATGAAATAATGTTGAATAACTTATACTATTTACACATATCACACCCAGGTCATTATCATCATTAAAGTAGGAGAGGGTTGAGAACACTCCCCTAATAGAGGAACTCCCTTCATGCTTGGGAGTTGGTACGATGAGCTCATCCGTTGCAATGCTTTCAATGGACGTGGCACACAAGTTTGACTCCCTTGATATGATCGACCCAATGGGGGCTGGCTCATCATCTTCTTTAGCCAATGATTTCAAGGGGAAAACCAATCCAAGTCTCGGATGAGCGTCCAACCACGGAGTGTGCATGGAGTTCAAAAAGCTAGGAAGAGGGGCAAGTGGAAGCTCTTTGGTCTTTGGTATGAACTCAATGGTTTTAGGCATTGAGACCACGCCACCCTTAGTCTTCGAAGTACCAACATGTAGCGACTCGCTTGGGTGGTCCACTTGGGACTTTGGTTTTGGGCCTATGTCGTTGGTGACTTCGTCGATCTCTCCAACACCTTTTTCGTGAAGCTCTTGGACTTGGTAGTGCTCTATATAGATGTCTTTGGAGGGTGACAGGCCGCCCAATGGAGAGGCCTCCTCCACGAAGTCCTTCTCGTCTCGGCTCATGAGGTCCTCCAACACGACGAAGTCATTCACCTCATTCAGGCCATTCATCCTTTTTGACTCGATGGTTCCCTTACTCGGACTCCCCACCGTGAGCATGCTTCACTTGAGCGTTTCTCAAGGCTCGAGGAAATTTCTCCCTCATTGGAAATTTCAGCGACCTCTACTCGCCTTGGTATGCCACACTTAGTGGTGAACTGAGAGGGTTGGGCCAAGGGTGCACCTTGGCTGAAAGGGCTCTTGACCTCGCAATGGACCTTAGGTCTCACATTCTTAACCCATTTGTCCTTGGCCTTGATCAAGTCGATCTTCTTCCCATACGGCAACTCAAATATCGTTTCTAAGTCGGGTTGAGTTGCGGGTAGGTGGCCTTGTCCCTCAACCGGCCTTGAATAGTCGACACATGAAGCTTGAGTCGTTGGTTGAACTTTCTTAGACTCACGTCTTGTCTCTTGGACCCTCGACTGTGGCTTTTGTAAGATAGGTTCAAATCTTGAAGGAGCAAACTTGGTGGAATATTTCCGTTGCTGATACTCGTACTCCTTGTTAACTTCTTGTATGACATACGAGATGGGCATTCTACTACCAAGCCTATGCCTCTTAACATATAGACGGAGGTCAGAGTTCAATCCGCCAATGAATTTAGTTAAAATACACCTGTCTCTGAAGAGGTGGCTTGAAAAGAACATAAGTTCTGACAACTCTTCGTAGTATGCCAGGGGAGAGCGATCACGTTGCCTACACCTATCCCATCTAACTTGAAGGCGCAATCTATAATCATGAGGGATGAAGGAACTTCTAAGGACGGTTTTGAGTTCCTCCCAAGTGTGGATCGGTGGATACCCAAAGTAGGTACAATCTGCTTCATACTCTCTCCACCAATCATATGCATTTTCTTCAAAGCAACGGATGGCAAGAGCCACTTCTTGCTCGTCCGTACATTCATAGTAACTGAAGAAGCGCTCGATTTTCCACTCCCAGACCAAGTACTTGACAAAGTCTGGAGTTCCATGGAAGGGTTGGAGTGTAGGCTCTCCTTTGAGATAGTGTTCCATTATAACCTAAAAACACAAAAGACGACAAACACGGAACTAGTAAGGGTTAGCATAATCCAATGACACACAAGTGCTTGACTCGATGTGTTTGTTTTCATGTGGACTCCCTCACAACTCCAAACTCCCTCCGTTAACTTGGAGAAACCGGGTGGTTAACTCCAAGTTTTCCAAACCTCACCCGATGTCTCCCGCTCACTCTCGAAAAGCGAATAAAAATAGGAGGACTGACTCGTGTTTGACTCGATTTTTATGTGGCGCTCAACCTCACACGCTCTACTAGAAAAGTTTCTTTCGCCACCGAAATCTCTCATCAACAAGTTATCCTCCACATGCCCAAGAGAGCGACACCAAGAGGAAATCAGGGGGCAAGCCACTTGAGCTTGTGGGCGAGTATTTACTAGCCCCACAAGTCGGGAATCCAGTTGCTCGGGGTCAGGGATAAAGCAAGGCAAGCAAGGACGGTAGGAAACGGTTCTTGGCTGGACCTCTTCGAGGTTAGCTCGTTCGACCTTCTTCGCAATATATATATTTTTTTGAGCAATGAGAGATACTATCTCTCTTTTGTTCTTCTTCACTCGAATGGGGAAGTACTACTTCCCTTGATTTTTTTTTTTTTTTTTTTTGCCAATAAGAGTTACTAACTCTTCTTGTTTTCTTTCTTTTGCCAAGAGAAGGTTTACTTCACTTCGATTTTTTTTTTGATTGGTGAGATACTATCTCACCTCTTTTTTTTTGAAGACAAGAGAGGTACTACCTCTCGTTTTTTTTTTTCGAGAAGGAGTCGAGCACTTGGGCTCTCTTCCGCACCAAGTAGCGTTTTAAGGTGATGGACGGGGTATTGGCCAAAGAAAATGGACAAGGTTAGTCGGGTTTTTTTTTTTTGGTTGGGAGAAATGAAAACTCGACAAGAAGTAAGGGTGAGACAAGGCTGATTTTTTTTTTTTTGGCAAAACCACTTGAACAAAGTCGACGTCTAAGAAGAAAGCAAGTTGGTTCTGAAAAAGGGTAGGAAAAGGTTTCGAGCAATGAGAAACCTGATTTGTAGGGTCATAATTCGTACCCCCACAACTTGAGAAACTCAAGTCGACAAGCTCTGATACCAGATGATGTGATCTCACTTCAGGATCGGTCGAATTCGGGTTCGACTGAGCTTTTGTGGAGGCGTTCTTGAGTTTGAAAGTATAAGAAACTCAATCTTGATTTTTGTATTGAAAATAGGTGGCAAATGTTGGTGTTACAAACATGAGTACAAGCGTTTTTGAGGGTTGAAAGGAATGGAATGGAAAACAAGAAACCAAGCTTGGAAAACGAGAGCTAGAAGCCAACGGGGTGGGGGTTCCCTCGGCCCTTTCTCCCGTGAGGAGAAGAGACCGAAAGAGTAAGGGCTAAAAGCTCTCTTTACTCAATTTCAATCTAAGTAAAATGTGAGGCCCTAGATGTGCTTATATAGGCTGCGGAGAGGAGAGGGCCGGCGTCTTGGAGTGGCCACCAAGTTTCAAGAGGAGGTGGGGAAGAGTGGCGGCCAAGCCAAATCTTTGGAGTGGGCGCCAAGTTTCGTAAGGAGGTGTGAGAAGAGTGGGTG
This sequence comes from Polygonum maritimum, assembly GCA_963924305.1. Taxonomy (NCBI): domain Eukaryota; kingdom Viridiplantae; phylum Streptophyta; class Magnoliopsida; order Caryophyllales; family Polygonaceae; genus Polygonum; species Polygonum maritimum. Next base: position 21,545,546 of record OZ002732.1, on the reverse strand, counting down.
CCAAGCTTCAAGAGGAGGTGTGAGAAGAGTGGGCGCCAAGCTTCATAAGGAGGTGGAGAAGAGTGGGCGCCAAGCTATCTTCCAAGTGGGCTTTGGATATCTTTCTTGATGCTGGGCTTCGGGCCTTTCAAGGCTCCCATTCGGGCCGAGCATTTGGAGGCACACCAACTCTTGACTAGGTTGGTCATGTGGGCCGTGGGCCATTGCCAAATGAGCCCGAAGTTGCTCTTGTAAGATTTTAGCTCGTCGCCTTGTCAAGGCTCCGGGAGGGTGGCTTAGCTCTTTAGTCGTGCTCGACCTGGTGGCTGGTCGTGCCCGGCCTATGGGCGGGTGTCTTCGGGGGTGCCTCGAAGAGGCATCGACCTACGTCTCAGCGCCGTGTGTGCGGCGCCCCGTCTCAGCATCGGGCCTCGCCTCAACGCCGCTCGCGGGGTGCCTTATCGAGGCACCGGGCGCCTCGTCGTCGCTTGCGGGGTGAGGCGTCAAAGAGGCACCAGAAGGCACCGTGGCTTTGATGCCTTGATGCGAGTTGGGCGGCACCTTGGCTTCGGTGTCTTGATGTGAGCCGGCCGTGATCACATCACCTTCTTCTAATTTTGGAATTCCTTGGTCCCTAATCAAGAAGGAGGATAATTAGAGAGACAAGACAACTTGGAGAGGGGGGATCCACATCTAATCACTCTCAAAGGCTCAAGGGAAGACTTGGAGAGCAAGGAGGAGGAAGGAAGAGGAGAAGAAGAGAGGAAATCGTTGGAGAGTAGGAGTTCTAGGAGGAGATTAGTGAGTTTTGAACTTGTTTTGTTTGTGTTTAGTGGATTTGAGATTTGGATATTGTGAACCCTTTTGATTTGAATGCAATTTGGCTTTGATTTGAGTTTGATGATTGAGATTTGCTTGCTTTGTCTATTGATTGCCTTTTACTCTTACTTCATGGAGTAGATTCCATAGTCTTGGGCTATGGGGGAAACCCCTAGCTAGGATTGGGTGTGAACCCCCAATTCCATAGCCTTGAGTGCTTGATCTATGAATCCTCTCTACATTGAGCTTCAATTCTCTTGTGAGAACAAGGGATCAAGGGCTTGTAGTTGGTAATAGTAAGCGAAAGCGATCTCAAGCCCATCACTTGACCTTGCATCGAAGGGAAGGTGAAAACCCCCCCTATGGTCGATGTGTAGAGTGGAGGGATCAAAGGCAAACAACCTCGATCTCATAAGGATCAACACTTATAGGCTGAATTGGGGTGGAATTACCCAAGTCTAATTAGGGAAGGAACCCAATAATGTCCAAACTTAAATAATTGTCTTCTAATCTTTTCTCCTTTTAATTGGGGCCAATAATGTCCAAAAATGGAAGAGGGGCAAAAGTGGTAGATCACATTTGTGTGCCTTGGAGCTCAATCTTCACTTTGCCGACATGGACCGACACGGACTACCTCGGGCCCGACTTGCCTCAACTCGGTCCGAGCCTCCTTAAGTCGAATTCAGGCCCGACTTGTTGGGCAAGTCGATCAAGGCCTCGAGCCTCTTCTCTTCTTGGTCCTTCTTGAGCTCCTCTTCGTTGATCGCTCGGCTCTTCCGCTCGTTTATGCTCTCGCCTTGCTCCTTCATAGAGACTCCTTCCAAACCATCCTCAAAACGTGCCAAATTACCTACAAAACACAACGAATTCGCATAGTCTCCGAATCTCATAGAAAATCGGAATCTAAGCTAAAAAGGGACAAAACTAGCAAAGAAAGGAACAAAAGACACCTATTTACAAGGGAAATTAACTCACTAAAACACCACCAAAATAAGAGACGTCAGAATACCCCATACTTAAACTTGCTTGTCCTCAAGCAATAACAATATAAGCAAGACCGAAGCACAATCTTCAAGTAAAGCCTCATATGAAAAATCAATCAAGCACAAGTGATAGATATGCTAGCAAGATTACGTCATCACACATGATCAAGTGTTTAAGAAATAAAGTCTAATGCAACCAAGCCTCACTTTAGGGACATGGAAATGTGTATCACTCATCATGTGTTTAGGTATAACAATGAACACTCATACTCAACAATCATGCAAGTAAAGACTTTACTATTGAAGCTAATATTACCAATTCCTCCACCTAGAGATGCCTATTACAATGCACACAAAGAACATGAACTTGGCTCAATGGAGGTCCTCAAAGAGGTTCCATTCGGCCGGGTTATAATGGGGCTTTTGGTATTTCTCAAGGTGGGAATCATTTTTGTCTTGTGGTGCTTACAATGGGGATTGAACTTTCTAGTCTCTCACCAACTTTACCAAATCATTCCACTTTCAACTTCTCTCACCCAAAAGACTTTGATTTTCTCCTTTTCTTCTCTTTCAACACACATTTTCACTTAACATTTCACTTTATCTTTGCACTACACTTTTTGTTGGATTCTTCACACTTTTTCCACTTTGGATCTACTTGCACTCTAACTCGGGCCCGATTTGCACTTGAACTCGGTCGGAACCCATTTCTTCACTTAAGCTCTTTGCTTTCAATCCACTACTTTTTCCAACTTTTTTTTTTCCTTTCTTCTCAGTTTAACTCAACAAAGATGCACTACCCACTTGATTTATAACTCCATTTTTTGCCCTTCACGAAAGAGAATCTCAACTCTCCAAATACATTCCAAAACTTTCACTAAATTCCAATCCCATAATGGTCAAGTCATATAGGCTAGGAATCATATTTTTGAGGAGTTTCAAACAAAGGTCTAAGGCTAAAACGGGGCTACAAACAACGGTTTATCTTCAGGGTAGGATATGGAACATTTTGTGACTAAATGAAATAAAGTTCAAATCAATGTGACAAAGCATAGAACAAATCTCATAATGGTCTTAGAAAATAGATAAACACCGCAATAGCAAGTTTTACTAAGCATGCATGAGCTAATTCACACAAGAAAATGAGGGATATGCAAATATGAACAAGTATCCCTAAAATGGCCAAAAATCATCTCACAAGGGTCACTCAAACTTAGTTGCATCAAAACTCATCCAAGAACTCATGTGCTCAATAAAAGCATGCAAGATATCATATCACATCAAAAACAACATCCATTTTGAGGCTAAACAATCCAAAAATATGCAAAGGAATTTACATGCTCACATCATCATTAGCCTTCTTTGAACATCTGAGATGGGAATTTCTAGTCCAAAAACAAAATCTTTTTGTTATTTTCAACCGAAATTTTTCACATTTTTATGGATTTTTCAAAAAAATTTCTCAAAAATAAAACAAACTCATCCATTCAACCCATCAAACTCAATCATCATCTATGCAACATCTCATGCCACTATCCAAAAGAAAACATCCCAAAACAAAAACAAGAAACTACACAAGGAACCTACTCATGAAACTATGAGCAAACTAACCCCTACCCCATACTTAAAATTTTGATATCCTCATCAAAACAAAGAAATCAAAACTCCAAATAAAAGAGAAGAGAGTTTAAAAACCTCACAATTTCTTATTCTTGATTGGCATGTCTAGATGTAGCCCGCGTATAGGAGAGCCCAAGAGGCTCTAACTTCTTCACTTGGATCGACCTTATCATAGAACTTCTTCAACCGATGGCTATTCACTTTGAAGATTTGTCCATTCTCATCAACCAAATCTACCGCACCTTGAGTATGAATTTGGTGAACCACGAATGGTCCACTCCACCTAGTCCTTAGATTTCCGGGTAAGAATCTAAGTCTTGCATTGAAGAGAAGAACCTTATCACCTACTTGATAGGTCTTTGGAACCAATTTCCTATGATGCCACTTCTTGGTCTTCTCCTTATACAACTTAGCATTCTCATAAGCTTTCAACCTCAATTCCCCCAACTCGTGGAGGTTTAGAAATCTCTTTTCACCGGCCAAGTTTACATCCCAATTCATCTCCTTGAGAGCCCACTTGGATTTGTGCTCCAACTACACCGGAAGATGACATGCTTTACCATAGACTAGATTGAAGGGTGTAGTCCCCAAAGGTGTCTTGTAAGCGGTTCTATAAGCCCAAAGTGCATCATCAAGCTTAGATGCCCAATCTTTCCTTGACCTAGACACCGTCTTCTCCAAGATGGCCTTGATTTGGCGATTAGACACTTCAACTAGCCCACTTGTTTGAGGATGATAGGGAGTAGCAACACGGTGAGACACCCCATACTTGATCAACACATTCTCAAAGCATCTTTCAATGAAATGAGGGCCGCTGTCACTAATGAGTACTCTAGGCACACCAAATCTTGCAAAAATGTTGCTTTTCAAGATCTTCATCACTACCCTTGCATCATTAGTTCTTGTTGGAATGGCTTCCACCCATTTCGAGACATAATCCATTGCTACTAAGATGTACTTGTAAGGTCCCGACGTGGGAAATGGTCCCATGAAGTCGATTCCCCATACATCAAAGAGCTCCACCTCTAGAATTCCGGTTTGAGGAGTCTCATTTCTCCTTGACAAGTTCCCCTCTCTTTGGCACTCCTCACATCTCTTCACATACTCATGCACATCCTTAAACATGGTTGGCCAATAGAAACCACAATGTATCTTTTCCGTGGTTTTAGAACTCTTGGCATGACCTCCCGTTGGCAAGGAATGACAATGGCGAATTATGCTCTCAACCTCCTCACTTGGAACACACCGTCTATAGATTCGATCACTCCCTTCCTTGTAGAGGTACGGAGCGTCCCATTAGTATTGTCTAGCATCATGTAAGAATTTCTTCCTAGCCGAATAAGACAAATTTGGTGGGATCACTCCCCCTACGGCAAAGTTAGCAAGTCCGCAAACCAAGGGGTAATCCCTCGTTTCTTGGCACCAATAGATAGGAGATAAGAGGGGGAGGAAGAATTTACCAATTGAGAACGAGATGGAATAGAGACCGAGTTGAGAAACTTACTTGACCTCATGGACCGACATTGCACGATACCGAGCCCGACATCATTGGACATCGATCGTGTCGCACAAGTGCACATATTCCTCGGGCCCGACTCTGTAGACCTCGGTCCCGAGTTGCTCGAGCTTGCTTGGACATCGGTCCGACTTTCGACACATCGGACCCGACACACCCTCTTGGTCGATCCCTTCTCCGATTTCTTTTCCCCACTCATGAGACTTTCATCCGCCCTCACATCATTTATGGCTACTCCATCCTCCCTCTCCATCATATACTCAAGGGGCAAACGAGATAGATGATCGGCCACTACATTTTCCGCACCAATTTTATCCTTGATCTCATGGTCAAACTCTTGAAGAAGAAGCATCCACCTTAAGAGCCTCGGTTTAGCATCTTTCTTTTTCATGAGGTACTTGATTGCCGCATGGTCCGTATAGACTACCACCTTAGGCCCCACAAGGTATGATCGGAACTTCTCAAATGCAAACACTACCGCAAGGAATTCCTTCTCCGTTGTTGTGTACTTGCATTGAGTTTCATCCAAAGTTTTGCTTGCGTAATAGATGGCATGCAAATTTCCCTCCTTTCTTTGCCCAAGAACGGCTCCCACGGCGAAATCACTTGCATCACACATCACCTCGAAAGGAAGGTTCCAATCGGGAAACGCCATGATGGGCGCCGTAACCAAAGCATCTCTCAACCTACAAAAAGCACTCATGCAATCCTCGGAAAATTCGAAGGGAACATCCTTCATCAAGAGGTTAGACAATGGTTTTGCAATTTCAGAGAAATCCTTGATAAAGCGTCTATAAAAGCCCGCATGACCTAAGAAACTCCTAACATCGCGCACAGAAGAAGGTGGGGGAAGTTTTTCAATTATCTCAACTTTGGCCTTATCAACTTCTATCCCCCTACTAGAGATGAGATGTTCTAAAACTATTCCCTCCTTAACCATGAAATGACATTTCTCCCAATTAAGCACTAGGTTAGTCTCCTCACATCTAGCTAGCACTCTATCCAAAATAGCTAAACAAGCATCAAAAGAGGAACCATAGACCAAAAAATCATCCTTGAATACTTCCACTATTTCCTCAACCATGTCGGAGAAGATAGACATCATGCACCTTTGAAACATCGCCAAAGCATTACACAAACCACAAGGCATTCGTCTATAGGCAAATGTTCCATAGGGACATGTAAAAGTCGTCTTCTCTTGATCATCGGGGTGAATAGGGATTTGCCAAAATCCACTATACCCATAAAGATAGCAAAAGTATTCATGTTGTGCTAATCTTTCAAGAACATGGTCTATAAAAGGAAGGGGGAAATGATCCTTACGAGTACCACTATTTAACTTTCGGTAATCAATGCACATGCGCCATTTTGTAGTGGTTCTGGTAGGAATCATTTCTCCTTTCTCATTTTGCACAACGGTTATGCCACCCTTTTTAGGATCTACATGCACGGGACTCACATATTTACTATCCGAAATTGGGAAGATGATTCCCGCATCCAACATCCTAAGTATCTCACTCTTTAACCACTTCTTTCATGTTAGGGTTCAATCTTCTTTGTGGTTCTATAGTGGGTTTATGGTTATCCTCCATGTAAATCCTATGCATGTAAATTGAAGGTGAGATTCCTTTTAGTTCCTCTAATGAATACCCTAAAGCCCCTCTATGCTTCCTTAAGACTTCTAACAACTTAGACTCTTCCTCATCATTCAAATTAGCATTTATAATCACGGGTAATGAAGAGTTAGCGCCAAGGAATGCATACCTCAAGTCCTTTGGAAGCTCCTTGAGCTCATGAGATGGCTCCGGTGGTGCTTGGGCTTCCTCCGTTTCGGCTTTGAACACCTCCAAGTAAGACATTCCATCCTCCACTTTCTCACTCTCCACCATGTTGGTGGCCAAGCTCTCGTTTGTAACTTCGGCTCCATGAGGTGGTGGGATGGCCTTCAACTCTAGCTTTCTTGTACTTGGCTTGTTGGATATAGCTTCCCATTGCACTCCTCTTGGAAAGGATTGGATCATTTTGGCTTCCCTATACAAAGCTTCCTTCGACGTTGGTTTAAAGGAGAACTCGAGCTCTACTCATCCAAATTCTAGGGACAAGTGACCCTTCTTGACATCAATGATAGCTCCCACCGTAGCAAGGAAAGGCCTTCCTAGAATGATAGGCTCGCCCGGCACCTCTAGCATGTCAACCACAACAAAGTCCGTCGGGACATAATGCCCCTCTACACACAATGGATAATCCTCTACCACTCCGATTGGCTCAATTGATGTTCCATCGGCTATGTTCAATCTCATGTTAACCGGAGCTATGAGTCCCATTGCGGTAGACTTCCATATTGTGTATGGTATGACACTAGTGCTTGCTCCGAGATCACATAGAGCTTGAAACTTCCGAGACCCAATACCAATGGTAATTGCAAATCTCCCAAGGTCTCCCAATTTTTGAGGTAGCTCTAAGGTTTTCACCTCATCTTGCATTTCCACAATCGACCTCTTCTTGCTCAAAATCTCTCTCAAGAACTTGGCATATGATGACATCTCACTTAGAGCGTCGGTGAACGGTATTGTGATGTTCAACCCTTGCAAGAGCTTCAAGAACCTCTTGAATTTGCCCTCTACAACTTCCTTGGGCTTCTTTGATGGGTAAGGAAGAGTTGTGCTGCCTTGATTCTTGCTTGGATCGACTTCCTTGGACCGGCTTGGCTCACTCACAACATTCTCTGCTTGGACCGATGTTGGCTCGACGTCGGGACCGACGTTCAGGTCCTCGATCTGGGGGCAGAGCAACGTCTGGGAAGTCGGACCGACTTCAAGGTATGTCGGGCCCGAGTTCCCCTCCTCCTCGGTCCTAGTCAGGGGACCTTCTTCAACTTCTGGCTCGATATCTAGGCACGTCGGGCCCGAGTTACTAGGTGACTCGGTCCAACTCTCTTCTCTTGGCTTCGACACATGTGGCTTGGGCAAGTTCCGACCACTCCTCAACCCAATAGCTCGGACTTCATTTTGTTGTTGTGGGGCACGGGGATTCTCCTCGGGTCGGCCCGGGAGTCTCCCATCTTCTCTAGGAAGTCGAGTAAAAACTTGAGCGAATTGGTTGTCGACTTGCTTCCTCCACACACAGAGATCATCGACCTTCGTGCTCATGTTTTTGATATCACCTCTCAACTCTTGTACCCATTGTGGAGTTTGTTGATCGTAGAACCCCGGAGGTCGGTAAGATGTTGGTTGGGCCCATGGCTCGTTTTGTTTGTAGTTGTTGTTGTAGCCATTAGCTTGGCCTTGGTTCCACCTTCCATTTCCTCCATTGCCTCCGTAGTTGAATTTGGCTCCATTGTTGAAGTTGTTTCTCCCTCCATAGTTTCTTTGAACAAAGTGTGCCTCCTTGATTTGCTCGGCCAAGCGAACTTTGCGTTCGTTGGGACACTCTTGAGCAATATGCTTGAGAGATCCACATTCTTCACATGCCCTTGAAGTTTGCTTGAGATGATTCATTTGCCTCCTCATCTTGTTCAACTCATCCTCAAGGAATTGAATTTTCACATCCTTGTCAACCTCCTCACTTTTCGGGTCATAGAGCCTCCTTGTACCATCTCCTTGGACTCTTGCCTCCTTGTTGACTTGACTCACTCCGTACATGGCTTCGTAGTCGGAGAGTTTATCAAGTAACTCCCATGCTTGCTCCGGTGGCAAATCAATGAACCCACAATCGGTGTGAAGATTCAACTTGTCCTTGGTGGCGGGGTTGATTCCTTGGAAAAATATGTCTTGGAGAACATATGGTTGTTGCCCATGCGTTGGACATTGCCTCAACATCTCCTTGAACCGATCCCAAGCCTCAAAGAGTGGCTCATGGGCTCCTTGTTGGAAACTTGCTATCTTCCTTCTAAGCTCCGTTGTTTTTGTTGGTGGAAAGAACTTCATAAAAAATGCTTCATTGAGAGCCCTCCAAGATGTGATGGACCGAGGTGCTTGGCTCTCTAGCCAATGCAATGCTTTGCCTCCTAGAGACCACTTGAAAGCTTTGAGTAGCACATACTCTAGCGTCTCTTCATCCGTCGAGATGGTCTCACATAAATCCTTGAATTGCTTCACATGCTCAATCGGGCACTCATTCGGTCGCCCCTCGAATTGGTCCCTCTTGATAAGTGATATGAATTGAGTCTTGATCTCGAAGTTCTTTGAAACCTACGGTAAGACAATGGCCGTCTCCGGAACCTTCAACTCCGGATGCATGTATTGGCGTGCATTCCGGGGTTGGGTGTTGATTTGAGCGTCCAATCTCATCCTTTGCTCACGCTCTCTCCTAGCTTCGGCTTCCCGGTTCTCCATCTCAAGTTGCATACAAGCCATGTCGGCCCTCATCCTAGCAACCTCATCATCATGTAGTGCTTGGTTCTCCATTCTCTTCTTCTTTCGAGCTTGCTTAATAATGCTCTCCGGATGACTCACAAAGTCGCACTCAAGTGTCCTCGGACGGAACGAGCTCGCATACACCTATAACCAAAGACAAACAAAACCGAATCAAAACAAACGAGGGGTTTGGGCTAATACCTCACCCAAATCACTACAAAATCAAAGACTCAACAAAAGAGGTACCTCAAACAAGTAGAACTCCCCGGCAACGGCGCCAAATATTCTGATGGGTGTCCAGATTGGATGATCAAAATTCAAAGTAATAAACGAACCCCGTAGTAGTACAAGGGTAGGGTGTCGAACGCTCGGGAGTTCGTGCGATGAGTGTACCAAAAGACTTGCAAAAAGGGAAAGAAAGGCAAAAACAAGGAAAATCAAAGGGAACAACTTGGGACCGACATTGGTCACTTCGGCCCGAGAAGGATCGATGGAGTTTCGCACGGGACCGACACAATTGTAAGTCGGGCCCGGCGTCTGGGTAACTCGGTCTTGGGAAAATAGTAGATCGGTCTTAGGTTTTTGGGTTCCTTCCCTAACTAGATGTGGGTAATTCCACCCCAATTCAACTAATGAGTGTTGATCCTTGTGAGATCGAGGTTGTTTGCCTTCGATCCCTCCACTATACACATCGACCCTAGTATGTTTTCACCTCCCCTTCAATGCAAGGTCAAGTGATAGGCTCGAGATCGCTTTCGGTTACTCTAAACAGTCACAAGCCCTTGATCCCTTGCTTTCACAAGAGATTGTAGCTCTATGTACAGTGGATTTCTAGATCAATCACTCAAGGCTATGGAATTGGGGGTTCACACCCAAACCTAGCTAGGGGTTTCCCCCATAGCCCAAGACTATGGAATCTACTCCATGTAGAAAGAGTAAAAAGCAAACAATAGACAAAGCAAGCAAATCTCAATCATCAAACTCAAACAAAAGCCAAATTGCATTCAAATCAAAGGGGGTTTTCACAAGATCCAATCTCAAATCCTCTAATTGCAAAACAAAATAAGTTCAAACTCACAAATTCTCCCTAGAACTAGCAATCTCCACCGATTTCTCTCTTCTTCTCCTCTTCCTTCTTCCTCCTTGCTCTCCAAGTCTTCCTTCAGCCTTTGAGAGTGATTAAATTGTGTCTAAACTTGGATAATTGTCTTCTAATCTTCTCTCCTTTTAATTGGGGGCCAAGAATGTCCAAAAATGGAAGAGGGTCAAAAGTGGTAGATCACATTTATGTGCCTTGGAGCCCAATCTTCACTTTGCCGACATGGACCGACACGGACTACCTCGGGCCCGACTTGCCTCAACTCGGTCCGAGCCTCCTTAAGTCGAATTCGGGCCCAACTTGTTGGGCAAGTCGATCCGGGCCTCGAGCCTCTTCTCTTCTTGGTCCTTCTTGAGCTCCTCTTCGTTGATCGCTCGGCTCTTCCGCTCCTTTGTGCTCTCGCCTTGCTCCTTCATAGAGACTCCTTCCAAACCATCCTCAAAACGTGCCAAATTACCTACAAAACACAACAATTTCGCATAGTGTCCGAATCTCATAGAAAATCGGAATCTAAGCTAAAAAGGGACAAAACTAGCAAAGAAAGGAACAAAAGACACCTATTTACAAGGGAAATTAACTCACTAAAACACCACCAAAATGAGAGACGTCAACAAGCAAGTTTAAGTATGGGGTATTCTGATGTCTGTCATTTTGGTGGTGTTTTAGTAGCTAATTTCCCTTGTAAATATGTGTCTTTTGTTCCTTTCTTTGCTAGTTTCGTTCCTTTTTAGCTTAGATTCCGATTTTCTATGAGATTTGGAGACTATGCGAATTTGTTGTGTTTTGTAGGTATTTTGGCGTGTTTTGAGGAAGCTTTGGAAGGAGTCCATAAGGAGGAGCAAGGCAAGAGCGCAAAGGAGCGGAAGAGCCGAGCGATCAACGAAGAGGAGCTCAAGAAAGACCAAGAAAGGAAGAAGACCGAGGCCAGGATCGAGGTGCCCAGCAAGTCGGGCCCGATATCGAGTCATGGAGAGCCGGACCGAGGTGTGGCAAGTCGGGCCCGAGGTACGTCCGTGTCGGTCCAAGTCGGCAAAGTGTAGATTGGGCACCAAGGCACACAAATGTGATCTACCACTTTTGCCCCTCTTCCATTTTGGGATATTTTTGGCTCTAATTAAAAGGAGAGAAGAGAATTAGAGGATTATCCAAGTCAAGACACCACTAATCACTCTCAAAGGCTCAAGGAAGACTTGGAGAGCAAGGAGGAAGAGAGGAGAGGAGAAGAAGAGGAGAAATCGGTGGAGGCTACCTAGATCTAGGGAGAATTTGTGAGTTTGAACTTGTTTTGTTTTGCAATTTCTGGATTTGAGTTTGGATCTTGTGAAACCCCTTTGATTTGAATGAGATTTGGCTTTGATTAGAGTTTGATGATTGAGATTTGCTTGCTTTGTCTTTTGATTGCTATTTACTCTTTCCATATGGAGTAGATTCCATAGTCTTGGGCTATGGGGGAAACCCCTAGCTAGGTTTGGGTGTGAACCCCCAATTCCATAGCCTTGAGTGCTTGATCTAGGAATCCTCTCTACATAGAGCTATAATCTCTTGTGAAAGCAAGAGATCAAGGGCTTGTGATTGGCAAGAGTGAGTGAAAGCAATCTCTAGCCATCACTTGCCCTTGTATCGAAAGAGAAATCAATCTCCCTAGGGTCGATGTGTAGAGTGGCGAGATCAAAGGCAAACAACCTCGATCTCATGAGGATCAACACTCATTGGCTGAGTTGTGGTGGAATTACCCACATCTAGTTAGGGAAGGAACCCAAAAACCCAAGACTGATCTACCATTTTGCCAAGTCCGACTTACCGAGACCTCGGGCCCGACTTCAAACAGTGTCGGTCTCGTGCAATCCTACGTCGATCCAACCTCGGGCCGAAGTGACCTATGTCGGTCCCGAGTTGTTCTCTTTGATTTTCCTTGTTTTGCCCTTTCTTTCCACTTTTTAAGTCTTTTTAGGTGCACTCATCGCATGAACTCCCGAGTGTTCGACACCCTACCTTGTGCTACTACGGGGTTCGGTTTATAAATTGAATTTTGACCCTCCCAATCCGGACCGATCATATGTCACTGGCACTATTGGAGACACAAATGTCAATCGTATCCTTCTCGATTGTGGGTCCGCGGTGAATCTTCTCCCGCTAAAATCGTTGAGGGCTATTGGGTTGACAACATCACATTTGTCCCCTACATTACTCACAATTCAAGGCTTCAACCAAATGGGGCAAAAAGCCATGGGTACTACTGCCTTGAAGGTGATGATGGAGGATCTCTATAAAGATGCTCTCTTCGACGTCATAGACGCCAAAACCTCCTACAATGCTTTGTTAGGGCGGCCTTGGCTTCACTCAATCAAGTCCATTGTGTCTACACTTCATCAATGTCTAAAGTATACCGATGATGAAGGCAATGAAAGGACCATTAAAGGAGATCCAAACCCTTTCCATGGGGAAGATGTAAACTATGCTGATGCCAAGTTTTACAAATCAGTTAGATTTTCCGCCTCAACATCCATGAAAGGAGGTAATGGCTCCAAGGATATTAAAAAGAATGAAGAAATTCCCGGAGTTGCTCAAGCATCAGGCATCTCTCTTGAGGAAAGAAAAGAGGTACAACCCAAAATCTTGTTTAGGTATACACCAAAAGACAAGAGAAAGGTTGGGCAAAAACCCATGACCTCAATTGATAAAGCTATGCAGTCTCTAATGACTAGCTACACTTGCCGTCTTCGTAAAATCAATCAATCCTTACCAAGGGATTCTTTGGTTATCCATAAAGTTCTTGGAGAAGACGCAGGTGAAAGCAAGAGAGTTGTGACGTGGGGAGGAGCATCAAACCCTTCCAACGAATCTTCCAAATTTCAAAAGAATCCTCAAGAAAAGGTGAAAATGTTGAAACCTTTCTCAAAAGGTAAAGCTCCACGAAAGAATCTCAACAAGGAGGTTCTCGACAACTTACAAGTTTCTCTAGAGGGAGAACTTTTGCCAGTAACTGTTGTAGAGCCTATGACATTGACACCAATGGAACAAGAGTTATTCTCAAAGGAGGAAATAGTCGCTCCCCGAGTGTCTATTTTTCAAAGACTCGATACAAAATCGATTAATGAGGCATCTCGACCATCTGTGTTCCAACAGCTTGAGAGGATTGACAAACAAAAGGCCAAAAAGGTCCGTGTCAAAAATGTCAAGAAATGGAAGGTCAACAAGGAAAAACGGGTTAGACATTTTGACCAAGAAAAAGATGACTTTGAAATTGAAGAAGTCAATGTAGTGACTTTCTCGAATGTGGCAAGCTCCTCTCAAGAGTCAAATGACGAGGATGATCCCTCAAATTTCCTCAACACGGTCCAACCTGCTCCACCAAAATTAGAAGATGGTGGACAACCTATAGTGGACGATCTTCAAGAGATCAACCTTGGAACCCTCGATGACCTTAAGCCGGTTTTTGTTAGTGCATTACTAACAAATGAAGAGATGGCGACATATAAGCAACTCCTTGAAGAATATAAAGATGTGTTTGGTTGGGGGTACCAAGACATGCTTGGTTTGGATCGAGAGGTGGCCGTCTACAAATTGGATATTTAAAGAAAAGAAGCCCGTTAAGCAAGCTCAATGGCGTTTTTGCTCAGAGTTGACGGTTCAAATCAAGAGTAAGGTCAACAAGCTCATCGAAGCAGGCTTTATTCGAGAGGTTCAATACCCTGTATGGTTAGCCAACATTGTTCCAGTCAGAAAGAAAAATGGCAAGCTGAGGATATGTGTGGACTTTAGGGATTTGAATCAAGCATGCCCTAAAGACGAATTCCCACTTCAATCACCGAGCTGCTAGTCGATGCCACTACTGGATTCAAGGCCTTGTCTTTTATGGATGGGTTCTCTGGTTATAATCAAATCAAAATGGACTCAAAAGATGAGGAATTCACTGCTTTTAGAACACCCTTGGGTACCTTTTGCTACACAGTTATGCCTTTCGGTTTGAAAAATGCTGGGGCAACATATCAAAGGGCGATGACAGTGACATTCCATGATCTTCTCCACAACACCGTCGAGTGCTACGTGGACTACTTGGTGGTTAAAACAAAAGAAAGAGAGGATCACCCAAATGATCTTCGTAAAATATTTGAGAGATTGCGTGAGTATCAACTCAAAATGAATCCCCTTAAATGTGCATTTGGTGTTACATCAGGGAAATTTCTCGGTTTCATTGTACGATACCGAGGAATTGAAATTGACCCCGATAAAATTAAGGCTATCATGGAAATGCCACCTCCAAGAAATCTTCGTGAGCTTCGGGGTCTACAAGGCAAGCTTGCCTACATCCGTCGCTTCATATCTAATCTCACAGGGAGGTGTCAACCTTTTCTAAGGCTGATGAAAAAGGAAACCCCGTTCATCTGGGATCGAGCATGTCTTGATGGCACCCGTGCAAGGAAGGCCTCTCATCCTCTATACAGCGTCTCTTGAACGATCTTTAGGGGCTATGTTGGCTCAAAACAGTGATGATGGAAAAGAGATAGCCCTATATTACATCAGTCAAACGTTGGTGGGGGCGGAGCATAATTATTCCGCCATGGGAAAAGTTTGTTTGGCATTGATTTTTTCCATTCAAAAGCTAAGACACTACCTTCTATGCCATCAAATAACACTGGTCTCTAAGGCTGATCCTCTAAGGTTCATGATCCGTCCGGGTGTGGTGGTCGGAATTTAAATTTATAAACCGAACCTCAATTGTAGTAAAGAGGTAGGGTGTCAAACACACGGGAGTTCGTGCATTGAAAGTACCCCAAAAGACTAAAAAGAGGTAAAAGAAAGGAAAAACGAGGAAAATCAAAAGGAATCACCTCGGACCGACACTAGTCACTTCGGTCCGAGGGTGGATCAAGGTCAGATTGGCCGGGACCGATACACACTACGTCGGGCCCGATGTGCTGGGTACTTCGATTGGGCAAATATAGTAGATCGGTCTTGGGTTTTTGGGTTCCTTCCCTAACTAGACTTGGGTAATTCCACCCCAATTCAGCCAATAAGTGTTGATCCTTATGAGATCGAGGTTGCTAGCCTTCGATCCCTCCACTCTACACTTCGACCCAAGGGAGTTTTCACTCTCCTTCGATATTAGGTCTAGTGATGGGCTAGAGATCACTTTCGCTTACTCTTACCAATCACAAGCCCTAGGTCCCTTGTTTCCACAAGAGAATTGAAGCTCAATGTAGAGAGGATTCATAGATCAAGCACTCAAAGGCTATGGAATTGGGGGTTCACACCCAATCCTAGCTAGGGGTTTCCCCCATAGCCCAAGACTATGGAATCTACTCCATCAAGTAAGAGTACAAAGCAATCAAATGGAAAAGCAAGCAAATCTCAATCATCAATCTCAAATCAAAGCCAAATTGCATTCAAATCCAAAGGGGTTCACAAGATCCAAGTCTTAATTCTACTAAAACCAAAGGAAAACAAGTACAAACTCACTAATCTCCTCTCTAACCCCACCGATTTCCTCCTCTTCTCCTCCTCCTTTCTTCTCCTTGCTCTTCAAGTCTTCCTTGAGTCTTTGAGAGTGATTTTTGGTGTGTGTGTGATTCCTCTCCTTTAATCTTCTCTAATCACCTCTAATTATCCTCTTCTCTTGATTGGGGACCAAGGAATTCCAATTTAGAAGAAGGGCAAAATTGGAAGATCACAACATTTGTGCCTTGGAGCCTAATCTTCACGTTTGCCGACTCGGACCGACACGGGGCAACCTCGGGCCCGACGTTGGGAACGTTGGTCCTGTGCTCTGGTGCTCGAACTCGGGCCCGACTTGGTGTTAACTCGATCCAGGGCCTCGGTCCTTGTCTCTTCTTGGTTTTCCTTGGGTTCCTCTTCATTCTTTGCATGGCACTTCCGTTCCTTAGCTCCTTTGCTTAGCTCCTCCATAGATGCTCCTCCAAAACGTCCTCATTTGAGCCATTTTACCTACAAAACATAACAAACTCGCATAGTTTCCGAATCTTGAAGAAAACCGGGAACTAAGCTAAAACGGAACGAAACTAATCAAAGAAAGGAATGAAAAACACTTATTTACAAGGGAAATTAACTACTAAAACACCACCAAAATGAGAGACGTCAGTTCATCTTGTCAAAGACCGTCCTGTCTGGAAGGTTAGCTAAATGGGCTATGCTCTTAACCCCGTTTGACATTAAATTCGTCTCACAAAAGTCGGTAAAGGGACAAGCCTTGGCTGATTTTTTCGCGGCACATCCAACTCCCAACGATGAAGAATTGCTCGATGACTTTCCCGATGAGGAGGTTTTCACAGTTGAGGAAAAGTCGTGGCAGTTGTATTTTGATGGTGCTTCAAGAAGAGATGGTGCCGATGTTGGAATTGTACTTATTACCCCTTCTAGCGGGTTGGTGCGATACTGTTTCTCCCTATTAGAGAAGTGTACAAATAATGTGGCAGAATATGAAGCCTTGATCATTGGTCTTAAAATTGCCTTAGTGATGCACGTTGAGCCATTAAAAGTGTTCGGTGATTCTCAATTGGTCATCAAATAAATAACCGGACAATATGAGGTGAAAAATACAAGCCTAATTCCTCTCCATCAAAGGGCAAAACATCTCCTAGGCCAATTTTATCAAGTTGAGATCGAGCATATATCGAGATGGCAAAATTAGCCTCGTCTCTCACACTTCCTGATGAAAGAGAGATCCAAGTCACTATTGGAGAACGCCACTTGCTTACATCAGCCTTGTAGCGTGTTGATCGAGTTGAAGAAGTTAGGGTGGTTTCAGTTTATGAAATTGATCAAAGTAGTGACTGGCGCCAACCTATCTTAGAATACTTGAAGCATGGGATTCTACCTGATGATCCAAGAAGGAAGGTAGATGTCAAAAGACGAGCACCCAGGTTCTCGATAGAAAGCGATACACTGTATCGAAGATCTTTTGATGGAGTATTGCTCAGATGTTTGTCTAAAGAAGAAGCTAAATACATCCTAGCTGAAACTTATGCGGGGGTCTGTGGGGCACATCAAGCTGGTCCTAAGATAGTCGATCAAATCAAGCGACTAGGCTACTATTGGCCGACAATGGTGAAAGATGCTATGGAATTCACAAAGGCTTGTCACGCCTGTCAGATTCATTCAGACTTTATCCACCAACCTCCACAGCTTCTTCATCCGACTACTTTATCGTGGCCATTCAATGCATGGGGTCTCGATGTGGTTGGACCCATTAATCCGTCTTCATCTCGTGGTCATCAATATATTTTGGCCGCAACGGACTATTTCTCTAAATGGGCTGAAGTTTTGCCTTTGAAGAAAGTAGGGGCGAAAGAAGTTGCAAATTTCATAAGGATCCAGTTGATATACAGATTTGGAGTTCTGTCAAAGATCATTTCAGACAATGCCCTCTACTTCAAAAATCAAATGTTGGTGAAATTAGCTGAAAGGTTTGGGCTCAAACACAGTTTTTCATCAAGTTATAATCCCGCTTTGAATGGCCAGGCCGAGGCATTTAACAAGGTGCTTACGAAGATCCTTAAGAAGATGGTCTCAAAACCAAAAAGAGATTGGCATGATCGTTTGCCCGAGGCACTATGGGCATATCGTACAACAGTCCGAACATAAACCGGATGTACGCCCTTCAATTTGGTCTTCGGGTCTAAAGCAGTGTTACCCCTCGAGGTACAATTGCCTTCTCTAAGGGTTGCAGTTCAACTGACAAATCTAGATGAAAACGCTAAAATCCGCTTAGCTTACCTTGAAGCTTTGGATGAGCACAAACTATCAGTTCAACAAAGACTCGAGATTTATCAAGCCCAGGTTGCTGGGGCATTTAACAAACGAGTCAAGTTTCGTTCATTCATGGTTGGTGACTTGGTTCTTACGATAAGGAGGCCAATTGTCATTAACCGAAAGTCGCAAGGAAAATTTGAACCGAAATGGGAAGGTCCATATGTCATCACTAAGATCTTTCCTAAAGGTGCCTATGAACTCTCAAATGAAGAAGGCGAAGTGGTGTATACTTGCGTGAACGGAAAGTTTGTGAAGACGTTCTTCGCATAACTTTGATGAGTTGAAGAATAACGAACTACGAAGGCTTGATCCCCCACAAAGGGGGTACGTAGGCAATCTAGAAATCGAAATACTAGATGCAGCCGCAACAAACAAAAATACCTTTGCGCAAATGATAGTCGAGTTAATTTGAGCAACCCTTCCTAGAAGGTGGGTTCAAGTTGTCTTGGTGATGCGTATTAAAAGGTTAAAGCCAAATGGGTTCCCGATGAACTACGATGGCTTGATCCCTCACAATGAGGGTACGTAGGCAGTCTACTATATATATATATATATATGCTAGACGCAGCCGCATCAAAAAAAAATGATATGCATTGCATGATGATTGAAGGTGCAACAGACATAAAACAAGAGCAAAACAATGTTCAAAAGTCCAAATATTGCAAAATATAGAGGGCTAACTTATTCAAATAGAACAACATGAGAAAAATAAGACTATGGGTCACTTGAGGCAAACGAAGTGAGAGTTGCAACCACGGCCTGGAGGTGGGTTTTCTTGGAGCTTAACTTCTCAAGTTTACCTTCAAGGCTGTCCTTCTGATTTTTTGAGCTGAATCAGATTCTCTCCTTCCAAAATGTCGTTCTCTAGCTTCTCTTTCTCAGCAGTTAACTCTTCCCTCATAATGCGAAGTTTGGCGTCTTGCTCTTGGATGTTTTTCTCTTGCTCCTCGATCGCAAAGTATTTTTCATGCAATTGCACTAAGTCAGCTTCAATAGAGACAGTGGATGAGCAGTCTGGAGAAGTCGCATTGATATCATCTTCTAATCTGGCCACAAAGTCTACACCCTCGAGGAACTCATGGACCTGGGAGGCAATCCAAGTCATGCCTTTCTCACATACATTAGCAGTTCTGGCAGTCATCTTCATTGCTTCAAGGCTTTCTAGAACTTTGGCTCGTTGTGTTGATGGAGCTTGGGAATTATGCATCTCAGACATATCCTTGGAGACCAACTTCATTGCATCTATGACAAGCTGACGAAACAAACTATTTGTGGAAGCCGGAATTAAACTCTGAAGAGATTCTGGTGCAAACTCACCGGCACCAGATAAAGTAATAGGAGCATCCTCCTCTACTTCAACGACCGGCTTAGAAGCATCCTTAGAAGCATCAATCTGAGGTCTCGAGCTCTGCCCAGCTAAACGGTCTCGCTCATGATATCTGACTCTCTTGAAATGCATATCCTCCACAGATCTATCTGAGGACACCCTCTTGCTTGATGAAGCAATAGCAGCAAGCTCAACAAAAGACTCTTTGGAAAATGGTGGTGAAAACTCAAAGGTCCTTACAGCTTGATGTCTCTCATTTTGGAGGTGTTTTAGTAGTTGATTTCCCTTGTAAATATGTGTTTTTCGTTCTCTTCTTTGTTAGTTTTGTTTCCTTTTTAGCTTAGTTCCCGGTTTTCTTCAAGAGTCAGAAAGTATGCGAGTTTGTTTGTTTTTGTAGGTAAAATGGCAAGAATGAGGACAATTTCGAGGAGCTAATGAGGGAGCCAAGTCAAGGAGTACAAGAGGCAAGCCAAGAATGAAGTGGAACCAAAGGAAACCAAGGAAGAAGACGAGGATCGAGGCCTTGGACCGAGATACACCAAGTCGGGCCCGAGATCGAGCATCCAGTGAACCGGACCGACGTTGGGAACGTCGGGCCCGAGGTCATTCCGTGTCGGTCCAAGTCGGCATTTGGGAGGATTGTTCCCCAAGGCATATTTTTAGCAACTTTCCACATTTGCCCCTTTCTAAATTGGGATTCCTTGGTCCCCAATCCATGAGAGGCTATAAGTAGAGGTGATTAGAGAGCATTAAGGGCATGTTTGGATAGACCACACTCAAATTACTCTCTAAGGGCTCAAGGAAGGCTTGGAGAGCAAGGAGAAGAAGGGAGAAGGAAGAGAAGGAGAGATCGGTGGAGAAGAGAGGAAGAAGTGTGAGTTTTGTACTTTGTTTTGCTTTGATCTAGTGGAATTGAGACTTGGATTTTGTAGACACTTTGGATTTGAATGCAATTGGAGTTTGATTGGATGTTGATGATTAAGTTTTGCTTGATTTCCCTTTTGTTTATGCTTTTCTCTTACCATATGGAGTAGATTCCATAGTCTTGGGCTATGGGGGAATCCCCTAGCTAGATTTGGGTAGAAAACCCCAATTCCATAGCCTTGAGTGCTTGATTTGTGAATCCTCTCTACATTGAGCTTCAATTCTCTTGTGAAAGCAAGGGATCTAGAGCTTGTGTTCGATCTCATCACAAGTCTCTAGCATCGAAGGTGACGCGAAAGCTCCCTTGGGTCGAGGTGTAGATTGGAAGGATTTGAGGCGAACAACCTCGATCTCACTAGAATCAAACACTTATTGGTTGAATTGAGGAAGAATATCCAAGTCTAGTTGGGGGAGGAACCCAAAAACCCAAGACCGATCTACTATTTTTGCTAAATCGAAGTACCCAGTCATCGGGCCCGACTTGCACCAACGTCGGTCCCGACCAACTCGACCTCGATCCTACCTCGGACCGAAGTGACCTGTGTCGGTCCGAGGAGATCTCTTTTGTTTTCCTTCGTTTTGTCTTTATTTTCTCCTCTTTTTAGTCTTTTCGGGTATTCTCGACGCACGAACTCCCGTGTGTTCGACACCCTACCTCTTTACTACAAGTGAGGTTCGGTTTTATAAATTTAAATTGTGAGACCCTCCGATCCCGGACCGATCAGAATTTTGGCGCCGTTGCCGAGGAGTTCTACTTGTTCGAGGTACCCATCTTTGTTGAGCCTTTGCTTTTTGGTAGTGATTTGGGTGAGGGACTAGCCCAAACCCCTTGTTTGTTTTGATTTGGTTTTTGTTTGTGTCTTTGGTTGTAGGTGCATGCGAGCGGTTCATAAGCACTGAACCGCTTCATTATTACAAACCGCTACATCTGAACCGCTTCATTAGGTCGTTAATTTAGTAGTGTTACAAGATATGGGTTGCAAATATATTCCACGTACAATATTGCAAGATCAAACAAAATATTTTGTTTTGTGAGCAAATATATGTTGCCGTGATCGCAGCTTGATACGGTGGAAGCAAAAATATCGATCTCTGTTTAGGAGCCGCTGTGTATACACAAGGGTTGATTCCCATATGAAGATCAAAAAAGAAAGGAAGATATTGCATGCCTTGCCTTGCCTTTTCTAGCTCCAAGTAGCTCATGTGTACGTACATACAAGAATTAAGATATATGCAAAATTCATACACTAGTGGCTGACGTACGTATATATGCACGTAAAGTTGAAAATGCTCCAAGTTCAAGTCAAGCCACATAAAAAGGGAGGCATGCATCAAAGTGTACGTAGATGTAGCTAAGCCCGCCATGCAATTGTGACTAAACGATTTTGATTGTCCTATATAAATTTGGATAATTAAAATGGGTCACATTATACATACAACTACGTAAAGACTTGACGCCATTCAAAAGGATACATAGGTAGCTCGATGCCATATATCGAGTACAGTCGTCAAATCTCAAATCAAAAGTGAAATTCCAAGAACTACGTAGACTTGTTTCCGTCTCCAACGGATACGTAGGAAATTCGGCGTAAATCCAAGCAAGTTCCGGATTCATTCGTATGTCCAAAAATCAAAGTCCAACTTCTACTAAGAACTACGTGTGATTTGATCCTATTCAATGGGGTATGTAGGAAACTTGAGATATAGCCAAACGCTCGTCAAGTTCAATCAAAACCTCAAACCAAAAACCTTAATGTGAAAGTTAGATAACCCTTCATACAAGGTGTATCTTTCTCTTTCCACGCCATGCAAATGATAGTGGAAACAAGCTTAGACAACCCTTCCTAGAAGGTGGGTCTATGCTTGTTTCTCTGATGTATGGAAGATCAACCCCAAAAATGTTCTCTATGTATCTGTATTATTTTCAGAGTTGTCAGGATGTACAGATAAGGGTCGAACTTAAAAATTATATAAGATGTGTTTGTGCATAGTTGTTTTATTTTAACAATTTTTGCCTAACAATCACATTTGAGTGCCTTGGTGCCCAATCCACACTTTGCCGACTTGGACCGACGCGGAGCAACCTCGGGCCCGACTTGCCGCACCTCGGTCCGGGTCTCCACGAGTTGATCTCGGGCCCGAGTTGCTGGGAAACTCGATCCTGGCGTCGGTCCTCTTCTCTTTTTGGCTTTTCTTGAGCTCCTCTTCGTTGATCGCTCGGCTCTTCCGCTCCTTTGTGCTCATGCCTTGCTCCTCCTTAGGGACTCCTTCCGAAACTTCCTCAAAACACGCCAAATTACCTACAAAATGCAACAAATTCGCATAGTCTCCGAATCTCATAGAAAATCGGAATTTAAGCTAAAAAGGAACAAAACTAGCAAAGAAAGGAACAAAAGACACCTATTTACAAGGGAAAATACTCACTAAAACTCCACCAAAATGAGAGACATCACATAGAGAACAAGGATATTAGGAAATCAAATCATGCAATAAAGCTACGAGTCTCATGCACATTAAAACCATTGAATACACTTCCCTAAACTAGTCCACGGTCCTAGAATAGCGTTGTTTCGAGAATAGGAAAGATGCATAGACAACAACCAATCCTAATTCAAACAATAGATCTAAGATAATTAAACAAATTGATCAGGCTCATATAATCACACAAAGATCATGGGATGAAGCACAAGGGTATCAATAAAGACCTAGGGATAAAGAAGTTACCAGAATTTCACAACTTCATAACAAAGCTTCCTTGATTGAATAAACTCCAAGGGAGATTAGTTCTCCATTACAAAGAAAGCACAAGTCTTTATTGAAAGAACAATTGATTACAAAGTAATTGGATCCCCCTAAAACCTAGAAAAGGTTCCCCTTAAATATCCCAAAGAGCAACCACTTCGAGATAGATAAGAAAGGAAACGAAAAGATAAGAAAGGAAACAAGATAGAAAAGACAGGATTTCGTCCGTCTAGAAATCGGCACGTACTGCGACCGCGCCGCCATGGCCGCGCCCGCGACGGTCTTCACTTGGCTTGGCTGAGTCCGCTTCTACCGCGAACGTGCCATCGACAGCGTGACCGCGACCTTCTTGGTTCTTCATGGTCGTCGCCTCACACCACCGCAACCGCGTCACAGACAACGCGGCCGCGATATCCATGCAGTGGCGAACTCTTCAATTAAGCTCTAAGAACTCTTGATTCTTCATAACTTGTGTCTTCAGTCTTCATATTACAATAGTGCTCAAAACTAACCTAAACACTCTCAAGAACATCTCAAAATCTAAGAGTTAACCTATACAAAATAGCCTATATCAAATTCCCCCATACTTAGATCTTGCTCGTCCTCAAGTAAGCTCAAAACAAATACAACATGTTAGCATATCTAAGATCTCAGGACATACAAGAGAAGATAAAAACACTCAACTCACAACCCGAACCCAAAATAGAGAAATCATGAGCAATAAAACAATGAAGCTCAAACACACACTTCGCAACAAGAATATAACACTCAAGCTCTAAAAACATTAAAGAGAAACATAGGATCTACCCAAATCTAACATGTAAGCCCCAAAGTCCCCAAGCAAGAATGATCCTAAACACTCAAATTTAACCACTCAACTCTGCTTAGGCGCTCTTTCGGGTTTTCACCTAACTGCTCTTTTCACTTTTCAATAAGTGTGCTCACAAAAACTCACAACTCTCATAAACCTGATATTACCCCAGCCTAATGCCGGTCCGGTTTACTTGCTTATTACCTGAGCCGCCCTTTCGGGTTTTTGACTCATCCTAGGATTTTATATGCCTTTTTTCACTTTTTATGGGTTTTTCTAACTTCTTTCTTTTTCTTTCTTTCTTTATTATGCAAAAAAGTATGGTGCAAGTGCTCCATGAAAAGAAGAAAATCAAAAATCTGAAGCAAATTACTAACTAAGCTAACTAGGATAAGCGAATGCGAGTACTCCCTCCCCCATACGGGAAGGCCTTTTGGCTTGAGGAGGAGGAGGAGGAGGAGGGGACGACATTGCTAACCTTTTTACACCCCTTTGAAGAGGTGGAAGATCTGCAAGGCAAGCGTGCGAGAGGTCTGGAATGGCGTCCATTAATGGTAGCTTCCAGTCATGTCTGACTGACAAGAAAGACTCCATGAGTACGTTCATTCCTCCACAGAACGAAGCGTCCTTTTCCCCTTTCTTCTGTCGTTATGGCATCACAAACCGTTCAAGGAACGTCCGAAGATTTCTGAACTGTGCTTGGGAACATCTCTTTGTCTTCATATAGTCTGTCACAGCGTTGAAGAGCATCATGGGCATTGTTTCAATAAAGTCCTTAAGCATCTCATCTATTATGATAAGCTGAGGACCTTCGATCGTCCCTTTAGTGGCAACTCTCTTTCTCTTCTTGCTCACCGCCAAAGGACCACCGGAGACAGGCTTTAGTTAAGGAATTTGATTGGAGTTTTAGAGAGATATTTGGCCAGAGTTCTTAGAGAGAAGTCAGAGCGAAAACCGTTGAGTGAGAGCGGAATGTTCTAACACTGGAGCATTCAATGCTTATATAGGGGTTGGTGAGGGGCACGCTAGTAATTTGAGTGAAATCTAATTCTGAAAAGTGGTGTAACTTCCCCCTGAAGCAAAGAGCGGTTTCCAAAGCGGCGCTTCTTTCAAATTCAAAATTCAAACTGACAACTCATCAACTTCCTTAAGAACTCTAATCTACAACATGAGGACACCGTTCCTAATGAACCTGTACTAATAACTGAACTAGCGTCCTTGACTCCAATAAGCGAATAATACTCAAGTTTTGAAGATCACCTTTAGAACCATTTCGAAAACCAAGCAAGTATGTCCCGTAAAAGGGAAAAATGAAGCCCATAGGAAGCTTTTGCAAGGTTCTCGGCCAGGGTAAGCTTAGAGTTCCCATCATTTCGGCTTATGATATGGGTTGGGTGATCAGGGATACTCTTTTTCATGACAATAGAGACATTCAAATGGCGTTCTCATGATATGCACAAAGAAGTTTTAGACTAGCGTCCTTGCAAATATGAATTCAATGCATTAAAGTCCTTAAAAACATGAAATCAACTAAACATAGCCAAGCACTAAGGGAATAGTAGAACGTGACTTGCCACTTAAAAGTTATCATCCCCAAGAGCAACCTAAGATAATCAAAGAGACGTCTATCAAGTGCCTTAGTGAAAATATCAGCTACTTGGACCTCAATCCTTCTATGCTCCATGCTAATAACTCCTAACTCTACATTATCACGCAAGAATTGATGTCTAATATGAATATGCTTTGCGCGGGAATGATGAACAAGATTCTTAGCAATATCAATAGCACACGTATTATGACAAAGTATGGGAACGGTGCCAAGAGTCATACCATAGTCCTCGAGTTGATACTTGATCTAAAGGACTTGTGAACAACACGAAGTAGCAGCAGCGTACTTGGCTTCCGCAGTTGAAAGCGCCACAAAGTTCTGTTTCTTAGATCCCCACGAGACAAGGCATGAACCATGGAAATGTGCCATTCCCGAAGTGCTTTTTCTATCAATGACATGACCAGCATAATTAGCGTCCAACTATCCAATGAGCTTTAGGGACCACTTCCTTAGATACTAAAGGCAAAGATCGTCACGTCCCTTGAGATATAAGAAGATCCTCTTGACTTCTTGCATGTGGGACTCCTTTGGATTCCCTTGAAACCGGGCACATAAGCAGACGGCAAACATGATGTCTAGACGGTTTGTTGTCAAGTAAAGAAGCGACCCAATCATCCGTCGATAGAGATTTTCATCAACACTCTTCCCTTGTTCATCTGTGTAAAGACACGAGTTGGGAGAACAACGAGTAGCCACAAGCTTGGACGTATTCATGTCATAATTCTCGAGCATCTCTCGAATCTACTTCTATTGGTGAATGCGCGTCCCTTCCTTGAGTTGGTTGATTTGAAGACCCAAGCAGAAGTTGAGTTCTCCTATGAGCGACATCTCAAACTCGCTACTCATCAAAGACTTAAAGTCCTCTGCAAGTTTCAAGTTAGTACTTCCAAATACTGTGTCATCGTCATAGACGTGGGCAATTATCCTTGTGGACTTTCTTTATGAACAAAGTTTTATCAATTGAACCCATAGTGTAACCATTTGACAAGAGAAAGGACGCAAACATGTTGTACCATGCACGAGGAGCTTGCTTGAGATCGTAGAGAGCCTTGTCAAGATAGTACACATGATCTGGATTTTGCTCGTTCTCAAAGCCTAGAGGTTGAGCAACGTACACTTCCTCTTTTAGCTTACTATTGAGGAAGGCGGTCTTAACATCCATTTGAAACAACTTGAATCCTTTGTGAGAGACAAAGGCAATAAGGAGACGGACGGCCTCAATTCTAGCAATAGGAGCGAAAGTCTCATCGTAGTCGATCCCTTCCTCTAGCTTGAATCCTTGAGCCACAAGCCTTACCTTGTTCCTTGACACCCGTCCACTTTCGTCAAGCTTGTTTCTGAAAACCCAGCGTGTCCCAGTGATGTTTTTGTCTTTAGGTCTTGGGACGAGGGTCCAAACTTTGTTTCTCTCAAACTGGTTGAGTTCTTCTTGCATAGCTTTGATCCAGTCAGCATCTTAGAGTGCTTCTTTTATGTTCTTAGGTTCAACCATAGACATAAAAGCGTTGAAAGCACAAAACGCAAGATCTGCACTCTAGGACTTGCTTGCAGCTAACCTGATTTGGACTCCTTTTGAACTATCTAAGATGATTTGTTCCCTTGTCTTATAAGTTGAAAGACGGGACTCCCTTTGAAAGAGTTGGGAGAACCGGGGATCAATACTGTCATCGGAGTCCTCATCTTCATCTTGGGCCTCAGCCTCGGTGTGTTCCCCCTCAAAAAGAGCGTCCACACCTTGTCTGAACTCTCTTTGTGGACTTGATTCAGAAATGTCTTGTTGAATAGGAGATTCAGTCCTTGAAGGAGCTTCTTGATCATTACTAGGAACGTCCATTGAGACTTCTTCAGGATTTTCTATGTCGTCCCTAGGAGCATAGTACTTTCCTGAGGACCAGCTTTCCTCTTCATCTTTAGAGTCATCCTTTTGACGGGATGAAGAGCGTTCTTCTTACTTGGTTTCTCCTTGAAGGTTGAGTTCTCTTTGAACACCACATGAATACTCTCCTCAATCTTTAGAGTCTTTTTGTTGAGGACTTTATAGGCTTTGCTTATGAGTACCAAAGAAATATTCCTTCATCGCTTCTAGCATCAAGCTTCTTAAGATTTTCTTTGTCATTGTTGTGGACGATACACTTGCACCCAAAAGTTCTAAGATGGGCAATGCTTGGTTTCTTCCCATTCAACAGCTCGTAGGACGTCTTGTTTAGCAAAGGACGGATCATAGCGCGGTTTATGATGTAGGTGGCAGTAGAGACGACTTTAGCTTAAAAATGTTTGGGGACTCCGCTTGCCAACAACATATTCCTTGCCATATCCTCCAGCGTCCTTTTCTTCCGTTCCACAACACCATTTTGTTCAAGAGTTCTTGGGGCTGAGAAGTTGTGGGAGACTCCTTCTTGATCACAAAAGGCCTGGAACTCTGGGTTATCGAACTCCATTCCATGGTCTAATCGTTAGCTTTCAAGCGCGTCCCTAGATCAACTTCCACTTGTTTGATGAAAACTTGGAACATCTTAAAACAATCTAACCTTTGACACCAAGAAAAGAACACAAGTGAATCGAGAAAAATCATCTACAAGAACGTACATGTACCTCTTTCCACCGTAGTTCTGCGTCCTCATGGGTTCCAAAGATCCATATGAAGAAGTTCCAAGGGCTTCTTTGTACTTACTTCGTTCTTAGACTTGAAGGACGTTCTTGTTTGCTTCCCTTTGATGCAAGATTCACATTGTTCAACTTTCTCAGGATCAATTAGGGGAAGTCCTCTCACAAGATTTTGTTGTTGAAGTCTGAGGATTATGCTACATCCAGCATGACCAAGAAGGCGATGCTAGAGATCGGCGTCCTCAGACGAGACAGATAGACACAACTTTGAAGGTGGCTCAATCTCTTGATTGAAGATTTACAGATTGGTCTTTTGGACACCCTTGAGAATAACCTTTTTGGACGTCTTGTTGATGACCAGGCATTCCTTAGAGTCATATGTGACCAAGTTTTCACCTTGATCACAAATTTAGGAGACACTAAGGATGTTGAAGCCAAGTTCTTCAACTAGATTCACATTTGAAACTTTTGTGGACTTATTTAGATTTGCCATGCCCGTCTCTTTCATCTTTCCTTTGGCCTTGTTGGCGAACGAGACAGTTCCTTCAGTGGGATTTGATTGGATAGAGGTGAGATGGATCTGGCTTCCTGACATATGATTGGAGGAGCCACTATCAATGATCCACGGGCTTCTCCTCACTTTTACCTTTTAAAAAGAGTTAGCTTTTGGCGACCCAAGCAAGGTGTTCCTTACTTGGCTCGTTACAATAAAAGAACTCTTTCTCGGGCATATAATAATTCAAGTTCATATCATTTGAATTAGCATGCTTGTTATAAGCATTCCTTGAGCTTCTAGGACGGCTTACACGCTTTCTAGGAACGGATTCATGATTTTCATTCTCATTCCTAGTTTTTCTACCGTTCTCAAGGTCTTTCTCTAGCTTAGAACATTCATACTTGTAGTGACCATTGTCATTGTTGGATCGTTAGTTGAATAAGGGAAGTCCTTTACACAAATAAAGGCGTCCTAAGTGTGGAGTCCTTAACAAGTATTAAGGGCGTCCCTTGATTTGCAGCGGAAAAAATAATCTAAACAGATGAAGTAAATAAGCAAGGAACGCGTCTATTTATAAAGGAACATTCATAGCCTTTTCCTTTCTTATTAAGCGATCTTACAGTTATACTGGCGAGTTCTTTACACTTCTCTGGCACTTAGAGTAGGTCCTAAGTCCACTAGTAAAAACTCCTTTAAGCCCATAACTGAAACCTAGCTTAATGTTCTAAAGGACGCTACTCACTCATCCTTCACAATACTTCGTGAGGACTTCTCTTTTCTTTTGTTTTTCTGATTACAAACACTTTGTGATTTGGGTTCAAACTTCTACTCGATCAAACACCTAGTCTAGAAGTGTTCTTGACTTGTTCTTGGTGTTCTTGATCGAGGTCGCTTTCACTCTGATTCGCTCTGAATATTATCTGAAAGCTTTTTTCACTATAAATGCCCAAGGAGTATTTATAACACTTGGGGAAGGGCGTCATTCCTTCTGACGATCATGCCCTTCATGGACGTGGCTACAGGATCGGCTTCCACGTGGTATGGCGGTGATGAGGGAAGCTTCCTGAATCCAGCTGTCTAGAACTCCGCTACAGGATCGGCTTCCACGTGGTGTTGGACTCTGCTACAGGATCGGTCTCCACGTGTCCTTGATGATCAAACATTGTCGAGTGATGTCATCTTGTCGAGTGCCAAGTAAGGACGCTTGGAGTTGAATCTCGCGTTCCTACTTGCTTGGAACTGTGTCCTTGCTCAAGTAGTAACTTCGCTGGTCCTTACTCCTGGGAGACAGCGTCCCTTCACCTCAGGGACGTCTACACACTTGTTGTCCTTTTCATCACTAGCGTTCCTGAACACTTGGACAACTTTATTAGATCAAAGTGAGTTTGTCATATCGAAACTAAGGGACGGTTGTATGGGCACAATATTAAGTACTAGGCAGTCCTTAATATCGTCCCAACAATTTTTCCCTTTTTGATGATGACAAACCCTTAGGCAAAATAGTTTTGACATTGAAGCTTAGCATGCATGAAACTTAAACATGCGTCCTCAGAGACATAGCAAAAATTTCATAAGCACAGGTTTTCAGCCTTTGATCTATTTAGCATTGGATTTTAGGGACAGAGTAACGTCCTAGAAAACTTTCTAAGCGTCCTCAATTTATTCTGGCATGGCGTTCGTTAGACCTTTTACTTAATAGTTCCCCCTTAACACTTGCTTATTCTATATAACTAATATATAGTGCATCTTTGCAAAACAACACTTCCCCCTTTTTGCATCATCGAAAAGGATAACAAGTGACTAAGGACGGTAGCATAAAAACACAATTATAGGCACTGGATCGCTTAAACAATCAAATGCATGCAAACCATTGAAATTGCCATTCAAGCGAGAATAGAGTATGCTATTACAGACCATGAGATCAAGTGTTTGAATCAAAAAGAGCACAAGCACAAAATGTTGATGGATTAACGAGGTGGGACGACGATCATTCAGGACGTCTGTTGGAGGTCTCTTGATAGTACTTGAGGAGTTTCTCGTGGAGTTCCGCAGACTCTTTCAAAGCTTGAATCATCATGCATTGATTATGAAGGATCGTAGCCATCAACTCTTTAGGAGGGTACTGAGATGGGTTCTCTGAAGGAGGAATCAGTTGAGGACCAGTACTGCTTGAGGGGGTGTCTGAATGTGGCAATGGAGGAGGCGAATCCCTGAGCATAATTTGATCCAAAACATCAAAGTTTGTAGCGTCCTCTTGACCAGTTTCAGTGAGATCCTGACCCATTGACGCTAAGTGTTCTTCCTCAACAATCTGTGCGAGCCGTTCCTATTCGGCCTTCTTAGCAGCAGCCTCTTGTGCCTTACGAATGGACGGGAGCTCTTCTGAACGTCTAATATTCAGCAGTCCCTTACGCTGATCCCAGTGCATACCCAAAACCTCTTCTTCCAAGGAAAAATCATATGTGTCCTACTGTTGTAGAATAGTTTTGACAAGTCTAGGGAACGGCAAGGCATGCTTCTTATTGGCGCACTTAGCCATATGTTCCATTGCAATGCGCGTAAGATTGATGGGACGACGAGAAAGGAAGGCGTCTAGCAGAATGTAGTCTATTGTTTTGACCACACTCTTCTTTTCCTACCTTGGCACAATAGCTCGGCAAATGAAGTAGTGTGCAATCGCCCCGGTTTTTGAAAGGACATGTGCCACTCTATCATTGTCTTGAGGCTTCTTGCCACAAAGTATTCTCTCTAGCAGCGCATCTACCTTGGTGTCCTCCATCTCAAAACCATTCACAGGCAAGGAACTTAGAGCTACGGACGGTGGCTTCTTACTACCAAGTCCCATGTAAGTGCGGACTGTGCGTTCTGTTATGGAAGCCGGCTCTCCGTCGATCTTGAAAGTCATAGAGCCATCTTTTTTTATGCGCAAAGAACTAAAGAATGCGCGAATTTGATCAGAGTGGATCTTGGCAGGCTCTAGTCCTAGGTTAGTCCATCCCAGGAAGCGGAGGAGTTCCAAGAACTCTTTCACGTCTTCATCCACCAAAGATGCGAGCCAGTCCTCTTTGAAAAGCAAGGGACCAAGTATATTGACTGGCTCATCGTCGTTCTTCTTCTTTTTTCCTTTCAGGCTCATCATCGTCATACTCATCATCATTGTCGTCCTCGGCACCTTTATTACCAACGTCCTCTGTGCCTTGGACTTTCTCAGGTTCTGCATTGCCACCTGAAGCGGCATTCTCATTGTCAGCCGCCTGATCTTGAGTCTGCTGGTTGGACGGCTATTCTGTGTCATGAGCGTCCTGTAGAGCATCAACAGGCTCGACTTCAATAGGCTCAGCTTCCATAGGTTCAGCAGATTCTTGTTGGGGTTGGGGTTGATTTTAAGATAGGGGTTGGGGTTGGAGGATTGGTAGGTTGGGAATTTCATAGGGTGGAACTTCCACTGCATCACACGCAAGCTCATCTTCCAAACTGAGCTCGGCGTTCTTCGCTTGAGGGACCTGGTGCTCACCAGCGTCCTCAAAGACTTCAATAACTTCAGCAGCCACATCTTTCACTGCTTGCTCAGCTCCTTCGGCCTCATCGTTAGAGTCCCCTGTAATGTCGATGAGGGGTGAGGACTCGACAATAGGCATCCCTTGCTTGCTACTCTCTGAGGAAGAGCTAGCTGAGGAGGAGGAGCTTCAGGATGGCATGTTTTCTGGTTCAACACCCTCTTATACCAGGACTTTGGGAGCCGTCCCTAGTTTCCTTCGCTGGAAGGTGTGCTCAAAGGTTGTACGTGCCTCAGCGTCCTCTGATTGGGCGTCCCTTTCAGAGGAAGGACGGCGGGACCTTGGGGTTTTTTTGGGTCCTTTGGTGGGGATATGTGGGCTGGGGCGGAAGGGAAGTTGGCGATGTTTTTAGGGGAGTAGGAGACGAGGGCTAAGGTTTTGGGATCTTTGGGTGGAGAGGTAGACGGTGTGGATAATTGTTCGATGTGGATTAGAGGGGGAGAAGGAGCAAGTTTTGATCTTTTGGAGGACGGGCCTTTTAAGTTGCTAGGCCTTTTTAGTTGAGGGGCTTTGGACGTTTTGGCCCTTTTGAGGGGCCTCTTGTCATGGATCTTTTTACTCCATCCCTCAGACAGGTCATGTGGAACTTTTCCATGATTTGTATGGGTTTGGAAGAGGTGGGTTTAGAAGATTTTGAAAGAGGGGACGGTGGGGGGCAGGCCGATTAGTAGGCAAAATCTTTTGAGGAGCTTTTTGTGGAGGAGGGGAAGGTCTGGCCGTCTCCAACATTTTGAAGGCGGGGGAGCTCTTTGGGTAGAAGGGAATGTCTGGAATGACGATGTTGTAAAGGTCAAGAATTAGGTCAAGTAAGGTGGAAAGGTGTTCAGGACCATAAGTGGTGATAAACAGCAAATCACCTGTGTTGTAGGCCTGATCCTTGTAGTTGTACTTATGAAAGGTGGGAAGAATGAACCTGTTGATGAACGTCTCATAGTTCTTGTACTTCTGAGCGTCAACATCAGACTTTCCCATGCATTCCCGAATCAGCCTATACAACGTCCTTGGCTTTTTATCGATGAAGTCCACTAATGATTCGTCCAAGACAATTTGTCTTGGCTTGGATATAGTGTTGGACTTCACGAGTTTTCGCTTCTTCCTGTCGGTAGAATCTCCGGCCACGTCCCTTAGTAGTTGAGACATATTCTGGTGAGTTTCTTGAGAGAGAAAGTGATCGGGTTCTTAGAGAGAAGGCAGAGAGATTTTGAGAGCAAGGAAGTTTTTGAGACTTTGACTTGGTGGAAGAGTTGGCTTATATAGAGGGGTAAGGGGCACGCTGGTAAATAGTACAGTGAATCCCTGTGCAACACGTGGCATAACTTTCCCCTTAAGGAATGAGCGGTTACAAATGTCTTCCACACTGAAGTTCAAAAGTTCAAATTTCGAATCTCACGACGCTTCACCTTCCAAAACTGCCTTATCAAATCTCAAAAAAGAGCGTCCCAACAGACAAATTCTGAACAACTTGCGTCCTCTCTGACTTAACACAATTATCTCTTTAGCACAAAAAGATCCTGAGCAAACGTCCCTATGATCACCTTTCGAACCATTTAAGAACTAAGCAAGTACGTCCCGTAAAGAAAACATGAAGCTCAAAGGACACGTTTGCAAAGTTCTCGGCTAGGATAAGCTTAGAGTTCCCATCATTTCGGCTTATGATGCGGGTTGGGTGATCAGGGATACTCTTTTCAAGTCAATAAAGAAAGTTGAATGGCGTTCCAAAGTAGCACACAAATCAAGTTTTAGACTAGCATCCATGCAAAGATGAAATTAATGCATGATAGTGCTTAAACACTTAGAATTTACTGAACATGGTCAATGACTGAGGAAATAGTAGAACGAGACTTGCTACTTAAAAGTTATCATCCCCAGGAGCAACCTGAGATGCTCAAAGGGATGTCTATCAAGCGCCTTGGTCCTCAGTCCTTACATGCCCCATACTAATATGTCCTAGTTCAACATTATCACGCAGGAAATGATGCCTTATATGAATATTCTTTGTGCGAGAATGAAAATAGGATTCTTAGCAATTTCAATAGCACTTGTATTATCACAAAGATAGGAATGGTTTCAAGAGTTATACCATAGTCCTCGAGTTGATATTTGATCCAAATGACTTGTGAACAGCACGAGGCAGCAACAACGTACTCAACTTCCGCAGTAGAAAGCGCCACAAAGTTTCGTTTCTTTGATCCCCAAGAGACTAAACATGAACCAAGAAATTGAGCCACTCCTGAAGTGCTTTTTCTATCAATCACATGACCAGCATAATCAGAGTCCGAGTAGCCAACAAGCTTAAGGGATGACTTCCTTGGATACCAAAGAGAGAGATCGTCGCGTCCCTTAAGATATCTGAAGATCCTCTTGACTTCTTGCATGTGGGACTCCTTCGAATTTGCTTGGAAGCGTGCACACAAGCAAACGGAAAACATGATGTCTAGACGGCTTGCGGTCAAATAAAGCAGAGAACCAATCATTCCACGATAGAGCTTTTGATCAACGTCCTTCCCTTGCTCATCTGCGTAAAGACGCGAGTTGGGAGAACAAAGAGTAACAACAGGCTTGGACGAATTCATGTCGTACTTCTCGAGCATCTCTCGAACGTACTTCTGTTGATGAATCGCATCCCTTCCTTGAGTTAGTTGATTTGAATCCCCAAGAAGAAGTTGAGTTCTCCAATGAGCGACATTTCAAACTCGCTACTCATCAAGGACTTAAACTCATCTACAAGTTTCATGTTAGTACTACCAAAGACTATGTCATCAACATAGACTTGGGCAATCAATATATCCTTGTGGACTTTCTTTATAAACAAAGTTTTATCAATTGAACCTCTTGTGTAACCATTAGACAAAAGAAAGGACGCAAACCTGTCGTACCATGCACGAGCACTATTAGAAAACGGTGTAAATTAAGACGCTTTTATTCCTACGCTTCTTGGGTTCGTCGAGAGGAAAATGCTAGGGCGGGGTAATTCTTGACGCTTTTATCTGTCAAAAAAATGGGGGTGACGTTATTATATGTCAGTAAATGCCCCCAAATTTAATCCCGCGCCTATATTGAGTAATGCTTGACGTTTTTTGTTATCGGAAAAAATCTTGACGCTTTTATTTGTCAAGGGAGGCCTTCCCAAAATTAAAATCTTGACGCTTTTAATTGTCGAGGAATGCGTTCCCAATATTAAATTCTTGACGCTTTTATTTGTCAAGAGAGAGGTAAAATATTTTAATTAAATTTGCTCCGCCCCTCTTTCCCAAACCTAGGGCATCAATCCAAAATTGAGATGGTGAGTGCAGAGTGTTGCTTGTCGCGGAGGTCGAAGATGCCGACGCTCCCGTCCGTGGAGACCGGCGAGAAGACCGCCGCCTCCCCCCGAGACGACGGCCTGTTTCTCGATGTCCCAGATCCGGGCCGAGACGACGTCGTTCCAGTCGATGGAGGTCAGCGGGGTGCCGAACTCGCTGGATTTGGAGTTGTTAAGGACGGCCACGGGGTCTCCTGCGGAGAAGGGGTTGTGGAGGCGGAGGAAGTCGGCGGAGGAGGCGAGGAGGGAGGGGGAGGGGGGACTGAACACTAGAGGCCAGATCTGAATTCATTGACAGGTATCGTCTTCTTCATTTCTTCGTTTTCGATTTCTGGAAGAGATTTGAGATGGTAAGCTTTTTCAGAATTGCGTTTTGCTTTTCATGATTTGGAATGGAGTAACGGCCGTGCTTAGGCTCTGCATTTTGCTTTGATTTCTTCTTTTCAGAACTCGTTTTGGTTTTTGTGGAGACATGTGCTGTTGTTGCCCTTCTCTTGTTGTTTTGAAGTTCAATTTGGGAGTTGTGTGATTCTATATGGTTGTTGTTTGTTTGTATGTGTGTTGTTTTCCTTTGTGAGTTACAGGTTTGGAATTGAGGGAACATGTAGATAGGTTTGAATGCTTGGTTACAAAATAATGGGGGTTTGAACTCTGAATCCATGTTGGTGCGTATAGACTTTCTTGTTCAGAGTGTTGGAAGAAAGGTTGGATATGAGCTTCTTCTTTGGTCCATTGTGGTTTCTTATGGAGAAATGATATTGCGGGTGGTCAAACCAAATCTGCATTTTTCTTATAAGGTGATTTGATTTTTCTAGGTGGATATGCAAATGGTGGCTCTGTCCAAGGCTCACATTCTGATGGTGATTCTACTAACACAACTGTGAGTTTGTCAAGAACTTTTCTCTCTGCAATGCTTGAACCCTCATCAGCTCCATGGTTGTTGAACTATAGGCTTGATCTGTCCTATAACTTATAGCTTTGAACTATAGATATTTGTTGGTGGGATCGATAAAGAGGCGTTTGTAGACGATCTTAGGCAGCCTTTCTCTCAACATGAAGAAATAGTCTCGGTGAAGATCCCGGCGAATAAAAACTGTGGGTTTGTACAATTCGCAAACAGGTACACCTCTGTCTCCTGCTTGATCCTGTCAAAAAAACTGAAAACCAAACTTTTAATCATTGGCTTTCATGCCTAATTGTGAGTTGCTGAATGTTTGGGGTGGGACTTCTCTTTTCTTTTGTTTTTCTGATTACAAACACTTTGTGATTTGGGTTCAAACTTCTACTCGATCAAATACCTAGTCTAGAAGTGTTCTTGACTTGTTCTTGGTGTTCTTGATCGAGGTTGCTTTCACTCTGATTCGCTCTGAATATTCCCTGAAAGCTTTTTTCACTATAAATGCCCAGGGGGTATTTATAGCACTTGGGGAAGGGCGTCATTCCTTCTGAGGATCATGCCCTTCATGGACGTTGCTATAAGATTGGCTTCCACGTGGTATGGCAGTGATGAGGGAACGTTCTTGTATCTAGCTGTGTAGAACTCCGTTATAGGATCGGCTTCCACATGGTGATGGACTCTGCTACAGGATCTAGGGCTGGGATACTTCGGTTCCTGACTATTTTTTAGCCTACCCGCAGGGTAAAAATTTTTTTTTAGTTCGGTTCGGTTCCTACGAATTTTCGTTAGGAACCGTAATAACCGTACCCGAACTTTATTCGGTTCGGTTCTTCGGTTAACCGAACTTAGTCATTTTTTTTGGGTTTTTCCTGTTCCTAAATTTGGTTCGGTTCCTAAATTTGTCTGATGAGTAACCTCCTTGCAATCACTAGAGTCGTTGCTTAAATCGGAACCATCCACTTCATTGCGTTCAACGTCGCCCTCTTGGTGTGTTGAAGCATCCATTAGCAAATCTCTGAAACATATAAGAAAAAAAATAAAAGAAATCCATTAGCTTCACAGGAATCTGTTCAAGTACAGGATTCTATGGATTATGGACAGATTTGAAGGGAGTAAACACTAAACAGAAAAGAAGGCTACCTGATCCGAATACAATTGTTAGCAACAAACATCAGACAATCAACAGCTAGAGCAACTATGCACATTGAGTTTCTTCCATACAGGATGTGCAGTGATTTAATCGAGTAATACTATTCAAGGAGGCAGTTTCTTCTTCCATACAAGATGCCATAAGGCACTGATTCAGCTATGTATAAGTATAATAACTATTCAAGGAGGCATCTTTGATTTGCCTAACAATTTCCTAGTACAGTTAACCACCCCCATCAATTTAATCCACCCCTCTCCATATGGTAAATTGTTTGGCTAACACAAATGAGACGTCATCATCATACCATCTATAGAAGCAAACTAAATCAAGCTGATGTAAACACTAACGCTTACAAAAGCAGACAAGAAACAAACAACATTACAATTCTATTGATACTACTTTGTAATAGAAGGCGAGGTCAGAATTTATAACAAGTGAAAAAACACCATCAACATGAGAGCTAGAGAAAAGAAAGGCTGACCTTCCACAGACCCTGCAGAGGCTGGGAATGCGAGGGCGAAGACTCAACAATCTTGACCAAATGCTCAGCAGAGATGGAACGACCTTCCAAAGACCCTTCTTCTCCCTCTTCAGGATTGTATGGAGAGATGGAACGACTTGAACGAGATCTGGAAAAGGGAAAAGCAGAGGTGAAGAGGTGGTGAGGGCGTGAACGAAGACAAAGTACAGAGGAGGCGAGGGCGTGAACGACATACGTACCTTCGAGGCTGGCGGCGACAGCCGAAGACGAGGAAGGCTGGCGGCGACCGGCGGAGGCGTGAGAACTCGCGAGGACGTGGACGACAGGGGAAGGCGTGAGAAATCGCGAGGACGTGAACGACAGGGGAGGAGGAAGGCTACCGGCGACCGGCAGGAGCTCGGAAACGACAGAGGAGGAGGAACAACGTCAACGATTTGGGAAGGAGGGCTGCCGGCTGCGGTTGAAAGTTCTAGGGCTGGGAAGTGGGACGCGTATTTTACAAATAGTCAAATATCATAATTTCCTTCGGTTCTGTGTAATTTTCGGTTTTTTTGTATTTTTTTTTTAAAAAACCGGGAACCGAACCGAAGATTTATTAAAGAACCGAACCGAAATTTTTACAATGTAATTTTTTCAGGAACCGGACCGAACCGACCCGAACTGCTCGGTTCGGTTCGGTTCTTCGGGTCCTAAGTCCCAGCCCTAACAGGATCGGTCTCCACGTGTCCTTGATGATCAAACATAGTCGAGTGATGTCATCTTGTCGGGTGCCAAGTAAGGACGCTTGGAGTTGAAGCTCGCGTTCCTACTTGCTTGGGACTGCGTCCTTGCTTAAGTAGTAACTTCGTTGGTCCTTACTCCTGGGAGATAGCGTCCATTCACCTCAGGGATGTCTACACACTTGTTGTCCTTTTCATCACTAGCGTTCTTAAACACTTGGACAACTTTATTAGATCAAAGTGAATTTGTCATATCAAAACTAAGGGAGGGTTGTATAGGCACAATATTAAGTACAAGGGAGTCCTTAATATCGTCCCAACAACCGTGTTTTCCACAATACTAGCTAGTCCTATAGCAATTACCAAGGTAGTACTTCTTATCAGGACGTTGAATTCTGTTTTGCTCCATCTTCTCAGGATTACAAACTCAAGAACCTTTTCCCTTAGCAATTTTCTTGTAGATTTTATGGCTTGTGGTGTTTGTATAGTAGTCCTTGTGTCCAATTTCACCACTTTTTAGGACTCTAATACGTTCCTCTAGGTTCATAGTCTTTTCTCTCTCAAGTTCTAGCTCAGTTGTTTTACTTGCCTCAAAGTTACAAGGCAGGGAGTTCTTAGACCCTGACTCATATCCTAGTCCTTTCTTTGTAAGAACAAATAAAATAGGTTTGATAGTTTCAGTCACATGACTCTTTCCTAGAACTTTGATTTCGTCCTTAAGCTTAGTGTTCTCCAACTTAAGACACACTATTTCAGTTTTAAGGGACTTTGAAGTTTCCTGTGAGGACTCTAGTTCTTTGGCCAATGTAGTACAGTTCTCACATTCAACAACAATGTTTTCAACTTCTTGTTTAAGCATATCAAGTCTTTCTTTCATAACATAACTTTCATTCATGATTTTAGCAATGAGTTTAATGAGTTTAGGCTTGGAACACTTGTCAAGAGAACTTATTAAGGATTCATGAGTTACCTCTTCTTCAGCATCAGAGGCGTCCTTGGGAGAATCTTCCATTCCATGTAGCAAGTACCTTCAGACGGTCCTTCATCATCCGAATCAAGGTCGTCCCATGCAACTTCATAAGCATCAATCAGTGCATGCTTCTTTAGCTCTTTCCCAATACAACAGTTCTTGGCGAATGACCCTTTTTGAAACACTTGTAACAAGTCACGTCTTTCATTTCCTTCCGCGTAAGCTTGGGACTTTCCTTTTTGAATGGAGTTCCCTTTCTTGGGACTTTCCCTTTCTTCATCTAGGCACAAAGGGTCTTGTGTAAGAGGGTCAACTTATCGTCATCGGCGTTCTCTTCTTCACTCTTATTTTGTCTTTCCAACATGGCTTGGAGTAAGAGTTTATCTTGATGTTCCTTCATCCTAGCTTTAATCCTTAGAGCCATTCCCTTTTGTTGATTTTGCTCTAACTCAATCTTGTCTTGAGCCCTCCTTTACTCATATCCCATCAACTTTCCATAGATTTCGACCATAGATAGTCCTTTGTTGGCTGGATTCTCTTTGAAGATAGTCCTATCGAAGTTCCAATCTCCAGTCAACCCATCGATCAACACTTGGATGTTCATCCTCTATGTGATTTTTGTCTCAGTAACTCCCAAGTTCTTAAACTTGGTCATCAAGTTCTCAAAACGGAAGGTGTAATCAATAATGGACTCATTTGGAAGCATTTTGTAGATATAGAAGTCTCTCTTAGCCATCATTTGAGTATCTTCCTTCATGTATGTCGTCCCAACGTGAAACTTTTCAAGGGCTTCCCATTGTTCTTTGGCAGTTTTCAGATTGCTGACTTGGGTGGCGTCCCTTTCGCACAAGGCGGTTTGCAAGAAGCAAAATATCCTTTGCATTCATCTCCATCAACTTGAATTCCTCGGGACCCCAGTCATCCTCCTTATCCTGTTTAGCAGCGGGAACTCTAAGGTCAACGTCCCTTATGACCTTCCAACACTGGTAGTTCTGGCTTCGAACGA
The DNA here is from genome assembly GCA_963924305.1 of Polygonum maritimum. Taxonomy (NCBI): domain Eukaryota; kingdom Viridiplantae; phylum Streptophyta; class Magnoliopsida; order Caryophyllales; family Polygonaceae; genus Polygonum; species Polygonum maritimum. The sequence goes on along the minus strand of OZ002732.1, from coordinate 21,504,810 downwards.
AGTACTCCATTTTGCCCTTCTAACGATTGAAGTTCCCGTCTGTAAGGAGAGAAGGCTTGACCATACTGATTCCTATTGGTTCCATATTCATGATTACCTACAACTCAAACAATCTAGAGCGCTTGCTTTGATACCAATTGTTGGATCATAAGTCAGATGTAATGGGCGTCCTTAATAAGTTAAGGGCGTCCTTGTGCAGCAGAAGTAATTAAAAGACTTAACAGGTAAAGGAAATAAGTAAGGAACTCGGGTATTTATAGATGAACCTCACAAGACCAAAGTAGTCCTTGTGAGTAAACCTCTACCTCCTTTCTTATTGAGAGTCCTTACAGTTACATAGCGAGGATTACACTTCTTTGTCACTTAAGAGTCCGTCCATAAGTCCACTAGTAATACTCTTTTTAGTCGTTCACTATAACCTAACTCAATGTCTAAAGGACGCTATTCCTACGTCCCTTACAGTACTTCGTAAGAGACAGTCCTTCCTTTTTGTGTTTTTCTTTACAAACTGTTTTGTGATTGGGTTTAGCCTTTCTCTCGATCTAACACCTAGTCCTTGAGTGTTCTAGAACAGTTCTAGAACAGTTCTTGGTGTTCTTGATCGGCTGTCCTATTCTCTCTGAATATTCTCTGAAAGGCATGAGTCACAATAAATGCCCGAAGGGTATTTATAGTGATTTGGGAAGAGCGTCTTTACTCTGACGATCATGCCCTTGAGTATGTTGCCACAATGATCAGCTTTCACGTGCCCTTGGCTGTGATGAGGGAAGCTTCCTGGCAACTTCTGTAGAACATGGCTACAGGATCGGCTTCCACGTGGTGATTAACTTGTATACAGGATCTGCTTCCACGTGGACTTCATGATCAAGGCTTGTCGGGTGATGTCATCTTCTCGGGTAGCCTTGTAAGGACTCTTGCTTTAAGATTAAGGACTGCGTCCTTATCGTTTGAAATATCTTGACAAGTTCTTTATTCTGAGAAGTAGCGTCCCAGCACCTTAAAGACGGTTACACAACTTGTTGTCCTTTTCATGACCTGCGTTCCTAAAACACTTGGAGAACTTATTAGATCAAAGTTAGTTTGTCATACCAAAACCAAGGGACGATTGTAATGGATACAATTTTAAGTACAAAGAAGTCCTTAACATCGTCCCAACAATATATCCGAGTTCATTAAAGATTTTTTAGGATGATTTCTTTATGTCTTAAGTTGTATATAAGAAATATCTTGTATGGATTGTGTAGGATTTATTCCTTATCCATAAAAAGTAAATCATACAACAATATTCTTAGTCTTATATAGTTTTCGTGAGTGTATTGTGTAAGACTAAGTGAGTTGAGCATAAAGTGCAATATCAACAGTTTTAATGTTCTTGAAGATAAGATTCGTTAAGGGGGTGGTGTGTTTGAGAACTTTATTGAGTGATAGTTAATTAATTTGGTAGACAAGTGTTGTTCAAGAGTGTGTGATCCACTTCTTGTTTGTAGGAGCATGTTTGTAATGTAAGAAATCAATAGAGCGAGTCGAAGTACTCTTCAAGTTCTACCAAGTGAGAAGTTTGAGAGCAAGTGATTTTTCCTATAAAAACTAGGTCGTTTGTAGAGGGTTATATGCTCTAAGTGCGTGTGTTTAGGTTTAATATTTAAATCTTCCATATGATTTATTTCGCTGCATTTCAGGTTTAATCTCTAGTCTCCGAGATTGTAGGTGTGAACGGCTTTGGAATACTAACGTTGCTACAAATTAATTTTTTGTATTCTATGAGTTCATTTTATGTTTTTTTAGTTTATTTTTGCATATAATTCGATTTTCAAAAAATAAAATTATTTTGTTTTAAGATTTTTTAACACAAATCATTTTATTTGTATATAGAAAGTTTAGTTTTTATCATAATAGATCATTTTATATAAGCAATCAATTCACTTTATATTATTCAATTTTATGAATAATAAAATAAACAAATAAATAAATTACAGAAAAAATAATCTAAAATTAAAAGAAATAGAAAATAATTAAAAATATCTTTTTTAAAATAAAAAACCGATTATAACCCTTAAATGTGGTGGTTGAATTTTCATAAACCAAATTTTATTTTTAATATGTTAAAATTAGTTCAATTTAAAGTATATTAGAAATTCAATTTTTAGTTTGTATGGGTTTATTTTTTTTGTACAACAAGTTCATTTTTTTCTTATTATTAATTAACTTTTTCTTCACTATAAGTTCAATTTTAAATGTTTTCGTTTTTTTAACATGAAAATATATTAAAAATATAATTTTTTGTTTTAAAAAACTAAATCATCCATTACATTGTAGGATGTAAATCTTATATATAGATAGGATTACTTGTCACGACAAGGGATGGACTGTACTATGTATATATGAAACGGGTGATATACTTATTAATTAGTTTGATATGACATGGACAGGGGTAAAAATCTTTGGCCTTCTATGCCAAATTTACGGCTCTTATGCGGTAACATACAAGCCAATATATATTACCAATGTGTCGCATGAGGCCAATTGTTCGTGCATGCTCGGCTATCTATGCTTTGCTTTCCTAGATGCGATTATGATAAGGAATCAAAATTTACCTTGTCCCAAGCATTGTTTGTTCAATTACCTCTTTCCTAACAGACAAATAACCCTAGGGATTTGACAATGCGTAGCTTGGCCACTAGTGAAGGAAAAAGCATGAATAGGACCCTCCCTGCAAGTTAATTGGCTTTTGGAATAAGGGTTAATTTAGTTTCCGTATGTATGTACAACATGAGAAAGGAATCATAAAATGTGTCTTCTCGGATCGAGGAAATTCATTCACTAATTCACTCGAATTTGGGTTCAAATGAAGAGAAGTAACTTCAAGCCTTCTACCAACAAAATTTAATTATGTATAGTAGGTTTAACATTAATTGAGCATATTGTTAGGGGTAGAATGCTAAACCCGTCTATTGAACAATGAAAATTTTATAATTTATGCATAATACTTCTTTACTTATTCAAGTTTAAAATTACATATTGTGATTAAGTATACTAATTTAGATTTATTTGAATTTTGTTATGAAATATCCTAATTAACTATATGACAAAAACAAACATAATGTAAAACATGTACGTATCAATTGTTTAATGATTTAATTGGTGCATGCATATCAATTTTGTAGCCTGATATATTGTAGTCATCGTATTTTCTTAACCTTATTCTGATTTCTGTAACTTTTTAAAATTTAAAGCAATAAGATTTTTTTTTGCATATGAAAATTATTGTGGATAGTCGATAATCGCATTTCCTAAATATGTACTATATTTTCTAAATAGTGCATACTTTTTATTTTTATTTATTTTCGAAATATAAAAATAAAGTGTTCTTAAAATGAGATATATAATTAATTGTCAATATTCATTGAATTGATTTTGAAAAAGTCTGAAGTTAATGTTTTTAAATCGATGAAAATAAAGGGACTTTATAAATTTTACCACATATTCTTATTTAACAAGAAGTATACAAAGTAAAATACTAATTTTTCAGAATTTTTCAAGAATTTGTCATCTTTTCATTTGGTGATGTAGAAATTAGAACCGGTCATGGTCATGAACATGCTCATCACGATCGTGACGGGTGACTCGATCGGCTAAAGTTGTCGTGCCAAAATCGAAGATAAATAACCCAAAATTACAGCCAAATTTTAGTAAGTAAGTAAGTAAGTTGGTCGAACTTAAGAGAACTAAGGCTTTTAGTAAGGGGTCCACGGTCAAATTACAGCCAAATTATAGTAAGTACGTAAGTAAGGGGTCCACGGTCCATGCGATTCTTTAACCCTATTGTTGGGACGATGTTAATGACTCCAAGCACTTAGCATCATATATATAACAATCATCCCTAGGATTTTGATAATGAAAAACTCTCTTTGATCTAATAAGTTATCCAAGCTATATCTTAGGAACGCATGTGATGATAAAAGGAAAACAAGTGTGAAGCCGTCACTTAGGAGTAGGGACGCTAACACTTAGAGAGATGGACAAGAATGTGTTTTTGCAAGTCAAGGACGCAGTCCCCAACGAATTGGAATGCGAGCAAAAATTGCCAAAGTCCTTACTAGGCCATCATCATGATGACATCACTAGGATGGCCGAAATTGTCCGAGAAGCTTCGTTTGATCATAGAGAACACGTGGAGGCGGATCTTGTTCACCAATACTCATACACGTGGAAGCATATCAAGCAAGGAACTGCGGAAATTGCCAAGAAGCTTGCCCAAAGCTAGGGGAAGCTTTCCCACGATGTCCATTTCCCATTTCATAAATGACTAAGGGGAAGTCATGGGATGAAGCAGCTCCGAAGGTTGATGTGGTATTGGTCCATGACGCTGGCATGCGTCACACTTGTGAGCGAACTCCGCTGCATCCTTGTTTATGGTGGGCTAGTAATAATCCATTCTGCCTGCCTTCCTCGCCAAGTTGTGACCCCCTATATGATTTCCGCATTCTTCATCGTGTATGTCTTGTAACACTTTTTGTACCTCTTCCTCCTTTACGTATCGGGCGTATGTTCCTAACGACATCGACTTGAACAGAATGTTATTCTTTGTAGCGAAAGTGGAAGCTTTTACCTTAAGTCGTCGGGCCTCTTCCTTGTCATCTGGTAAGATTCCCTCTTGTAACCATTGTAGGTAAGGTGTTACCCACAAGGTTTCTCCATCGGACCTCCTAACCTTAAACACATCTGCTTCTTTAATTATGGATGGAGCATCAAGGTGCACAAAAGTTATCGTGTCATATATATTCTCTTGGGTCGATAGTGGATCCGAAATTGGCTAAGACGTCTGATTGTGTGTTAGCATCCCGGGGAACTTGCTTTATCTCAAAATGTTTGAAATGTTTAATGATCTTTCAGACTTTCTCCAAATACGCTTTCATCTTTGAATCCCTGACAACATATGAGTCAAACACTAGATTTAATATTAGTAACGAATCACAAATTACCTCAATTTCTTGTATTTTCAAATCTTTGGCATCGAGTAATCCTGCTATAAGCGCATCATATTCTGCTTCATTGTTAGTGGCTTTGAAAGGACATTGAATAGCTTGGGCTATCCTATCCCCATATGGTGACTTCAAGACTACCCCCAACCCCACGCCAACATGATTCGACGCTCCTTCTGTATACATCAACCACTTGTCGCTCCCAGTCACATGTAAAACGTCTTGGTCTTCTAGTTCCGAAGGAGTATGATACATGATTACTAGCGTTCTTGCCACAATCTCGGGTGCGGAAGCCAAAGGTTGAACGAGTGCGCAAGATCGGAATGCTTCACCTACTGCCCTTGCGTCAACTTTTCTTGCTTCTTAGAAGAGAAAGGCTCGCCCTTGGATTTGAAGATCCAACAAGGGTTGAAACCTTGATCTGATGGTGGAATGAGAGCTAGAGGACTTGGGTCCTCTCAGCCACCTGCGAAACTACACACGAGATACACCAAGTTTAGTATGATTCAATTCACGAGATGCAAGAACCTTATGTAAGTTGATTGAAGACTTTTTCATGCAATTGAGAATTGAAAACGAGAGAGAGAGAGAGAGAGAGAGAGAGAGAGAGAGAGAGAGGAGGTGCGAGAGAGAGAGAGTTGTGAGCAAGAGGGCGAGAGGGAGAATTGTGTTTGAACAACACAATTCTTCTCGAGTTTTTGATGATGATGATCGAAAACACCCAACAAGAACACGAAAGCTTTGGTGGATAATCTCCTAGGGAATCAACTTTTCAAAGTCAATTTCCAAGGATCAAATCTGCTTATTATTGAATGAGAGAACTTTTTAAATAGACAAACTAGGATGCCAAAATTCTATCTTTAACAATGTTCCTAAGATAGAATTTTGCTTGGAAATGAAGCTATCTAATTAAACTAGATAAGGAAAATAACAACTAGCTAAATAATCATCTCTTTCCTAAAATAAAGCCATGCCTTGTGGCTCAAGACAATGCAGTCACGCAAGGAGGGCGGAGAGCTCGCGCCAGGCATGACTCAAATGGGTCGATCTCGACCCAAGAGGATCGGTCCTAAAATGGTAACTGATCGCTCACGGATGCGAGGGTCTAGAGATACCACTTATAACCTGACCCCGTTGTAGTACGTGGTGGGTGTCGAACGCTAGGGAAATCTACTCGATTGATATGCCAAAATACTTGAAAACGAGAAAAGAGAACTTAAAACAAAGGAAAATAAAAGGAACGATCAAGACCGACACAAGGTCACGTCGGGCCCGCTGTTGGCTGGCGGAGAGAACGTCGGGACCGACACTGAGTAAGTCGGGCCCGATGCAACTGGGTAACTCGAACTCAAAGATTTGAAAGTAGATCTCGGGCTTTGGGTTCCTTCTCTAGTATGTTGAGGCTTTTCCACCCCAATTCAAGCAATAAGTGATGATCGAGGTAGGATCGAGATACTTTCGCCTCGTCCAACCCACATCTACACATCGATCATTGGGGAGATTGGCTTTTGCTTCATCCCCTTCGAAGCAAGGTCTTGTGATGGACACTTTTCACTTTCGTTACTTTGCCAATCACAAGCCTTGATTCCTTACTTTCGTAAGGAATTGTAGCTCCATGTAGAGTGGGTTCCCAGATCAAGCACTCAAGACCTATGGAATTGGGGTTTCTAGCCCAACCTAGCTAGAGTTTTCCCCCATAACCCTAGATCAAGGAGATCTACTCCATATGGCAAGTAATTAAAGAAACAAAATCACAAAGCATCCAAATCATCATCATCATCAATCTCAAATCAAAGCCAAATTTCATTCACAAATCAAAAACAATCCACAATCTCCAATCCAAGGTTTCCAAATCCAAAAGATCAAAGCAAAGCAAAGCTAAACTATCAACCAAACCTATCAAATCTCTTCCTCCTTGGCCGATTCTCTCTCTTCTCCTTCTCCTCTCCTTTCTCCTTGCTCTCCAAGTATTCCCTTGAGAGTTTTCTGTGTTGGTTCCTTCCTAACTATGTGAACCTCCTCTAATTATAAGAATCAGAGAGCCAAGGGATAGGTGAAGTGATTTGTGCTTGAAGGTTAAGTGTTTGGTGTTTGGAGGAAGAAAGAAGAGTTGGTTGAGTGTAGTTGAGTTTTGAAGTCTAGGAGTCTAGGTTCGCGGATTCATTAGCACCACAAGACCAAACTATTCCACACCCTTTGAATTACCGAGCCCCATTACAACCCGGCCGAATGAAACTTCTTTGAAGTCTTCATTGAGCCACCTAAGTTCTTTTGATGATTTAACTTGTTTTGATTTCTTCGGTGGAGAATTTTGAATATAAATTCCATTGACTATGAGGTTTTGCATTTGGAGTTGAGATTGAGTGCTCATTGATATATCCTAAACACTTGAAAGTGAGTGAAACACATCGCCTTTGTGAGGTTGGATTGTTATTGCTTAGAATATACACATGTCTGCTATGATATTGAAGTTGTTTGCTCATCATTCTACTTGTGCTTACTTTTCCTTAAGGGCATTCTTTGGGCTTGTTATTTGGTATTGATGCATGAGAGTTATTGCTTGAGGACAAGCAATCTTAAGTATGGGGTATTTTGATGTCGTGCTTTTTAGTTAGATTTCTTAGGTTGTTTTCTAGTTTGATTTGCATATTTTCCTATGTGTTTGTGGGTTTTGCATGAGATTTCAACTCTCTTTCGAGGGTTGGAGTCGTTTGTATGTTTTTTTGTGTTTTGTAGGTATTTGGAGCATTTTAGAGGAGTTTTCGAGCTTTTCCGAGATTTCTAGGAGGTGGTGTTTTGTTGTGGTTTTCAAGTGTCAAGTAGTGAAGTCGAGTGGAGCTTTTCAAGGATTTCAATAATGGATCTTCAAGCCAAAAAGTGTCTCAAAAGAAGCTACAAGAAGTCTAAAAGGAACCCAAGAAACATCGAAAAAGAAACCCCAAAAGAAGGTTAGGCAATGGAGCAAGTTCGAGCGAAACGCGAAGAAAACAAGGTCCTGTCGGAGGTCGGCCACGACCTACTCTGCTGCGACCAAAACTTGGTCGGCCGCGATCTGCCCATGGTCGGCCCGTGTGATCCTTGCCACCCAAGTAATGCTTTTTGTGGGAGTTTTGAAATTCAAAAAGTGGGACAAAAGTGGCAAAGGTGGCATGCTTCTTTGTTGACTTTTTGTTCCTCCATAAAAGCCTTTCTTGGCTCCTTTTCTAGGGTTAGCTTGGTTTTGTGAGTGAGGCTTGTGTGGGAAGCTTAGGGTAGAGAGGGGGCTCTCTCACTCTCCCTCTTGGAGAGGAGGGAAGTGTGTGGGCATGGAGGAGGAAGGTTTGTAGGGTGAAGTTGTGGAGTTTGCAAGGCTTGTAAGTTTGGATCTTTGGTTTAATTTAAGTTGTTTGTTTTCGATTATGTCTTCCTCTTCTCTTTTGTTGTTTGTGTGTGTGATTATGTGTGAGTAGTCTCCTTGCTATGTGTGGGGCAAAACCCACCATGAAAGTGCATTTGGGACCTTGATGCTTGATGTCTCTCATTTTAGTAGTGTTTTATAGGTCATTTTCCTTTGTAAATATGTGTCTTTTGTTCCTTTTCTTGTGTGTTTTGTCACTTTTTAGCTTAGATTCCGATTTTCTATGAGATTCGGAGACTATGCGATTTTTGTGTGTTTTGTAGGCATTTCGGAGCAAGAATCATGGAGTTTGGAGCATGGCATCATGGAGGAATCAAAGGATGTAAAAGGAGCCAAAATGGAGCTAACATTGCATGGAAAGAAGCCTCAAGTAAAGACGAAGAGAATGGCGAAAGAATCGAGTCAATCGGAGCTAAAACGAGAGAGAACGGAGCGAAACAAGCTGCAAAATGCCTTAGGCCCGAGGTACCCAGCATGTCGGGCCCGAGGTACCATGGTTGCCCGAGGTGGTGGTCCGAGGTGTGGCAAGTCGGGCCCGAGGACCCTTGAACGTATGCCCTTGGACCGAGGTTGAAGCAAGTCGGGCCCGAGTTCCTCCGTGTCGATCCAAGTCGGTTGAGGCTCCGGATTCCTTTCTTTTTGGGATTTTCTTATTAATTCCCATAATTATATTTGCTTCCTTGGAGGTCAAGGAGCCTAGAAGCCTTGGGGATCAAGGAGTTCTAGAAGCCTTGGAGGTCAAGGACAAGCCTTGGAGGTCAAGGACAAGCCTTGGAGCCCAAGGAGTTTAGAAGGGTAATCTAGTCTTTGTAGTAGGGGGAATAATCTCTATTTAAGCCCTTGTAATCTCTCATTTGGGGGACATCTAGAATCACATACACTTTGGAGAGAGAGTAGAGAGGGACGTTTGAGAGAGTAGAAGGAAGAAGGGGGTGGACTCTTCTCCAAGGGAGGGAAAGAACCCAAGATCTAGAGGAGGATTTGGGTGAATTCCTTTCCTTGGAGAAGAAAGAAACCCTTAGGCTTGGAGCAGGAGTTGAGATTGTAAGAGTACTTCTTCCTTAGTTTAATTCAAGTTTGTTTTGGCTTTATTTTGTGTTTGTGTTGTTGGTTATGGATTTGACTTGCATGAATCATGATTTGCCTTTGGTCTTTTATGATTGCTAGTTTTAAATCCATGATTAGTGAGTAGATAGCTTGATCTTAGGCTATGGGGGAAACCTCTAGCTAGGTTGGGTTTGAACCCTCAATTCCATAAGCCTTGAGTGCTTGATTTATGAATCCTCTCTACATTGGGCTTCAATTCTCTTGTGAGAACAAGGGATCAAGGGCTTGTGATTGGTAAGAGTTAGCGAAAGTGGTCTCAAACCTAACACTTGACCTAGCATCGAAGGGAGAGTGAAAGCCTCCCATGGTCGATGTGTAGAGTGGAGGGATCGAAGGCGAACAACCTCGATCTCACGAGGATCAACTCTTATTGCTTGAATTGGGGTGGAATTATCCATATCTAGCTAGAGAAGGAACCCAAAGCCCGAGATCCCCTTAGCCTAGCTTGTTTCTTCCATTCGTATTGATTGTTGAGTCGTGCCCGAGTCCCCTAGCCTCGAGCCCGACTTTGTTTGTGCCTAGCTACCTCGGTCCCGAGATTGACAACCTTGGTCCCGAGTTGCTTCGCGTGTTTTCTCTCCCATTGCGTTTGAGATTAGACAAATCGACCGTTCAAACGCGCATGAAATAATTCCCTGTGATCGACCTCGACCACCGTACTACAACGGGGTCGTGATACAAATATTTTTTTGTTGATTGACCCGGGGCCCTATCCTTAGAATTGGTATAGCACATCGGGCCTGTCATCAATGCTTAGATCCATGCTTGATTTGTAATCTCTACCCATAAATCCCTCTTGTATGCTTAAAATCCCTTGGCGAAAGTTGGGGGCTTGTTCTTGTTTGCAAACGAATTGAAAGATTAGGTTGTGAATCAAGACTATCCGGGTTAAGATGAAAGTTAAAACCCTCGACCCAAGAAGGATTACATGGTGATATCTTTATGAATGTTGAGATTTTAATGTGTTCTTTGTGGCGAAAGTCACCCATGAGATTGCAAGTTGAGTTGGTCTTTTATCATTGTTTGAATGCATGATTATGTTGTAGTGAATCCCTTCCCCTAGTTGTTTCCCCTTATTTTTACGAAACAAATTCCCGTGCCCAGATAGGTCGGCTGCGACCTGCAACTGGTCGGCTGCGACCCCCCTGTAATTGTTTTTAGTGCGTTTTTGTGATCAGTCGAAGGTCGGCCGCGACCTCCCTAGGGTCGGCTGCGACCTCTTCCCGAGACGTGTGTTTTGTGTTTGTTTGCTCGTTTGGCTTTGTTTTGTTTCGTTTTACTTTCGTATTTTGATTGCTAGACTATAGATCCACGTACTAGCTCCCGTGGACGAGCCTGACTTCGCTATACTCAGCGGGGTCTTGACAAATTTATTTGTTAAGGTAAACCCTACCAACAGAACCCAAGATAGACCGCCAAGTTCCGAAGAGAGAGCTCTTTTGTCTCATTGCCCAATTGAAAGGTGATCATGTTGTCATTTTCCTCTACTCCTTCATAGGTGCACTTGAAGGTGGCCATGAACTCCGATGTCAAGGCGGGGTAGTGGGTGTTGTACCAACTCAACATCACGTCAAGGCCAATGTGAGCGTAGCAACGGGGGACAGCTACATCCATCCCCATCTTCCGTATAGACTCCCAATCTAGCCACCTTGAGTGGTGAGCTAGACCCATGTACCGCTCATAACTTTCGGCCACATCATCATCATCAAATCTCACATCATCCATCTTTGGTGCTTTCTTTGACTTCTTTGAGGGCCTCTCCATGTGTGAAGAAGATGCTCGGGTTTCCATAGTACCTACACACTCAAAGCAAAGGACTACAAGATAAAATCTATACAACCTCAACAATATCATACATATCTACAACTCACAACTCATCACACAAGAACAACCCCATACTTATCCTCTAGACACTTAACTCACAAAATCCAACATATATGAACAAAGGATCACAAAACAATGGTCAAGCTAGTAGATATATCATGATAATCAAGCTATAAATAACAATCAAACTCATGAATCCTAATGCCAACACAAGAGAAAGACTACTAGAACAAGGACCGACGAACTCTAGACATCGGGCCCGAGGTGCTCTCAACCACTGTCCGAAGTGATGGACCGACTCCTCTATGTCGGGCCCGAGGTACCTGGGTATCTCGGTCCGATTCTAAACTCGTCTTCTCATACAAGCTCACCCAAAATCAACCTATCATGCTCCTAAAATCTAATATCAACCATTTATCTTCACCAATCGAAGTTCTAAGGATGTTCAATCATGCACAATCAACAATTAAGAACAAATTCTCCTATTCATGCAAAACACCATTGATGCTCAAGATCTAAACTCATTCAAACATGGCAACACTCAATTCAAGCAATGAAAGCATGAAATTCACAAGGAATTAGATAGGAATCGAGATTCACATACCAAAATCGAAGAGATCTAGACTTCTTAGCAAACAATCTACTTAGAACCCAAATTTCTCCTCTTAGATGTAGGGGAGAGATGAAGAACAATGGAACTTGTTGGGGTTTTCTTCTTAGAAATGATGTTTGGGGGTGTTTGTGGTGTTGGATCGAGATGGTAGAGGGGCAAGCAAAGGGGATCGAGTGTGATGGAGAAAGGGGGCCGATTTTGGGTTTTTAAAGGGAAGACGGGTATTTTTGGGGTGGTGGTTATGAAGGTGATGGGAGGTAGGTAAGGGAAAGAGGCTTTAAATGGTAAAGAAACAAAATCTAGGTCAAAGGGGTAAAATTGGGATCTTCCACAACTCTTGACCAAGGTTGACCGATCTAGTCGGACCGAGTTGCCTAAGTCGGGCCCGATGTTCTGGGTACCTCGACCCGGTTTGGTTCGACCTCCAAAAATTACCTCATCTATCCTACTTCTTTTCCCATAAATCCTTTTATTATTTTCACCATTACCTCTACTCAATCATGAAGCACACATAACACCACTAATCCACAAAAATACATGCTAGGGAGAGATTAGAGAAAGTCTAAACTAAGCTAAGGAAATCAAACTAAAATTATGAAAATAAACCTACTAAGCTCGGGTTGCCTCCCGAGGAGCGCTCTTTTAAAGTCATTAACTTGACTTCTAACCTCAATCTTCATGGTGGATGGAATATGGTGAATTGGTCACCATAGTCATGTCCATTGCCATTGCCTTCATAACTGTAGAACCACCACTTGTGGTTGATGTAGGCATGACCCTCAAATTCTCCTTCACCTTTCTCCTCCAAAGCATAGGCTTGTGATCGGTCCGGGATCGGAGGGTCTCACAATTTAAATTTATAAAACCGAACCTCAGTTGTAGCAAAGAGGTAGGGTGTCGAACACACGGAAGTTCGTGCGTCGAGAGTACCCGAAAAGACTAAGAAAAGACGAAAGAAAGGCAAAACAAAGGAAAACAAAAGAGATCACCTCGGACCGACACAAGTCACTTCGGTCCGAGGGTGGATCGAGGTTGAGTTTGGCCGGGACCGACACACACTACGTCGGGCCCGACTTGCTGGGTAACTCGGTCTGCTTAAAAATGGTAGATCGGTCTTGGGTTTTTGGGTTCCTCCCCTAACTAGACTTGGATATTCTTCCCCAATTCAACCAATAAGTGCTTGATCCTTGTGAGATCGAGGTTGCTAGCCCCGGATCCCTCCACTCTACACCTCGACCCAAGGGAGTTTTCACTCACCTTCGATGCTAGGAACTTATGATGGGATCGAGATTGCTCACGCTTACTCTTACTAAACACAAGCCCTAGATCTCTTGTTTCCACAAGAGATTTGAAGCTCAATGTAGAGAGGATTCACAAATCAAGCACTCAAGGCTATGGAATTGGGGTTTCTACCCAATCCTAGCTAGGGGATTTCCCCATAGCCCAAGACTATGGAATCTACTCCATATGGTAAGAGAAAAACACAATCAAAAGGGAAATCAAGCAAATCTCAATCATCAACATCCAATCAAACTCCAATTGCATTCAAATCCAAAGTGTCAACAAGATCCAAGTCTCAATTCTACTAAATCAAAGCAAAACAAAGTACAAAACTCACTAATCCTCCTCTCTAGGCCACCGATCTCCACTTCTCTTCCTTCTCCTCTCTTCTCCTTGCTCTCCAAGTCTTCCTTGAGCCTCTAGAGAGTGATTTGGGGTGTGTTGTTGTGTCTAGTCCTTCCTCTTTAATGACCACTAATCACCTCTAATTATCCTACTGATGTCTCTCATTTTGGAGGTGTTTTAGTAGTTGATTTCCCTTGTGAATATGTGTTTTTCATTCTCTTCTTTGTAAGTTTTGTTTCCTTTTTAGCTTAGTTCCCGGTTTTCTTCAAGAGTCGGAAACTATGCGAGTTTGTTTGTTTTTGTAGGTAAAATGGCAAGAATGAGGACAATTTGGAGGAGCTAATGAAGGAGCCAAGTCAAGGAATGCAATAGCCAAGCCAAGAATGAAGTGGAACCAAAGGAAACCAAGGAAGAAGACAAGGATCGAGGCCCTGGACCGAGATACACCAAGTCGGGCCCGAGATCGAGCACCTAGTGAACCGGACCGACGTTCCCAACGTCGGGCCCGAGGTCGTTCCGTGTTGGTCCAAGTCGGCATTGGATTGGATTGTTCCCCAAGGCATATTTTTAGCAACTTTCCACATTTTCCCCTTTCTAAATTGGGATTCCTTGGTCCCCAATCCAAAGAGAAGGTTAAGAGAGGTGATTAGTGATCAATTAGAGGTGTGAAGTGTGAGGGGGACGAGTGGCACACACAACACCAACCCAAATTCACTCTCAAAGGCTCAAGGAGGACTTGGAGAGCAAGGAGAAGAGAAGAGAAGGAAGAGAAGGAGAGATCGGTGGGGAAGAGAGGAGGAATTGTGAGTTTTGTACTTTGTTTTGCTTTGATCTAGTGGAATTGAGGCTTGGATTTTGTAGACACTTTGGATTTGAATGCAATTGGAGTTTGATTGGATGTTGATGATTGAGTTTTGCTTGATTTCCCTTTCGTTTATGCTTTTCTCTTACCATATGGAGTAGATTCCATAGTTTTGGGCTATGGGGGAATCCCCTAGCTAGATTTGTGTAGAAAACCCCAATTCCATAGCCTTGAGTGCTTGATTTGTGAATCCTCTCTACATTGAGCTTCAATTCTCTTGTGAAAGCAAGGGATCTAGAGCTTGTGTTTGGTAAGAGTGAGCGAAAGTGGTCTCGATCCCATCACAAGTCTCTAGCATCGAAGGTGACGCGAAAGCTCCCTTGGGTCGAGGTGTAGATTGGAGGGATTTGAGGCGAACAACCTCGATCTCACTAGAATCAAACACTTATTGGTTGAATTGAGGAAGAATATCCAAGTCTAGTTGGGGGAGGAACCCAAAAACCCAAGACCGATCTACTAATTGTTCAAGACCGAGATACCCAGTACATCGGGCCCGACTTGCACCACGTCGGTCCCGACCATCTTGACCTCGATCCTACCTCGGACCGAAGTGACCTGTGTCGGTCCGAGGAGATCTCTTTTGTTTTCCTTCGTTTTGTCTTTATTTTCTCCTCTTTTTAGTCTTTTCGGGTACTCTCGACGCACGAACTCCCGTGTGTTCGACACCCTACCTCTTTACTACAAGTGAGGTTCGGTTTTATAAATTTAAATTGTGAGACCCTCTGATCCCGGACCGATCAGAATTTTGGCGCCGTTGCCGGGGAGTTCTACTTGATCGAGGTACCCATCTGTGTTGAGCCTTTGCTTTTTGGTAGTGATTTGGGTGAGGGACTAGCCCAAACCCCTTGTTTGTTTTGATTTGGTTTTTGTTTGTGTCTTTGGTTGTAGGTGCATGCGAGCTAGTTCCGTCCGAGGAACCGTTGAGCTCGACTTTGTGTGTGACCCGGAGAGTATTCTAAGGCAAGCCCGCGATAAGAAGAGGATGGCGGACCAAGCCCGAGATGAGGAGTTTGAGAGGATGAGAGCCGACATGGCTCGAATGCAAATTGAGATGGCAAATCGAGATGCCGAGGCCCGTAGAGAGAGGGAGCAAAGGATAAGGTTGGAGGCCCAAATCAACACTCAACCCCGGAATGCTAGACAATACATGCATCCGGAGTTGAAGGTCCCGGAGCCGGCCATCGTCTTGCCGGAGGTGTCAAGGAATTTTGAGATAAAAACTCAATTTATCTCACTCATCAAGAGAGAGCAATTCCAAAGGAGGCCGAATGAGTGTCCGATCGAGCATGTGAAGCAATTCAAGGACCTTTGTGAGACCATTTCCACGGATGATGAGACACTTGAGTATGTGCTACTCAAAGCCTTCAAGTGGTCTTTGGGAGGCAAGGCTTTGCATTGGTTGGAGAGTCAAGCACATCGATCCATCACGTCATGGAGGGCCCTAAATGAAGCATTCTTGATGAAATTCTTCCCGCCCACCAAGACGACGGAGCTTAGAAGGAAGATTGCTAGTTTCCAACAAGGAGCTCACGAGCCACTTTTCGAGGCATGGGACCGGTTCAAAGAGATGTTGAGGGCGTGTCCGACACATGATCAACAACCCTATGTCCTTCAAGACATCTTCTTCCAAGGAATCAACACCGCCACCAAGGATAAATTGAACCTTCATACCGATTGTGGGTTCATAGATTTGCCGCCGGAACAAGCATGGGAGTTGTTGGACAAAGTCTCGGATTATGAGGCGATGTATGGGGTTAGCAATGTGAGCAAGGAAGCAAGAGTCCATGGAGAAGGTCCGAAGAAGCTCTACGATCCCAAAAGTGAAGAGGTGGACAAAGATGTGAAGATCCAATTCTTGGAGGATGAATTAAACAAAATGAGGAGGAAGATGAGTTATGCCCAACAAACCACAAGAGCATGTGAAGAGTGTGGTTCTTCGAAGCATGGAGCACACGAGTGCCCAAATGAGAGCCAAGTTCGGTTGGCGGAACAAATTGAGGAGGCTCATTATGTCCAAAGAAATTTCGGAGGGAGATCCAATTTCAACAATGGAGGAAGGTGGAACCAAGGGCAAGCAAGTGGCTACAACAACAACTTCAACCAAAACGAGCCAAGAGCCCAACAACCTCCATACCAACCTCCGAGCTATGAGGAAACTCCTCCATGGGAACATATGTTGCAAAAAGAGATTGATGAGGAACCTCAATGGGCACAAGATTTGAAGAATCAAGTCACCAACATAGAGACCCAATTCAATGAGTTTGGTGCATGGAGGAGGCAAGTCGACGCCCAATTTGAATATATTTGGGCATCCCTTCCGAGTTCTCAAGAGCAACTTCCGAGCTATGATGATGAAGAGGGCTATGATGAGATCCGAGTCGAGCTACCACAAGCCGAGGAGAGAGAGCAAGCCTGGACCGACGTACCCAGCACGTCGGGCCCGAGTAGCTTGCAAGTCGGACCAACTCAGCAGCCCAGGACCGAGTTGGAGGACATGTCGGGCCCGAGTTGCCTAGACATCGGTCCACCTCCCCTGCTTCCACTCTGCCCCGAGTCCGAGATGAAGGAAGTCGGGCCCGAAGTGGCACCAATATCGGTCCAGTCTGAAAAGGTTGCTAGTGAGATGGTGACAATGGAGAAAAACTATCTCTTGGCTCTTGAGCGTGCAAGGATTGAAGTAAAGGAAAGCTCTCCCTCTCCTATGGTTGAAGTAGAAAAAGACGAGTCTCGGTTCAAACAAGCTTTGGAGGAGATGCAACAAATCGGGCCCGATGTAGCTCCTATGTCGGTCCAACTTGAGAAGCAAGATTCAAAGATCATGTGTGAGACTCGTTTCCCTATCTCCTTTGCTCTTTTGTGACGATTACTTGTGAGTCATATGGTGGAGATGAGCCGTACTTGGTGGATTTGATTTCCGATTATTCTTGGTCTAAGTATGGGGTCCCCCGCCATTATGACGAGGCCGAGGCGCATGTTTGGTTAAACTATAGTGAATGGCCTCAATTCTACTTGAGTGATGAGATGGTCCTTGGAGAGTTCATGGACCCCGAGCCTTATTTTCCACCCTAAAGGAGATTAGGCGGCACGTCAAGCTAATGACGTTAAAAGAGCGCTTTTCGGGAGGCAACCCGACGTATCCTTCGTATCCTTTGTTTTCTTTTGATTTGTTCTCTTATTTTTAGGATTTGAGCTTATTGTGATAACCCTATTTCTCTAAACCCCTTGAATGCAAGTATTTTGGGATGTATCTTTGGTGTGATCTTGTAGGTGCTTCTTGATTCAAATGATGAGCTCGAAGGGACAAGGTGTATGATGCAAATGGACGAACAACTAGGATGTGAGACGAGCAAGCGGTCTCGATCACCTCTCAAGTAGTTCGAGCCTCAAGTGCTCCACCTTCCCCTCCCCATTTGCCGATGTCAACAATTCACCATTCTTCCTAGCTTCAAATGCCTTGTCTAGTGAGTTTCCCTTTTCATTTTCCCTTATCGTTTTATTTGGATGCAATGGGGACATTGCATATTTTAAGTATGGGGTATGGGAAAAGGAAACTCTCTTGTGCCTAGTTTTTGTAAATATGTGTGTGTCTTTTGCATTGTTTGAAAAAAAAAATTGCAAAAAATCATAAAAATCCGAAAATTGTATGAAAAGTCAAAAAGATTTTGTTTTTGGACTAGGAATTCCCATCTTAGATGTCCATATGAAGGCTAATGATGATGTGAGCATGTAAATTCCTTTGCATATTTTTGGATAGTTTAGCCTCTAAATGGATGTTGCTTTTAATGTGATGTGATGTCTTGCATGTTTTTTATTGAGCACATGAGTTCTTGGATGAGTTTTGATGCAACTAAGCTAGAGTGACCCTTATGAGATATCTTTTTGGCCATTTTAGGGATGCTTGTTCGATATTGCATATCCCTCATTTTTTTGTGTGATTAGCTCATGCATGCTTAATAAAACTTGCTATTGAGGTGTTTATCTATTTTCCAAGACTAATATGAGATTTGTTCTATGCATTGTCACATTGATTTGGACTTTGTTTCATTTAGTCACAAAATGTTCCATATCCTACCTTGAAGATAAACCGTTGTTTGTAGCCCCGTTTTAGCCTTAGACCTTTGCTTGAAACTCCTCAAAAATATGATTCCTAGCCTATATGACTTGACCCTTATGGGATTGGACTTTAGTGAGAGGTTTGGAAGAATATTTGGAGAGTTGAGATTCTCTTTGGTGAAAGGGCGAAAAATGGAGTTACAAAAATCAAGTGGGTAGTGCATCTTTGTTGTGAAGAAAGAAAGAAAAGTTGGAAAAATAGTGGATTGAAAGCAAAATGCTTAAGTGAGTAAAAAAGGGCACCGACCGAGGATAAGTGCACTTCGGGCCCGAGTTTAGTGCAAGTCGATCCTAGTGGAAAAAGTGTGAAAAATCCAACAAAAAGTGTAGTGCAAAGATGAAGTGGAATGTTTAGTGAAATGTGGGTTGAAAGAAGAAAAGAAAGAAAGAAGAAAATCAAAGTCTTTTGGAGTGTGAAGTAGAAAGTGGAAAAATTTGGTGAGTTTGGTGAGAGACTAGAAAGTTCAATCCCCATTGTAAGCACCACAAGACCAAAGTGATTCCCACCTTGAAAAATACCAAAAGCCCCATTACAACCCGGCCGAATGGAACCTCTTTGAGGACCTCCATTGAGCCAAGTTCATATTCTTTGTGTGCATTGTAATAGGCATCTCTAGGTGGAGGAATTGGTGATATTTGCTTCAATAGTAAAGTCTTTAATTGCATATTTGTTGAGTTTGAGTATTCATTTTCAAGCCTAAACACATGATGAGTGATACACATTTCCACATACCTAAAGTGAGGCTTTGTTAGATTAGACTTTATTCCTTGAACACTTGATCATGTGTGATGACGTAATCTTGCTAGCATGTCTATCACTTGTGCCTAATTGTGTTTTCATAAGAGGCTTTACTTGAAGATTGTGCTTCGGTCTTGCTTACATTGTTATTGCTTGAGGACAAGCAAGTTTAAGTATGGGGTATTCTGATGTCTCTCATTTTGGAGGTGTTTTAGTAGTTGATTTCCCTTGTGAATATGTGTTTTTCATTCTCTTCGTTGTTAGTTTTGTTTCCTTTTTAGCTTAGTTCCCGGTTTTCTTCAAGAGTCGGAAACTATGCGAGTTTGTTTCTTTTTGTAGGTAAAATGGCAAGAATGAGGACAATTTCGAGGAGCTAATGAAGGAGCCAAGTCAAGGAATGCAAGAGCCAAGCCAAGAATGAAGTGGAACCAAAGGAAACCAAGGAAGAAGACAAGGATCGAGGCCCTGGACCGAGATACACCAAGTCGGGCCCGAGATCGAGCACCTAGTGAACCGGACCGACGTTCCCAACATTGGGCCCGAGGTCGTTCCGTGTCGGTCCAAGTCGGCATTGGATTGGATTGTTCCCCAAGGCATATTTTTAGCAACTTTCCACATTTGCCCCTTTCTAAATTGGGATTCCTTGGTCCCCAATCCAAAGAGAAGGTTAAGAGAGGTGATTAGTGATCAATTAGAGGTGTGAAGTGTGAGGGGGACGAGTGGCACACACAACACCAACCCAAATTCACTCTCAAAGGCTCAAGGAGGACTTGGAGAGCAAGGAGAAGAGAAGGAAGAGAAGGAGAGATCGGTGGAGAAGAGAGGAGGAATTGTGAGTTTTGTACTTTGTTTTGCTTTGATCTAGTGGAATTGAGACTTGGATTTTGTATACACTTTAAATTTGAATGCAATTGGAGTTTGATTGGATGTTGATAATTGAGTTTTGCTTGATTTTCCTTTCGTTTATGCTTTTCTCTTACCATATGGAGTAGATTCCATAGTCTTGGGCTATGGGGGAATCCCCTAGCTAGATTTGGGTAGAAAACCCCAATTCCATAGCCTTGAGTGCTTGATTTGTGAATCCTCTCTACATTGAGCTTCAATTCTCTTGTGAAAGCGAGGGATCTAGAGCTTGTGTTTGGTAAGAGTAAGCGAAAGTGGTCTCGATCCCATCACAAGTCTCTAGCATCGAAGGTGACGCGAAAGCTCCCTTGGGTCGAGGTGTAGATTGGAGGGATTTGAGGCGAACAACCTCGATCTCACTAGAATCAAACACTTATTGGTTGAATTGAGGAAGAATATCCAAGTCTAGTTGGGGGAGGAACCCAAAAACCCAAGACCGATCTACTAATTGTTCAAGACCGAGATACCCAGTACATCGGGCCCGACTTGCACCATGTCGGTCCCGACCATCTTGACCTCGATCCTACCTCGGACCGAAGTGACCTGTGTCGGTCCGAGGAGATCTCTTTTGTTTTCCTTCGTTTTGTCTTTATTTTCTCCTCTTTTTAGTCTTTTCGGGTACTCTCGACGCACGAACTCCCGTGTGTTCGACACCCTACCACTTTACTACAAGTAAGGTTCGGTTTTATAAATTTAAATTGTGAGACCCTCCGATCCCGGACCGATCACCTACTCCTTGGATTGGGGACCAAGGAATTCCCAATTTAGAAAAGGGCAAATGTGGAAAGTTACTAAAAATATGCCTTGGGGAACAATCCTCTCAAATGCCGACTTGGACCGACACGCTGGGGACCTCGGGCCCGGCGTTGGGAACGTGGGTCCTGGTCTCTGGCTGCTCGATCTCGGGCCCGACTTGGTGGTGCTCGGTCCTGGGCCTCGATCCTTGTCTTCTTCTTGGGTTTCCTTTGGTTCCACTTCATTATTAGCTTGGCTCTTGCATTCCTTGACTTGGCTCCTTCATAAGCTCCTCCAAAATGTCCTCATTCTTGCCATTTTACCTACAAAACAAAGCAAACTCGCATAGTTTCCGAATCTCAAAGAAAACCGGGAACTAAACTAAGAAGGAACGAAACTAACAAAGAAAGGAATGAAAAACACATATTTACAAGGGAAATTAACCACTAAAACACCTCCAAAACGAGAGACATCAGAATACCCCATACTTAAACTTGCTTCTCCTCAAGCAATAACAAAGTAAGCAAGACCGAAGCACAATCTTCAAGTAAAGCCTCATATGAAAAATCAATCAAGAACAAGCGATAGACATTCAAGCAAGATTACGTCATCACACATGAACAAGTGTTCAAAGAATAAAGTCTAATGCAACAAAGCCTCACTTTAGGTATGTAGAAATGTGTATCACTCATCATGTGTTTAGGCTTGAAAATGAACACTCATACTCAAAAATCATGCAAGTAAAGACTTTACCATTGGAGCTAATATCACCAATTCCTCCACCTAGAGATGCCTATGACAATGCACACAAAGAACATAAACTTGGCTCAATGGAGGTCCTCAAAGAGGTTCCATTCGGCCGGGTTGTAATGGGGCTTTTGGTATTTCTCAAGGTGGGAATCACTTTGGTCTTGTGGTGCTTACAATGGGGATTGAACTTTCTAGTCTCTCACCAAACTTCACCAAATCATTGCACTTTCAACTTCACACTCCCAAAAGACTTTGATTTTTCTTCTTTTCTTTCAACCCACTCTTTCACTTAACATTCCACTTCATCTTTGCACTACACTTTTTGTTGGATTTTTCACACTTTTTCCACTAGGATCGACTTGCACTATACATCGGCCCCGATGTGCACTTTAACTCGGTCGGTACCCTTTTCTTACACTTAAGCACTTTGCTTTCAATCCACTACTTTTTTCCAACTTTTCTTTCTTTCTTTTTTTACACTTCAAGCTTCACAAAGATGGACTACCCACTTGATTTATAACTCCATTTCTTGCCCTTCACCAAAGAGAATCTCAACTCTCCAAATATTCTCCAAACCTCTCTCTAAAGTCCAATCCCATAAGGGTCAAGTCATATAGGCTAGGAATCATATTTTTGAGGAGTTTCAAACAAAGGTCTAAGGCTAAAACGGGGCTACAAACAACGGTTTATCTTCATGGTAGGATATGGAATATTTTGTGACTAAATGAAATAAAGCTCAAATCAATGTGACAAAGCATAGAACAAATCTTATATTGGTCTTGGAAAATAGATAAACACCGCAATAGCAAGTTTTACTAAGCATGCATGAGCTAATCACACAAGAAAATGAGGGATATGCAATATGAACAACTATCCCTAAAATGGCCAAAAATAATCTCACAAGGTTCACTCAAGCTTAGTTGCATCAAAACTCTTCCAAGAACTCATGTGCTCAATAAAGACATGCAAGATATCATATCACATCAAAAACAACATCCATGTAGAGGCTAAACTATCCAAAAATATGTAAAGGAATTTACATGCTCACATCATCATTAGCTCTCATATGGACATCTAAGATGGGAATTCCTTGTCCAAAAACAAAATCTTTTTGTTCTTTTTCACACAATTTTCGAATTTTTATGGATTTTTGCAAAAATTTCTCAAAAACAAAACAAACAAACTCATCCATTCATGCCATAAAATCGTCATCATTCATCATTGATCATGCCACTAACCCAAAGATAAAACATCCCATAAACAAAACAAGAGAAAACAAAAACACAAACACTTGGAACTATGAGCTACTAACCCACCCCATACTTAAAATTTTGATGTCCTCATCAAAAGAAATCAAAACTCAAAAGTAAAGAGAAGAGTAAAGAGAGCTCACAATTTTCCTTATTCTTGAATGGCATGTTGAGGTTTAGTTTGGAGGGTGACCGCGGCGTCTCCTTTGAAGCCTTGCTTGCCGCTCTCGCTCATACACTTAATCGTTGAAAGGGTCTTGACTTGGCGGTTGGAGTGGTGGGGCGGGACGTGTCCATTGGTCTTCACGGGATGAGAAATTCCCGGACATCCACTCATTGAAACTCGCTTGGACGGTCCACCTTTGATCCTCGGCCGCCCTCAAGTCCTCCACCTCTCGTCTAGTCTAGGCGATGTGGCGGTTCACCTCATCAAATTGCACTTGGAAGTCCTCTTGGTGGTGAGAAAGTTGTTGTTGTTGGAAGTTGAGGTTTTGTTGTTGAAGGTTGATGTGGTGTGCCTCTTGAAGTAAGCTTGATTGTTGAAGTTGGAGATGCGACAATTGGTTGGCCAAGAAGTTCATGTCCACCGATTGGTTTGGCTCGGGGAACATGATTCTGGGCCCATACCATTGGGCATACCCCTCATACTCTCCATAGCTTGGTGGTGCTTGATGTGCTCCACTTCCCTCACCCCTCTCAAATCGGCTCGGGACCGGATCGGGCAAGTATGCATCAGACCGACGTTGGTGGATGTCGAGCCCGACGTTGCTTGTACCTCGGTCCAAGAGTGTTGGGGCGTGGTCGGTGAGCAAATTGTGGTAACCACCATCTTCTTCTTCTACTTCACTTCTAGGCAAGTCCACATCCATGTCATCTCTCCTTACAAACTCATATTGGTTGGGCTCTTCTTCTTCGGTGTCCGGAGAAGCTTGAGGAGTAGTGAAACGAATGTGTTGTGCTCGTCTCCTAACCTCAAGTGTCCCCTCCGGCTCTCCATAAGGATTGACATTCCCCGCCCACACTTGGTACCAATTGTAGTAACAAGTGAGGTCGAAGAGCGAGGCCCCAAGGGAATGTGCACATTGTTGAAATTGGAGTGTGGGGCTAGATAGGTGGTGGCGCCGGTCACTAGCTTCTCTTTGATTATGTTGGCCTTCTTGAAGTACTTGAGGTCCATGAGTTCCACACCATTTGGGGCCGGTGTGTAGGTAGACAAGTCCACCTCAAGACGGTGAGCTAGTCGGGCGATCATGCCTCCAAAATAGATCCATGAAGAGCTTTGGAAATCCCTCACCATCTTCACCCATTCCCATGTAAGGTTCATTGGCTTCTCATTCACAAACAACATCTCATAGAGTAGCATGGCCTCTTCCTTCATCGGCTTACTCAATTCATGTCTAGCAAAGATAGAGCAACCCAAGGCTCGGATCATGACTCGGAAGAGTGGGTTGGCTATCTCATTAGTCGATGCTCCTTTCCTCATCTCACTCTTCCCGGCCAAAAACTTCCAAAGGTAGTCCACCTTCTCATTGTCAACATAGGCCTCATCTCTCGGAAATGGGAACCCAAAGTAATGTGCCAAGTTGCGGAGAGAGAGTTCTTGTAACTCGTTGCCCATTTGGAAGGAGATCATGCCTTCACTCTCGACCCCTTCATAGGTGCATTTGAAGGTCGCCATGAACTCGGACGTCAAGGCGGGATAGTGAGTGTTGTTCCACCTTAGTAAGACGTTGAGCCCAATGTTGGAGTAGCACCGAGTAAGAGCCTCATCCATGCACATGTTTTGAATTGACTCCCAATCTAACCACCGAGTGTGGTGAGACAAACCCATGAGACGCTCATACTCTCTAACCACGTCCTCATCCTCAAAACGTACATCGTCCATCCTTTGGACCCTCTTGGATGACTTCTTGGACTTTCTTGATGCTTTCTCCATCCTTGAAGAAGATGCTCGGGTAGACATGGTACCTACGCAATCAAAACAAAGAACTCCAAGATAAAATCTATACAATCCCAACAAGAGCACAAGCTTCCATCACAAATAACCAATCATGCAAAGAGATGACCCCATACTTATTCTTAACACACTCAATCCACAAAATCCAATCATGTATGAAATAAGATTCACATATCAATGGTCAAGCTTCAAGACATATCATGATAAACATGCTATAACCAACATTCAAGCTCATGAATCCCTAAATTCACACAAGAGAAAGTCAAATTGCAAAGGAACGACGAACACAGCTCATCGGGTCCGAGGTTCTCAACCTCGGTCCAAGTTTCTGGACCGACATGCAACATCGGTCCGAGGTTCTGGGTACCTCGGTCCGATTGTATTTCGACTTCTCTACTTCGAAACACCCATAAAACACACTATCATGCTCCTAAAACTCAAAATCAACCATTTCTCATCATCAATCGAAGTTCTAAGTGGGATTTAGCAACAATTAAGCATAAATTTCACAATGCATGCAAATCACCATGGATGCTCAAAGTCCAAGCTCACTCAATCATGGCATATCTCAAATCTAGCAATGTAAGCATGAAATTCACAAGGAATCAAGTAGAGATTGAGATTCACATACCAAATATGAAGAATCAAAGACTTCTTAGCAAACAACTTCTTAGAACCCAAATTTCTCTTCTAGATCTAAAAGAGGGATGAAGATCTATGGGATTTTGGTGGGATTTTTGGCTTTTGGTTCAATGTTTGGGGATGCTAGGGGTTGAATCGAGATCTTGTGGTGAGATGTTTGGAGGTTCGAGTATGGTGGAGAATGGGGATCGATTTGGAGTTTTTGAAAGGGACTTGGTATTTTTGGAAGGTAGTTATGAGGGTGATGTGTGTTTGGTATGGGAAAGGGGGCTTAAATGGAGTAGAAGACAAAGTTAGGTCAGAAGGGTATAATAGGAATTTCGCCCAAAGTCAAGACCAAAGTTGACTCGGCTAGCTTGGACCAACTTTGCTGACCTCGGGCCCGAGGTACTGGGTACCTCGGTCCGGGTTGGTTTGGCTCCTAAAAATCCCTTGGCTTGGTATTTTCTACCCACAAGTCATTGCATCATTTCCACAAATACCACATATGATCATCAAGCTCACATAACACACATATCCACAAAATACATGCTAGAGAAGAGATTAGGAAGAATTTACACTAAGGCAAAGAAAAACAAATTAGAAACTACGAAAATGAATTTACTAAACCTGGGTTGCCTCCCGAGGAGCGCTTCTTTTAAGTCACTAGCTTGACTTCTAACCTCTACCCTTCAAGGAGGGTGAAACACGGTGAATTGATTCTCCTTGTCATATCCATCTCCATTCTCCTCATAACCAAAGTACCACCATTTGTGTTTGATGAAAGTGTGGCCTCCAAATCCTCCTTTGTCCTCCAAAGTGTAGGTTGGCATCTCTTGCATCTTCTCAACTTGCTCTTCATCACCTACATCACAAAAGTTTAAAGAATTTCTAGGGGACTCTATGACATTATAACTCAAGTCTTCTTGCAAATCACTCAAACTAAGGTAGTCATCCTCTAAGTCCTCTTTCAAATCACTTAAACAAATGTAAGAATCTCCCACATCAAAAGGATATTGATTAGGATACTCTTCATGGCTTCTTGGGTGTTCTTCACTTCTTGGTTCTTCATGGATTTGAACATTGACCATGTCATGGTCTCTCAATGGTACGTCTTCCTCTCTTGTGGATTCCAACTCCTCTCTCTTGCGCTTGGCACTTTTCTCTAGCTTCAAAATCGCCAATGCATCTGGTTCATTAAGGGCCTTGTTGAAATGGAACTCCACTTTTTCCTCGCCAATCTCGAAAGTGACCTTCCCATTTCTTACATCAAACTTGGCACCCGCCGTAGCTAGAAACGGCCTTTCGAGAATAATGGGCACCATCGGGTCCTCTTTCATGTCTAAAATCACGAAATCATCGGGCACAAAATATCTTCCAACTCTAACCGGGACGTCATCTAGAATTCCGGTGGCCTTTGTTGATGAACCATCGGCCATGGTAAGACTCATATCAACCGGCTCCATATCTCCGAGGTTAGCCCTTCTCCATATGCTCATGGGCATAACCGATATGCTTGCTCCTAAATCACAAAGAGCTTTGAATTGTTGGGATCCAATCCCCACGGTGATGGCAAATCTTCCGGGATCACCTAGCTTTTGAGGTAGCTCCAAGATCTTCACCTCATCTTGCATCTCAACAATTGACCTCTTCTTGCTCAAGATTTCCTTCAAGAACTTTGCATAGGATGGCATCTCACTTAAAAGCTTCAAGAACCGCTTGAACTTGCCCTCAACAATCTCCTTGGGCTTCTTCATCGGATATGGAAGAGTAGTAGCACCTTGCTTCTTGCTTGGATCCACCTCCTTGGATCGATCTTGGCTTTCCTCCACGATTTCAGCTTGGACCGACTTCGGATCAACGTCGGGACCGACATCAAGCACCTCGGACCGGGGGCAGGGGGCTTCTGGGTAACTCGGGCCGACTTCAGGGCATGTCGGGCCCGACTTGGGTTCCACCTCGGTCCACTTCAGGGGACCTCCTCCATTTACCGGATCGATGTCTGGGCACGTCGGGCCCGAGGTACTGGGAACCTCGGTCCGACTCCCTTCTCTTGCTCTTGGAACTTGTGGCTCGGGCAAACTCTGTCCACTCCTCAATCCTATGGCTCGAACTTCATTTTGTTGTTGTGGGGCACGGGGATTCTCCTCGGGTCGGCCCAGGAGTCTCCCTTCCTCTCTTGGAAGTTGATTTGCCATGTGAACAAATTGGTTGTCCACTTGTCTTCTCCACACACCAAACTCCTTGAATTGGGTCTCTATGTTGGTGACTTGATTCTTCAAATCTTGAGCCCATTGTGGTGTTTGCTCATAGAATCCCGGAGGTCGGTATGGTGGTTGTTGGGCCCTTGGCTCATGTTGGTTGAAGTTGTTGTTGTAGCCACTAGCTTGGCCTTGGTTCCACCTTCCTCCATTGTTGAAATTGGCTCTCCCTCCATAGTTCCTTTGAACATAGTTGGCCTCCTCAATTTGTTCGGCCAATCGGACTTGGCGCTCATTTGGGCACTCTTGAGCTCCATGCTTCAAAGAACCACACTCTTCACATGCTCTTGTGTTTTGTTGGAGATGGCCCATCTTCCTCCTCATCTTGTTCAACTCATCCTCCAAGAATTGGATCTTCACATATTTGTCCACCTCTTCACTTTTGGGATCGTAGAGCCTCTTCGGACCTTCTCCATGGATTCTCACTTCCTTGCTTGCTTGATAGACTCCATACATGGCTTCATAATCCGAGAGCTTGTCTAGCAACTCCCACGCTTGCTCCGGAGGCAAGTCAATGAACCCACAATCGGTATGGAGGTTCAATTTATCCTTGGTGGCGGGGTTGATTCCTTGGAAGAAAATGTCTTGAAGGACATAAGGTTGTTGACCATGTGTCGGACACGCCCTTAACATCTCTTTGAACCTATCCCACGCCTCGAAAAGTGGCTCATGAGCTCCTTGTTGAAAGCTAGCAATCTTCCTTCTAAGCTCCGTCGTCTTGGTGGGCGGGAAGAACTTCATCAAGAATGAGTCGTTGAGAGCCCTCCATGATGTGATAGAACGAGGTGCTTGGCTCTCCAACCAATGCAAAGCTTTACCTCCCAAGGACCACTTGAAGGCCTTGAGTAGCACGTACTCAAGTGTCTCGTCATCCGTCGAGATGGTCTCACATAGATCTTTGAATTGCTTCACATGCTCGATCGGGCACTCATTCGGTCTCCCTTGGAATTGCTCTCTCTTGATGAGTGAGATAAATTGAGTTTTGATCTCAAAATTCTTTGACACCTCCGGCAAGACGATGGCCGGTTCAGGCACCTTCAACTCCGGATGCATGTATTGTCTAGCATTCCGGGGTTGAGTGTTAATTTGAGCCTCCAATCTCATCCTTTGCTCTCTCTCTCTCTCTCTCTACGGGCCTCGGCATCTCGGTTTGCCATTTCAAGTTGCATTCGAGCCATGTCGGCTCTCATCCTTTTGAACTCCTCATCTCGGGCTTGGTCCGCCATCCTCTTCTTCTTTCGGGCTTGCCTTAGAATACTCTCCGGGTCACACACGAAGTCGAGCTCAAGGGTTCCTCGGACGGAACTAGCTCGCATGCACCTATAACCAAAGACACAAACAAAAACCGAATCAAAACAAACAAGGGGTTTGGGCTAGTCCCTCACCCAAATCACTACCAAAAATTAAAGACTCAACAAAGAGGGTACCTCGAACAAGTAGAACTCCCTGGCAACGGCGCCAAAATTCTGATCGGTCCGGGATCGGAGGGTCTCACAATTTAAATTTATAAAACCGAACCTCAATTGTACCAAAGAGGTAGGGTGTCGAACACACGGGAGTTCGTGCGTCGAGAGTACCCCGAAAAGACTAAGAAAAGATGAAAGAAAGGCAAAACAAAGGAAAACAAAAGAGATCACCTCGGACCGACACAAGTCACTTCGGTCCGAGGGTGGATCGAGGTTGAGTTTGGCCGGGACCGACACACACTACGTCGGGCCCGACTTGCTAGGTAACTCGGTCTGCTTAAAAATGGTAGATCGGTCTTGGGTTTTTGGGTTCCTCCCCTAACTAGACTTGGATATTCTTCCCCAATTCAACCAATAAGTGCTTGATCCTTGTGAGATCGAGGTTGCTAGCCCCGGATCCCTCCACTCTACACCTCGACCCAAGGGCGTTTTCACTCACCTTCGATGCTAGGAACTTATGATGGGATCGAGATTGCTCACGCTTACTCTTACCAAACACAAGCCCTAGATCTCTTGTTTCCACAAGAGAATTGAAGCTCAATGTAGAGAGGATTCACAAATCAAGCACTCAAGGCTATGGAATTGGGGTTTTCTACCCAATCCTAGCTAGGGGATTTCCCCATAGCCCAAGACTATGGAATCTACTCCATATGGTAAGAGAAAAACACAATCAAAAGGGAAATCAAGCAGATCTCAATCATCAACATCCAATCAAACTCCAATTGCATTCAAATCCAAAGTGTCAACAAGATCCAAGTCTCAATTCTACTAGATCAAAACAAAACAAAGTACAAAACTCACTAATCCTCCTCTCTAGGCCACCGATCTCCTCTTCTCTTCCTTCTCCTCTCTTCTCCTTGCTCTCCAAGTCTTCCTTGAGCCTCTAGAGAGTGATTTGGGGTGTGTTGTTGTGTCTAGTCCTTCCTCTTTAATGACCACTAATCACCTCTAATTATCCTACTCCTTGGATTGGGGTCCAAGGAATTCCCAATTTAGAAAAGGGCAAATGTGGAAAGTTACTAAAAATATGCCTTGGGGAACAATCCTCTCAAATGCCGACTTGGACCGACACGCTGGGGACCTCGGGCCCAACGTTGGGAACGTCGGTCCTGGTCTCTGGCTGCTCGATCTCGGGCCCGACTTGGTGGTGCTCGGTCCTGGGCCTCGATCCTTGTCTTCTTCTTGGGTTTCCTTTGGTTCCACTTCATTCTTAGCTTGGCTCTTGCATTCCTTGACTTGGCTCCTTCACAAGCTCCTCCAAAATGTCCTCATTCTTGCCATTTTACCTACAAAACAAAGCAAACTCACATAGTTTCCGAATCTCAAAGAAAACCGGGAACTAAACTAAGAAGGAACGAAACTAACAAAGAAAGGAATGAAAAACACATATTTACAAGGGAAATTAACCACTAAAACACCTCCAAAACGAGAGACATCAGCTTGCACCTCTTGTACCTTCTCATCTTGATCTTCCTTCCCTATATCAAAAACTTCCAAAGAGTTTCTAGGAGATTCAATAACATTATAGCTCACATCATCTTTCAAATCACTTAAGCATAAGTAACTATCTCCTAAATCCTCTTTTAAGTCACTCAAACAAATATAAGAGTCTCCCACATCAAAAGGATACAAGGAAGGATACTCTTCTTTGCTCCTTGACTCTTCTTGATGCTCAAATGGATCCGCTAACTCTCTTTCTTGAACTTGGCATTGATCCATTCATTGCTCCTTAAGGGTACCTCGTCTTTTGTGGTTTCCACTTCCTCTCTTTTCCTCTTGGCATTCTCTTCCAATTTCAAAATGGCCAAGGCATCCGGCTCATTTATTGCCTTGTTGAAGTGAAACTCAACTTTGTCTTCTCCAATTCAAAAGGTCACCTTTCCATTCTTCACATCAAATTTTGCTCCCGCCGTGGCTAAAAATGGCCTTCCTAGAATGATAGGAACCAAATGATCTTCCTTCATGTCAAGAATCACAAAGTCGTCGGGGACGAAGTACCTCCCCACTCTAACTCGGACATCATCCAAAATTCCCGTGGCTTTCGTAGTAGAACCATCGGCCATTGTGAGAGACGTGTCAACCGTCTCAATCTCACCAAGGTTAGCCCTCTTCCAAATGCTCATGGGCATAACCGATACGGTTGCTCCTAAGTCACATAGAGCTTGGAACCTTTGAGACCCCACTTCAATGGTAATTGCAAATCTCCCCGAGTCTCCCAATTTTTGAGGTAGCTCCAAGATTTTCACCTCGTCTTGCATTTCCACTATCAACCTATTCTTGCTCAATATTTCTCTCAAGAAATTGGCATACGAAGGCATCTCATTTAGAGCATCGGTGAATGGGATCGTTATGTTCAACCCTTGCAAAAGCTTCAAGAATCTCTTGAATTTGCCCTCTACGACATCCTTGGGCTTCTTTGACGGGTAAGGAAGAGTTGTGCCGCCTTGATTCTTGTTGGGATCGACTTCCTTGGACCGGCTTGGCTCACTCACATCCTTCTCTGCTCGGACCGATGTAGGCTCCATGTCGGGCCCGATATTTTGATCCTCGGTCTGGGGGCAGAGCAATGACTGGGATGTCGGTCCGACTTCAGGGCATGTTGGGCCCGACTTCTTCTCTTCCTCGGTCCTAGGCAGGGGACCTCCTCCGACTTCTGGCTCGATATCCTGGCACGTCGGGCCCGAGTTGCTAGGTAACTCGGTCCAACTCTCTTCCCTTGGTCTTGACACATGTGGCTCGGGTAGGCTCCGACCACTCCTCAACCCAATAGCTCGGACTTCATTTTGGTGTTGTGGGGAACGGGGATTCTTCTAGGGTCGGCCCGGGAGTCTCCCATCCTCTCTCGGAAATTCAGTTACAATGTGAGCAAATTGGTTATCAACTTGTCTTCTCCATACACCAAACTCCTTGAATTGAGTGCTCACCTCATCAACTCGCCTCTCAACATTATTGAATTGAGTCTTCAAATCCTTGAACTCGTCTCTCATCTCTTGCGCCCATTGTGGAGTTTGTTCATAAAACACCGGAGGTCGGTATGGTGGTGGTTGGGCCCTTGGCTCGTTTTGGTTGTAGTTGTTGTTGTAGCCATTGGCTTGGCCTTGGTTCCACCGTCCATTTCCTCCATTGCTTCCATTGTTGAAGTTGTTTCTCCTTCCAAAATTCCTTTGAATAAAGTGTGCCTCCTCAATTTGCTTGGCCAAGCGAACTTAGCGTTCGTTGGGACACTCTTGTGCAGTATGCTTGAGAGATCCACATTCTTCACATGCTCTTGAGGTTTGCTTGAAATGATTCACTTGCCTCCTCAACTTGGTCACCTCATCCTCAAGAAATTGAAGTCTCACGTCCTTGTCAATCTCCTCACTCTTCGGGTCATAGAGCCTCCTCGTACCATCTCCTTGGACTCTTGCCTCTTTGTTTGCTTGGCTCACCCCGTACATGGCCTTGTAGTCGGAGAGTTTATCAAGTAACTCCCATGCTTGCTCCGGGGGCAAGTCGATGAACCCACAACCGGTGTGGAGATTCAACTTGTCCTTGGTGGCGGGGTTGATTCCTTGGAAAAAGATGTCTTGGAGAACATATGGTCGTTGCCCATGGGTTGGACATTGCCTCAACATCTCCTTGAACCGATCCCAAGCCTCAAAGAGTGGCTCGTTTGATCCTTGTTGGAAACTTGCTATTTTCCTCCTAAGCTCCGTTGTTTTTGTTGGTGGGAAGAACTTCATCAAGAACGCCTCGTTGAGAGCCCGCCATGTTGTGATTGATCTTGGAGCTTGGCTCTCGAGCCAATGCGCCGCCTTGCCTCCTAGCGACCATTTGAAAGCCTTGAGTAGCACATACTCTAGCGTCTCTTCATCCGTTGAGATAGTCTCACACATATCCTTGGATCTCTTCACATGCTCAATCGGGCACTCTTGAGGTCGCCCCTCGAATTGGTCCCTCTTGATAAGCGATATGAATTGAGTCTTGATCTCGAAGTTCTTTGAAACCTCCGGTAACACAATGGCCGGCTCCGGCACCTTCAACTCCGGAAGCATATATTGGCGTGCATTCCGGGGTTGGGTGTTGAGTTGAGCCTCCAACCTCAACCTTTGCTCACGTTCCCTCCTCACTTCGGCATCCCGGTTTTCCATCTCAAGTTGCATACGAGCCATGTCGGCCCTCATCCTAGCAACCTCATCCTCATGTAGTGCTTGGTTCTCCATTCTCTTCTTCTTTCGAGCCTTTTTGATGATGCTTTCCGGATCACTCACAAAGTCGAACTCAAGTGTTCCTCAGGCGGAACGAGCTCGCATACACCTCAAACCAAAGACACAAATAAAACCAAATCAAAACAAACAAGGGGTTTGGGCTAATCCCTCACCCAAATGGGCCAAATCACTACAGAATCAAAGACTCAACAAAAGAGGTACCTCAAGCAAGTAGAACTCCCCGGCAACGGCGCCAAAATTCTGTTGCGGTCCGGATCGGAGGGTCTCCAAATTACAATTTATAAGCGAACCCCGTAGTAGTACAAGGTAGGGTGTCGAACGCTCGGGAGTTCGTTCGTTGAGTGCACCAAAAAGACTTAAAAAGGGGAAAAGAAAGGTTAAAAGCAAGGAAAATCAAAGGAAACCTCTCGGGACCGACATGGTCACTTCGGCCCGAGATTGATCGACAAAAGTTTACACGGGACCGACACTGAAGAACGTCGGGCCCGAGCTCTGGGTAAGTCGGACTAGGCAAAATAGGAGAGATCGGTCTTGGGTTTTTGGGTTCCTTCCCCTAACTAGATATGGGTATTTCCACCCCAATTCAGCCAATAAGTGTTGATCCTCGTAGAATCGAGGTTGTTCGCCTTCGATCCCGCCACTCTACACATCGGCCTTAGGGAGATTGAATTCCCTTTCGATGCAAGGTCAAGTGATAGGCAAAAGATCGCTTCCGTTCACTCTTGCCAATCACAAGCCCTTGATCCCTTGCTTCCACAAGAGATTGTAGCTCTATGTAGAGAGGATTCCTAGATCAAGAACTCAAGGCTATGGAAATCGGGGTTCAAACCCAACCTAGCTAGGGGTTTCCCCCATAACCCAAGACTAATGGAATCTACTCCATAAGGCTAGAGTAAAAAGCAATCAAATCACAAGGCAAACAAATCTCAATCATCCAAATCAATGCAAAGCCAAATCTCATTCAATTGAAAGGGAAATCACAAGATCCAAACTCAAATCCACAAATTGCAAATTAAAACAAGAACAAACTCACAATTCCACCCTAGATCTACTCTTTCCTCCACCGAATTTCCTCTTCTTCTCCTCTCCTTTCTTCCTCCTTCCTCTCCAAGTCTTCCTTGAGTCTTTGAGAGTGATTAGATGTGTGTAAACTTGGATAATCCTCTAATTGTCTTCTCTCCTTTTAATTAGGGGCCAAGAATATCCAAAAATGGAAGAGGGGCAAAAGTGGTAGATAACATTTGTATGCCGTGGTGCCCAATCCACAATTCTGCCGACTTGGACCGACATGCGTGTACCTCGGGCCCGACTTGCCACAC
The DNA here is from genome assembly GCA_963924305.1 of Polygonum maritimum. NCBI lineage: Eukaryota > Viridiplantae > Streptophyta > Magnoliopsida > Caryophyllales > Polygonaceae > Polygonum > Polygonum maritimum. The sequence goes on along the minus strand of OZ002732.1, from coordinate 21,470,077 downwards.
CTCGGTCCAGGTCTCCATGAGTCGATCTCGGGCCCGAGTTGTTGGGCACCTCGATCCTGGCGTCTGTTACGAAATGATTATCTCAATGGAATGTGATAGGATTAGTCTAAATATCTGTTGGTTACTAGGGGTATTGGTGTCTTTATGTCTTGGCAATTACCTTCTTGTTTAGTTTAAATAGAGGAGTCTAGTGAGGAGAGGGGCATCCAGAAAATTAGAGAGGATCAAGGCTCTTTACCTTTGGGCTCATTGGAGATTGTCTCCTTTGGGATTTGGCTCAATTGGGGTTTTGTCCCAATTGAGATTGCTTGTTTCCTGATATTATCAATCAAAACTAGTGTGTTTTGTGTGTTAGCATCCTCTTGTCTAACAATTGGTGCTCTCGTTGAGAGATTCAACGATGGAGTTAGATTCGAGGATGAGTCCAACAAAGAGAACTGTGTGTGAGATACTAGAATTGGGAAAGGACACCAACCGGAAACTGGACAGGTTTGAACGAAATTTGGCTTCCTTCCAGGAGGAGATGATTCATGCTATGAAGAACATCTTTAATCAGTTTTCAGTGCCTTTTCCGGAACTAGTCATAGGCTCAAGGGAGGGCGAGAGATCCAATTCGAAGGCATCGATCGAGGATCCGTCACCTCCAAGCTCTCAGTTATGGAAGGGTTTACAGAAAGGAGTTGAGGCGAAACTCCTCAGGGAAGAGCCAACGGCTGAGACTAGGAGGGGCGAATCCAAGGGAGTTGTCGCTTCTAATCTCGGAATCGAAAATAGGGTGGAATTGGTGCTCGAGATCAACAAGAGTGGAATCGAAGTGGATACGCGTTATGGACTTCAGTCTGTTGATCATGCTAGGGCTAACCGAAAGAGATCAGAACTGGTGGACGAATCTGGGCTGAAAATTGAACGTCGCGGTCCTCCACCTTGGTCTAGAGGGAGGAGAGAAGACGGCAACGTCAATCGGAGCGCAAGGAAACTCAGCACTATCGACGTTCTTCAGAGCGGGTTTGACAGTTTTGATGCTCTTCGGATGGGTGATTCTGTGGTAGAGATGGATAAGAAAGTCGGCACCAAAGCGAAAGAAGAAAAGTTGAAGGTGATTAATCATGGCGATTTCAAATAACACGGAGAGGAACCAGCGAAGGAATTCGAGAAGCTGGTGGCCAGGGTGGCGCTTGAGGTACAATCGACCGCCGTCGTTTGGGTATTAGGGTTGAAGAGGCAACAAAAGTTTGAACCCGTTTTTCTCTTGGCATTCAGCAAGGGTCAAACTGGATCCGAAGTTGGACCCGATCCAAAGTTCCTTGGGCCACCTCCTTGGGATATCACTGGGCCATGTATTTTGAAAAACACATATGGGCCTAAAATTGGAAAAAAAGTGAAGGAACCCAAAATTTAGCTCTTGAAAACCCGATTTTGCATTTTCAGCCTCCAAAAATTCATTCTTCCGGCAATACGACCGAGCACGACGATGAGCAAGGGATTTCTCGGCGCATTCTGCCAGCAAGGCCGCCCCCACAGCCGCCGGATTTCGTTATTGGAAATACAGGGATAAAATCTGGGCAGTTGGACTACTATTCCATCTACCCCGTTTCCCTTGTTTTGTGGAGAAGTTGATGCTGCCGGCGACGACCCCGGTGACCTTGAGGTGCCATCAATCGTTTTCGGCATCCGTTTTCGATTCTCTATCCAGCATTGAGGACAAGGCTGCTTCGAAGGGGTCGGTAAGGGCTACTATAACTGAATGGGTAGGTTATAGTGGTGACTTCCGTCTATCAATACCACCGGAGCCTCCCCCACCTCGACATCTATTTTGGGTATTACCCTTCAACTGATTGTTAGGAAAGAAGAGAAAGGAGAGGTTAGCAAGTTGTTTGATCATGGGTGCGCAAGTCAGGAAGATAGTGCTGAGGGTAATCTAAAGTCTCGGTTAGTCTATCATTCTGCCCGACCCCCGGAGTTTGGAACTAATGCAGAGATTCCCCTATATAATAGAAGGGGTGACAATTAGCTGATTAAGCATTACTACCTACTAGTTTGTGTGGAAAGAGAGGTTCATCTAAATAGCAGAAAAGGTAACAGTTGGCTGGTCAAGAATACTTACCTGCATGTTCTAGAGGAAAGTGACAGCATCGATAAGAGCATGATCAAGCTGCATTCATTTGATCTTGCACAACTCAACCGATGCCAAATTGATTTCCATATGAATGCAACCTTGAGGACAAGGTTGTTTGAAGGAGGGTGGTATTGTTACGAAATGATTATCTCAAGTGGAATGTGATAGGATTAGTCTAAATATCTGTTGGTTACTAGGGGTATTGGTGTCTTTATGTCTTGGCAATTACCTTCTTGTTTAGTTTAAATAGAGGAGTCTAGTGAGGAGAGGGGTATCCAGAAAATTAGAGAGGATCAAGGCTCTTTGCCTTTGGGCTCATTGGAGATTGTCTCCTTTGGGATTTGGCTCAATCGGGGTTTTGTCCCAATTGAGATTGCTTGTTTCCTGATATTATCAATCAAAACTAGTGTGTTTTGTGTGTTAGCATCCTCTTGTCTAACAACGTCGGTCCTTTTCTCTTCTTGGCTTTTCTTGAGCTCCTCTTCGTTGATCGCTCGGCTCTTCCGCTCCTTTGTGCTCATGCCTTGCTCCTCCTTAGGGACTCCTTCCGAAACCTCCTCAAAACACGCCAAAGTACCTACAAAATGTAACAAATCCGCATAGTCTCCAAATCTCATAGAAAATCGGAATCTAAGCTAAAAAGGACCAAAACTAGCAAAGAAAGTAACAAAAGACACCTATTTACAAGGGAAAATGCTCACTAAAACTCCACCAAAATGAGAGACATCAACCCGTGTCGGTCCGAGTCTGTCGGATGATGTATTGGGCTCCAAGGCATGGAATTGCAAACTACCACTTTTTCCCCTCTTCTATTAAGGCTCTCTTATCTTCTAATGAGAGGAGGATCCCACACACAACACACTAATCACCTCTCAAAGGCTCTAGGAAGACTTGGGGAGCAAGGAGGAAAGAGAAGAGAAGGAGAAGAAGAAGAAGAGAATTTGGTCCAAGGAGGAGAATTCTAGGGGATTGAAAGTGAGTTTGGCTTTGTTTTATTTTGGTCTTTGGATTTGGAACCCTTGAATTGGGATTTGTGGATTGCTTTTGCTTGATTTATGAGATTTGGTTTTGATTTGAGATTGATGATTGAGATTGCTTTGCTTTGTGAGTTGTTTGCTTTCTTCATTTGCCATATGGAGTAGATTCCATTGATCTTGGGCTATGGGGGAAACCTCTAGCTAGGTTGGGTTTGAAACCCCAATTCCATAACTTGATTGATTGATCTAGGAAGCTACTCTACATAGTGCTACAATTTCTTCGCGAAAGCAAGGAATCAAGGCTTGTGGTTGGCAAAGGAAAGCGAAAGTGGACATTTGTCTATCACAAAACCTTGAATCGAAGGGGAGGTCAATATCCCCATGGTCGATGTATAGAAGTGGTGGGAAGGAGGTGAACAACCTCGATCCTACGAGGATCATCACTTATTGCTTGAATTGGGGAGGAAAAGCCCACACCTACTAGAGAAGGAACCCAAAAACCCAAGATCTACCTTTAGATTTCTGAGTTCGACATCCCCAGACATATCGGGCCCGACTTGCTCTACGTCGGTCCCGACTCCCTCTTTGTCGCCAACATCAGGCCTGACGTGACCCTTGTGTCGGTCCCGAGTGTTTCCTTTGTTTTCCTTTGTTTTAACTTCTCTTTTCCAGTTTTCAAGTCTTTTGGGCACATTAAACAACAGAATTCCCGAGTGTTCGACACCCACCACGTGCTACAACGGGGTCGGATTATAAATTGTATTCTCGAGACCCTCGCACACACGAGAGCGGTCAATAGACAACGCGACCGCGGCCTTCACGGGTCTTTATGGTCGTCGCCTCACACCACCGCGACCGCGTCATAGACAACGCGACCGCGGTATCCATGTAGTGGTGAACTCTTCAATTAAGCTCTACGAACTCTTGATTCTTCACATCTCGTGTCTTCGGTGTTCGTATTACAATAATGCTCAAATCTAACCTAAACACTCTCAATAACATCTCAAAATCTAAGAGTTAACCTATACAAAATAGCCTGAATCAAATTCCCCCATACTTAGATCTTGCTCATCCTCGAGTAAGCTCAAAACAAATACAACAAGTAAGCACATCTAAGATCTCAGGAAATACAAGGGAAGATAAAACACTCAACTCACAACCCGAACCCAAAGTAGAGAAATCATGAGCATAAAACAATGATGCTCAAAAACACACCTCACAACAAGATATATCACTCAAGTTCTAAAAACATGAAAGAGCAACCTAGGATCTACCCAAATCTAACATGTAAGCACTAAAGTCCCCAAGCAAGAATGATCTCAAACACTCAACTTTACCGCTCAATTTTGCTTAGGCGCCCTTTCGGGTTTTCACCTAACCGCTCTTTTCATTTTTCAAATAGGTGTGCTCACAAATACTCACAATCACTCATGAACCTCATATTACCCCAGCCTAATGCTGGTCCGGGTTACCTGCTTATTACCTGAGCCGTCCTTTCGGGTTTTCGACTCATCCCAGGATTTATATGCCTTTTTTCAACTTTGTATGGCTTTTTCTATCTGTTTTTCCTTTCTTTCTTTCTTTATTATGCAAAAAGTATGGTGTAAGTGCTCCATGAAAAGAAGAAAATCAAAAACCTGAAGCAAATCTCTAACTACTCTAATTAGGATAAGCGAATGCGAGTACTCCCTCCCCCATACTTATGTCCTTCATTGTCCTCAATGAAGCAAAGAGAAAGGATAGAAGCAAGGAGAAAGGTATATCAGAAGACTCACAAACGATTGAAGAGGGGTGGAATGGAAGAATTCTTCAAAGGTGGAAAAAGCATGGACGAAAGCTTTGAAATCACCATTCTGCGGGCAAACCGCGGGCGCATTTTGGAGGGCGCGGGCGCGAAATCATGGTAGAGAGAAGAAGTCAGTGTTGGCGGCCCACCGTGGTCGCGGCTGATGCGGCGCGGTCGCGGTACTCGTGCAGGGACGAGGTCATGACTTCGTCTTGAACAGAGTGATGTGCAAAAAAAACCTTCGTATCCTGACTCGTCTCTTGAAAGATGGACTAATACTTGAACTTGAGCCATGGAGAAGAAATCCCGGGGGAACAAAATTACCCCATACTTAGGCTTTACAGATAGCCAAAAGAATGGAAGTACAAAGGTGGATGGAAAGAAAAAATAGAAGGGTGAAAAAGATAGAAGATGGAGTAGAATGGAATAGATAGATGGAAAATATAGAGGTAGAATGGGACCAAGAAGTCCTCTTTTCGTTTTTTTTTCATTTTTTCTTTTACAAAGCAAACGAGCTAAAACTGAGACGCTGTATGGTTGCCACGAGCACGGGCTAGTACCCGTTCGTCGGGGCTGCACTGGTGGTCCCCCGTGGGCACGGCCGGAGCGGCACGGGCGCGGCATCACACCAGGCTGTCCTTTCGGACCTAGTACCTTCATGTTAGCTTGAAAAACAAAACAAAACTGACCGCACTTGAATATGAGCGAGGGTCTCAAGAATACAATTTATACCCCGACCCCGTTGTAGCACGTGGTGGGTGTCGAACGCTCGGGAATTCTGTCATTTGATGTACTAAAAGACTTGAAAACTGGAAAAGAGAAGTTAAAACAAAGGAAAACAAGAGAAACGCTCGGGACCGACACTAAGGTCACGTCGGGCCCGAGGTTGGCGACAAAGAGGGGGTCGGGACCGCACAGTACAAGTCGGGCCCGATATGCTGGGTATGTCGAACTTTAGAAAATGAAAGGTAGATCTTGGGTTTTTGGGTTCCTTCTCTAGTAGGTATGGGCTTTTCCACCCCAATTCAAGCAATAAATGACGATCCTTCGTAGGATCGAGGTTGTTCACCTCGTTCCCGCCACATCTACAGATTGACCCATAGGGATATAGACCTCCCCTTCGATGCAAGGACTCGTGGAGGGCAATTGCTCACTTTTGTTCACCTTTGCTAGCCACAAGCTCTTGATCCCTTGCTTTCACAAAGAATTGTAGCACTATGTAAAGTGGGTTCCTAGATCAATCACTCAAGGCTATGGAATTGGGGGTTCAAACCCAACCTAGCTAGAGGTTTCCCCCATAGCCCAAGATCAATGGAATCTACTTCATATGGCAAGTGAAAAAAGCAAACAAAGCACAAATCAAAGCAATCTCAATCATCAATCTCAACTCAAAGCCAAATCTCATTAACTAAACAAAGGAAATCCACAAATCCCAATTCAAATGGTTCCAAATCCACAAAAGCAAGACAAAACTAAGCCAAACTCACTAGCAATCCCTAGAATCCTCCTCCTTGGTGCTGATCTCTCCTCTTCTCCTTCTCTTCTCCTTCCTCCTTGCTCTCCAAGTCTTCCTAGAGCCTTTGAAAGGTGATTAGTGTGTTGTATGTGGGATCCTCCTTCTCATTAGAGATAAGATAGCCTTAATAGAAGAGGCGCAAAAGTGGTAGTTTGCATTTCCATGCCTTGGAGCCCAATCCACCATCCGACCGACTCGGACCGACACGGGGGCATGTTGGGCACGAGCAACTGGGCACGTCGGTCCGACTTCGAAAGTCGATCTCGGGTCCGATGTTTCTTGCACCTCGATCCGATCCTCTTGCCACTTCTTCTTCTTGGCTTTTCTCTTGCTCTTCTTCTTGGGTTGCTCGTCTCTTTCCCTCCTTGTCTTATGCTTTGCTCCTTCCTTGAGTCTCCTCCGAAATAACTCTCAATCCATGCCAAAAACACCTACGAAATACACAAAATGCGCATAGTCTTCGAATCTCATAGAAATGCGGGAACTAAGCTAAAAAGGGACAAAACAACCAAGAAAGGGGAAGAAAGAAACATATTTACAAGGGAAAACGACCTATAAAACACCACCAAATTGAGAGACATCAAAAACCTAAGCTAAGAATGGAAAACCAAACTATCTAATCCTTGGGTTGCCTCCCAAGCAGCGCTTTTGTTTAACGTCGTTGGCTCGATGTGGATACGCTCAATAAGGGTCCTCATCAATGTGAAGTCGGACCTCATTGCCATTATGAGATATGGAAAGTGATCCATTGGCAACATCAATAACCGTCCTTGCGGTTTTCATGAATGGGCGACCGAGTAAGACAACCGGGTCGTAACGCCCTTCACCAATCTCCATAACATAGAAATCTGCAGGAAAGATTAGACCATTCACCTACACTAAAACATCCTATTACAATGCACACAAAGAATTCGAACTTGGCTCAATGGAGGTCCCCAATGAGGTTCCATTCGACCGGGTTGTAATGGGGATTTTGGTATTTCTCAAGGTGGGAATCAGTTTGGTCTTGTGGTGCTTACAATGGGGATTGAACTTCCTAATCTCTCACCAACTTCACCAAAAATTCCACAATTAACTTTCACACTCATCCAAAAGACTTTGAATTTTCTTCTCTCAACCCACAACTTCATTTAAAATTCCACTTCATCTTTGCACTTAGACTTTTTGTTGGATTATTCACACTTTTGCACTCGATCGACTTACACTACACCTCGGGCCCGATATGGGTTGTAACTCGGTCGAAGCACTTTTCTTCACTTAAGCTCTTTTCTTTCAATCCACTTCTTATTTCCATCATTTTCTTTCTTTTATTTTCACCTTCTTTTCACTTAAGCACAACAAAGATGCACTACCCACATGATTTCGATCCATCACATCATGGAGGGCTCTCAACGAAGCATTCTTGATCAAGTTCTTTCCACTAACAAAGACAACGGAGCCTAGAAGGAAGATAGCAAGTTTTCAACAAGGAGCCCACGAGCCACTCTTTGAGGCTTGGGATCGGTTCAAGGAAATGTTGAGGCAATGTCCAACGCATGGGCAACAACCTTATGTTCTTCAAGACATATTCTTCCAAGGGAAATCAACCCCACCACCAAGGACAAGTTGAACCTTCACACCGATTGTGGGTTCATTGACTTGACAAACTCTCCGATTATGAAGCCATGTATGGAGTGAATCAAGTCAACAAGGAGGCAAGAGTCCAAGGAGATAGTACAAGGAGGCTCTATGACCCGAAGAATGAAGAGGTTGAAAAGGATGTGAAGATTCAATTCCTTGAGGATGAGTTGAACAAGATGAGGAGGCAAATGAATCACTTCATGCAAACCACAAGAGCATGTGAAGAATGTGGTTCTTTCAAGCATGGAGCTCAAGAGTGTCCCAATGAACGCCAAGTTCGCTTGGCTGAGCAAATCGAGGAGGCACACTATGTTCAAAGAAACTATGGAGGAAGAGCCAATTTCAACAATGGAGGGAATGGAAGGTGGAACCAAGGCCAAGCCAATGGCTACAACAACAACTACAACCAAAACGAGCCAAGGGCCCAACCACAACCATACTGACCTCCGGGGTTCTATGAACAAACTCCACAATGGGCACAAGACTTGAAGAATCAATTCACCAATGTGGATAGAAGAGTTGATGAGATGAGCACCCAATTCAAGGAGTTTGGTGTATGGAGAAGACAAGTGGACAACCAATTTGTTCACATGGCGAATCAACTTCCGAGAGAGGAAGGGAGACTCCCGGGCCGACCCGAGGAGAATCCCCGTGCTCCACAACAACAAAATGAAGTCCGAGCCATAGGATTGAGGAGGGGTCGGAGTTTGCCCGAGCCACAAATGCCAAGGACAAGAGAAGAGAGTCGGACCGAGTTGCCGAGTAACTCGGGCCCGACGTGCCAAGAAGTCGAGCCAGAAGACGGAGGAAGTCCCCTGACCAGGACCGAGGATGAGCGGAACTCGGGCCCGACATGCCCTGTAGTCGGACCGACTTCCCCAGCTTTGCCCTGCCCTAGGACCGAGGTCCCGCACATCAGTCCCGATGTCGATCCAACGTCAATCCAAGCTGAGAATATTGAGAGTGATCCAAGCCGGTCCAAGGAAATGGATTCAACCAAGAAACAAGGTGGCACAACCCTTCCTTACCCATTGAAGAAGCCCATGGAAGTTGTAGAGGGCAAGTTTAAGAGGTTCTTGAAGCTCTTGCAAGGTTTGAAAATCACCATACCGTTCACCGACGCTTTGAGTGAGATGCCATCATATGCAAAGTTCTTGAAGGAAATTTTGAGCAAGAAGAGGTCGATTGTGGAGATGCAAGACGAGGTGAAAATCTTGGAGCTACCTCAAAAATTGGGTGATCCCGGGAGATTCGCAATTACCATTGGTATTGGGTCTCGGAAGTTTCAAGCTTTGTGTGATCTTGGAGCAAGCACTAGTGTCATTCCATACACGATATGGAAGTCTACCGCCATGGGACTCATCGCTCCGGTTAACATGAGGTTGACCATAGCCGATGGAACATCAATTGAGCCGATTGGAGTGGTAGAGGATTATCCATTGTGTGTCGAGGGGCACTATGTTCCGAGGGACTTTGTTGTGGGTAATATGTTAGAGGTGCCGGGCGAGCCTATCATTTCAGGAAGACCATTCCTTGCCACGGTGGGAGCTATCATTGATGTCAAGAAAGGTCACTTGTCCCTTGAATTTGGAGGAGTAGAGCTCGATTTCTCTTTCAAACCAACTTCGAAAGAAGCATTGCATAGAGAAGCCAAGATGATCCAATCCTTTCCAAGAGGAGTGCAATGGGAAGCTATATCCAACAAGCCATGTTCAAGGAAACTAGAGTTGAAGGCCATTCCACCACCCTATGGAGTTGAAGTGACAAATGAAAGCTTAGCTACCGATCTAGAGAAAAATGAGAAAGTGGAGAATGGAATGTCTTACTTGGAGGTGTTCAAAGCCGAAACGGAGGAAGCCCAAGCACCACCGGAGCCTTCACATGAGCTTAAGGAGCTTCCAAAGGACTTGAGGTATGCTTTCCTTAGTCCTAAGCCTTCATTACCCGTAATTGTAAATGCTAATTTGAATGATGAAGAAGAGTATAAGTTGTTAGAGGTCTTAAGGAAGCATAGAGGAGCTTTAGGGTATTCATTAGAGGAACTTAAGGGAATTTCACCATCAATTTGCATGCATAGGATCTACATGGAGGACAACCATAAACCAAGTTAGAACCACAAAGAAGATTAAATCCTAACATGAAAGAGGTGGTTAAAAGTGAGATACTTAGGATGTTGGATGCGGGAATCATCTTCCCAATTTCTGATAGCAAATATGTTAGTCCCATGCATGTAGTTCCTAAGAATGGTGGACTAACCGTAGTGCAAAATGAGAAAGGAGAAATGATTCCTACTAGAACCACTACAAAATGGCGCATGTGCATTGATTACCGAAAGTTAAATAGTGGTACTCATAAGGATCATTTTCCCCTTCCTTTTATAGACCAAGTTCTTGAAAGATTGGCACAACATGAATACTTTTGCTACCTTGATGGGTATAGCGGATTTTGGCAAATTCCTATTCACCCCGATGATCAAGAGAAGACGACTTTCACATGTCCCTATGGAACATTTGCCTATAGACGCATGCCTTTCGGTTTGTGTAATGCTCCGGCAACGTTTCAAAGGTGCATGATGTCTATCTTCTCCGATATGGTGGAGGAAATAGTGGAAGTATTCATGGATGATTTTTCGGTCTATGGTTCCACTTTTGATGCTTGTTTGGCTATTTTGGATAGGGTATTAGCTAGATGTGAGGAGACTAACCTTGTGCTTAATTGGGAGAAATGTCATTTCATGGTTAAGGAAGGAATAGTTTTAGGACATCTCATCTCTAGTAGAGGAATAGAAGTTGATAGGGCCAAGATTGAAATTATTGAAAAACTTCCCCCACCTACTTGTGTGTGTGATGTTAGGAGTTTCTTAGGTCATGCGGGTTTTTATAGACGCTTCATCAAAGATTTCTCTAAAATCTCAAAACCATTGTCTAACCTCTTGATGAAAGATGTTCCCTTCGAATTTTCCGTGGATTGCATGAGTGCTTTTTGTAGGTTAAGAGATGCTTTGGTTTCGGCCCCTATTATGGCATCACCCGATTGGAATCTTCCATTCGAAGTAATGTGTGATGCAAGTGATTTCGCCGTGGGAGCCGTTCTTGGGCAAAGAAAGGAGGGAAAGTTGCATGCCATCTACTATGCAAGTAAAACCTTGGATGAAACTCAATGCAAGTATACAACGACGGAAAAGGAGTTCCTTGCGGTGGTATTTGCATTTGAGAAATTCCGGTCATACCTTGTGGGGTCTAAGGTGGTAGTCTATACGGACCATGCAGCAATCAAATACCTCATGAAAAAGAAGGATGCTAAACCAAGGCTTTTAAGGGGGATGCTTCTCCTTCAAGAGTTTGACCATGAGATCAAGGATAAAGTTGGTGCGGAGAATGTAGTGGCCGATCATCTATCTCGATTACCTAGGGAGTACATGATGGAGATGGAGGATGGTGTAGATATAGACAATGTGAGGGTGGATGAAGGGCTATTGAGTGGGAAGAAGGAAAAGAAGGAGGGATCGACCAATATGGAGCATCGGGCCCAAGGCGTCCAAGGTCGGACCGAGCTACCCAGCAACTCGGGACCGAGGTCCAGAACGTCGGGCCAGAGGGATTTTTTCACTTGTGCTACTCGATCGACATCCAAACATGTCGGACTCAATACCTTGCAATGTCGGTCCATGAAATCAAGTAAGATTCTCCACTCGGTCTCTATTCCATCCCGTTCTCAATTCATTAAATCTTCACCTCCTACTTGTCTACTATCTATTGAGGCCGTGAAACGAGGGATTACCCTTTGGTTTGCGAATTTTGCTAACTTTGTGGTAGGGGGAGTGATCCCACCAAATTTGTCTTATTCGGCTAGGAAGAAATTCTTACATGATGCTAGACAATATTATTGGGATGATCCGTACCTTTACAAGGAAGGGAGTGATCGAATCTATAGACGGTGTATTCCAAGTGAGGAGATTGAGAGTATAATTCGCCATTGTCATTCCTTGCCAACGGGAGGTCATCCTAAGAGTTTTAAAACCACGGCAAAGATTCTACATTGTGGGTTTTATTGGCCAACCATGTTTAAGGATGTGCATGAGTACGTGAAGAGATGTCAAGAGTGCCAAAGAGAGGGGAACTTGTCAAGGAGAAATGAGACTCCGCAAACCGGAATTATAGAGGTGGAGCTCTTTGATGTATGGGGGATCGACTTCATGGGACCATTTCCCACGTCGGGCCCATACAAATACATTTTGGTGGCCGTGGATTATGTTTCGAAGTGGGTGGAAGCCATTCCAACAAGGACCAACGATGCAAGAGTTGTGATAAAGTTCTTGAAAAGCAACATTTTTGCAAGATTTGGTGTGCCTAGAGTTCTCATTGTGATGGTGGTCCTCACTTCATTGAAAAATGCTTTGAGAATGTGTTGATTAAGTATGGGGTGTCTCACCGAGTTGCTACTCCTTATCACCCTCAACTAAGTGGGCTAGTTGAGGTATCTAATTGTCAAATCAAGGCTATCTTGGAGAAGACGGTGTCTAAGTCAAGGAAAGATTGGTCATCTAAGCTTGATGATGCACTTTGGGCCTATAGAACCGCTTACAAGACACCTTTGGGGACTACACCTTTCAATCTAGAGTATGGCAAAGCATGTCATCTTCAATGCAAGACTTAGATTCTTCCCCGGAAAGCTTCGAACAAGGTGGAGCGGACCATTTGTGGTTCACCGAATTCATTCTCAAGGAGCGGTAGATTTGGTTAGTGAAGATGGACGGATCTTTCGAGTGAATGGTCATCGATTGAAGAAGTTCTATGACAAGGTCGATCCAAGTGAAGAAGTACGAGCCTCATGGGCTCTCCTTCTAGCAAACTAAGCCTAGACATACCAATCAAGAATAAGAAATTGTGAGTTTTCTTAACTCTTATCTCTTTTACTTTTGAGTTTTGATTTCTTTGTTTTGATGAGGACATCAAAATTCTAAGTATGGGGTGGGGTTAGTAGCTCATAGTTTCATGTGTAGGTTTCTTGTGCTTGTTCTTGTTTTGTTAAGGGATGTTTTCTTTTGGATAGTGGCATGTTATGTTCCATGAATGATGATTGAATTTGATGGTTTGTATGGATGAGTTTGTTTTGTTTTTAAGAAAATTTTTTGCAAAAATCCCTAAAAATTCGAAAAATTTCGGCGAAAATGACAAAAAGATTTTGATTTTGGACTAGGAATTCCCATCTTAGATGTCCATATGAAGGCTAATGATGATGTGAGCATGCAAATTCCTTTGCATATTTTTGGATAATTTAGCCTCTATATGGATGTTGTTTTTGATGTGATATGATGTCTTGCATGTTTTTATTGAGCACATGAGTTCTAGGATGAGTTTTGATGCAACTAAGCTAGAGTGAACCTTGTGAGATGATTTTTGGCCATTTTAGGGTTGTTTGTTCGATATTGCTTATCCCTCTTTTTTTTTTGTGTGTGAATTAGCTCATGCATGCTAGGTAATGCTTGTTATTGAGGTGTTTATCTATTTTCCAAGACCAATATGAGAATTGATCTATGTTTTGTCACATTGATTTGAACTTTGTTTCATTTACTCACGAAATGTTCCATATCCTACCTTGAAGATAAACCGTTGTTTGTAACCCCGTTTTAGCCTTAGACCTTTGTTTGAAACTCCTCAAAAATATGATTCCTAGCCTATATGACTTGACCCTTATGGGATTGGACTTTAGTTAGAGGTTTTGGAAGAATATTTGGAGAGTTGAGATTCTCTTTGGTGAAAGAGCAAGAAATGGAGTTATAAACCAAGTGGGTAGTGCGTCTTTGTGAAGCTTAAAGTGAGAAGAAAGAAAGAAATGTTGGAAAAAGTAGTGGATTGAAAGCAAAGTGCTTAAGTGAAAAAAAGGGTTCCGACCGAGTTAAAGTGCACATCGGGCCCGAGTTAGAGTGCAAGTCGATCCTAAGTGGAAATAGTCTGAAAAATCCAACAAAAAGTATAGTGCAAAGATGAAGTGGAATGTTAAGTGAAAGAGTGGGTTAAAGGAAAAGAAAGAAGACGAAAAATCAAAGTCTTTTGGATGAGTGAAGTTGAAAGTGGAAGAATTTGGTGAAGTTGGTGAGAGACTAGAAAGTTCAATCCCCATTGTAAGCACCACAAGACCAAATTGATTCCCACCTTGAGAAATACCAAATGCCCCATTACAACCCGGCCGAATGGAACCTCTTTGAGGACCTCCATTGAGCCAAGTTCATATTCTTTGTGTGCATTGTAATAGGCATCTCTAGGTGGAGGAATTGGTGATATTAGCTTCAATAGTAAAGTCTTTACTTGCATGATTGTTGAGTATGAGTGTTCATTGTTAAACCTAAACACATGATGAGTGATACACATTTTCATATCCCTAAAGTGAGGCTTGGTTGCACTAGACTTCATTCCTTGAACACTTGATCATGTGTGATGATGTAATCTTGCTAGCATATCTATCACTTGTGCTTACTTGATTTTTCATATGAGGCTTTACTTGAAGATTGTGCTTCAGTCTTGCTTATATTGTTATTGCTTGAGGACAAGCGAATTTAAGTATGGGGTATTCTGATGTCTCTCATTTTTGTGGTGTTTTAGTAGTTAATTTCATTTGTAAATATGTGTCTTTTGTTCCTTTCTTTGTTAGTTTTGTCCCTCTTTAGCTTAGATTCCGATTTTCTATGAGATTCGGAGACTATGCGAATTTGTTGTGTTTTGTAGGTAAATTGGCACGTTTTGAGGACGTTTGGAAGGAGTTTCTAAGGAGGAGCAAAGCTAGGAGCAAAGGAGCGGAAGAGCCAAGCAAGGAACGAAGAGGAACTCAAGGAAAACCAAGAAGAGAAGAGGATCGAGGCCCCGGAACGACATGCCAGCAAGTCGATCCCGAGTTGGCGCTTTAGAGGCTCGGACCGAGGTTGGTGACGTCGTGCCCGAGGTGCATCCGTGTCGGTCCAAGTCGGCAAAATGAGGATTGGGCTCCAAGGCACATAATTGTGATCTACCACTTTTGCCCTTCTTCTATTTTTGGAAGTCCTTGGTCCCTAATTAAAAGGAGAAGACAATTAGAGAGAGGAGGCTAATCCAAACATCTAATCACTCTCAAAGGCTCAAGGAAGACTTGGAGAGCTAGGAGGAGGAAGGAAGAGGAGAAGAAGAGAGGAAATCGTTGGAGAGTAGGAGGAATTTGTGAGTTTGAACTTGTTTTGCTTGTGTTTAGTGGATTTGAGATTTGGATCTTGTGAACCCCTTTGATTTGAATGCAATTTAGCTTTGATTTGAGTTGGATGATTGAGATTTGCTTGCTTTGTTTATTGATTGCTTTTTACTCTTACTACATGGAGTAGATTCCATAGTCTTGGGCTATGGGGAAAAACCCCTAGCTAGGATTGGGTGTGAACCCCCAATTCCATAGCCTTGAGTGGTTGATGTATGAATCCTCTCTACATTGAGCTTCAATTCTCTTGTGAGAACAAGGGACCAAGGGCTTGTGGTTGGTAAGAGTAAGCGAAAGCGATCTCGAGCCCATCACTTGACCTTGCATCGAAGGGTAGGTGAAAACCCCCTATGGTCGATGTGTATAGTGGAAGGATCGAAGGCAAACAACCTCGATCTCACAAGGATCAACACTTATTGGCTGAATTGGGGTGGAATTACCCAACTCTAGTTAGGGAAGGAACTCAAAAACCCAAGACCGATCTACTATTTTGACAAGATCGAGTTACCCAGTCATCGGGCCCGACGTCCACTGTGTCGGTCCCGTGCCAACTCTCGTCGATCCTCCTCGGACCGAGGTGACCAAAGTCAGTCCCGAGGAGTTCCCTTTGATTTTCCTTGTTTTTGCCTTTCTTTTCCCCTTTTTAGTTTGTAAATTTAAATTTTGACTCTCCGATCCGGAACCCATCAATACTCTTCCCTAAACTAGTCCACGGTCCTAGAATAGAGTTGTTTCGAGAAATAGGAAAGATGCATAGACAACAACCAATCCTAAATCAAACGATAGATCTAAGTCAATAAAACAAGTTGGTCAGGCTCATTAAATCAAACAAAGATCATGGGATGAAGCACAAGAGTATCAATAAAGACCTAGGGATAAAGAAGTTACCAGAATTTCACAGCTTCATAACAAAGCTTCCTTGATTGAATAAACTCTAAGGGAGATTAGTTCTCCATTACAAAGAAAGCACAAATCTTTATTGAAAGAACAATTGATTACAAAGTGATAGAATATAGAATGTCTCTAAAACCTAGAAAGGTTCCTCCTTAAATAGCCCAAAGAACAAGCTCTTCGAGATAAACAAGAAAGGAAACGAAAAGATAAGAAAGGAAACAGGATAGAAAAGACAGGATTTCGTCCGTCTCGAAGTCGGCACGCACCGCGACCGCGCCGCCTTGGCCGCGCCCGCGCCACCTTGGCCGCGCCCGCGGCGGTCTTCGCTTGGCTTTGGCTGAGTCAGCTTCTACCGCGACCGCGTCATAAACAACGCGACCGCGGCCTTCACGGGTCTTTATGGTCGTCGCCTCACACCACCGCGACCGCGTCATAGACAACGCGACTGCGGTATCCATGCAGTGGCGAACTCTTCAATTAAGCTCTATGAACTCTTGATTCTTCACATCTCGTGTCTTCGGTCTTCGTATTACAATAATGCTCAAATCTAACCTAAACACTCTCAATAACATCTCAAAATCTAAGAGTTAACCTATACAAAATAGCCTGAATCATGTATTTTATAGCACTATTAGTTATATATAAATTTTATTTATATATGAGATCAATACACTATTTATAGTTTAAAAAATTATAAATGTAAAATTTTATTCAAAATACGGTACAAGATACGAGCATTACACTTGTTGTTACAGGTCAGAAATCTATAAACCTATAAAAACAGGAGGGGGAGCGTAATGAATGTTAAGCATTCTATACAATGTTCTATAGTTTTGTAGCATAATTTATTCCCGGATTTTGCATTTAATGAGTAAGGTTGTATTCAAACGCCATCTTCATATCGAGCGTTACCGTCTGCCATGCGTTAAACTTTACCACCAATTACTCCTCTCAGTAATTAGCGACTTCTCTTCTTCCCGGAACCGAAGGCTAAGGCAAAATAAGAACCCAACCCTCAACCCTCAACCCTCACTCTCTGATCTCAAAAAAAAAAAACCCTCGCTCTCTTTTCATGCCCCTTTCTCCCACCCCCAAATCACAAGACTATGGACGAAGGAGACCGGCGACGGCGGCGGAGACGGCTTGAGATGGACGAAGGAGACCGGCGACGTGACTGCGAAGAAACGAAATCCGAAGCCTCTGCCACCGGCTTCGACGCCTTCTTGAACGACGAATTCTCTAAGAGGATTAAGGGTATGGTTGAGACAAGACTGGCAATGTGTTTTGCTGGTCATCTTGCTGCTGGAATGGATTGTTTTAAGTATGTAATTCTCAGATCTTCATTTGTATGTCCTCTTAACATCAACCTTTCAATATCTCACAGTAATTGCTTCCACAATTTTGATGCTCCTAGAGTTTGATCATACAGGAGCGAAATCGGAGCCAGATGAGATCGAGAATGGCACCGAAATCCGAAGTTCGAATCTGAATATGTCCGCGAACCCTGGATGGATGCTTTTGCAGGTTCGATCTCCTTCCCCCCTCTCTTTTCTCAGTCAATCGATTATCAAAGTTAAGATTTCAATGTGTTCTAGAATCGGCTTCTGATTTTCCATCTATCTATTAGAAATTACGATCTGAATTTTCTATCTATCAAACTAATTGTGATGACTTCGGATTTTCCATTTACCAAAATTACGATCTGAATTTTTGTGCCTCCCCCCTTTCTTTTCTCAGGTTCGATCTCCTCCCTGCAAACTGATAGTGATCTTATAGTAGTTAGAAATCGTCGCTGGTGTATGCAGGGGCTATGTTGCCCTATGAATTCATAATCATCCCAAACAAGTTCTCCCGGTTCTTATACATGTTTATTGACAATGAAGCATACGAATATGATATTCGCTTGAAAACTAATATACTCTATACTTTCAGATGAATTGTACGTTTTTGTATGGGTCTCCATCCCGGCTCTTATATGCAATATTCTGAATATTGTTGTGGTTTACAGAGATTGTTGAAAACGATGGGATAAAGTGTATGGGAACCCGATGCATCCAACATCAGAGGCATTTTGGGGGATGGGATTAGGAATTGGCTGTGGCGTGATTTTTGATTCGTTGAGTAGGAGGTTACATGTTCAAAGCTTAAGAAGCTTGCTCTCCTCTCATACTAAGACTGTTTTACTGCCTGTTGTGCATTGCATCCCCATTTCAAACAGGCTCTTTTGGTTGTTCTTATCCGGCTGCATTTCCAAGGTAATCAATTTCCTCTTTTGATTACTACATTGGTTTTATCTGCTTTAATTACATTGAGCAATTTGAACAACATTCAAATACCTGTAGTATATACATGTAATTTTGAGTTGCCAAAGTATAAAAAACAAAATAACTGTGTACGTAATTTTGAGTACTTCTTCTTTTCTACTATCAATTGACAATTGTGAGTACTTTTTTTTTGTATCCATGATTGATACTAATAAGGGATGATTGAAGTTATTTACCTTCTTATCAAATTATCAATAACTCATATACATTTTGCTTTTTTAGGTTTTATGCTAACGTGCTGTTTTTCCTTTGACTTTCACTCTCTTTAGGTACCTAATGGGGTTACATTTGTTAAAGTGGACAAAATTTTTAACAAAAGAGATAGTAATCATGCATTACTGTTTCATGGTGGGTTGTTTTTTATACCGTGACCATTACAAATATAAGGCTTCTTTTTTGGGTGGGGGTTGGGGGTTAAACAAATACTTACCAGCCATAAATTCTATAGTTTATAAATTATTAACCATTTGTTTTCAGTGGAACTTATCACAGTACAAGGTTTTTCATGAATTCAGTTCAAATTGAAAAGAACATCCTCCAGTTGCTGCTTTTCTTGCTTTACCATGTAGTCCTACAGTGCAAATAAATCTTTTAAATAAGTTCATTCTTTTCTGGCAATCTATTGTCATGTTTGTTCGTGTGTTTTAACATTGGTTCTCACAGAAATGAAGAGCTTCTTTCTACTGCTATTATTTTGGGCATACTGATGGGTTCTCAAAGATACGAAGAGATTCCTTCTACTGTTATTATTTTGGGGTATATTAATGGTTTACTGTCGAGAGGTTAGCTTTTTTGTCTTGCTTTCTATTTATCTTTGGCATAAGAGTTCACTTCTGCTTGCCCAAAGATCAGTAGGCTACATAAAAAAGGATTCTCAATTAGAACATAATTAAGGATTTTGCATGGTCTTTATGTTGTTGTGTTTTTTCATGTACTATCTTATCACTGCAATTGCTAAAGATTCAATCTTTGGGTCCTTCATGTCTTTGTTAGACGTATCAACATCCTATTAATGTAGTTTTGCTGCCAGTTCGTCTTTCTCATTGTGGAGTTGAGCTTAAGAATTTTCTATTTTTAAATGGCTTACTCAGTTTAACTGTGCACCTTTGCAGCCCAAATCAAGGAGGCAGTCCTTAATGATGTTTCCCTGGAAGACGACAAAGGATAAGAATTTATCAAAATTCAACAGGTTCATTTGTCGTGCTCAAAATTTTCCATCATTAGCTGTAGATGTAACCAATTACTAATTTATACACCAAATCCATTGTCTCATAACATTTTCACTTTCATCTACTGAAGGTATGACTCTTTTCTATTTAAGTGGGAAGTTTAGTTTGCAAATGGGATCTTGGATGTAGAAATGTTGTAGATATCATTCTTCATGTAGCATAAAACATATACCCGGAACTTTACATTGTTGCTTTGCAACTATATGATCACAAATAGGTGTAAGTACTCAAAGCATGATCAATCAAATATGTAGTAAATTTGAAACTGAGACCTGAGTTGGTGGAATTTATCTAATGTAGTTAGATATCTTGGAGGTCCTATAACTGAATGCTTCGTAAGGAGGTCTAAAAACAGGAGTTTTTATAATTTTTGACGCCGTCTATTAATTCACTCATCTATGTTTGATTTCACTCATCGTGACTAATCAACTACGTGGAAAACAGAAAATGTCGGCCATTCATTTGCAGGTACTGGCATTACATTTTCTGAATATGGCACCTCAATTTCTGGAATTGCATGAAGAGAATGGGAGGCTAACGAGCATGTATGAGACAGCAATGCAGGAGAGGGATGAATTTAAGAAGATCGAGTCTTAATTCTCCTATATATAAACTCAAAACTTTAGTTGACTTTATTATGAGAATTATTCTTCTGACTTCTTTGATTTGCCTAGCCAATTGATTTGCTCTTTGATAAACTGCAGTTTCACATTTTGAAAAATTATCATCGGTCAAAGATGTCGTGCTTCTTGCATACGCTTCATTTTTAGGTTTTGGTTTTTTTGAATCTTGAATATTCACAAGATGCCTTTTTATGCAGGCAACAATTGAAAAAATGCAGCATTATGAGTTTGAAAGAGAGGCCACTACTTCACTCAATTTTCTAAATTGCCTCTATTTTCCCCTTTCTTGGATTTCTTTTTACATATGCTATGTAAATCAACTCAATAGGTTTCATTCTTGGGATCATTCTAGCGTACCTATACAGTTCATATATATAGTAAAAGGGAGTGTGCATGTTTTGCTTGGTGTTGGATCGTTAGTACTCAGGGACGTCCTTTACTTTGGTAAAGGAGTCATTTGGTCAGGCGTCCCTACGAGGAGTAGGGGCGTCCTTGAGTAATGCAGCGGAATATAGTACTAAACAGGTAAGTAATGAACGTAGTGAATTATAGAGGAACCACTCAAGACCAAGTAGTCCTTGAGTGTAAACCTCTACCTCCTTGGAGGATTTTTGAATAGTTCTTCCTTTATATTGAACGTTCTTACAGTTGTACTGGCGAGTCTTTACAGTTCTCTGACACTTAGCTTTTCCCTAAGTTCACTTGTAAAGGACTCCTTTAAGCCTACAACTAAAGTTGGTTCAATCTACTAAAGGACTCTATTCCTACGTTATGCAGTACTTCGCAAAACTCTCTCTCTTTTTGGTTTTTTCTGATTACAAACTGTTTTATGGTTTGGGTACAAAATCTCACTCGATCTAACACAAGTCCTAGCACTGTTCTTGAGTTCTTGAGTTAGTTCTTCGTGTTCTTGAGTGAGTCGCTTTCCTCTGATTCTCTCTGAATATTCTCTGAAAGCGTTAACGTCACAATAAATGCCTTGGGGTATTTATAGGACTTGGGGAAGGGCGTCATTTCTCTAGGACGATCATGCCCTTCGTGGACGTGGCTACAGGATCTTCCTCCACGTAGTAGGGCAGTGATGAGGAAGCTTCCTATATCCAGCTGTGTATGATGAACTCCGCTACAAGATCGGCCGCCACGTGTTGATGAACTCTGTAACAGGATCGTCCGCAACGTAGTGTTGGACTTCGCTACAGGATCGGTCTCCACGTGTCCTTGGATGATCAAATATTGTCGAGTGATGTCATCCTGTCGGCTAGTGAGTAAGGACGCTCTGCTTGCGTTCCTACTTGCTTGGGACTCCATCCTTGCTCAAGTAGTCTCCAGCTGTTCCTTACTTCCTGTTAGCTAGCGTCCCTAAGCCTGGGGAACGCCCATCCACACTTGTTGTCCTTTTGTCACTGGCGTTCCTGAACACTTGGACAATTTTATTAGAATCAAAGTGAGTTTGTCATATGAAAACTAAGGGACGGTTGTGTGGTACACTAACAAGTACGCAAGCGTCCTTGATAGCGTCCCAATAATTTCCCCCTTTTTGATGATGACAAACTCTTTAGCAAAATAGTTTTGACATTGGAACTTAGCATGCATGAAAACTTAGAAGCGTCCTCTAACACTTAGAGAAGATTTCAGTAAGCACAAGTTTTCATTCTTTGATTCTCTAACATCTGGATTTTAAGGAGAGAGTCGCGTCCTAGAAATGTTTTCTAAGCGTCCTCTTTTATTCTAGCATGGGCGTTCCTTAGACCTTTCACTTAATAGTTCCCCCTTAACACTTGCTTATTCTAGATAACTAATTTATAGCGCATCTCTGCAAAACTACACTTCCCCCTTTTGGCATCATCGAAAAGGATAACAAGTGATAAGGACGTTAGCATAAAAACATAACTCTAGGCAGTGGAACGCTTAAACAAACACATGCAAGCAAATAGTGGAACTTCCATTCAAACAAAAGTAGAGTACGGTTATTACAAACCAAGAACCAAGTGTTTGAAACATAAAAGAAGCAAGAGCAAAACAAATTAGGGATTAAAGGGTTGGAGGACGGCGATCACTGAGGACGGCTCTGGTCTTGATAAAACTTTAGAAGTTTTTCATGAAGTTCAGCTGACTTAGAGAAAGCAGAGGACAAGTCTTTGAGAGCGGAGAAGATTAGGCACTGGTTTTCCATAATAGCACCCATCAGGTCTGCAGGAGGATGTTGGGTAAGATTAGCAGGGGTAGAACGGGGCACTGGACCTGAACTGGAAGAGGGAGCGTCCATTGGAGGTTGTGGAGGAGGAGAAGGAGCCATAAGCACTTGATCAAGGGCTGAAAAGTTGAGGGCTGGCTCTTCTTCTTGAGCGAACTCCTGAGACATAGAAGCGAGACGTTCTTCTTCAACTTCAGCTGCCAGGCGTTCTTGCTCAGCCTTCTGCCTGGCTTCCTCAGCCTCAGCTTCTAACTGTTTTAGCACGGAAGGCAACTCTTCGTTGTGCCTGATCTCTACCAGTCCCTTCTTAGCGTTCCATTTTAGTCCAAGCTCTTCAGAAGGAGCGCTTTCATCGTAAGCATTTTGGGACTTGAGAATCAGGTTCACCAGACCCAGGTACGGCAAGGCGTGACGCTTCCTCCCACACTTAGCCATATGTTGCATGGCAATTTTTGCTAGATTTATGGGGCGGCGTTCGAGAAGAGCGTCAATCAGTATAAGATCATGAGTTTGAACGATCGAACGCTTCTATTGCCTTGGAAGGATGGCGCGACAAATGAAGTAATGTGCGATGGCGCCAACATTGCTCAACACGTGAGCTACCCTGTCCAGTCCATAAGGCTTTTTGCCTTGAAACACCCTTTCAACCAGTGGTAGTTCTTCATCAGTTGTTTCGAAGCCACTTTCTGGTAGGGAGCTTAGAGCGTTGGACGGGGGCTTTTGAGGGTTGAGACCCATGAAGGCGCGAACCTGGCGTTCATTAACAGAGGCTTTCTCACCATCTATCTTGAAGTGGAGAGAGCCATCTTTAGACTTATAACGCAGATCCTTGTAGAACGCTTTTACCTGCTCTTTGTCAACATCTGCAGGCGCAGGCCCAACGTTCAACCAGCCTTGGAACCGTAGAAGCTCAAGGAACTCCTGAACTTTATCATCGTTGAAAGAGGCGAGCCACTCTTCGGAGTATATCAGGGGGCTGAGAACTTTGACGGGCGCACCATCATGCTTTCTTTTGCGTTTGCCCTTAGGGGACTCAGAGTCCTCATCATCTGAAGAACTGTCCTCATCAGCAGAGTCCTCTGACTCGTTTTCATCAGCGTCCTGGCCAGCAGCGTTCTCTGTGCCTTATTCATTTTCATCATTACCACCAGCTGTGGCTTGATTAGCATCAGAAGTAGCTTGGCCTTGGGACGTGCCCTCAGCGTCATGAGCTTCTGATTCATGTTGTGTTTGTGGCTCAACGTCCGTAGGGACTTGGTGGGATTTTGTTTGGATTGTGGGGGAGGGGTTTTCTTGAGGAGTTGGGAGGGGATTTAGGAGAGGGAGGGATTGGTTGTAGGGAGGGACTTCTTGAGCATCACGCTCGAGCTCGTCAGACAAAGTGGGCTCGGCGTCATTTTGAGCGACCTGGTGCTCGCCAGCGTCCTCAGCAACTTGTTCTTTTTCCACTTCTTTAGCCGCAGGAGCATTCTCGACTCCTTCTGCCTCGTCACTGGAGTCCCCAACTACATCAATGAATGGGGAGACTTGATCAGCAGGCGTTCCTCTTTGGCTCTCAGATGAGCTAGAGGAGGAGGAGGAGATGTGCTCGGGCTCTGGAGCGTCCTTTGCGAGCAGCACCTTGGGCCTTTCACCAGCTTTGTGTCTGCGAAAAGTGTGCTCAAGAGTGGAACGCTTCTCAACTTCATCCGGTCCGCTTTCAGAGGAAGGACGATGGGACTTGGGAGTCTCGGGGTCCTTTGGCGGTGAGATATGGGCCGGAGCAGATGGGAAGTTGGCCAGATTTAGGGGAGAATAGGGTTTGGGAGGAAAAGGAATGAGGGCATTTTTGTTTGAAGGTTGAGGGGACGGTGGAGGAGTGGGGAGTTGAACAGTTGATATGGGTTTAGGAGGAGGAGTGGATTCCTTGGAGAGGTGGGAGGGCCTTTTTGTGGAGCTAGGCCTTTGTTTGGAGCTTTTGGAGGAGGGGACGCTTGAAGTCTTGGCCTTTTTGAGGGGCCTTGGGTCGTGGGTTTTCTTGGAGCGTCCCTCCTTTATGTGGGGTGGAAACTTGTCTACTATTAGAGTTGGGTTTGAGGAGGTTGGCTTGGAAGATTTTGATAGAGGGGAAGCAGGGGTTGGACGCTTTGAGGGAAGGATATTTCTTGTGGTGATGGTGGGGACTTGAGGAGGTGGAGGAGAGGGACTTGGCACACGGTTTTTAAGTATTTTGTAGGCCGAAGAGTCCCTAGGGTACATGGGGAAGTCTGGGAGGACGGCGTTGTGCAAGTCTGGGATTAAATCAAGTAATGGACCGAGATTCTCACCACCAAACTGCGAGAAGAAGAAAACGTCGTCCATCCTTCCCGGTAAGTCCTTGTAGTCCGTGTTGTGGAGGCCTTTAATGACGAACCGTTCTATGAACTTTTCATAGTTCCTCGTCTTGATTGCATCCTCCTTCACATCAGGTCTGTCCATGCGTTCCCTTATCAAGTTGTACAGGGTTTTGGGCTGGAAGCGTGCACACAAGCAAATAACAAACATGATGTCGGGACGACTTGCGGTCAAATATAGCAAAGAGCCAATCATTCCTCTGTAAAGCTTTTGATCAACGTCCTTTCCTTTTTCATCAGCGTTAAGACGCGAGTTGGTAGAACAAGGGGCTGCGACAGGCTTGGACGTGTTCATTTCGTACTTCTCAAGCATTTCACGGACATATTTTTGTTGGTGAATGCGCGTCCCTTCTTTGAGTTGGTTGATTTGAAGTCCCAAGAAGAAATTGAGTTCTCCAATGAGGGACATTTCAAACTCACTACTCATTAAGGACTTGAACTCATCTACAAGTTTCATGTTAGTACTACCAAAGACTATATCATCAACATAGACTTAGGCAATTAAAATGTCCTTGTGAACTTTCTTTATGAACAGAGTTTTATCAATTGAACTTCTAGTGTACCCATGAGACAAAAGAAAGGACGCAAACCTGTCGTACCATGCAAGAGGGGCTTGCTTGAGTCCATAAAGCGCTTTATCCAAGTAGTACACATGATCTGGGTGAGAGGCGTCCTCGAAACCAGGCGGTTGAGCAACGTACACTTCCTCCTTTAATTTTCCATTAAGGAAGGCAGTCTTGACGTCCATCTGAAATAACTTGAATCCTTTGTGCGCGGCAAAGGCAATGAGGAGATGGACGGCTTCAATTCTAGCAACAGGAGCAAAGGTCTCATCGTAGTCTATGCTTTCCTCTTGCTTGAATCCTTGAGCCACAAGTCTTGCCTTATTCCTTGACACACGTCCACTCTCATCAAGTTTATTTCTGAACACCCAGCGCGTTCCTATGATGTTTTTGCCTTTGGGACGAGGAACGAGGGTCCAAACTTTGTTCCTTTCAAACTGGTTGAGTTCTTCTTGCATCGCTTGAATCCAGTCAGCGTCCAGGAGTGCTTCTTTGATATTCTTTGGTTCCACCATAGAAACAAAGGCATTGAAAGCACAGAAAGCTAAATTTGCACTCTGGGACTTGCTTGCAACTGACCTTGTTTGAACTCCTTGAGAAGGATTTGAGATAATCTGAGAAGTTGGGTGATCCTTAGAGAAGCGGGACTCCCTGTGAAACAATTGAGCAAACCTTGGATCAATTTCTTCATCAGAATCATCACTATTATCTTGAGCATCGTCTTCAATGTGTTCCCCCTCAAAGAGAGCGTCCACACCTTGGCGTTGCTCGCCTTGTTGACTTGATTCACCCATATCTTGTTGAACTGGGGATTCACTACGAGAAGGAACGCCCTGAACAACACTAGGAACGTCCACTGAGACTTCTTCAGGATTTGGGGTAGCGTCCTTAGGAACATAGTATTTTCCAGAGGACCAATCTTCACCTTCGTCTTCAGAGTCGTCCTGCTGTTGTGACGAGGAGCGTTCTTTCTTACTTGATTTTTCTTTGTGAGAAAACCTTTCCTTAAACACAACATGAATACTCTCCTCAAGCTTTAGAGTCCTTTTGTTGAAAACTCTATATGCTTTGCCAGTGAGAGAGTACCCAAGAAATATGGCTTCATCACTCCTTGCATCAAACTTTATGAGTTTTTCTTTATCATTGTTGTGAACGAAACATTTGCAACCAAAGACTCTGAGATAATCAATGTGAGGCTTCCTGCCATTCAACAACTCATAGGACGTCTTTTTCAGCAAGGGACGAATCATGGCACGATTGATGATGTAGCATGCTGTAGCAATAGCTTCCGCCCAGAAGTACTTGGGGACGCCATTAGCCAGGAGCATAGTCCTTGCCATATCCTCCAGCGTCCTGTTCTTTCTATCCACAACTCCATTCTGTTGAGGAGTTCTTGGAGCTGAGAAGTTGTGCGAGACACCATGTTGATCACAGTAGGCCAGGAACTCTGAATTCTGGAACTCCGTCCCATGGTCTGATCTTATGGCTTTGAGAGGCGTCTCAAGGGCAACTTCCACTTGTTTGATGAAGACTTTGAATGCATTGAAACAATCTGTTTTGGACACCAAGAAAAGAACCCAAGTGAATTGAGAAAAATCATCTACGAGAACGTAAATGTACCTCTTTCCACCATAGCTCAACGTCTTCATTGGCCCACAAAGATCCATGTGGAGAAGTTCCAAAGGCTTCTTTGTGCTAACTTCATTTTTAGATTTGAAAGACGTTCTTGTTTGCTTCCCTTTGATACAGGCTTCGCATTGTTCAACTTTCTCAGGATTAATTCGGGGAAGTCCCTTCACAAGATTTCTTTGGTTGCTTGAAGATTGTGCTTGGTCCAGCATGGCCAAGTCGGCGATGCCAGAGATCAGCGTCCTCCTTTGAAGCAGATAGGCACAATTCTGATTTAGGCTTGAACTCTTGATTGAAGATATAGATATTGTTCTTGCGAACTCCTTTGAGAACAACTTTGTTGGACTTCTTGTTGATGACGAGGCACTCCTTTGAGTCAAATATGACTAGGTTCTCACCTTGATCACACATTTGGGAAACGCTGAGGAGATTGAAGCCAAGTCCTTCAACAAGACTTACATTTGTTGCTTTGATGGACGGGTTTAGAATAGCAGTTCCCGTTCCTTTGATCTTTCCCTTGCCCTTATTGCCAAACGAGACAGTTCCTCCCGTGGCACTACTCTGGATAGAAGTGAGATGGATCTGGCTTCCTGTCATATGATTTGAGGTGCCACTATCAATGATCCATGGGCGTCCCCTCACTTCCACCTGCCAAAACAAGATTAGTTCTTGGCGACCTAGGCAAGGTGTTCCTTACCTGGCTCATTACAATAATAGAACTCTGGTTCTGGCATATAGTCATTTATATTAACATCATTAGAAATGGCATGCTTTCGGAAAGAACTCCTAGAACGTCTAGGACGCCTAGGATTAGCTTTGGGAATGGACTCAGCATTTTCATTTTTAGTCCTAGCAACTTTGCCACTTGCAATATCTTCTTTTAGCTTCACACAGTCATATTTGAAGTGGTCTCCTTGTCCACAGTACCAATACGTCCTATAGTATGTACCGAGGTAGTACTTCTTGTTGGGATGTTGGATTTTGTTTTGCTTTATCTTTTGGGGAGCACACACTTTTGAACCGTCCCCTTTTGCAATTTTCTTATAAATTTTGTGACTGGTGGAGTTAGTATAGTAGTCCTCTTGCCATTTGTCTCCACTTTCTAGGACTCTAATTCTTTCAAGAAGATTCTTGGTTTTCTCTCTTTCAAGTTCAAGTTCTGAAATTTTGCTAGCCTCAAAGTCGTTAGGGAGAGAGTTCCTAGTGTCAGATTCATAGCCTAGTCCTCTTTTGGCTGGGACAAAAACTATTGGTTTCACTTCCTCAACTATGGGACTCTTTCCCAACACTTTCACTTCTTCCCTAAGCTTGGCGTTCTCAAGTTTGAGACACATAAGTTTAGTTTTTAGGGACTTAGTTTCTTCACATGAGGACTCTAGTTGAATGGTCATTGAACTACAGTTTTCACATTCAACCACAATATTTTCATCTTCAAGTTCATCCATTCTTCTTTTCATAGCAAGACTTTCCTCCATGATTTTACCAATGAGTTTAAGAAGTTTTGGTTTTGAACATTTTTCTAAGGAACGCATCATGGAATCGTGAGTTACCTCTTGTTCATTGTCGGAGGCGTTCTCTTCAACAATTGGGGCGTCCTCCACTGCCATATATGCAACTTGATCTTCAAGTTCATCATCACTTGAACTAAGATCATCCCATGCAGCTGATGCAAACCATGCACCAATGACTCCGCAAGAGATCGAGGACCTAGCCCGAGTCCCCTTCGATGGACCAATTACTAGAGATCGAGCCCGGAAGCTAAAGAAAGCGACAAGAGTTCTTTTGGCGCGCATCCCAGCTATGCTCGATTCACATGGGCCACAATGGACCACCCTCATCTCTCATGTCCCGAATTGATATTTGGGCATGCCTATCTTTGAGTTATTTTTAGGATTAGAAAGATTTGCTATTTTTTGGCAATTGCCTCTTTTTGTTCCTTCTATTTTTATCCAAGTATGGACAGCTTGTGGCACAAGGAAGGCTAACGCCTAGGACGCAACTCCCACACGTTTTGCACACGCCTAGGACGCGACATTCCCATGGAGCCAGCCGATTCTCACATTACTTGGGCCGCAATTCTTTCATACAAAGATAGATAGGAAGTTGTTATTTTTCACTAGTTAAACTCTTATTTCACTAGTAACTTTTAGCTTTCTTTCCAAGCAAAGATCTATCTTAGGAAGTTGTTAGTTGATAGAATCTTTGGCTTCTCTTGTAATATATATTCGAACCCTTGCATTCAATAAAAAGCAGATTTGTTTTCCTGGAAATTAACTTGCGTTAAAAGTTGATTTCCCAGGATTAAATCCAAGCCAACTCGTGTCTTGCATTGGAAGAAATTTCGAACCCTAATCACAAGTCAGCCGAGCATCATCAACAACATTCATCAACACTCGTCATCTCCATCAACAACGAGTAGAATTGCACTCGCAATTCCTACTCGCACTTCTCTTCCCCTCTCTCTCGTTTTCTCTCTCAATTCCACCATAAAATCGCATGACTAAAAAGAATCTCAATTTAAATAAGTTTGTTAGCTTGCGTGAAATTCATCCTACTCATATTGGTATTCGTCGTTGTGAATATCACAGGTGGCCCATAGGGCGTCAGTTTGCGAACCGTCCCTTCCTCTACACCATTAAGGTTTCAACCCTTGTTGAATCTTCCAATCCAAGGGCGAGCCTTCAGTTTGTAAGAAGCGAAAAGATTGAGCAAGGGTGATGGATCGTAAGTCAGTTAATGAGGGCGTCCTTAATTGGGTTAAGGGCGTCCTTTAGTGCAGCGGAAAATAGACTTAACAGAATACAAGATAAGTGGACACGAGTATTTATAGAGGAACCCCACTAAGACCAACTAGTCTTATGGGTAAACCTCTACCTCCGTTGGAGGATTTTCAATAGCCGTCCCTTATCTTATTAAGAGCGAGTCCTTACAACTTAGGCGAGTCGTTACACTTCTCTGAGCTAAGCGTCCGTCCTTAGCCTCACTAGTAACACTCCTTTCAACCTAACAAGTAACCTAACACTCTTAGCTATAAGGAAGCTATCACTCACGTCTCTCACGGTTCGTTGTAAGAGACAAACTACAACTCTAATTGATTTGTGGTTTGTTTTGGATTTGATGTGGTTGGACTTTCTTTCTCTTGCTTCAAGCTCACTTGATCTTCTTAATCTTCGTTCGTGTTCTTGAATGCTTCGGGAGAGCTTGAGAGAAAGTCTTCAAAGTCCACTCTTGCACACACATGCCGCTATGCATACTCCTTGGAGAGTATTTATAGCGGAAGTGATTCTTGTCCTCTAGCGTCCTCTGAGACTTGGCAGGATCCTCGATCTTTGATCAACGGTGCGATGAGCGTCTTGAGGAGGTCAACTCTGTTGACGCTTGGGAAGCCTCCGCGTGGGTAGGGGACCATTGCTGGGAAAGCGACGTCTTTGGCATTGTCTACACGTGCCCAGACAAAGGAAGCTTCCTTCTGAGGACTAAGGCCGGACGATGACGTAATCATGTTGGGGCGGCCTTGATTTGAATTTGAACTTCGTCCGTATTTTGGCGCGCGTCCCTTCTTGATGAGGACTCCGTCCTATCTTGCGCAGGGACTCCGCCAATTACGTTTAGCTTTGGAAGTTCTGGTAACATGCGTCCCTACAGCATAGGGACTGCTGTTCACTTGTTGTCCTTTTCGCTCATGTGCGTCCACTGGACTTACCTGAGATCAACACTTGGACAACTTATCAAATACATTTGAGTTTGTCATTATCAAAACAAGGGACGATTATTATTGGTTTAGATATTAACGACTGACGTCCTTAATATCGTCCCAACAATTTCCCCCTTTTTGATGATGACAAACTCTTTCAAATAATGCACACAGAAGTAAAGCTTTTAGCATGAGGAACTACACTTTGATTTTCTTTTCAGCTTAGATTGGCATGCAACACAT
Source organism: Polygonum maritimum (assembly GCA_963924305.1). Classification (NCBI taxonomy): domain Eukaryota; kingdom Viridiplantae; phylum Streptophyta; class Magnoliopsida; order Caryophyllales; family Polygonaceae; genus Polygonum; species Polygonum maritimum. The sequence continues at coordinate 21,439,079 of OZ002732.1, read as the reverse complement.
TCTTTTAAGTGCGTTCTATTTTATTCCTAACTAACGACCTTTTGACTTGACCGAAATTCCCCCTGAACACATGCTTTCTATGATAACTTAAGGACAATCGCATCTCTGCAAAACTATACTTCCCCCTTTTGGCATCATCGAAAAGGAGAACAAGTCGAAAAGCATGCAAGCACAAAGTCATAACTAAAGAAAGGTACGCTTAGACAAAATGAAGCACAAATGTAGTGAATGGCATTCAGAATGAGAAACGAGAACGTTCATTACAGACATTCACAACAAGTGTTCAAATCGGGGACAGCGTCCCATTGTCTTAACAAAAACTCAAGAAATGATAAATTGTTTCAGGGTTAGAGAAGGGGGAGGTGATCATTTTCTGGGACGCTTGCCAAGGGCTTTGAGGTGTTGCTCCTGAAGATGGTTGTTCTGGGCAAGGAGCTCGTTGTTGCGCTCAAGAAGGTCTGTGTGGACGTGAAGTGTGTCGTGAACCTGCTGAATTAGATCAATCATTATGCACTGGTTCTCGATCATCATGTCCATAAGATACTTCGTAGAGTGCCTCTCAGCCTCATCAGGGACGCTCATACCATCGAGCTCGTCCTCGTCATCAGCAGCGTCCTCAGCTGGCGTCCCAACTACTTGGACATTTTCAGCTTCGTGATCTCCTTCTCCAGGTTCAGCAGCTTGAGCTCTCCTCTCAGCTTCGGCTTTCCTTTCAGCCTCTTTCCGTTCCTTGTCTAGTTGGCGATTAACGGACGGAAGGGGCTCATCACACCTGAGTTTCCCAACTGGAGGGAGTGTAATTTGCCTGACGTCCCAATGAATGCCAAAGGAACGCTCTTGTTTAGGAGCATAGAGTCCCTGCTGCTTCAGAATTTGCTTGACCAAGCCGGGGAAAGGAAGAGAGTGCCTGCCTCCTGTGCACTTGCCCATGTGTTCCAAGATTACTCGGGGCAAGTTTATCGGCTTGCGTTCCAAGAAAGCGTCCAAGAGAATACTATCAGTGATCTGAACAATGGACTTCTTCTCTTGGCGGGGGACGACCATGCGCACAATGAAGTGATGCGCAAGGACGCCCGTCTTGGTGAGGCAATGAGCAACTCTGTCCTTAGCAGCTGGCTGTCTCCCATTGAATATTCTGTTGAGGATTTCATCTTGGGAGAAACGGCCAAAGTTCTTGCACGGCAGATCGTGCAGAGCATCTTGCGGAGAAGGACGCAGGCCTAGCATTTTGCGGACGGTGCCCTCAGCAACTGAGTACTCGTCCCCATCGATTTCAAAAGTCCCCTGAGGCTTCCCGTTTACTTCTGTGATTTCGAACTTTGAGTAGAAACGGAGAACCTCATCAGGGTCAACATCAGCGGCCTCAGCGCCCAAGTGCGTCCAACCCTGGAACTCAAGAAGATCCAAGAACTCTTGGCGCTGGTTCTCTGCCAGAAACTCGGCGGTGAAGAGGAGCGGCGATAGGATTTTCTTGAAGCGTTTCTGCTTGGAGCCATTGCTCACGATCACTTCATCACCAGCATCTTCTTCATCTCCATCTCCCTCCTCTTCCTCAGGTTCCTCATCCTGGGGAGGGGCGTCCTCGTCATCGGAGGCTTCGTTCCGTTGTTCTTGGAACTCAACCATTGCAGTGTCCTCAGCTGTGGACGCCTGTTCTGTGGGAGGCGCGTCCACCGCTGGAGTCCTTGCCAAGGACTCTGTGGGAACGGATGGAGGAGACGTCCCTTGAACTTGAGCAGCTTCTTCGACGGCCGGAGAAGGCGGAGGAGGAGAAGGAGGTGAAGCTCTAGGGGGAGAGGGAGAGGGAGTGCGGAGCTTAGCTTTTGGGGGAGGAGCAGAGGAGGAGCTGGGCGGAACCACTGAGATCGGTTTCACCTTGAGCGGAGCAGAGGGAGGAGGCGGCAGAGTAGCAGGGGTAGCATCCTTGGCCTGGACTTGGACTTGTGGAGCGTCCTTGGCCTGGACTTGAGGAGCATCCTCTACCCTTGGAGGAGGAGGAGGGAGTTGACGAAGGTCCTGCATACTCGCTTGGATCGCCTTCTCAACGGCTGCTTTCTCTGCTTGCTCTTGTTCTTGGCGCGCCTTCTCCTCTTTTGCCAGTTGAATTTCGGAGAGGCGAATGGCGGCCATTTCTTCATCCGTGACGCCCTCAAGCTGAGCAGAGGTCTTGAGGCGTCGTTTTGGGGCAGGAGGAGGGGAGGAAGGGATTGGCTTTGGTGGGGAGGAGGAAGGGCCTTTAATTTGGAGCGATTTGGACGGAGGGGGAGAGGAAGGCCTTTTCCTTTTTTGAGAAGGGACGGAGCCCGTAGGAGCCACAACAAACTCCATTATATCAGGAAGTAGTTTGGCGAGCTCGTCCACGGTTCCACCAAATGAGTCAGAAATGATTCCTGGCCCCATGAACGGTGGGTTGGTGTGATTGGTTTCTTGAAGGGGGGGCTTGACATATGTGATCATGAAGTAGTGGAGGAGGCGTTGGATTTTAGGAGGATGTTCGTGAGTGGACGCCCTAAGACAAATGTTGGCGAGCGTCCTAGGTTCCTTTTCAAGCCAGTCCTCAATGAGAGGGTCAAGGGGAGGACGGCGTTTGGGTTGAGAGGGAAGCCGGCCAATTGAGCCACTGTAAACAGAGGCTTTGGTGATATTTTCTGGCTCAGGCTCGGGTTTGAAGGGCTTCTCCAGAATTGAGAACCTCTTCGGCTGGGTTTTGGATTGAGAGCGGGATGGTTGTTTTTGTTGAGGAGGTTGGGAGCGAAGGGGTTGAGGAGGGGTGTTGGAGTGGCGGCGCTGGGTGCTTTGAGAGGAGGAATGGTGGCGAGGGGGTTCTTGTCGGCCGGAAGGTCTGCCTCTCGACTCCATTAATGACCGGCCTTTCACCGGAGGAGATCTCGAAGAGCTAGTGTTTTTCGCTGCCGACGAGGGTGAGGGATTCTTTGAGGCTCTTGTGTTGGCCATTTTTGAGATGGTTTAAATAGGGGAGGATTAGGGTTTGGAGAGAGATTTCGGGATTCGGTTGAAGATTTGGAAGATCTTTGAGATTTCTAAAAGTGTGCAAACAGCAGATGAGCGAAGAAAGGTTTTCGGAGTGCACAGGTGGGTATATATAGGAAGAAGACGAAGTTGGACGGTCAGGGGTAACAGGGTCTTTACACACAGCTTCCTCCACCCGCCTTCCCACACGTGGCTTTCTTCTTTGCTAAGGAATACAGCTGTTGATCACTGTTTGCGCATATCCCGAGATTTTCGCTGACGATTCGCTAAAACGGTTTACCTTCCCAATTTCAACCATTCAAACTTCTCACAACTGCAAAGGACTCTGACCTGACGTCCTTTCAACACACAACACTACACAACACAGAACTGAACCACGGCGTCCCATTCACTGATCTCAACCTCTGTAATTAGAACTCTGTACAGACAACTCTCAGCCCTTAGCACGCGTCCCTTTGATCACTTAGAACCATTTTTGAAAATCAAGCAAGTACGTCCCGTTAAGGTGAAACAAGGAATGCTCATAGGACGCGTTTGCAAGATTCTCGGCTTGGGTAAGCTTAGAGTTCCCATCATTTCAGCTTATGATGAGGGTAGGGTGATCAGGGATACTCTTGAGATGAAAAGCGAAATGAATACCATTCAAGGACACAAGCGAATACACATATCTTAGACTAGCGTCCTTTAAAGATGACTTTAATGCATGACACACCTTAAAACAAGTTCTCAACAAGACATAGCCAATCATGGAGGGAATAATAGAACGGGACTTGATCATTTAAAAGTTATCATCCCCAAGAGCAACCGGAGGTGCTCGTAGGGACGTCTATCAAGTGCTTTTGTGAAAATATCGGCCACTTGGTCCTCAGTCCTAACATGATCCACTCTAATTAATCCAAGTTCAACATTATCACGAAGAAAGTGATGCCTTATGTGAATATGCTTCGTCCTAGAATGATGAACGGGATTTTTGGCAATACTTATAGCACTGGTGTTGTCACACAAGATAGGGACTGTGTTGAGGGACGTACCATAATCTTCAAGTTGGTACTTGATCCATAGGACTTGTGAGCAGCACGAAGCAGCAGCAACGTACTCAGCTTCCGCGGTTGATAGTGCCACGGAGTTTTGCTTTTTGGATCCCCAAGATACAAGGCATGAGCCAAGGAATTGTGCCATTCCTGAGGTGCTCTTCCTATCAACCACATGGCCAGCGTAATCTGCGTCAGAGTAAGCTACCAGGTTCAGGGACGTCCTTCTGGGATACCATAGACATAGGTCATCCCGTCCCTTGAGATATCTGAAGATTCTTTTGACCTCTTGCATATGGGACTCCTTTGGATTTGCTTGGAATCGAGCGCACAAGCATACAGCGAACATGATGTCGGGACGACTTGCCGTAAGATATAGCAAGGACCCTATCATTCCTCTGTAGAGCTTTTGATCTACACTCTTGCCTTCTTCATCAGCATAGAGGCGAGTGTTTGGGGAGATGGGAGTATCAATGGGTTTTGAAGAGTTCATCCCATACTTCTCAAGCATTTCACGGATGTACTTTTGTTGATGAATCCGCGTCCCATCTTTGAGCTGAGTGATTTGGAGTCCCAAGAAGAAGTTGAGTTCTCCTATGAGGGACATCTCAAACTCACTACTCATCAAGTTCTTGAATTCCTCTACAAATTTCATGTTAGTGCTTCCAAAGACTATGTCATCAACATAGACTTGGACAATTAAGACATCTTTAAGAACTTTCTTTAAGAACAGGGTTTTATCAATGTTACCTCGTGTGTACCCGTTGGACAAGAGGAAGGACGCAAACCTATCGTACCATGCACGAGGGGCTTGCTTGAGTCCATAGAGTGCCTTGTCCAAGAAGTACACATGATCTGGGTGATCAGCGTCCTCAAATCCTGGAGGTTGAGCGACGTACACTTCTTCTTTGAGCTTGCCGTTGAGAAAGGCTGTCTTGACGTCCATTTGAAAAAGCTTGAACCCTTTGTGAGCGGCAAAGGCGATGAGGAGGCGAATGGCTTCAATCCTGGCGACAGGAGCGAAGGTTTCATCATAATCAATCCCTTCCTCTTGCCTATAGCCTTGAGCCACAAGCCTTGCTTTGTTTCTTGACACGCGACCATTCTCATCAAGCTTGTTCCTGTAGACCCATCTCGTCCCTATTATGTTTTTGTTTCTAGGACGAGGGACGAGGGTCCAAACCTTATTTCTTTCGAATTGATTAAGTTCCTCTTGCATGGCCTGAATCCAATCAGCGTCCTGGAGTGCTTCCTTTATGTTCTTAGGTTCAACCAAGGACACAAAGGCGTTGAAGGCACAGAACGCTATGTTAGCATTAAGGGACTGATTCACGACTGATCTTGTTTGAACTCCTTTTGACATATCTGAGATGATTTGATCCGTTGAATGAAGTCTCGAAAGATGGGATCCCTTATGAGTATCGTCCCTTACAGGAGTACATCTAGGGTCCGTCCAATCAGATTCATCTGAGTCAAACCCGTCGTCTTCATTGAGAGTTTCATAGAGTTCCCCCTCAGGTTGAGCGTCCTCTTCTTGACGCTGTTCTCCTTGTAGGCTTGATTCAGCGACCTCATGTTGAGCTGGAGATTCACTTTGAGATGGAACTTCCTGAACAACACTGGGAACTTCTACTGAGACTTCTTCAGGATTTTGAGTAGCGTCCTTAGGAACATAGTATTTTCCAGAGGACCCGAAATCAACTTCATCATCGGAGTCATCCTGCTGCAGAGGAGATGAGCGTTCTTTCTTACTTGGTTTATCTTTGTGAGAAGAACTTTCTTTGAACACAACATGAATGCTCTCCTCAAGCTTTAGAGTTCGTTTATTGAAAACTCTATACGCTTTACTGGTGAGGGAGTATCCAAGGAATATGGCTTCGTCACTTCTTGCGTCAAACTTTCCAAGTCTTTCTTTATCATTGTTGTGAACAAAGCACTTGCATCCAAAGACTCTGAGATAGTCGATGCGAGGCTTTCTTCCATTCAGCAACTCATAGGACGTCTTCTTCAGCAAAGGACGGATCATGGCTCGATTGATAATGTAGCACGCTGTAGCAATAGCTTCAGCCCAGAAGTACTTGGGGACGCTATTGGCTAAGAGCATAGTCCTTGCCATATCCTCCAGCGTCCTATTCTTTCTTTCCACCACTCCATTTTGTTGAGGAGTCCTTGGAGCTGAGAAGTTGTGAGAGACTCCATGTTGATCACAGTAGGCCACGAACTCTGAGTTTTGAAACTCCGTCCCATGGTCTGATCTTATGGATTTGAGAGGCATCTCAAGCGCAACTTCCACTTGTTTGATGAAGACTTTGAATGCGTTGAAGCAATCTGTTTTTGAAGCTAAGAAAAGAACCCAGGTGAATCGAGAAAAGTCATCTACAAGGACATAGATATACCTCTTTCCACCATAGCTTAACGTCTTCATTGGTCCACAAAGATCCATATGGAGAAGTTCCAAAGGTTTCTTTGTGCTGACATCGTTCTTTGACTTAAAGGACGTTCTTGTCTGCTTCCCTTTGATACATGCTTCACACTGTTCAATTTTCTCAGGATCAATTTGGGGAAGACCTTTCACAAGATTTCTTTGATGAAGCTTGAGGATTGTGCTTGGTCCAACATGGCCAAGTCGGCGATGCCAGAGGTCAACGTCCTCCTTTGACACAGATAAGCACAACTCAGATTTTGGCTTGAACTCCTGATTGAAGATGTAGACATTGTTCTTTCGGACTCCTTTGAGGACGACTTTGTTGGATTTCTTGTTGATGACGAGGCACTCCTTTGAGTCAAATGTGACTAAGTTTTCACCTTGATCACACATTTGAGAGACGCTTAGGAGGTTGAAGCCAAGTCCTTCAACAAGGCTAACATTTGTCGCTTTGATAGACGGATTGAGAATAGCAGTTCCCGTCCCTTTGATCTTTCCTTTGCCCTTGTTGCCAAACGAGACAGTTCCTCCCGTGGCGCTACTTTGGATAGAAGTGAGATGGATCTGGCTTCCTGTCATATGGTTTGAGGCGCCACTATCAATGATCCATGGGCGTCCCTTCACTTCCACCTGCCAAAACAAGGTTAGTGTATGGCGACCCAGGCAAGGTGTTCCTTACCTGGTTCGTTACAAAAATAGAACTCTGGTTCTGGCATGTAGTCACTTATATTCACATCATTTGAAATAGCATGCTTTCTGAAAGAACTCTTAGATCGTCTAGGACGTCTAGGGTTAGCCTTAGGGACGGACTTATCATTTTCAATGTTATTCCTAGCAGCTTTGCCACTTTCAATGTCGTTCTTCGGTTTCAGGCAATCATATTTGAAGTGATCTCCTTTTCCACAGTACCAACACGTCCTATAGTAAGTACCAAGGTAGTACTTCTTGTTGGGACGTTGGATTTTGTTCTTTTTCATCTTTTGAGGGTCACAAACTTTTGAACCTTCCCCCTTAGCAATCTTCTTATAGATCCTATGACTAGTGGAGTTAGTGTAATAGTCCCTTTAACCTTTCTCTCCACTCTCTAGGACTCGAATTCTTTCAAGAAGGTTCTTGGTCTTTTCCCTTTCTAATTCAAGTTCTGAGGTTTTGCTAGCCTCAAATTCACTAGGGAGAGAGTTCCTAGTGTCAGACTCGTATCCTAGTCCTCTTTTGGCTGGGACAAACACCATTGGTTGAACTACCTCAGTTACCGGGCTCTTCCCTAACACTTTCACCTCTTCCCTAAGCTTAGCGTTCTCTAGCTTAAGGCACATCACTTCAGTTTTCAGGGATTTAACTTCGACATACGAGGACTCTAGTTGTAACGAAACTGTAGCACAGTTCTCAGATTCAACTAGCCTATTTTCACTTTCAAGTTCAAGTTCATCCATTCTATGTTGCATAAGAACGCTTTCTTCCATGATTCTTTTAATGAGCTTAATAAGTTTGGTTTTGGAACAATTCTCTAAGGAGTTCATCATGGATTCACGAGTTACCTCTTGTTCCTTTTCAGAAGCGTCCTCTTCAAGGACTGGGGCGTCCTCCACAGCCATGTACGCCACTTGCTCATCATCTGAGGCGTCCTCTACGGCTATGTACGCCACTGGTCCTTCTGGTTCTTCATCATCAGAACTCACATTATTCCATGCGGCTTCGCACGCTCCCAAGAGAGCTTTCATCTTCATTTCTTTTGAGTTTAGTCCCGTAGTACACCTTTTAGCAAAGTGTCCTTTCTTGTTACATTTGTAGCAAGTAAGTTCCTTCATCTCTGCCTCTGTATACTTGGGACTCTCCTTTTTGTAAGGCATCTTGTGTTTCTTGGAATCTCTGGCCTTTTTACCCCATAAGCGAGCAACTTTGTGTAGAAGGGCAATCTCTTCCTCTTCTTCCAGCTGTTCCTTAGTCTTGCTTTCCTTTTCTTTCAAAGCTTGAGCACGCATCCTTTCACGATTCTCATTTTTATTTGCTTCCACCATTAGGGCAATATCTCTTTGGTGGCGCAGATACTCAGCGTACTCTGGAGTTGACGTCATCAAAGCAAGATCTGTCTGGGGGTTTCTAGCCAATTCAGCCATATCAGCTTCCCTTCTCGCTTCATAGCCTCTCAGCTTCCCATAGATCTCTTCCATATCCAGGGTTTTGTTGGCTGTGTTCTCCTTGAACGTAGTCCTATCAAAATTCCATTTTCCTGTAAGCCCATCAATGACTACTCCGACTCTGTTTCTCATTGAGACTTCAGCTTCTGGGATGCCTAAATTTCGCATCTTGGTCACAAGAGCTTCAAAGCGGTATGAGTAGTCCTTGACAGATTCGTTAGGAAGCATTCTGAAGGCATAGAACTCTCGTTTGATTTCAAGCTTGACGTCTTCCTTCATCTCTGCCGTACCCACATGGTACTTCTCAAGAGCTTCCCATTGTAGTTTGGCTGTTGCCAAATTAATAACTCGGGTGGCGTCCCTTTCGCAGAGGGACGCTTGAAGGAAGCATATAGCCTTAGCGTTTGTTTCCAAAAGCTTGAATTCGTCAGGACCCCACTCGTCCTCTTTGTCTTTCTTGTCATCAGGGATGGTAAGGTCACCCTTCATGATCACTCTCCAGCATTGATAATTCTGACTTCTGCAAAAGTTCTCGAAGCGGATCTTCCAGCGGTTGAAGTTGCCGTCCGTCAGACGAGGAGGCTTTACAAAAGAGATTCCAATAGGTTCCATGTCCATCTTGTACCTGCAACTCAACAAAAATCTAGAGCGCCTGCTCTGATACCAATTGATGGATCGTAAGTCAGTTAATGAGGGCGTCCTTAACTGGGTTAAGGGCGTCCTTTAGTGCAGCGGAAACTAGACTTAACAGAATACAAGATAAGTGGACACGATTATTTATAGAGGAACCCCACTAAGACCAACTAGTCTTATGGGGAAACCTCTACCTCCGTTGGAGGATTTTCAATAGCCGTCCCTTATCTTATTAAGAGCGAGTCCTTACAACTTAGGCGAGTCGTTACACTTCTCTGAGCTAAGCGTCCGTCCTTAGCCTCACTAGTAACACTCCTTTCAACCTAACAAGTAACCTAACACTCTTAGCTATAAGGAAGCTATCACTCACGTCTCTCACGGTTCGTTGTGAGAGACAAACTACAACTCTAATTGATTTGTGGTTTGTTTTGGATTTGATGTGGTTGGACTTTCTTTCTCTTGCTTCAAGCTCACTTGATCTTCTTGATCTTCTTTCGTGTTCTTGAATGCTTCGGGAGAGCTTGAGAGAAAGTCTTCAAAGTCCACTCTTGCACACACATGCCGCTATGCATACTCCTTGGAGAGTATTTATAGCGGAAGTGATTCTTGTCCTCTAGCGTCCTCTGAGACTTGGCAGGATCCTCGATCTTTGATCAACGGTGCGATGAGCGTCTTGAGGAGGTCAACTCTGTTGACGCTTGGGAAGCCTCCGCGTGGGTAGGGGACCATTGCTGGGAAAGCGACGTCTTTGGCATTGTCTACACGTGCCCAGACAAAGGAAGCTTCCTTCTGAGGACTAAGGCCGGACGATGATGTAATCATGTTGGGGCGGCCTTGATTTGAATTTGAACTTCGTCCGTATTTTGGCGCGCGTCCCTTCTTGATGAGGACTCCGTCCTATCTTGCAAAGGGACTCCGCCAATTACGTTTAGGTTTGGAAGTTCTGGTAACATGCGTCCCTATAGCATAGGGACTGCTGTTCACTTGTTGTCCTTTTCGCTCATGTGCGTCCACTGGACTTACCTGAGATCAACACTTGGACAACTTATCAAATACATTTGAGTTTGTCATTATCAAAACAAGGGACGATTATTATTGGTTTAGATATTAACGACTGACGTCCTTAATATCGTCCCAACAAAGGGCAGCAGGCAAAACTCCCCCAAGATCCTGAAAAGCTTCCGCAACCCCAAGAATAGCCCTCGACGCTGGCAATTCCGTATCAGCAGCTGTGCATGCTCCAATGAGAGCTTTCTTCTTGTCCTTGGAGGACGTTCCCACAGTACACTTTTTGGCAAAATGTCCTTTCTTGTTGCATTTGTAACATTTGAGTTCCTTCATTTCAGCCTCTGTGTACTTGGGACTCTCCTTTTTGTAAGACTTGCTCTTGTTGCTATGCTTGTTGTTCTTGTTATAGTACTTGAGAGCTTTGTGAATAAGAGATAGTTCCTCATCTGAGTCAATCTCTTCCTTTGACTTGCTTTCTTTCTCTTTGGGACGCAAGTTCTCAAGCTTTTCTTTTGATTTACTTTGCATCATCAATGCCAGATCTCTTTGGCCGCGTAGGTACTCAACGTACTCTGGTGTTGTGGACGCCAAAGCAAGATCAGTTTGAGGATTCTTTCCTAGCTGAGCCATGTCAGAGATTCTTCTTTCTTCGTACTGCCTGAGCTTCCCATAGATCTCTTCCATATCTAGAGTCTTGTTGGCTGTGTTTTCATTGAAAGCTGTCCTATCGAAGTTCTAGACTCCAGTCAACCCATCAATAACTACTTGAACTCTGTTTCTCATGGAGATCTCTGTTTTTAGGATGCCCAAGTTCGTCATCTTGGTGACAAGGCCCTCAAAACGGTACGAATAGTCATTGACCGTTTCATTTGGCAACATACTAAAAGCATAGAACTCCTTTTTGATTTTCAGCTGGACCTCCTCCTTCATTTCTACGGTTCCCACATGAAATTTCTCAAGAGCTTCCCACTGTTGTTTTGCTGTGGGGAGATTGCTAACTCCTGTGGCATCCCTTTCGCAGAGGGACGCTTGAAGAAAGCACACTGCTTTAGCATTTGTTTCCATCAGCTTGAATTCATCAGGACCCCACTCGTCCTCTTTGTCTTTCTTGTCATCGGGAACATTGAGGTCACCTTTTCTGATCACGTTCCAGCATTGATAATTTGTGCTTCTGCAGAAGTTCTCAAACCTAGTTTTCCAGCGGTTGAAGTTGCCGTCCGTCAGACGCGGAGGCTTCACAAAAGAGATTCCAATAGGTTCCATGTCCATTTTTACCTGCAACTCAGTAAGAATCTAGAGCGCCTGCTCTGATACCAATTGTTGGATCGTTATTACTGAGGGACGTCCTTTACTTTGGTAAAGGAGTCCTTTGGTCAGGCGTCCCTACGAGGAGTAGGGGCGTCCTTGAGTAATGCAGCGGAATATAGTACTAAACAGGTAAGTAATGAACGCAGTGAATTATAGAGGAACTACTCAAGACCAAGTAGTCCTTGAGTGTAAACCTCTACCTCCTTGGTGGATTTTTGAATAGTTCTTCCTTTATATTGAACGTTCTTATAGTTGTACTGGCGAGTCTTTACAGTTCTCTAACACTTAGCTTTTCCCTAAGTTCACTTGTAAAGGACTCCTTTAAGCCTACAACTAAAGCTGGTTCAATCTACTAAAGGACTCTATTCCTACGTTTTGCAGTACTTCGCCGAACTCGCTCTCTCTTTTTTGTTTTTTCTGATTACAAACTGTTTTGTGGTTTGGGTACAAAATCTCACTCGATCTAGCACAAGTCCTAGCACTGTTCTGGAGTTCTTGAGTTAGTTCTTCGTGTTCTTGAGTAAGTCGCTTTCCTCTGATTCTCTCTGAATATTCTCTGAAAGCGTTAACGTCACAATAAATGCCTTGGGGTATTTATAGGACTTGGGGAAGGGCGTCATTTCTCTAGGACGATCATGCCCTTCGTGGACGTGGCTACAGGATCTTCCTCCACGTAGTAGGGCGGTGATGAGGAAGCTTCCTGTATCCAGCTGTGTATGATCAACTCCGCTACAGGATCGGCCGCCACGTGTTGATGAACTCTGTAACAAGATCATCCGCCACGTAGTGTTGGACTTCGCTACAGGATCGGTCTCCATGTGTCCTTGGATGATCAAATATTGTCGAGTGATGTCATCCTGTCGGCTAGTGAGTAAGGACGCTCTGCTTGCGTTCCTACTTGCTTGGGACTCCGTCCTTGCTCAAGTAGTCTCCAGCTGTTCCTTACTTCTTGTTAGCTAGCGTCCCTAAGCCTAGGGGACGCCCATCCACACTTGTTGTCCTTTTGTCACTGGCGTTCCTGAACACTTGGACAATTTTATTAGAATCAAAGTGAGTTTGTCATATCAAAACTAAGGGACGGTTGTGTGGTACACTAACAAGTACGCAAGCGTCCTTGATAGCGTCCCAACACTTGGATTGATAACAGACTATTCTTTTTAGTTATTTCAATAGTTGGGAATTCTTTATGTTAACATAGCATGATATGAACGTGCAAAGGGACCCTGCACTACTCCGTTGTACCCACCTAAAATCACCTTAAATTTATGTTTTAAAAATGAATAAGGCATCTCCCCAAAAAAAATATAGCGACACTTTCCATCATATTGTCATAAACACAATTCTGCTTAGTTTTAAAATGAAATACTGATGTTGGGCGGCGATGGGTCAACAAGCCAGAAGTCTTAGTTGGGAAAACATATGCAAACCTAAATCTGACTGGGATTTTGGCCTTAGTTCTGCCCAAAATATAAACCTTGCGATCGAAACTACTCTAGAATTTGGTAACTCAATAAGATAATGTTTGGATTAAAATTGTCTCAGAAAATATCTTCACTCTGATTCTATTTTTCATTACCAAAAAAAAAATAAAATTGTTCTTGGCAGATTGGATGACTTTTAAATATTAGGAATCAATTCTCCAAAGGTATTCGGTGGCTTATTGGCAATAGAAATAATATCAAATTTTGGTCTGACCCTTGGGTCCCAAATATTGAACTATTATCCCTTTTTGATAATTCCGATAGTGACTTACGAGTTTCCTCTTTCATTTTACCTGATCACTCTTGGGATTTGCAATCACTTAGCCAAATTCTACTTTCTTCTGTTGTACATATCATTTCTCATATAAGAATTCTGTTTACAACCGTGCCATCGGCACGGACCAGCATACTAGTTGAAAATTAAAAAGAATGAGGTGGAATATGAATAAGATGAATTTTCCATTTCGATTATGAAGTGAAGAAAATAATTAATATTTATTTATTAAGGTGAAAGAAGAAAATATCATGTGGTAAAATTTGAGATAGCGTAAGATCGGAACGACTTGTGATAAGAGCTAAGGTGGCGCAATATGGTGGATCGAAAGCTTACGACCTATATATACACATAGTAGATTACGCACTATCATACGTGATCAACGATTGAGAATTGTCCCCTTTTCTTAGTTGGAACATCATTCTTAGAACCAAAATACATATTTTAACCACTCACTTTAATATATAATAAGATGATAAGCTTCTAATGCATCAATTTAACAAGAATTACTAAAATAATGAAAACTACAAAGCCCACAAACAAATGGCACAATACAAGGATGTGTACAATATATCATTCTATTAACATTCTTGAGACGGTCCTCATCTAACGTATTGACGAAAAGAAATTCCATTTGAACATGTATAACATGTATGGCCGAAAAAACACGCTGGAGTTTTGGAGGTTTTCCGGTACAGAATTCATATTTTTTAATTATCCATCTCATTCTTTTTTATGGAATGAACGGGCTTCATTATGGAAGAGGTCATCAAATTAGAATTTCCTTTCTATTTGAATGATAATCAATCAGTGTAACAAATTTCGAGAATTTGCAAATGTGCAAATTCTCGTTCTTTTTGAAGGACTGCAAATGCCTTTTAGTCAGCCAAAAGTTAATATCTTTCTAGGAAAGAAAGGGACGTTAACAACCAAAATTGTACTATTAGGCAAACGCGGAAATGGTTTGCCTGATCCTCAAGGTCTCTAACCAGTTTTGGGCGATTAACCACGTAAACGTGTTACTTCGCTATAATGAGGGAACCCTAGTCACAAAGTCGTCACAACGCGTGACAAGTTACGAATAAGATGTAAATCGAGAAGAAATAACAAACATAAATTGAATAAACGTAAGGAAATGCGAAGAATGCTTAGGATCGTTTGTATTGCTCGTGTATATGTATATGAACTCCTGGATTGCTACAAAAGATCGTCTTTCTCCTTAGAACAAAAGAAATAGCTAGAATATATGAGTTTGAGAGTGTTTTCGGTGTCTAGAGAATTGTCCCAATCCTTTTGTATGTTTCTCACCTTTTATAGTGTTGCCTATTCTTCCCTTAATCAAGCCGTTGGAAATCAATGAGGCAATCCCTAAGATCTCGCGTTTGACTTTATGCTTCCAAATTAGCCGTTGGCAATTGATGAGCAAATCCCTTGATTTTCGCCTTTGTAGTTATGGCAATCTTTGAATATTACCGTTGGAGTGGGCGAGATCTCTGGCCATTATCTCTCAAAATATACTGATTTATGAGCTTAATTAACTCCTCATGACCTTTATTTTGTGAGGGCCCAACAATACCCCCATCAAAAACTCGGGAAAGTCCCCGACTTTTCAAGGTTTTTGATCTTCTTTCCTTGAATCTAAATCACGGACCTGTTTCCCGCGCAATGAATCTCGTCGCTCCTTGTTTTTTTGAAACTGTTTATCCTACCCCAGTGTGTTGGGGTTGAAACTTGTTTTTGGCCGCTAGCGGTAAGGCTTGGACGTTGTCCAACTTTCTTGTGATGTGTCTTGTTTGTGTCTTTCTTCCTGGTTCCAAAACGGGTTTGGAGTTGAAGACTGAAGACGGAACGTGTTTAAATGTGTTTGCGGAAGTATCATGTCATGATGCAGTGTTTGAGACGAAACGTGTATAAACGTGCTTCTGCGTGTAGTATTTGATACAGAACGTGTTTCCGTGTGTAGTATTTGATACAAAACGTGTATAAACGTGTTTCCACGTGTAGTATACGTGACGGAACGTGTAAAAACGTATTTCGGCGTAGTATTTGTGACGGAACGTGTATAAACATTTTTCCGTGTGTAGTATACGTGACGGAACGTGTAAAAACGTATTTCCGCGTATTATTTGAGACGGAACGTGTATAAACGTTTTTTCGTTTGTAGTACTCGTAACGGGACTTGTATAAACGTGTTTCTGTGTGAAGTACTTGTGGCGGAATGTGTATAAAATTGTTTCCGCATGTAGTATTTGTATAGCGCTTTTTGTGTAGGATGCGTAGGATAGAGAGCAAAATGTGTAAGGTGTAAACACTTGCATTGATGTAAGAAATCGTTTTGTACGTGCCGTAACCTGTCTCTTGCATCCTTTTTCGACTAGTAATTGTGTGCACATTGTTGCCTGATTGTTAGGCAGGGGCCTTTGTTTTGACCAGTAACGTCACAAGGCGTCCCTTGCTAGTTTTTCGTAAGATGTTGTCGATGTCATGTACGCGTAAGAGCGTTCTTTTTGAATTTTTCATGTACGCGTAAGAGCGTTCTTTATGAATTTTTCATCTACGCATAAGAGCGTTCTTTATGAATTTTGCGATTGGACAATATGTATATGTTGAAGAGTGTGAAGATGTTGAAAAGATGGTTTTGTTATGTACCTTATTTAGAAATGATATAGCTTTAGGTTCATCGCGTTCTAGCTTCTGGGAACTGTTTTCCCATCATGCGACACTAACTGGTAAACACCTTTGCGTTAACGCATTTGTTATAGCTTCGTGCTACCCCTGGTGGTGATTTCAGGACTACCCCCAGTCCTGTAACATGTCTTGTTCTTCTAACTCGGAAGGGGTAGGGGTGAAGTCATTCACGAAATCTGTCAATGCTTGTGACTTCATAGCTGTCATAAGCTCGTACGTGATGTCGTGTCCGTTTAAGTGAATTAGCCACCTCGTTAACCGACCTGATAACTTTAGTTTTGACATGATATTCTTCATCGGGTAGTTAGTTCTCATACTGATAGAATGACTTTCAAAATAAGGACGTAACTTTATTGAAGCCATTACCAAAGATAAAACCAACTTTTCTATAGGAGAATACCTGGTTTCTGCATCAAGTAGAGTTTTACTCACATAATGTATGGGCAATTGACCCCGATGTCGCGGCATTGATAACACCTGGCTAACAGTTGCGTCCATGTTGATGAAGATTTCGCAACTTGATCCGGCGTGGCTTCTTTTTTGCTAGGGCCCCACGGTGGGTGCCAATTGTTTTGGGCGAATTAACCACGTAAACGTGTTACTTCACTACAATGAGGGAACCCTAGTCACAAAGTTGTCACAACGCGTTACATGTTATGAATAAGATGTAAATCGTGAAGAAATAACAAACATAAATTGAATAAACGTAAGGAAATGCGAAGAATGCTTTGGATCGTTTGTATTGCTCGTGTGTATGTATATGAACTCCTGGATTGTTACAAAAGATCGTCTTTCTCCTTAAAACAAAAGAAATAGCTAGAATATATGAGTTTGAGAGTGTTTTCGGTGTCTAGAGAATTGTCCCAATCCTTTGTATGCTTCTCGCCTTTTATAGTGTTGCCTATTCTTCCCTTAATCAAGCCGTTGGCAATCAATGAGGCAATCCCTAAGATCTCGCGTTTGACTTTATGCTTCCAAATTAGCTGTTGGCAATTAATGAGCAAATATCTTGATTTTCACCTTTGTAGTTTTGGCAATCTTTGAATATTACCGTTGGAGTGGGCGAGATCTCTGGCCATTATCTCTCAAAATATACTGATTTATGAGCTTCATTAACTCCTCGTGACCTTGATTTTGTGAGGGCCCAACATATATAACCCTCTTTGACACATCATTAGATTGTAAATGAAGTGCATTTTTACCAAAAAAAATTATACTTAAAGTAGTATTAATAGATAGATAAATGTGCAAAATACCACCCGGTACATTGAAAAATTGTACTTTACCCTACGAAACTTTTGAGAGCTATAACTGATATGCACAATTATGTTGTGTATTTAGATGGGGTTTTAGCATACTTTTATTGATGTTTTATGTACTTATGATGGTGTTTGGAGCATTGAAGAAGGAAGAGCCGAGGTATACTAAAGACCCCTTGGAGCTAAAGTGAAGAGAAGATGAAGAAATGTGATCTGTTGGAGGTGGCGACCGCTGCCAGTGCGGAGGGGATTTCCGCCTTTAAACACTGCGTTTTGATTATTAGCCTTAGAGATATTACTTTTGGTTCAGTTTTTATGTACTTTGGGATGGTTTGTGTTGGATCGCAAGTCTGTTAAAATGGGCGTCCTTAACTGGGTTAAGGGCGTCCTTATATGCAACAGAAGATAGACTTAGATAGGAAATGAAATACGATAATGGACACGAGTATTTATTGAGGAACCCCACTAAGACCAACTAGTCTTATGGGTAAACCTCTACCTCTGTTGGAGGATTTTCGAATAGCTGTCCTTATCTTATTCAGAGAGAGTCCTTACAGCTTAGACGAGTCGTTACAATTCTCTGAGCTAAGCGTGCGTCCTTAGCCTCACTAGTAACACTCCTTTTAGCCTAACAAAGTAACCTAACTCTCTTGACTATAAGGCAACTAAACGCTCACGTCTCTCACTGTACGTTGTGAGAGGCAAACTAACTTTCTAACTCTATTGTGGTTTGGTTTGGATTTGATGTGGTTGGACTTTCTTTCTCTCGCTTCAAGCTCACTTGATCTTCTTGATCTTCGTTCTTGAACTTGAATGCTTCAGGAGTGAGCTCGAGAGAAAGTCTTCAAATTCCACACCGCTATGCATAACCCTTAAGGGGTATTTATAGCGGTAGTGGTTCTTGTCCTCTAGCGTCCTCTAAAGCTTGAGCAGGTTCTGTCGTTTTCCTTCAACGGTGCGATTTTCATCTTGAGGAAGTCAACTCTGTTGACGCTTAGGAAGCCTCCGCGTGGTCAGGGAATCATCTCTGGGAAAGCGACATCTTTGGAATTGTTCACACGTGCCCAGACATAGGAAGCTTCCTTTTGAGGACTATGGCCGAATGTGATGCAATCATGTTGGGGCGACCTTGGTTTGAATTTGAACTTCGTCCGTATTTAGGCGCGCATCCCTTCTTGATGAGGACGCCGTCCTATCTACGCAGGTACTCCATTCTTTTGTTCAGCTTTGGAAGTTTTGATTGAGTGCGTCCCTACAGCTTAAGGACTCCCGTTCACTTGTTGTCCTTTTCGCTCATGTGCGTCCTCTGGACTTACCTGAGATCAACACTTGGACAACTTATCAAATACGTTTGAGTTTGTCATTATCAAAACTAGGGACGATCATTATTAGTTAGATATTAATGACTAGCGTCCTTAATATCGTCCCAACAATTTCCCTCTTTTTGATGATGACAAACTCTTTAAACAATGCGCACAAACGTAAAGCTTTTAGCATGAAAGATTTCAATTTATTGTCTTTTTACTAGGATTGGCATGCAAATCATTTTTCAAGATCGTCCTAGCTTATTCTAAACTAGCGTCCTTTGGACTTGGCCGAAATTCCCCCTAAACACATGCTTTCTATGATAACTTAAAAATGAACGCATCTTTGCAAAACTATACTTCCCCCTTTTGGCATCATCGAAAAGGAGAACAAGTGATAAAGCATGCATGCACAAAGTCATAATCAAAGGAAAGAACGCTTAGACGCAATGAAAGCACACGCAAGGAACGCCATCCAAAAAAACAAGAGAGCAAAGCCAAGTATTGTTAATATAGACATTCCTCATAACATGTTCAAAAAGGGAACAACGTCCCAAAGTCTTAGCAAAAACACACAAAAAGATAAAATGTTTCAGGAGTTGGAAGGAAGGAGTGATCAACGTGGACGCTTGCCAAGAGCCTTGAGGGTCTGAGCATGAAGATCATTTGACTGTGCAAGAAGCTCATTGTTGCGTTCAAGCAGATCAGTATGCTGATGGAGAGTCTCATGAACTTGCTAGATGAGGTCTATCATCATGCATTGGTTCTCAATCATCATCCCCAACAAAGACTTCTGAGAGCACTTCTCGGCTTCAATATGGACGTTCTCAGGCATTTCTTCATTCGCGTCCTCAGCATCAACCGGCGTCCCCACAACTTGTAAATTTTCCTCAGCATCCCCTTCAGTAGCAGCAGCAGCAGCTTCCTGAGTAGCTCTCAGCTCAGCCTCTTTCTTTTCCTTGGCAAGTGGCTGCCTAATGGAGGGAAGCTCCTCGCCATATCTCATTTTGCCAACTAGAGGCGTTGTGATCTGCTTCACGTCCCAATGAATTCCAAATGTGCGTTCTTCTTTGGGGGTGTAAAGACCTTGCTGCCCAAGGATCTTCTTGACAAGGCCAGGGTACGGGAGAGAGTGATGTCCTCCTGTGCACTTAACCATATGCTCCAAGACAACCCTCGCCAAGTTGATCGGCGTGCGGTTCAAGAAGGCGTCCAATATGATGTTGTCACTGATCTGCACTATGGACTTCTTCTCTTGCCTTGGGACGACCATGCGCACAATGAAGTGATGCGTAAGGACGCCCGTCTTGGAAAGCACGTGGGCTACCCTATCCTTAGCAAGTGGCTGCTTCCCATTAAAAATGTTGTTGAAGATGTTTTCTTGGGAGATGCGGCCAAAACTCTTGCAGGGGAAGTCATGAAGAGCCTTTGGAGGAGAAGGACGCAGGCCTAGCGTATTACGGACGGTACCCTCAGCGATAGAGTACTCGTCCCCGTTGATCTCAAAAGTTCCTTGAGGCTTTCCTTTGACCTCGGACTCTTCAAGTTTGGAATAGAAGAGCTTTACTTGGTCCGGGTCCACGGTTGCAGCCTCTGAGCCGAGATGCGTCCAACCCTGGAAGTCCAGCAGCTTCAGGAACTCAGTGCGTCCTTTTTCAGTGAGGAAGTTGTCATCAAACAGCAGCGGCCCTAGAATTTTCTTAAGCCTTTTCTTCTTGTTGTCATTGCCGGTTACTATCACTTCATCACCGGCATCTTCCTCTTCTCCATCTCCCTCTTCATCTTCATTGTCCTCATCATGAGGAGGAGCATCTTCTTCGTCAGAGGCCTCGTCCCCTCGATCATGGGACTCAGCCATTTCCGTGTCCTGAGCATCGGACGCCTCTACTTGGACAGTGGCATCCTCTGCTGGAGTCCTTGCCAAGGATGCCGTAGGAACTTCAGCAGCAAGCGTCCCTTGGACTTGAGCATCCTCCTCAATTATTTCAGCAAGAGGAGGAGGAGTTGGAGACTTAGCTCTGGGAGGAGAGGGAGTTGGAGTACGGATCTTAGCCTTGGGCGGAGCAGAGGAGCTGGGCAAGGCGACGGCCGGAGGAGCAGGGGCTTGAGGAGCTTTAGCGGCTGGAGGAGGAGGAGGTTGTTTAGCAGGGGAGTCCTCCACATTGATCACTATGGGTTAGGACGTATTCATTCCATACTTCTCAAGCATTTCACGAATGTATTTCTGTTGGTGAATGCGCGTCCCATCTTTGAGTTGGGTGATTTGGAGTCCCAAAAAGAAGTTGAGTTCTCCTATGAGGGACATCTCAAACTTATTACTCATCAAGTCCTTGAATTCCTCTACAAGTTTCATGTTAGTGCTTCCAAATACTATGTCATCGACATAGACTTGGACAATCAAAAAACCTTTAAGGACTTTCTTTAAAAACAGGGTTTTGTCAATGTTACATCGAGTGTACCCGTTGGACAAAAGAAAGGACGCAAACCTATCGTACCAAGCACGTGGGGCTTGCTTGAGTCTATAGAGAGCTTTGTCCAAGTAGTACATATGGTCGGGATGGTCAGCGTTCTCAAAACTAGGGGGTTGAGCAACATACACTTCTTTCTTTAGCTTGCCGTTGAGGAATGCTGTCTTGACATCCATTTGAAAGAGCTTGAATCCTTTGTGAGCGGCTAAGGCAATGAGAAGGCGAATGGCTTCAATTCTAGCGACAGAAGCGAAGGTCTTATTGTAATCGATGCCTTCCTCTTCCCTATAACCTTAAGCCACAAGCCTTGCTTTATTTCTGAAAACTCTGCCACTCTCATCAAGCTTGTTTCTATAGACCCACCTTGTCCTTATAATGTTTTTGTTTTTTGGACGAGGGACGAGGGTCCAAACTTTGTTTCTTTCAAATTGATTGAGTTCTTCTTGCATAGCTTAGATCCAATCAGCGTCCCGAAGTGCCTCCTTTATGTTCTTAGGTTCAATTAAGGACACGAAGGCATTGAATGCACCAAACGCCATATTGGCACTTTGGGACTGATTCACAGCTGATCTGGTTTGAACTCCTTTTGAAAGATCTAAGATGATTTGATCTGTTGGATGAAGTCTTGAAAGGTGGGATCCTCTATGGGTGGCGTCCCTTCCAGGAGTGCACCTGGGATCCGCCCAATCAGACTCATCGGAGTCAAACCCTTCTTCTTCACCAATAGGCTCTGTGTGTTCCCCCTCAGAGTGAGCGTCCACACTTTGCCTTTCTTCTCCTTGTTGACTTGACTCAGCAGCATCCACTTGGTTAAGCGACCAAGTTTGAGAGGGCTCTTGCTGTTCACTAGGGACTCCCATAGATACTTCGTCACGGCATTCCTAGGAACATAGTATTTCGCATAGGACCCGCTGGGTTCTTCTTCATCATCTTCTTCATCGTCCTTAGAGGAGGAACGACATTCTTTCTTACTTAGTTCTTTCTTGTGAGATGAGTTCTCTTTGAACACCACATGGACACTTTCCTCAAGCGTAAGAGTCCTTTTGTTGAAGACTCTATAGGCTTTGCTTGTGAGGGAGTATCCAAGGAATATTCCTTCATCGCTCCTAACATCAAATTTGCCAACATTGTCTTTGCCGTTGTTGTGGACGAAGAATTTGCACCCAAAGACTTTGAGGTGAGAGATGTTTGGCTTCCTTCCATTGAGCAGCTCATAAGAGGTCTTCTTTAGCAAGGGGCGAATCATAGCTCGATTGATGATATAAGTTGATGTGGCAACGGCTTCCGCCCAAAAGTGTTTGGGGATGCCACTTGCCAAGAGCATCGTCCTTGCCATATCCTCCAGCATCCTATTCTTTCTTTCAACAACGCCATTTTGCTGAGGAGTTCGAGGACAAGAGAAGTTGTGGGAGACTCCTTGTTGGTCACAAAAATCAAGAACTCTGAGTTTTTGAACTCCGTCCCATGATATGACCTTAGGGCTTTTAGACGCGTCCCAATAGCAACTTCTACTTACTTGATGAAGATCTTAAACATCTAGAAAGCTTCTGCTTTTGACACCAAGAAAAGCACCCAAGTGAATCTGGAAAAATCATCTACAATAAAATACATGTACGTCTTTCCACCATAGCTTTGAGTCTTCATGGGTCCACACAAATCCATATGAAGGAGTTCCAATGGCTCTTTGTTCTCACTTCATTTTTGGATTTGAAGGACGATCTTTGCTTCCCCTTGATGCATGCTTCGCATTGTTCAATTTGTTCAATTCGGAGAAGTCCTCTCACAAGCTCTTGTTGATGAAGTTTGAAGATTGTGCTAGGTCCAGCATGTCCAAGACGTCGATGCCAGAGATCAGCGTCCACAGTAGAGACAGACAAGCACAACTTGGATTCAGGCTTGAACTTTTGGTAGAAGATGTAGACATTGCTTTCACGAGTCCCTTTGAGAATGACTTGATTTGTTTTCTTGTTGATGACTAGGCATTCCTTAGAGTCAAACGTGACTAGGTTTTCACCTTGATCACAAATTTGAGAGACACCAAGGAGATTGAAACCAAGTTCCTCAACAAGACTAACATTGGATGCTTTGATGGACTGATTCAGTTTTGCGTTGCCCGTCCCTTTGATTCTTCCTTTTTCCTTGTTGCTAAACGAGACAGTTCCTCCCATGGCACTAGATTGGATATAAGTGAGATGGATCTGGCTTCTTGTCATGTGACTTGAGGCGCCACTATCAATGATCCACGGGCTTCCTCTCACTTCCACCTGAAAAGAAGAGTTAGTTCTTAACGACCCAGGCAAGGTGGCCCTTACCTGGTTCGTTACATGGGTACAACTCTTTCATGGGCAAATAATCATATACGTTCACATCATTTGACCTTCTAGCATGCTTCCTAGGAGATTGAGTTTTAGCATTAGGCACACTATCATGCGTCCTATCAGCAGATTTTGACTTAGCGTTCTTACTACCGCTTCTAGCCTTTCTTCCATTCTCAAGATCCTCTTTTAACTTAGCACACTCATACTGGTAGTGACCAACCTTGCCACAATGCCAGCACGTCCTATAATATTTTCCAACATAATATTTCCTGTTAGGACGTTGAATTCTTTTCTCTTTCATTTTTTCTTGATCACACACCTTAGAACCTTCCCCCTTAGCAATTTTCTTGTAAATTTTGTGGCTAACGGAGTTTGTATAATAGTCTTTCTTTCCAGTTTCTCCACTCTCGAGGACTCTTATACTTTCTTCTAGGTTCTTTGTCTTTTCTCTCTCAAGCTCTAGCTCTATTGTTTTGCTAGCTTCGAAGTCACTAGGAAGAGAGTTCTTTGAGCTAGATTCATACCCTAGTCCTTTCCTAGCAGGGACAAAGACAATAGGTTTCACAGTTTCGGTCATGGGACTCTTGCCTAGGATCTTCACCTCATCCCTAAGATTAGCGTTCTCAAGTTTGAGACATACAAGCTGACTCTTAAGGGACTTTACTTCTTCCTCAGAGGACTCTAGTTGAAAAGACACGGTGTTGCAATTTTCACATTCCACAACAATATTTTCTGATTCAAGTTCATCAAGTCTTTCTTTCATGGTATAGCTTTCTTGCATGGTTTGAGTGATGAGTTTGATGAGCTTGGGTTTAGAACACTTATCTAGAGAGCTTATCATGGATTCGTGGGTTACCTCTTGTTCAGCTTCAGAGACGTCCTTTGGAGAATCTGGAGCGTCCTCCATGGCCATGTAAGCCACTTGGTTGGACGGTTCTTCATCATCTGAGTCGATGTCGTCCCATTCAGCTTCATAGGCACCAATCAAGGCTTTCTTCTTGAGGTATTTTGTTGAAAGCCCTGTGTTGCAATTCTTTGCATAGTGACCCTTCTTGTTATATTTGTAGCATGTCACTTCTCTCATTTCAGCATCTGACAACTTATGACTCTCCTTCTTGTAAGGCATCTTCATCCTTGGGACTTTGCCTCTTTTAGCCCATGAACGAAGAGTTTTGTGCAAAAGGGCTAGCTCATCTTCTTCAGCAATTTGTTCTTCCGACATCCCTTGTCGTTCTATCAAGGCCTGAAGACGAAGATTCTCTTGATGCTCTTGAGTCTTGGCTGCTAGCATCAAGGCCAATTCCTTCTGCTTTTAATGGTATTGTTCATGCTCTGGCGTCCCTACTCTAAGAGTCAAAGCTAGTTCATTTTGTGGACACTTTTCCATTTCTAGCAAGTCCTGATTCCTTCTGGCTTCGTACCCTTTTAGCTTTCCATAGATCTCCTCCATGGACAGTCCTTTGTTGGCTTGGTTTTCCTTGAACGTCATCCTATCAAAGTTCCACGGTCCCGTGAGTCCATCGATCAACACTTGAACTTTCATCCTTTGAGTAATCTCTAACTCCTTGACACCCAAGTTCTTCAACTTAGTTAGCAATGCTTCAAAGTGGAAGGAATAGTAAGTGATAGTCTCATTTGGGAACATCTTGAATTTGTAGAAGTCCCTTTTTGCTTGTAGTTGGACATCATCCTTCATCTCGGGCGTCCCAACATGGTACTTCTCAAGAGCTTCCCATTGGAGCTTAGCGGTTGATAGGTTGCTCACACGGGTAGCATCCCTTTCGTAAAGGGACGTCTGTAAGAAACAGATAGCCTTGGTGTTCGTCTCCATGAGTTTGAACTCCTCGGGACCCCATTCTTCTTCTTTTCCAACCTCGGCAGCAAGGACTTTGAGGTCACCGTTCTTTATCACCAACCAGCATTGGTAGTTTTGACTTCGCATGAAGCACTCAAACCTGGTTTTCCATCGATTGAAGTTCCCGTCTGTGAGGCGGGGAGGCTTCATGCTTGAGATACCTATAGTTTCCATCTCCATGTTTCCTGCAACTCAAACACAATCTAGAGCGCCTGCTTTGATACCAATTGTTGGATCGCAAGTCTGTTAGAATGGGCGTCCTTAACTTGGTTAAAGGCGTCCTTATATGCAGCGGAAAATAGACTTAGACAAGAAACGGAATACGATAATGGACACGAGTATTTATAGAGGAACCCCACTAAGACTAACTAGTCTTATGGGTAAACCTCTACCTTTGTTGGAGGATTTTCGAATAGCCGTCCTTATCTTATTCAGAGAGGGTCCTTAAAGCTTAGGCGAGTCGTTACAATTCTCTGAGCTAAGCGTGCGTCCTTAGCCTCACTAGTAACACTCATTTTAGCCTAACAAAGTAACCTAACTCTCTTGAGGCAACTAAACACTCACGTCTCTCACTGTACGTTGTGAGAGACAAACTAACTTTCTAACTCTTTTGTGGTTTGATTTGGATTTGATGTGGTTGGACTTTCTTTCTCTCGCTTCAAGCTCACTTGATCTTCTTGATTTTCGTTCTTGAACTTAAATGCTTCGGGAGTGAGCTCGAGCGAAAGTCTTCAAAGTCCACACCGCTATGCATAACCCTTGAGGGGTATTTATAGCCATAGTGGTTCTTGTCCTTTAGCGTCCTCTAAAGCTTGAGCAGGATCTGTCGTCTTCCTTCAACGGTACGATTTACATGCATCTTGAGGAAGTAAACTCTGTTTACGCTTGGGAAGCCTCCGCGTGGTGAGGGGACCATCTCTGGGAAAGCGACATCTTTGGAATTGTTCACACGTGCCCAAACATAGGAAGCTTCCTTCTGAGCACTACGGCCGAATGTGATGCAATCATGTTGGGGCAGCCTTGGTTTGAATTTGAACTTCATCCGTACTTAGGCGCGCGTCCCCTCTTGATGAGGACGCCGTCCTATCTACGCAAGGACTCCATATTTTTGTTCAGCTCTGGAAGTTTTGATTGAGTACGTCCCTACAACTTAGGGACTCCCGCTCACTTGTTGTCCTTTTCGCTCATGTGCGTCCTCTGGACTTACCTGAGATCAACACTTTGACAACTTATCCAATACCTTTGTGTTTGTCATTATCAAAACTAGGGACGATCATTATTAGTTAGATATTAATGACTAGCGTCCTTAATATCGTCCCAACAGTTTGTTTCTCTTATTTAAGGAGCTTTAGACCATTGTTTAGACCTAGTTTGGGAGTTTGAATTTAATTTGTATTTTGGAGATTTATGGAGAACTAAACATCTTTGTCTAGACAAACATTTATAGTGTTCATCCTGATTAAGTTGTGAGATTTCTAATTCTCTATCTGTTGCATGTATCATAACTATATACTATAGCAGGGGTTAAAAATACTATTTAGCGTGACACGTGTCACCTCTCCATTGGACCGTGTCACCTATCTTTATTAAAACTGTTCAATTTGTTTGATTGATTGAAATTTTATTGTAGACCCCACATTAGATTTCTTCTTATCTACTAAATCCCATTTTAATTAATTAAAGCTTAATAAAATAAACTACCGTATGCTTTAATATTAATTTATCCATAAAAAACAAATCTTAACTTACCGTATGCATATGTAGCCAAATTTTAAAAAAATTCTATCAAATATATTGGTTGAAATAAAGTATGCATATCTAATAAAAAAATCTATCTAGTATATTTTAAAAATCATAACTTACCATATGCATATGTAGCCAACTTTTTAAAAAAATCTATCTAATATATTGGTTGAAATAAATTATGCATATCTAAAAAAAATATATCTAATATATTTTAAAAATCCTAACTTACCGTATGCTTATGTAGCTAAATTTAAAAAACATCTATCTAATATTTAGCAAGAATAAAGTACGTATGGCATAGAATAATATTATCTGGGAAAAAACCCCTAACTTACATGGGTTGTATAAACAGTCTTATGTTCAAGGCTAAGGCACAAAGGCACAAATTGTTAATTTGTGTATTCGCCAAAATTGTTACATGGATTATCCAAAAACTTTTTTTTAGCACAAATTGGTTGAAATAAGCGTACGTATGTGGTTTACGTGTTCTCTATGTCTATATTTTATTTGTATGTTTTTTAATTGATCATGTGTTATATTAAAGTTGTTTGTTTTTTTAATTTTGATCGGGTGTTTCAGGTGAATGATGAATAATAATAACAATCTTCTTAGTCAACTCACACAAAAAAACAATATGAACTACAATATTCAAGTGTGCGTTATTGAAATTTGGGATGTGTTTCGCAAAGGAGAACTCATTGCTAAAGAGATGGTGTTACTGTTAGTAGATGAAACACTATATTACAATTTTTTTGTTAATATACTTTTCATAAGTATTATTTGTCCTTCCTTTGTATATATCTTCTCATTGGACCGCATCACGCATTTTTAATAAAACAATTCAATGTGTTTAATTGGAAATTTCATTGTAGACATTTCTTCTGATATATTGATTTACATTTTAATTATTTTCTTAAAAAATCAATATATATATTATAAAAGCCGACCGTTTTCGAGCCACCACGTTGATTTTGGCCCCACCAGATATTTAACCAAAATAATTTTTAAAGCCTTTTAATTAACTACCATAATTTTGCTACATAAATTTTCAATCTTTTAATTAACTACCTTATCAACAATATCTATCCATACAATATCTAGCCGAAAATATAGTACATAAATAAACCATATAGGCATATACAATATCTATCCATATACAATATCTACCATAATTTGCATATTATCCTAATATATCTATCCATATTATCTATCTTTAAAATTCATCCTATATAAACATTGTTCAGTCTCAATCAAAATAACAGAGGCATTGTTCTCAACCAAAAAAAAAAAAAACCAGATTTATTTCAATTATATTGATGGTGCCTCAAGACATCCTTCCGATTGCATTATTATATAACTAGCTTAAACAACAAAAGTAAATATCACTTAAACATACAAACTTATACTTATCTAATGAACGGAACATTTTTATAAATTATGATAGATCACTTAAACAAGGGTAAAATACTCATAAGGGTAAAATACTCATAAGTTTTGAGGGTACGCATGCTTATCCAATGTGAATAAAAACTAATTATAAGATATTGCATGGTACAAAAAAAATGTATTAGTGTCTTTCAACCAAAATTATATTGATTCTGGCCCAACTGCATATTCGATAAAAAATAGCTTCTATTCATGTTATTTTAATTAATCTAATTATATTTCTTATTATCGATTTATGCAAAAGATGTGATCAAATTTTCGAATTTGGTAAGATATTCTTTCTTTTTATATATCACTTATCTTTTCTAAAGTTGATTCTGGACCTATCGTATATTTGATAAATAAAAAATTTATTTGTGGTATTTCAATTAATTTGATTAAGTTATGTAGTATCTTTTTATGTACAAGATATATTCAAAATTTTGAATTTTAGTAAGATATTCTATCTTTTCTAATATATCACCTAATTGAAAAACATGCTTCTAACAAATATTTTGAATTTTCGAAATATAATTACTATGAACTAATTATATTTGATTCTGGACCCATTGTATATTTGATAAAAAAATGATTTTTATTTGTGGTATTTCAATTAATTTGATTAAGTTATATACTATCTATTTATGTAAAAGATATATTAAAATTTTTGAATTTTGGTAAGATATTCTATCTCTTCTAATATAACACTTAATTGAAAACATGATTCTAATAAATATTTTTAATTTTTGAAATATAATTACTATGAACTAATTATATTTGATTCTGGACCCACCGTATATTTGATAAAAAAAAGTAGTTTTTATTGGTGGTATTTCAATTAATTTGATTAAGTTATAAATTATCTATTTATGTAAAAGATATATTCAAAATTTTGAATTTTGGTAAGATATTCTATCTTTTCTAATATATCACTTAATTGAAAAACATGATTCTAATAAATATTCTGAACTTTCGAAATATAATTACTATCAAGTAATTATATTTGATGTACTTAAATAAATTTAGAATTTTTAAACTAAAATTTTAAATTATTTTTTAACAGAAAAACTAATTTTTTCACTTTATTATTTGTTTTACTTGAATAAATTTAGCATTTTTAAGCTTGATTTATTTTTTATATATACATGATCTACTATATTTTTTTTACCCACTATATTTGATTTTTTTATATCTTGATAACAAACTTGATTTTTAGCCAAATAATAATTTCCACTTATATCTTGATCACTTACATCTTTCTCAATAATGTTTTACTTATTTATAGAAATATACAAACGAGTGAAAAAATAATATCTCATATATATATATATATGTTTGGGTTATATGAATTTCAAAAACAATATCACTCTTTATAGAAGAAAAAAATGTACATAGAATAAGATTTATATTATATTTTCCATATAAATATTTAATTTAAACTTAATACTTTCAAGTAAATAGTCGTGCATGGCACGACAGGTTAAGCTAGTAAAATTTTAAATTTATACATAATTTTGATAATCAAGAAATACACCAAAATCTTCTTACAATTTTGATAATTTTAATCACAAAATTAAGTTCGAATTTATATACTATTTAACAAATATTCAGAAATCATACAATTATGATCTACACATTAGGAGTTAAATCTCAAAAACTAAAAATTTCGGATTGATTTGAATATAAAATAAATAGGTATGAAAATAAGAAAATAGTGGTTGAAATAATATGTTTAATGACATGGCATGGGTTAACTCCACAATCCACATTAAACACTAGTACACAGTAGGGACATGCACCACACAATTTGTACCGCGTTTTAAGTTAGACGTGGTGCATATGATAATCGGACCACATTTTTACTAAAAAACGAGGTGCTGAATCATTTTTTAAAAAGAAATAATGATGTCGGACCACGATAATTTTTAGAAAATGCAGTAAGAGTTAAGAAACTTTTTCCGGACCACGATTGAATCAACGGAATGCGGTATGAGTACCACATCAATTTTAATTGAGGGATCTAAGTAGGTTAATAAAATAAAAAATGGAGCATTCCGCCAGCCCTGGCCTCCGCCTCCTCTAATTTAATGGAGCCGATCTGAAGTGGTGAGGGAGAGGGACGGCGTCGCCAGATCTAGGGTTTTCGTCGAAAGAGAACCCGACTCTGACGGTGGCAGTTGACGCGAGCCACGACAGGCGGCAGCAGAACCAGGAGCTACGACGAGCGAGGATCTGCGAACAGCTGAGCCAAATCTCGAGCATAGATTTGGTGCGCTGGTGGTTGAAGGGGGCGAAGCCTTCGCAGATCTGGAATCGCGACGAGGAGTGGAATGGGCGGGGAGTGGCAGTGGCGATAGGTGGTGGACATGGCGGTTCTAGTGGTGGTAGAAGCAGTGTTCGGGAGCGGAGAGCCCAGATCCGGCGGTTGGTGGTGCGCAGAAACAAGCCCAGATCTGCGGTGGAGTTGATGATGAACGGGGGAGATGGTGGTTCTGCGGTGGTGATGATGACAACACCTACTGGTGGCGGTAATGGCATCTCAAAAACCGTTTTTCACGAATTCGCCATTTTCCACGAACTATCAATCGATGTACAATTCTTCCACGATCTTGAATTCCTCGCTCCCTCCTTCAATTCGATCGATGGTACTCCCAACTCCTTCATATACATATACTCTAGTCTGTTGCTGCTTGTCGCCGACCACCTGTTCAGGCTAACCGCCGCCTGTTGCCTCTCGTCCGTCGTCGTCGCTTTCTTGCCTAATTCAGTCGCCTGGATCAATATATGGATGTCATAGCTTGTGAAATGTGTGGAGCACGCTTGTTATTTACAACACCAGCATCAATTGGAATCGACAACAGGGTATGTTATGCATCCCATTCCTTCCTCTACCTGAACATCTACTCATTAGTCTTGTGTTACCTTTCTCGTAGCTGCTGAAGTTTCATACCTTGGCTGAATTTGTTATATGCCTTGTAAATTGTTTTAGATTGTTTCTTCCAAACGACTAATGTTGATTCCACTTGTCGAATTGATAGAGTAGGAGGAATTGTTTAATAAGATTCTTTGTTGATATTGACTAGTTCTCTTTCCCATCTCAAATTCTTCCGTGTAGTTGAGAAGGCAGCATCAGTGTTTAGCTTAAAGTTGGATAATGGACATAAGTTACTTTGTCCATATATTGACAATTGTTGTGACGAGAAACTTGCATTTTTCCCACCTATATAAATGTATCGCATTTGTCTTTATGAATGCTCAAAGGAAATCTTGCTAATGTATTAAATTAAAGGAAGGAGAAAATACAAAATCGGTGATTATATGTTTTTTTTTCTTCTGTTGTCATTGTTTGGATAGATATAAAACAACTAGTACACTCTTCTGAGATCATTTCCAGCCTTTTTGTTTATAACTGAAAGTATTGCTATCTCTAGTGTCTTTCTTGACAGATACACTTAATTTTGCAGGAAAGCTTGTCATTAATGGGATCTCATATATGATTAATTGAAGCCTTTTCTTTATATAATTTGATTTTGGTTTATTAGAAACCATTTTAATGCACCATACGGACTTTAATTTCGCAGGATACTATATAATCTTTTGTGATAGATATAGGCTAATGACCAGGTGCTTCTTCTATGCTCAGATAACACATTTGCCCTTGGGTTTGAGGCTCCCGGTGGTAGGTTGAAGGAGAAAGAAGCTATATGTTTGACTATTTTTCAGGTATTGCTTTTTATTTTATTGATATTTTATAAGCTTATCTTGTTGTGCATCTATTGCTTAATTTATCTGTAGCTTTTCTTGGAGTACATCTAAGATGCAATAATGAGTTTGAACTTCCAGATGCTTTGTCCTTTTCATGTTGATCTGTATGTACTTAATGTTCTATCATATATTTCTAGGTGGTATGATAGGAGGTTGCATCTTTGATGAACTGAAGGAAAATCCACTACTACTAGTCTGCTTCAATGGTTCAAGTTACTATACCAATTGTGTACTAGAAGAATCTCATCAATAAAGTGAAAGTTTTGTTTTATATTTTGTGTATAATAGAAAGTTTCACTTTAAATTTGTGGACGTGGACCTGTGAAAGTAGTACATGAAAGGAAGAAGTGTTTTATTTTGTGAGCTTTTATTACTACATTTTTATTATACAATCATGATAAAAAAATGTATTTTTTTTTGAAAAATCAGATATTGGGACCACGGTTTTTCAAAAAACTGCGGTCCCAGTTTGTTTTATTTTTTTAAGAAAATACCAATTCGGACCACAGTTTTTTAAAAGAAACGCGGTCCCAAATTCCGCACCGCGGATCACTAAAGCGTGGTCCGAGGTTCGGACCACACCCGAGGTACACCACGTTTTTTAAAACGCGGTCCTTAATACAAAATAACCGCTGTCCGTCCCACCCCTTTGCACTAGTGAAAGTACATCATTTATCTTTTATTAAACTAATCTAATGGTTTAAATTTAATTGAATTATTTTTTATTGATTAAAATTTAATCATAATCACACATAAATGTAACACATATATGATATATATATATATATCCATGTAGATAATATCAATATTTCATATGATTTGGATTTTGGTTTTTTTTCTAAACTTTTTTATCAAATGAAAAATAATGATTAACTAATAAAACTTATTGATCAAGCAATAAATTCAATCATTATTTATACAAAATAAATTCAACTTTAATAAATAATATATCATTAAAAAAATAAGTAAAAACAAATGCTCAAATCCCATAACATAAAATATTGAAGAAATTGTATAATTTTACATTTATCCGACTATTATTTTTGTATAAAAATTCACGCAAGTTCAAGTCGTGCCTTCAAGGCATAAACACTAACACTAGTTTAATCTATTCTCTGGCTTGAATTGCGATTGACTGGTTTCAATAATATCTAGCCTGATCATCTAGGATTTATTGTTACTAGATTATTGCTAATTTAGAGTGTTTTTGGTTCAGCATCTCTATTTCATAAGCAGCAAATGCATTGTGTTAATATCTAGTTGTGTTAGTTGTATGCATAAGAGAATTTATTTGCAATCTAGGGTAAAAGTTGGTTGTTTTATCTTAATTTGTATCCAATTATATTCATGTTGTTGAATGCTGCTATTTAGATTGAATCTTGAGAGTTTCATGATTGTTTAACTAGTTAGGGTTAATAGTATTTGGTTGTGCTATTAGGTATATGTTGGGACGATGTTAAGGACTTCTGTGTACTTAACATTGTGCTCATTACAATCGTTCCTTAGTTTTGATATGACAAACTCACTTTGATCTAATAAAGTTGTTCAAGTGTTTCAGGAACGCAGGTCATGAAAAGGACAACAGAGTGGTGTGGCCGTCCCTAAGGAGTAGGGACGCCACTTTCTAGAATTAAGGACCAACTAAGTTACTACTTCGTCAAGGACGCAATCCCAAGCAAGTAGGAACGCGAGCTCAAATCCAGAGTCCTTACAAGGCTACTAGACAAGATGACATCACTCGACAAGCTTTGATCATCTAGGACACGTGAAAGCAGATCTTGTTGATGAGTCCATCACCACGTGGAAGCCGATTTTGTAGCCGAGTACTACAACTATTGCCAGGAAGCTTCCTTCATCACCACCACGGACACGTGGAAGCCGATCCTGTTGCAACGTACCAGAAGGGCATAATCGTCAGAGGAAAGATGCCCTTCCCCAAGCACTATATATACCCCTCGGGTATTTATTGTGACTTAAGCCTTTCAGAAAATATTCATATCATATCGTCACGATCACGAAGAACACCAAGAACAGTAAAGAACTAGGTGTTAGATCGAGAGAAACACTAATCCCAATCACAAAATAAGTTTGTAAGAAAAAGAGAGAACGGTCCCTTACGACGAACTGTAAAGGGACGTGTTGTTTAGCGTCCTTACGTTGTGAGGTTAGGTTATCAATCTTAGGCTTAAAGGGTTTCGCTAGTTGTCTTAAGGGACGCACTCCTTTGTTTAGAGAACTGTGTAAACTCGCCATTAAGGTTGTAAGGACTCCTCATAAATAAGATAAGGAACGGCTATTCGAAAATCCTCCGCGGAGGTAGAGGTTTACTCACAAGAACTGCTTTGGTCATGTGAGGTTCCTCTATAAATACCTGAGTCCTTGTCTTATTTCTTTTACTTGTTTAAGTCTTCTGTTTATTTCCGCTGCACAAAGAACGTTGTTGGAATAATGTTAAGGACGCCTTTTGTACTTAACATTGTGCCTAGCATCCCTTGGTTTTGATATGACAAACTCGCTTTGATCTAATAAGTTGTCCGAGTGTTTCAGGAATGCAGTTCATGAAAAGGACAACAAGTTGAGTAGCCGTCCTCCAGGTGTAAGGGCGCTACTAATCTGGATAAGCGACTTGGCATGATCCTACAAAGGACGCCGTCCTTGATCATTACACAAGAGTCCTCTCAAGGCTGGACGACAAGATGACATCACTAGACAAGCCTTGATCATGATCACCACGTGGAAGCAAATCCTGTACACCAGTCCATCACCACGTGGAGACCGATCCTGTAGCCAAGTCCAACGGAAATTGCCAGGAAGCTTCCCTCATCACTGCCAGAGACACGTGGAAGCTGATCCTGTAGCAACGTCCCCAAGGGCATGATCGTCAGAGAATGACGCCCTTCCCTAGGTCATTATAAATACTCGTCCAGAGCATTTATTGTGACTTGACGCATCCAAAGAATATTCAGAGCATATTGTCAGTCACTCAAGAACACCAAGAACAGCTTAAGAACACGTGAGACTTAGGTGTTAGATCTAGTGAGAAGCGTTCACCAAAACAAAACTTGTTTGTAAGAGGAAAATCAAAAAGAGAGAGACAGTACTTACGACGAACTGTAAGGACGTGCTAATAGCGTCCTTTAGAAGATTAAGTTAGGTTACAGTTACAAGCTTAAAGGGGTGTTACTAGTGGACTTAGGGACGCATTCTAAGTGCCAGAGAAGTGTAATCACTCGCCAGTGTAATTGTAAGAACTCTTAATAAATAAAGGAAAGAAGCTATTACAAAATTCTCCAAGGAGGTAGATGTTTACATTCAAGGACTACTTTGCACTTGAGTGGTTCCTCTATAAATAGACGCGTTCCTTACTTATCTGTTTCTTCACTCATTTAGTCTTTTATTTCCACTGCAACTGAAGGACGCACTTAATCTTTATTAAGGACGCCTCAACCAAGGACGCCCTTAACGTTGTTAAGGACACCCTCTCTGTTGACTAACAATCTCATCAATTGGTATCAGAGCAGGCGCTCTAGATTTCTGTTGAGTTGTTAGAGAAGAGGGATATGGAACCAATTGGAATTAGTAGTATGAAGCGTCCGCATCTCACGGACGACAACTACAACCGTTGGAGAACCAAGTTCAAGAACTTTGTGCGCAGTCAAAATTACCAGTGTTGGAAGCTGATTAAGGACGGTGAGCTTAAAGTTCCTCCTGCCATGGAAGGCAAAGAGGAAGTCTAGGGTCCAGATGAGTTTAAGCTTATGGAAACGAATGCCAAAGCTATATGTTTCCTGCAGACGTCCCTCTGTGATAGGTACGCTACTCGAGTGAGTAATCTATCTACAACTAAGCTCCAGTGGGAAGCACTTGAGAAGCACCACGTGAGGGACGCCAGAGATAAAGGAAGACGTCCAGTTGGAAGCTAAGAGAGACTTCTACAAGTTCAAGATGTTTCCAAATGAAACTATCACCGACTACTCTTTCCGCTTTGAAGGCCTTTTTGACCAAGTTGAAGAACTTGGGTATTCTTGAAACTGAGATCTCTTTGAGAACAAAGGTTCATGTGTTGATTGATGGCCTAATAGGAGTATGGAACTTTGACAAGACGACTTTTAAGGAAAACCAAGCTAATAAAGGACTGTCAATGGAAGAGATCTATGGAAAGTTAAAGGCGTACGAAGCCAAAAGGAATCAGGACTTGCTTGAGCTAGGAAAGAATCCTCAAACTGAACTGGCTCTGAATCTTAAAGCCAGGACGCAAGAGCAAGAGATCTATAACCATCGGCAAAATGAATTGGCCTTGATGCTTGAGGCAAAGACAAAGGAGCATCGTGACAATCTACGTCTTCAAGCCTTGCTAGAACATCAAGGAAAGTCAGAAGAGCAAATTGCTGAGGAAGAAGAACTAGCTCTCTTGCACAAAACTTTGCGTTCATGGTTCAAGAGAGGCAAAATCTCAAAGTTGAAAATGCCTTACAAGAAAGAGATTCCTAAGCTCACTAAGGAAGAAATGAAGGAAGTGACATGTTTCAAATGTAACAAGAAGGGTCACTTTGCCAAGAACTGCAATTTTGAAATTTCGGGAAAAGAATTGAGGAAGAATGCATTGATTGGCGGTTATGAGGATGCTTGGGCCGATATTGATTCAGATGATGAAGGGACGTCCGATCAGGTAGCTTACATGGCGATGGAAGACTCATCAGATGCTCACAAGGACGCCTCAGAAACTGAACAAGAGGTAACACATGAGTCCTTGATCAACTCTCTTGAAAACTGCTCTAAGCCTAAACTCATAAAACTTATTGCTAAGATCATGCATGAAAGTTATTCAATGAAAGAAAGGCTTGATGAACTCGAATATGAAAATATTGTTGTTGAGTGTGAGAACTGTAACACAATGACATTTCAACTAGAGTCCTCACTAGAAGAATCAAAATCCCTGAAAACTGAAATTGTGTGTCTCAAGCTAGAAAACGGCAACCTTAGGGATGAAATCAAATATCTAGGAAAGAGTCCCATGACTGAAGTTGTGAAACCTATTGTTTTTGTTCCTGCCAAAAGAGGACTAGGATATGAGTCTAGCTCAAAGAACTCCCTTCCTAGCGACTTTAAAGCTTGTAAAACAACAAAACTAAAACTTGAAAGAGAGAAAACCAAGAACCTAGAAGAACGTATAAGAGTCGTGGAGAGTGGTGAAATAGGACAAAAGGACTACTATACTAACTCCACTAGTCACAAGATTTACAAGAAAATTGCTAAGGGGGAAGGTTCAAAGGTTTGTGATCCTATGAAAATGGAAGAGAATAGAATCCAACGTCATAACAAAAAGTATTATCTTGGTGATTACTATAGGACGTGCTGGTATTGTGGTCATGGAGGTCATTATAAGTATGATTGTCTTAAACTAACGGAAGACCTTGAAAACGGAAAAAATGCTAAGACTAAGGATGAAAATCATGAGTCAGTCCCTAAAAGAAAAGCAAGACGTTCTAATCGTTCAAGGACTTCATTTAGAAAGAATGCTACTTCTAACGATGTCAATTTGAATAATTACATACCAGAAAAGGAGTTCTTCTATTGTAACATACCAGGTAAGAAACACCTTGCCTAGGTCGCGAAAAACTAACTTTTTTAACAAGTGGAAGTGAGAGGAAGCCCGTGGATCATTGATAGTGGCACCTCAAACCATATGACAGGAAGCTAGATCCATCTCACTTCTATCCAATCTAGTGCCATGGGAGGAACTGTCTCGTTTGGCAACAAGGGCAAAGGAAGAATCAAAGGGATGGGAACAACAAATCTGAATTCGTCCATCAAAGCATCAAATGTTAGTCTTGTTGAAGGACTTAGCTTCAACCTTCTTAGTGTTGGGACAATATTAAGGACGCGAATCATTAATATCTAACCAATAATAAAAGTCCCTAGTTTTGATAATGACAAACTCAATGATATTTAATGGATGTCCAAGTGTTGATCTCAGGTAAGTCCAAAGGAAGGCCTGAGTGAAAAAGACAACAAGTGAACGAGAGTCCCTAAACAATAGGGACGCACTCCGTTAGAATGTCCAAAGCCGAACAAAAGAATGGAGTCCTTGCAAGATAGGACGGCGTCCTCATCGAGTAGGGACGGGCGCCAAAATATGGCAGAAGTTCAAAATTCAAACCATGTCCGCCCCAACATGACTACATCATAATCGGCCGTATTCCTCAAAAGGAAGCTTCCTATGTTTGGGCACGTGCGAATACTTCCAAAGAAGTCGCTTTCCAGAAGATGGTCCCCTGACCACACGGAGGCTTCCCAAGCGGTGACAGAGTTGACTTCCTCAAGATGCAAATTGCACCGTTGAAGGAAGACGACGGATCCTGCAGAAGTCTCAGAGGACGCTACAGGACAAAAGCCACTACCGCTATAAATAACCCCCAAGGGTTATGCATATCGGTGTGGACTTTGAAGGTTTTCTCTCGAGCTCACTCCCGAAGCATTCAAGTTCAAGAACGAAGATCAAGAAGATCAAGTGAGCTTAAAGTGAGAGAAGAAAAGTCCAACCACATCAAATCCAAAACAAATCACAAAATAGTTAGAAAGTTAATTTGTCTCTCACGACGTATTGTGAGAGACATGAGTGTTTGGCTTCCTTATAGCTAAGAGAGTTAGGTTACTTGTTAGGCTCAAAAGAGAGTTACTAGTGAGACTAAGGTTGCATACTTACCTCAGAGAATCGAAACAGCTCGTCTATACGTTGTAAGGACTCTCTTTGAATAAGATAAGGACGGCTATTCGAAGAGGTTTACCCATAAGACTAGT
This sequence comes from Polygonum maritimum, assembly GCA_963924305.1. NCBI lineage: Eukaryota > Viridiplantae > Streptophyta > Magnoliopsida > Caryophyllales > Polygonaceae > Polygonum > Polygonum maritimum. The sequence continues at coordinate 21,400,161 of OZ002732.1, read as the reverse complement.
TGGTCTTAGTGGGGTTCCTATATAAATCCCTGTGTCCATTAGCTTATTCGTTTTCCTGCTTAAGTCGTTTTATTCCGCTGCATTTGAGGACGCCTTTAACTCTGTTAAGGACGCCCGTTCTACTGACTTACGATCCAACAATTGGTATCAGACCCGGCGCTCTAGATTTCGTTTGAGTTGTAGGGAAACATGGATATGGAACCTATAGGTATCTCGAGCGTGAAGCCTCCTCGCCTCACGGACGGGAACTTCAATAGATGGAAAATCAGATTTGAGAACTTCGTGCGCAGTCAAAATTACCAATGTTGGCTGGTGATAAGGAACGGAGACCTTAAAGTTCCTCCTGCAATGGGATGTTGATGAGTTCAAACTCATGGAGTCAAACGCCACGGCTATCTGTTTCCTACAAACGTCCCTTTACGAAAGGGACGGTACTCGTATGAGTAATCTGTCAACCGCCAAGCTCCAATGAAAAGCTCTTAAGAAGTACCATGTTGGGACGCCTGAGATGAAGGAAGACGTCCAGTTGGAAACAAAAAGGGACTTCTACAAATTCAAGATGTTTCCGAATGAGACCATCACTGATTACTCATTCCGATTTGAGGGACTCTATTGGGACGCTATCAAGGACGCTTGCGTACTTGTTAGTGTGCCCACAAACCGTCCCTTAGTTTTGATATGACAAACTCACTTTGATGCTAATAAATTTGTCAAAGTATTCAGGAACGCCAGTGACAAAAAGGACAACAAGTGTGTGGACGTCCCTGAGGCTAAGAGACGCTAGCTAGCAGGAAGTAAGGACCAGCAAGAGACTACTTGAGCAAGGACGCAGTCCCAAGCAAGTAGGAACGCGAGCTTCAACTCTCAGAGCGTCCTTACTCATCAGCCGACAGGATGACATCACTCGACAACATTTGATCATCCGGGACACGTGGAGACCGATCCTGTAGCAGAGTTCATCACCACGTGGAGGCAGATCCTATAGCGGAGTCCATCACACACAGCTGGATACAGGAAGCTTCCCTCATCACCGCCATACCACGTGGAGGAAGATCTTGTAGCCACGTCCACGAAGGGAATGATCGTCCCAGAGAAATGACGCCCTTCCCAAGTCCTATAAATAGCCCCAAGGCATTTATTATGACGCCAACGCTTTCAGAGAATATTCAGAGAATCAGAGTGAAAGCGACCTCGATCAAGAACACGAAGAACAAGCCAAGAACTCTCAAGAACTGTTCCAGACTTAGTGTTTGATCGAGTGAGAATTGTAACCAAAATCAAAAACTGTTTGTAAACCCAGAAAACCAAAGAAAAAGAGAGAAGTCCTACGAAGTACTATAGGACGTGGGAATAAAGTCCTTTAGCACATGAAGCTCGCTTAAGTTGTAGGCTTAGAGGAGTCCTTTACTAGTGGACTTAGGACGTACACTAAGTGCCAGAGAACTGTAAAGACTCGCCGGTACAACTGTAAGGACGCTTAATAAGAAAGGAAAAGTCTATTCGAAAATCCTCCAAGGAGGTAGAGGTTTACACTCAAGGACTACTTGGTCTTGAGTGGTTCCTTTATAAATCGACGTGTTCCTTACTTGTTATTTTCATCTGTTTAGTTTGCTATTTCCACTGCACTAAAGGACGCCCTTATACTTAGTAAGGACGCCTCACTCAAGGACGCCTTTACCTAAGTAAAGGACGTCCCCTTTCATACTAACGATCCAATAGACTCTTGACGAAGTTGAAGAACTTGGGTGTCACTGAAACGGAGATCACTCTTAGAATGAAGGTTCAAGTTTTGATCGATAGCCTCACCGGAGTATGGAACTTTGATAGGACGACCTTCAAGGAAAACCAAGCCAACAAAGGACTGTCCATTGAAGAAATTTATGGAAAGTTGAAAAGGGTACGAAGCCAGAAGGAATCAAGACCTTCTTGAGATGGGAAAGAGCCCGCAAAATGAGATGGCCTTAACTCTTGAAGCTAGGACGCAAGAGCAAGAAAAGTATTTTCAACGTTCAAATGAACTAGCCTTGATGCTTGAGGCCAAGACAAAAGAGCATCGAGAAAATCTTCGTCTACGAGCCTTGATAGAACGTCAAGGAAAGTCTGAGGAACAAATTGTTGAGGAAGAGGAGCTAGCACTCTTGCACAAAACTCTTCGATCATGGACTATAAGAGGAAAGGTCCCAAGGATGAAGATGGCATACAAAAAGGAGAGTCTCAAGCTCTCTGAGGCTGAAATGAAGGAAGTGACATGTTATAAGTGTAATAGGAAGGGTCACTTTGCCAAGAATTGCTATACATGACTTTCGATGAAAGAAATAAAGAAGAAAGCACTGTTTGGCGCTTATAATGTTGCCTAGGACGACATCGATTTAGATAATGAAGAACCGTCCAACCATGTTGCTTACATGGCAAATGAGGACGCTTTAGATACTCCCAAGGACGCATCAGAAGTTGATCAAGAGGTAACACAAGAGTCCCTAATCAACTCTCGTGATAGTTGCTCTAAGCCCAAGCTCATAAAGCTCATTGCTAAGATTATGCAAGAAAGCTATGCCATGAAAGAACGGCTTGATGAACTCGAATCTGATAATATTATTGTTGGGTGTGAGAACTGCAACACATTGTCATTTCAACTAGAGTCCTCTATAGAAGAATCTAAATCCCTTAAAACTGAAATTGTATGTCTCAAGCTAGAGAACGCCAACCTTAGGGATGAAGTCAAACTTATAGGAAAGAGTCTAATGACCGAAACCTTTAAACCTGTTGTTTTTGGCCCAGGCAAGAAAGGAGTGGGGTATGAGTCTAGCTCAAAGAACTCTCTTCCTAGTCATTTTGAAGCTAGCAAAACAACAGAGCTAGAACTTGAGAGAGAGAAGACGAAGAACCTAGAAAAACGTATAAGAGTCCTTGAGAGTGGTGAAATGGGAAAGAAGGACTACTATACAAACTCCACTAGTCACAAGATCTACAAGAAAATTGCTAAGGGAGAAGGTTCTAAGGTGTGTGATCCTGAGAAAATGAAAGAGAATAGAATTCAACGTACTAATAAGAAGTATTATCTTGGAAACTACTATAGGACGTGGTGGCATTGTGGTAAGGGTGGACACTACCAGTATGAGTGTACTGATATACACATTTATGTTGTGTATTTAGATGAAGTTTTAGCATACTTTTAGTCATGTTTTAGGTGCTAAAGATGGAGTTTGGAGCGTTAAAGAAGGAAGAGCCGAGGTACCTTGAAGAACACTTGGAGTTGAAGTGAAGAAAACGAGGAAAAGACGAATTGTGGCTGGCGGCGGCCGCTGCCTGTGCCGAGGCGGAAATTCTTCTTTAAACGATGCGTTTTATTTATTATTTTTATGGATATTATTTTAGGTCCGGTTTTTATTTATTTTTGGATATCTTGTTTTCTCATATTTAAGGGCTTTAGACCCTTTGTTTAGACCTTGTTTTTGAGTTCGGAATTAATTTGTATTTTGGAGATCTATGGAGAACTAAGCCTCTTTGCTTAGACAGACAATTGAAGTGATCGTTCTGATTCAGTTGTGAGATTTCTAATTCCTTATCGATTGCATGGATTTAATCTTTTCTCTTGCTTCAATTGCTATTGACTTGTTTCAATAATTTCTAGCCTGATCATCCAGAATTTATTGTAATTAGGTTATTGCTAGATTTAGAGTGTTTCTGGTTGAGCATCTCTAATTCATAAGTAGCATTCTAGGGTAAAAGCTGGTTGTGTTAGTTGTATGCATAAGAGAATTGATTTGCATTCTAGGGTAAAAGCTGGTTGTTTTATCTTAGTTTGTATCCAATTATATTCCTGATGTTGAATGTTGCTACTTAGATTGAATCTTGATAGTTTCATGATTATTTATGTAGTTAGGGTTAATAGTATCTGTTTGTGCTATTAATTACTTTTGAAAAGGAATTGGAATTTCCATTGCATAGATATTGAATGAAATCAATGATCAACTTGTCAAGCGAATGCGGATATTTGTTTGCCTAAGTGTTTCCAAATACTGATTAATAAACTCTTGAATTCTCATGGTTTGCATACTAGTGTGTGAATTAAACCTAAAACCCCCCTTGTTACTTCTGTTTGACACATAATTCTCTGCTAAAGATAACTTGTCTCCCTGTGGAATCGATCCTTACTTGCTTTATACTTTGCTTTAAGTTAGTTTGGTTTTCTTTGCATAATTGTGGTTTAAAACGACTAAATCATCGTTATCTAATTGGCGCCGTTGCCGGGGAGGCAACAATTATCTTTGGTGTGAATTTTTGTGCCAAACTTGGTATGAACCTATCTTATGGTTCACACCCGTATTACTAATAATCTACCTCTTGTTTTTGATCCAAAGATCGAGAGGACTTTATTCAAGACTCGGAAGGCTGTGCGCGCTTTATTTCAAGAGACAGTAGCAATGGCAAATCATGTGACTCTTGAATCTCTCACAGCTCCTAACTTGGAGCAACCAACTCGTGCAGTGCAATTTCCAACTCTTGATAAGGGGGTCAAATTTGAGCTTAAGACAGGAGTGGTCCATCAACTCCCGAAATTCAATGGAACCCCACTTGAGGATCCCATACAACATCTAGATGAATTTCTTGAAGTTTGCACCAGTATGCATCCATTTGATATTACTGAAGATCAAACGAGGTTGAGAGTATTTTCCTTTTCTCTGAAGGAATCTGTTAAGGACTGGTATTATTCTCTGCCACCAGGAAGCATCACCACTTGGGTGAATCTGAAGAAAGTATTCCTTGACAAATACTTTCCGGCTATTAAATCTAATCAGCTCAAGAAGAAGATCTGCAACATAGAGCAACTCCCTGATGAGTCTCTCTAGGAATACTTTGAGCGCTTCAAGAAACTGGTGAAGATTTGTCCTTATCATGGATATGCTAATCATGATCTTATTCTCTATTTACCCGGAGGGCTTCGTGAGGATGACCGCCGGATGGTAAATTTTGCTTGTGGCGGAAATATTATGAAGAGGACCTACGAGGAAGCTCTAGAGGTATTCACTACACTAGCGGATGACTCTAGACAATACACTGGGAGAGGCTCTCAAAGCTTGTCAGCTGCTAGTTCCCACTCAAAAATTGATCAAGCTGATTTTGGTGTGTTGAAGGATGAAGTAAGGCGTCTAAAACTGAAGGGTACACCCTAGCAGCTTAACGCCTGTTAAATTTGTAATGACGATTTGCATCCTACTAATTCATGTCCAACACTACAAGAAGAAGCGAATGCAGTTGGGGGATTTCAGATAAAGCAGAGGTATGACCCTTATTCCAACCACTACAGCCCTGGGTTGAAGGATCATCCTCACTTTAAATGGAGCAACTCAAATCTAAATCAATCTCAAGAACATCCACTGCAAGCTGGGCCACCTGCGGCTAGACCGCAGGGACACAACTATAATGCAGCTCCTTCCATGGACAATATGATGAAGATGTTGATGCAGAGCAATATCAGTCTCTCAGAGAATGTATCAAAGCTGACACAAAGCCAATTGCAATTCCAAGAAACTACATCAGCAAGTATTCAGAACTTGGAACGGCAAATGGGCCAGATCTCTCAAGCTGTGAGTAAACTTGAAGCGAAGGACTCGGGTAAGCTTCCCTCCCAAACTAAGGCGAACCCAAACATTCCTAATGTCAGTGTTGTTACTCTGAGAAGTGGGAAGACTCTGAATGGTGAAAAGATTGTCGTAGCTGAAGAAAAAGATAGCGGCGACCGCCGCCAAAACAACGTTGCTCTCGACAATGCTGAAATTAATGGCGGCGACCGCCGCTTTTCATCACCGACGGACGAAATTTCCGAAGAAAGCGGCGACCGCCGCCCATCTGGCAACGACCGCCGCCAGTTCCTTTGCGTCGAAGAAGTTGAGAAGGACGCTGAACCTTCTATTATTCCCGAGTTGAAGCCTGTAGCGCCATTTCCATCTGCTCTGAAGCATACAAAGTCACTTACGCAGGACAAGGACATGTTTGAGATCTTCAGAAACGTTGAGGTTAACATTCCTCTCCTCAATTTGATCAAATTTGTCCCTCGTTATGCGAAGTTCTTGAAGCAGATGTGCACTACCAAGAGGAACGAGGATCTTAATGCCAAGAAAAAGGTGAAAGTGAGCGAGCATGTTTCAACTGTGTTTCAGAAACGCTTACCTAAGAAATGCGGGGATCCTGGTACGTTCACTATCCCTATCACTATTGGAGGTACTAAGTTCAACAAAGCCATGCTTGATTTGGGTGCTTCCATTAATATGTTACCTTCTTCTCTCTGCGAATCTTTGAAACTAGGACCTATGTATGCAACTAATATTTCCATTCAATTAGCTGATAGGTCTAATGTTCGTCCAATAGGAATCGTAGAAGATGTTTTGGTAATGGTTGGTGATCTTACTTTTCCTACTGATTTCTATGTGCTTAATATGGAACATGACAAGCATACAACCCCTATTCTGTTAGGAAGACCTTTTTTGAAAACGGCAAGCACTAAAATGAATGTTAGTAGTGGTTCCATAACCATGGAATTTGATGGACAAACCATAAGTTACAATATCTATGAAGCCATGAAATATCCCTCTGATGATCATTTGGTCTCTTACATTGATGTGCTTGAGCCTGTGGTGCAAGATGTGTTTGATGAAAACTATTTGGATGAAGTACAATCTTTTATTGTTGATTCCAATTTAGATTTCGCATGCTCAACTAACCTGCAGGAGATGGTCCATGAGTTGGATGCTTACCGTGCGCTCCCTTATGAGCTAGCGGGAAAAGCTCCTTTACCACTAACTTCGCCTAGCGAGAAGCTTTTGCCTTCTGTTGTGCAGGCACCGATAGTTGAACTGAAACAACTCCCAGAGCACCTCAAGTATGTGTTTCTTGGAGACAAGGAAACATTGCCAGTCATCATCTCCAACAAGCTTACAAAGGAGCAAGAAGGCAAGTTAGTAGCAGTGCTGAAACAGTATAAGACAGCAATCGGGTGGCCATTGTTGACATCAAGGGAATCAGCCCAACTACTTGCATGCATCGCATATTGTTGGAGGGTGAAGAGAAGCCATCTAGGTAGCCCCAAAGACGTCTAAAACCACCCATGATGGATGTTGTATAGAAAGAGGTCATGAAACTCTTACAAGCAGGGATGATCTACCCAAATGTCTGACAACAAATGGGTCAGCCCCACACAGGTTGTCCCAAAGAAAGGAGGAATTATAGTGGTGGAAAATCAGCAAGGAGAGTTCGTCCCAAAAAGGCTACAGACAGGTTACAGGGTCTGCATTGACTACCGTAAGCTGAATGCGGCAACTAGGAAGGACCATTCCCTCTCCATTCATTGATCAGATGTTGGAAAGACTTGTTGGGCGTGCGTTCTATTGCTTTCTAGATGGTACTCAGGCTACTTGGGATAGCCATTGCCCCTGAGGATCAAGAGAAGACGACATTCACATGTCCTTTCGGCACATTTGCATACCGTCCGACGCCATTCGGTCTATGCAATGCTCTAGGAACTTTCCAAAGGTGTATGGTAAGCATCTTTTCCGAGTATATTGAGAATTTCATAGAGGTCTTTATAGATGACTTTACGGTACATGGAGATGACTTTGATGCATGCTTAAAACACCTATCACTTGTGATTGCTAGATGTGTTCACACTAATTTAGTTCTTAATTTTGAGAAGTGTCACTTTATGATAGAACAGGGTATTGTCCTAGGTCACATTGTCTCGTCTAGGGGTATTGAGGTAGATAAGGCAAAGGTTGAAGTAATTCAATCTTTTCCCTATCCTACTAATGTGCGCGAAGTTCGTTCTTTTTTGGGCCATGTAGGTCTCTATCGCAGGTTTATTAAAGACTTCTCCAAAATCTCAGCACCTCTATGCGAACTTCTGAAGAAAGAGATGGCTTTTGAATTCACAATTGAGTGTCGAGCAGCCTTTGATGATCTTAAGGCCCGCTTGACAAGCGCCCCTATTATCCAGGCTCCCGATTGGTCCAAACCTTTTAAGATCGTGTGCGACGCCAGTGATTATGCTGTGGGGGCGGTGCTAGGCCAGAAGGAAGCAAGAGCTTCACATGTGATTCAGTATGCTTCTATGACACTGAATGATGCACAACGGAACTACTCCACCACAGAGAAGGAAATGCTTACTGTAGTATTTGCTCTTGAGAAATTCCGACAGTACTTCCTTGGTCTAAAGGTCATAATCTACACTGATCATGCTGCTCTATGCTATCTGCTGACAAAGAAGGAGATGAAACCAAGATTGATTCGGTGGGTCCTATTGCTCAACGAGTTTGACATTGAGATAAAGGACAAGAAGGGCGCTGAGAATCTTGTTGCCGATCATCTCAGCAGAATTGTCCAGGTAGAGAACCTCCATCAAGATCAAATCCAAACAAAGTTTGATGATTCGCTCCTTAATTTGAGTACGATAGAGCCATGGTATGCACATTTGATGAATTTCCTCAGCATAGGGGAATTTCCTTCACTATTCAACAAAGCTCAACGAGACAGGCTGTGCAGCTCCGCAAGACACTTTGTTTGGGATGACCCATATCTATGGAAACACTGCGCTGACCAGGTGATCCGCCGCTGCATTCCTGAAAATGAGGTACATCCTGTCCTTACACTTTGTCATGCAGGAGCATGTGGTGGACATTTTGGGGTGCAAAGGACTGCTAGAGAAGTGTTAGATGCAGGATTTTGGTGGCCTTCTATTTTTAGAGATGCTCATAATCTTCGCAAATCATGTGATAAATGTCAAAGAGTTAGAAACATATCTAGTAGGGATGAGATGCCACAAACAAGTCTTATTTTCTGTGAAATATTTGATGTTTGGGGTATTGATTTCATGGGGCCGTTTCCTAACTCTAGGGGTAATATATATATTTTGCTTGCGGTGGACTACGTTTCCAAATGGGTGGAAGCGAAGGCCACCGGGACCGATGACTCTAAGATTGTTGCAGATGTCTTGAAATCCCACATATTTGCTAGGTTTGGGATCCCAAAGGCATTCATAAGCGATAGAGGAACTCACTTCTGCAATAGAACGAACACCACCCTATTAAAGAAGTATCATGTTACACAGAGAGTTTCCACAGCCTACCATCCACAAACCAATGGCCAAGCTGAAGTGTCAAACAGTGGGATAAAATCCATCTTGGAGAAGACGGTGTCCCATAGCAGAAAAGATTGGAGTCAAAGGCTTGACGATGCACTATGGGCATATCGCACTGCCTACAAAACACCTATTGGCATGTCGCCCTTTAGGTTGGTTTTTTGAAAGGCATGTCATCTTCCGGTTGAAGTAGAGCACAAAGCTTGTTGGGCTATTAAGAAATGCAACATGGAATTGGAGGAGGTAGGAGAAGTAAAGAAGCTCCAACTGTAGGAACTGGAAGAAGCCAGAGTTGAAGCCTATGACAACGCCATCCATTACAAAGAGAGAACTAAGGCATGGCATGACCGAAACTTTTTGAGAAAGGACTTCAACATTGGTGAAAAAGTCCTATTATTTCAGTCTCGCCTTAGATTCTTTCCTAGGAAGTTGAGATCGCGTTGCGCAAGACCTTATGTGGTTGCTAGAGTCTTTCCCCATGGTGCCATTGAGTTGTATGATGCAGAAACACACACATTGTTTAAGGTTAATGTAACACCCCAAAATTATCTCGGGAATACTACACGCCAGTGAGCTTGGATTTCACACCCAAAGCCACCCAAGGATTATATAGTAACACAACAATAAAAAGAATAACTCCAAAATTCATATATAGATCTCAAAAACTTACATTGTCTTACAATCCAAAATAGTAATCCTGAACGATTGAAACAAAAGTGCGGAAGTGCGTGGTAATAAATGGTCTTTACAATAAAAGTATCTCATTTATTTTCAAACAAATTCAAATGAAAAATAACCTTCCAAGAAATACTTCAAGTCTTCAACTCACTCCTCTTGAGACTCCAATGGCTCGAATCCTGATGTGCCGCGACGTAAATACGGTTGACACCAGCCGACCATGCAAGGAAAGAAAACGGACGGTTAGTCTTCTGACAGACTAAGCAAATGGGTTTTAGAAAAGCGGTTCTTATGGTTAGACTCCGTTATTAGTATTGAATACCGAATGAAAGCCGGTCAATAATCTAATAATGAAGTATCCCCATCGAAGGTAAGAAAAGAAATATGCTCAGGAAGAAAGATAGGACGCCACACGAGGTGGTTCCTTAAGCGAAGTATGCGATTTGTTGGGAACTTATTATTCACACAAGTTTTTGAAAAACCTCCGTCGAGTGATTGGGTCTACGACCAACCTCACCGTACAATAATTGTACGAATTTGATGGCTCTCATTTTGGTGGTGTTTTAGTTGTTAATTTTCTTTGTAAATATGTGTCTTTTGTTCCTTTCTTTGTTAGTTTTGTCTCTCTTTAGCTTAGATTCCGATTTTCTACGAGATTCAGAGACTATGCGAATTTGTTGTGTTTTGTAGGTAAATTGGCACATTTTGAGGATGTTTTGAAGGCGTTTCTAAGGAGGACCAAAGCTAGGGAGCAAAGGAGCGGAAGAGCCAAGCAAGGAACGAAGAGGAACTCAAGGAAAACTAAGAAGAGAAGAGGATCGAGGCCCCGGAACGACGTGCCATCAAGTCGGGCCCGAGTTGGCGCTTTAGAGGCTCGGACCGAGGTGATGCAAGAATAACATATATGTCTAAGAAGAGGGAGTTGGAGGTCAATCGACGAGCTAAGCCAAGACCTTTCCGTAGGTCACGAGCTTTCAAGTTCAAGAAGGTCTTCAAGTATGTCAAATTATCCTTTGAATGCTATCAAGTCACACGTCCAAGGCCTCCCCGAAAAAGGATTAAACTTGGAGATATTTTCGGAAGTTTGAAATCCCGTCACAACTTGATTAGGGTTCAGTAAAACAGCCGTAACTTTGGCTAGTAAATTGATCTCAAGTCCGTTCAAATTGCGTTAGATAGAAAATTAAAAGATCTACAACTTTGTAGTGTACGGAGAATTCCGAATCCAACTGGAAAGAGGTCAAAATCGCGATTTACTGAGAGTTGATCAACTCTTACGGGAATCTTATCTTTAACCTTAATTCTATCTATAACTATATATTGTCTTTATGATATTTTCGGCCATTGGAGGTTTGTTAGGGCTGAAATATATCTTGCTTTATTTATTATTCATATCTTTTGAGGTTTTAGGTTTAATTAGTTAGATAGCTTATTTTCCAAGCAAAATTCTATCTTAGGATCATTGTTAGAGATAGAATTTTGGCTTCCTAGTTTGTCTATTTCAACATGATTTTCCCTTCAATAAAATCAGAGAGATTGGAACCTGGGAATTAACTTGTGATAAGTTTAATTCCTTAGGTTTTTAATCCCCAAAATCATCTTCTTGATTCAAGCAATTCGAGCAATCAAAATCCGCTGCACTCTGGTTCTTCAACAACAACTTCTCTTCCATCGATCATCAACTTCATCAACAAACAATCCTACGCCTACCAATCCGAGATCCATATCCTTGGGCATCGTCAACGCGTGGCGGCCTTCACATCGAAGGTTGTCACGTATCAATTGGTATCAAAGCCCAGCGGTTTCGGGTTGGAAATCATGAGCCAACGATTTCGGGTTGAAAACGTTGTCTTATCCCAGGAGACCTATGCCATCGCTGCTGCCTACAGGCGGGCGGCTCAGGCTCGAACTAGGGCGTCTCAAGCTCAAACTAGGGCGGCTATTTCATCCCTGGTGGACCAAGCGGTGACGAAAGCTGTGAAGGTCATACAATCCGAAGTTGTCAAGGTCATTCAAGCCAAGTTCGAGCCCCGTTGGAAACAAATTGAGGAGCGCCTTGATGCTCTTATTCCGCCAAGTAGTCATCCTCCTAAAACAATCCATGAGCAACAACAAAAGAAGGCGCCTATGCTTCCACCATCACAAAAGGCGCCCGCATCCAGCAAGAGAGGATCCCTAGATGACTACCCTATCTCAAAGGATGAAACCCTTGCAGTCATACCTCCACCTCAAGTGGAGGAGGAGTGCCATGATGATGAATCCATGAAGGATACTGCAACCCATGCCCTAGCCGCCACCAAGACTGATGTTTCTACCATGGCCATAGCGGTGAGCATTGCTACACCAACTCTTCCTTCTGCTAAAAATTTTTCGTCTACCTTATCTTCTCCTTCTACTCCTATACCTCACATCGAATCGAGGACGATTCGAGGACAAGTGGAGGAGAAAGATGCAAGAATAACATATATGTCTAAGAAGAGGGAGTTGGAGGACAATCGACGAGCTAAGCCAAGACCTTTCCGTAGGTCACGAGCTTTCAAGTTCAAGAAGGTCTTCAAGTATGGCAAATTTTCCTTTCAATGCTATCAAGTCACACGTCCAAGGCCTCCCCGAAAAAGGATTAAGCTTGGAGATATTTTCGGAAGTTTGAAATCCCGTCACAGCTTGCGTTGGATAGATAATTAAAAGATCTACAACTTTGTAGTTTATGGCGAATTTAGAATCCAACTGGAAAGAGGTCAAAATCGCGATTTACTGAGAGCTGGTCAAGTCTTACGGGAATCTTATCTTTAACCTTAATTCTATCTATAACTATATATCGTCTTTATGATATTTTCGGCCATAGGAGGTTTGTTAGGTCTGAAATATATCTTACTTTATTTATTATTCATATCTTTTGAGTTTTTAGGTTTAATTAGTTAGATAGCGTATTTTCCAAGCAAAATTCTATCTTAGGATCATTGTTAGAGATAGAATTTTGGCTTCCTAGTTTGTCTATTTAAACATGATTTTCCCTTCAATAAAATCAGAGAGATTGGAACCTGGGAATTAACTTGTGATAATTTTAATTCCTTAGGTTTTCAATCCCCAAATTCATCTTCTTGATTCAAGCAATTCGAGCAATCAAAATCCGCTGCACTCTTGTTCTTCAACAACAACTTCTCTTCCATCGATCATCAACTTCATCAACAAACAATCCTACGCACATCAACCCGAGATCCATATCCTTGGGCACTTTAACTCGTGGCGGCCTTCACCCCGAAGGTTGTCACGTATCACGAGGTTGGTGGCGTCGGGCCGGAGGTGCACCCGTGTCGGTCCAAGTCGGCAAAATGAGGATTGCGCTCCAAGGCACATTATTGTGATCTACCACTTTTGCCCTTCTTCTATTTTTGGGAATCCTTGGGCCCTAATTAAAAGGAGAAGACAATTAGAGAGAGAAGGAGGCTAATCCACACATCTAATCACTCTCAAAGGCTCAAGGAAGACTTGGAGAGCAAGGAGGAGGAAGGAAGAGGAGAAGTAGGAGGAATTTGTGAGTTTGAACTTGTTTTGCTTGTGTTTAGTGGATTTGAGATTTGGATCTTGTGAACCCCTTTGATTTGAATGCAATTTAGCTTTGATTTGAGTTGGATGATTGAGATTTGCTAGCTTTGTTTGTTGACTGCTTTTTACTCTTACTTCATGGAGTAGATTCTATAGTCTTGGACCATGGGGGAAACCCCTAGCTAGGATTGGGTGTGAACCCCCAATTCCATAGCCTTGAGTGCTTGATCTATGAATCCTCTCTACATTGAGTTTCAATTCTCTTGTGAGAACAAGGGATCAAGGGCTTGTGGTTGGTAAGAGTAAGCGAAAGCGATCTCAAGCCCATCACTTGACCTTGCATGGAAGGGTAGGTGAAAACCCCCTATGGTCGATGTGTAGAGTGGAGGGATCGAAGGCAAACAACCTCGATCTTATAAGGATCAACACTTATTGGCTGAATTGGGGTGGAATCACCCAAGTCTAGTTAGGGAAGGAACCCAAAAACCCAAGACTGATCTACTATTTTGAAAAGACCAAGTTACCCAGACCTCGGGCCCGACGTCTACTGTGTCGGTCCCGCCTAAACTCTCGTCGATCCTCCTCGAACCGAGGTGACCAAAGTCGGTCCCGAGGAGCTCCTTTTGATTTTACTTGTTTTTGCCCTTCTTTTCCCCTTTTTAGTCTTTTTGGTACACTCAACTCACGAACTCCCATGTGTTCGACACCCTACCCTTGTACTACAATAGGGGTTCGGTTTATAAATTTAAATTTTGAGACCCTCCGATCCGGAACCCATCAGAATTCAAATTGGAAAGCAGACTTGGTCAATCGGGAGTAAGAACGGTTTTCCAAGTTGTACTAACCGCCTTGGTTCATTAATTATGTGCATAGACACTTATCTTACCTACTTCCAAAACGGTACATTCAGGTTGGTAGCTTTTAAAATGACGGATTCGACAATGGTCGAAACGAAACGAAGGAGATCTCAAGAATTCAATAAAGGCACTAGCTAGGTGCAATCACCCCTCATATTCCGATGAGGCGGCACGGTCATGACCAGGCACTAGGGTATAGGTCCATCCTAATGCAAATATTTTAAAGAGGCGTCCAGGGTCTAACCCACACCCCTAATACTACGCTAAGTCCACATCAAGTCTCAATGGAGACGAAACACTTAAGGTCACAACATCGAGACCTAAGTCCAAGTTCTAGCGCAGTCTAGCAGTATATACATCCTACATATATAATGACGTCATTAATGCTATAACAATAAATCCTAATTCATTTATTAGCACACAAAGTTCCCAACAATATTTAAAACCAGTAATGCAAGCGAGAACCGTCCACTTGCCTTGAATCGAAGGCAAAAGAGTAATTTGTCAACGAGGTGAATCCTTACGAACAAGGTCCGTTTCCTGTTTCATTAACAACGACAAAATAAATTATAAGAATTTATTTTGGTTTTTCGTTATCTAGGAAAAGGTTGGATTCAAGAGATATGCTAAAGATCTTATAAGCATATAAGTATTTTATTCATTATACATACTTATGTTCTTATAATATATTCTAACTTTCTAAGTATTATTTCATTCTTGATTTTAATTCTTTAATATTACACATGCCTTAGAAAAACACTTTTGAAAATCTATCCTTTAAATTTATTAACACTTAGTCATGATAAAAATTTAAGGATCAAGAAACAATAATTTTATTTTTATGTTCATAAAGTAAAAATACATTCTTTTTGGCTAACTACAATTTACTAGTTAAATTACGATAAAATAGGCTATAATATAAATAAAAATTACGTAAATAATGAAAACATCTAAGTTACATAGAAATACTTAAATCTGTTAGTTTTTAATTTCGTAATTATTTTATTTAATTAAAAGTTGTATTCTTTTCTTTAATACTCTATATTGTGATAATTGTTTTCTTTAGGCATCAAAAGTGGAATAAAATATTCAAAAATACTGTATATAGTTCATAAATCACATTTACAGAACATATATAATTTATAGGAATTTATACAATTAAATTTAAAATAGAATACGAATTTATTTCGAAAATCAGGGTGTTTATGTACTCGAATTTATTCATCTGCAAAAACAACATTATAAATTCTGAACATTTTATGAAAATTAGACAACTACATGAATTCGTCATAAGAATATTTCCATGATTTATAAGAAACTTTAACTAATTAAAATCGATTTTACAAAAGAAATATGTTGTTCGAAATTTAAAAGAAAGTGAATAGGAGCAGGGATTTACAGTGGCGACGGGGTGTTTTCGGGCGGCTCGTTCTTGGTGGTCCGGCTACGTTTCGACGCGGGGTATGCAACAGTTTGAAGAGGGTGGTGCAATGAGTACTCAGAAGGTGACGGCGTCGAGATTGGTGGACGAACGGCCGAGATATTGGTTCGCGAAGTGGGCGGGCTCAGCTTTCGCTGAAGGGTTCGGTCACTTCGTTTGGGATTTTCGGGCAACTAGATGAGATGGTTGTGGGATGGGGTTAGAGGGCTTTTATAGAGGGGCACGAGAGGGTTCTAGGGATGCTTTCAAATCCGATTTTGGCTTAGGGTTTTGGGAGATATTGGGCTCCGAATCGGGGGCGGTGTTCTAGGGTTTGGGTTGAAATTGGTAAGAGACCAAGAACCATTTTGGCATGAATAATATAACGGAATCCGAATGGGAACAAGTAGGTGCTATCTTCACCTTTCCTTGAATGTTAAGCCACGATTTTTGGGATGATTTTGAATAAAATTGGGTGGAGATATGGTGTTGAAGAAAGAAAGAAGAAGGTAGGGGAAGATCGTGGCTGCTAACCCTCTTTTTAGCGTTATTTACAAAATTGGTCAATGACTTTTAAATTGTGATAAATATGCCCTTTTTCATTATAATTAATCCGAAAGACAAATTTCTTATTTTAGATAATTTAATTTCTTTTCCTTACATATGTATGTAAGTATGTTTATATATTCCATTCATTATTTTCTTTATTTTATTTTCATTTAAAAAGATTCTTTCTTTCTTTTTAATATAATATTCTTTAAAGCAACATTATTGTATTTATATACATATATTTATTTATTTGTTTATTATATTTTCTAAGATCCAAATATAGAATTACTCTCTCTTAGTGAAAACTCATCTCCCATTTTATTAACTTAATACACTCATTCTAATTTAATATAGTTTATTAGTTTTATCTTCAAAGGATGTTTCATATAGTTTTATCTTAATGGTTTGAACACTTTCTTTAGCATAGGTTAATAGGTACATGACCTATTGATATGGGTTTAAAAGTATCATCATGGCATTATCGGTTCTTATTTAAATTTCTATAAATAATGCCAATACTTATATATATGAAAGGGAAAAAAAATTGTTTAGAGAAATTACAATAATAACCTTCTCGAAAAAGAGGGTTATTACAGTTAATGGCCAAAGAGTGAAGAAATATCATGAAGGATTCACAAATACACCGATAGAGGAAGCAATACTAACAGAGGCTACTGTTGAAAACTGATGAACTAGCATAACGTCGAGCCACGACGTTAAACAAGGCGCTTATCGGGATGTCTTCGCCTAGCCCACAAGGTGATTCGTATGGCTTGGTTGGGCCAATCTGAGTTGAACAAGGTGCCGCACCTTGATTTCGGTGCAGTTTGGTCTATGACCCCGCAGAGCATATGACCCCGCAGAGCACTTTGGTACGTGAGTGGCGTGCTTTCTTCATCGCTAGTTGTTTGAAGTGTCAGTTTGACAAGCCCGAAAAGATTACTATTGGTGGTGGCATGATTTCTTTATTGGCCGAGTGGATGGCACTTGACTTTCCCTCCCCAGCTGAGCAGCTCTCTCGCAACTACACCTATGATCTGAAGCAGTTACGCCATGTGGGTGTTCTATCTGATGGTGGGGGACAGCGATTTTATTTGTATGGTTCTCGGGGCTGTTATCAGATTCCTCTTCCTCTTCCCATAGCTATGCCCTTTGACCATCTGCTCGTGATTTTGATATTCGTCAGTACACAGTTGGCTATCGCGGTCCTAGCTCCTCTTCTGCTGCTGCTGTTGATGAGGAGGCTTCTGAGGATGATGATGTTGATGAGGAGCCGGATAGGATGCAGGAGGATGCAAGTCCCTCTACTAGGGCATCTGCTGCTGCTACATATGAGCAGGAGCAGGGTGCAGCTCGGCCCACTGGTTGGGGTCAGTTTTTAGATTGGCATGATCAGATGTCTACTCAGATGGGTCGTCTTTCAGTTCGTCAGGATGAGTTGGCGAGCTCCACGGATCGGATACATCAGTACCATGAGCAACATGCACACTACTTTCAGTAGCAGGAGGTATTTTTCCTTACTTCCCCTTATATTATTTTTGTCTTTCTACATTGGGGACAATGTTTATTATAAGTGTGGGAGAGTTGGATTTATATTACTATTGTTATCACTTAAAAAAAAGAGCCATAAAAATAAAGAAAAAGGCAGAAAAATCCTGGGGTTGATTGAAAACCCGAAATGGCGGTTCAAGTAAAAAGCAGGTAATCTGACAAGCATTAGGCTTGGGCAAAAATAGATTTTTGAGTGATGATCCCTACTACAAAATTTGTCTAATACCTCGTGACATATACCCCGGGCGTTTATATTACCGGGTATATTGTGTCACTTTAAAAAAGTATAAGACCTAATACAGCGGATCGCAAACGCCTGGTGTATTTATACTCTATTACGACTATATACGCCGGATGGTCAAGGATCCAGGGTATTTGCACGATATAAATACACCGGATCTTACACGCCCGGTGTATTTGGTTAAAACATCTAATAAATATACCGGGTGTTTGTGATCCGGTGTATTTGAGGCTTTTAATTTAACCGAATTAATGTAGTTATTTTTCTTAACCCTTGAACGCAAATATAGTCATTGTAATTAATTTGGCCGTGAAAACCTGAAAAGGCGCCTAAGCAAAAATAGTGAAAGAAAAAAGAGTGTGTTAGGATGTTCTTTTGACTGGAGTTGGCGACATAAGAAGTGGAGTATAGGAGTGTTTTCGGGTAGGTTTTCACTTGGAGGGATAAGGTGTAGTATGTTGATTTGCATCTTCTTTATTGTTGCATATTGTTGATGATGTTGGATGTGTGGAGTTGGTGTTAGATAGGTTGAGAGTTGATAGTAGCATGTTGAATTGTGTTGATTAGAGTTGTGTTGCTCGGATTGTTGGATGCTGGCGCTAATTATGTTATATTTTGTTATGGGATGGTTGGGTAGGAGCGTTGATGATTATTGCTATAGACTCTCTTTTTACCCTTGATGATTTAGGTTGTTATTGATTACGAGTGTTAGTTTTCTGATTCACTCGAGACGAGTGAGATTCAAGTGTGGGGGAGTTTGATATACACATTTATGTTGTGTATTTAGATGGGGTTTTAGTATACTTTTAGTCATGTTTTAGGTACTAAAGATGGAGTTTGGAGCGTTAAAGAAGGAAGAGCCGAGGTACCCTGAGACCACTTGGAGCTGAAGTGAAGATAACGAAGAAAAGACGAATTGTGGCTGGCGGCGACCGTTGCCCATAGGTCGCGCCCGCTGCCTGTTCCAAGGCGGAAATTCTTCTTTAAACGCTGCATTTTATTTATTAGTTTTATGGATATTATTTTAGGTCCGGTTTTTATTTATTTTTGGATATCTTGTTTTCTCATATTTAAGGGCTTTGGACCCTTGATTAGACCTAGTTTTTTAGTTTGGAATTAATTTGTATTTTGGAGGTCTATGGAGAACTAAGCCTCTTTGCTTAAAGAGACAATTGAAGTGTTCGTTCGAATTCAGTTGTGAGGTTTCTAATTCCTTATCGATTGCATAGATTTAATCTTACCTCTTGCTTGAATTGCTATTGACTTGTTTCAATAATTTCTAGCCTGATCATCTAGCTAGGATTTATTGTAATTAGGTTATTGCTAGATTTAGAGTGTTTCTGGTTCAGCATCTCTAATTCATAAGTAGCAACTGCATTGTGCTAATATCTGGTTGTGTTAGTTGTATGCATAAGAGAATTGATTTGCATTCTAGGGTAAAAGCTGGTTGTTTTATCTTAGTTTGTACCCAATTATATTCCTGATGTTGAATGCTGGTAGTTAGATTGAATCTTGATAGTTTCATGATTATTTATCTAGTTAGGGTTAATAGTATCTGGTTGTGCTATTAATTACTTTTGAAAAGGAATTGGAATTTCCATTGCATAGATATTGAATGAAATCAATGATCAACTTGTCAAGCGAATACGGATATTTGTTTGCGTAAGTGTTTCCAAATATTGATTAATAAACTCTTGAATTCTTATGATTTGCATACTAATGTGTGAATTAAACCTAAAAACCCCCCTTGTTACTTCTGTTTGACACATAATTCTCTGCTAGAGATAACTTATCTCCCTGTGGAATCGATCCTTACTTGCTTTATACTTTGGTTTAAGTTAGTTTGCCTAAATGAACAGAACGCTCCTCGTGATGCTCTGGAAAAGGACGCTCCTATTGGTGAGCAACAGTCTGAGCAGCATAATCAAGAAGAGGCTGCAAATGAACAAAATGCTGATCAGGGCGTAGATCAATCTGAAAATGTCCAAGGCAGTGAGAACGCCAACAGGGACAGTGATGAGAATGCTGATGATAAGTCTGATGAGGGTGATGATGAGCTAGAGTCCCCAAAGGGGAAGAAAAAGAAGAAGAATTCTGATGAAGAAGTTCACATTCTTGGCCCCCTCCTCTATCAAGAAGAATGGTTGGACTCATTCAAGGAGGCTAGGGAATTCCAAGACCTACTTCGCTTCCAAGGTTGGATGAAACATGGGGTGGAGTCGGTCAAAATTAATCCAAACAAGATCTAAGAGTTCTACAACACCTTGAAGTTCAAGAGTGACAGCTCAATGGTCTTCAAGATTGATGGTGAAGCAGCGTCCTTCACCGAACGCAACGTCCGGGCCTATCTTGGCCTTGGCGGCAATACGAAGCCGGCACCTGAAGCTCTCAATACTTTTCCGGCAAATGGATTTGACATGAAAGATGGAGAGGTGGACGCTTGGCTTGCTAGAATCTTTTGTGGGAAGCTGCCTACTGAAAATGACAAAGTTGCGCAAGTCCTATCTCATACCGGGGCGATCGCACACTACTTCATTTGCCATGCTATCGTCCCTAGACATGAAAAATAGAGCATCGTTCAAACAATAGACTGCATTCTACTTGATGCCTTCCTTCAACGCTGTCCCATCAACCTTGCCAGAATCGTGATGGAGCACATAGCTAAGTTTGCAAGGGAGAAGCATGCCCTTCCCTTCCCTTGTCTCGTCAAAACCATCCTTCAACATCAAAACGCTTATGACGATGTTGGGACAATGTTAAGGACGCCTTCGGTAATTAACATTGTGCCTGGCGTCCCTTAGTTTTGATATGACAAACTCGCCTTTATCTAATAAGTTGTCCAAGTGTTTCAGGGACGAACATTGAAAAGGACAACAAGTTGTTGAACATGTAGTCGTCCTTAAGGAGTAAGGACGCTACATCTCTCAGTGAACGGCTTGGCAAAATCTTACACAAGGACACCGTCCTTATTCAACACACTGGAGTCCTTCAAAGCTGGCCGACAAAGTGACATCACTAGACAAGCTTTGAGCATGATCTCCACGTGGAAGAAGATCCCTCGTCCAAGCCTAACGGAATTGCCAGTAAGCTTCCTTGATCATCATAGAGACACGTGGAAGCCGATTACAGTTGCAACGTCCCCAAAGGGCATGATAGTCAGAGAAAGTCGCCCTTTCCCAATGTCACTATAAATACTCATCCAGAGCATTTATTGTGATGTGACGCTTCGGAGAATATTCAGGGAATTTGTCAGTCGCTCAAGAACACCAAGAACAAGCTCAAGAACAAGTGAGAACTAGGTGTTAGATCGAGCGAGAAGCATACCACAAAACCACAAAGTGTTTGTAACAGAAAAGAACAAAAATAGTGAGAGAGTCCTTACGACGAACTGTAAGGAAAAGGTGATAGCGTCCTTTAGAGAAATTAAGTTAGGTTACTCTACAGGCTTAAAGGAGTTGTTACTAGTGGACTTAGGGACGCCCTTCTAAGTGCCAGAGAAGTGTAACTACTCGCCAGTGTATTGTAAGGAAACTTAATAAGAAAGGAAAGAAGCTATTACAAAATTCTCCAAGGAGGTAGAGGTTTACACTCAAGGACTAGTTGGTACTTGAGTGGTTCCTCTATAAATCAAAAGCGTTCCTTACTTATTGTCTTTACTTGTTTAGTCTTTTGATTTCCGCTGCGAACCAAGGAAGTCCTCAATCTTTATTAAGGACATCTTGGTAAAGGACGACCTTAACCCTGTTAAGGACGCCCTTGTATTTTCGACTAACGATCCAACAATTGGTATCAGAGCAGGCGCTCTAGATTCTTACTGAGTTGCAGGTAAAGATGGATATGGAACCCATTGGAATCTCATTTACTAAGCCTCCGCGCCTGACGGACGGCAACTTCAACCGATGGAAGATCAGATTTGAGAACTTCTGTAGAGGTCAGAATTATCAATGCTGGAAAGTGATCATGAAGGGTGACCTTACAGTTCCTGCTGACAAGAAAGATAAAGAGGACGATTGGGGTCCTGATGAATTCAAGCTGATGGAAACAAATGCTAAGGCAATATGCTTCCTTCAAGCGTCTCTTTGCGAGAGGGACGCCACCAGAGTTAGCAATTTGGCAACAGCCAAACTACAGTGGGAAGCTCTTGAAAAGTACCACATAGGAACTGCTGAGATGAAGGAGGACGTTCAGCTCGAAATCAAGAGAGAGTTCTATGCTTTCCGAATGCTTCCCAATGAATCAGTCAAGGACTACTCATACCGCTTTGAAGCTCTAGTTACCAAGATGAGAAACTTAGGGATTCCTGAAACTGAAATTTCAATGAGGAACAGAGTTCAAGTGGTCATTGATGGACTTACAGGAAAGTGGAACTTTGATAGAACCACGTTCAAGGAGAATACAGCTAACAAGACTCTAGACATGGAAGAGATCTACGGGAAGCTGAGAGGATATGAAGCAAGAAGGGACTCTGACTTGGCTGAGCTAGCACGGAATCCTCAGACAGATCTTGCTCTAATGACGGCGACACCAGAGTACGCTGAGTATCTTCGTCGTCAACAAGAACTTGCTATGATGGTGGAAGCCAACAAGAATGAAAATCGTGAGAAGATGCGTGCCCAAGCTGCAAGGGACGAACAAAAGAAGTCAAAGGAACAAATTGAGGAAGACAAGCAAGTTGCTCTATTGCATAACGCTCTACGTTCCTGGAGCAAAAGGATCAAACACTTTCAAAAGAACAAAATGCCATACAAGAAAGAAAGTCCCAAATACACTGAGGTTGAAATGAAGGAACTTACTTGTTACAAATGTAACAAGAAAGGACACTTCGCCAAAAAATGCACCACTGGAATGTCCTCAAAGGACATGAAGAAGAAGGCCTTAATGAGTGCTTTTGAAGCTATTTCAATCAGTGCATGGGACGATAGTGACTCGGATGAAGATGATAATTCTGATAATGATGAAGTAGCGTTCATGGCTATTGAGGACGTCCCAGCTGTTGAAGAGGACGCTCCTAGATCCGAAAATGAGGTAACTCGTGAGTCTATGATGAGTTCCTTAGAAAATTGTTCTAAATCCAAGCTTATTAAACTCATTGGTAAAATCATGGAAGAAAGTGTAGCTATGAAACATAGGATGGATGAACTTGAAGATGAAAACATAGTTGTTGAATGTGAGAACTGTGCTACAGTATCTCTGCAACTAGAGTCCTCCAGTGAAGAAATTAAGTCTTTGAAAACTGAATTGATGTGTCTCAAACTGGAGAACGCTAACCTTAGGGAAGAAGTCAAAGTGCTAGGAAAGAGTCCTGTTATCGAAGAAGTAAAACCCATAGTGTTTGTCCCAGCCAAAAGAGGACTAGGTTATGAGTCTGACTCTAGGAACTCTCTTCCAAGTGACTTTGAGGCTAGTAAATCCACAGAACTTGAACAAGAAAGGGAGAAAACAAGGAATCTTCTTGAAAGAATTAGAGTCCTAGAAAGTGGTGAGGAAGGTCAAGAGGACTACTATACTAACTCAACTAGTCAATGGATTTACAAGAAAATTGCTAAGGGGGAAGGTTCTAATGTTTGTAACCCTCAAAAGATGAAAGAAAACAAGATTCAACGTCCCAATAAGAAGTACTACCTTGGTACTTACTATAGGACGTGCTGGTATTGTGGTAAAGGAGATCACTACAAATATGAATGCTTGAAACTAAAGGAAGACAATGAAAAGGGAAAAGATGCTAGGACTAACAATGAAAATAATGAGTCCGTCCCTAAGGCTAATACTAGGCGTTCTAAACATTCTAGGAGTTATTTCAGAAGGCATGCCATTTCAAATGATGTTAATCTGAATGACTATTTGCCAAAACCAGAGTTCTACTACTGTAACGAACCAGGTAAGGAACACCTTGCCTGGGTCGCCAAAAACTAACTATGTTTTGGCAGGTGGAAGTGAGGGGACGCCCGTGGATCATTGATAGTGGCGCCTCAAATCACATGACAGGAAGCCAGATCCATCTCACTTCTATCCATAATAGTGCCACGGGAGGAACTGTCTCGTTTGGCAACAAGGGCAAAGGAAAGATCAAAGGGACGGGAACTGCTATTCTCAATGCGTCCATTAAAGCATCAAATGTTAGCCTTGTTGAAGGACTTGGCTTCAATATCCTTAGTGTCTCCCAAATATGTGACCAAGGTGAAAACCTAGTCACATTTGACTCAAAGGAATGCCTTGTCATCAACAAGAAAACCAACAAAGTTGTTCTCAAAGGAGTACGCCAGAATAATGTCTACATCTTCAACCAAGTGTTCAAGCCAAAATCTGAGTTATGCTTATCTGTTTCAAAGGAGGACGCTGACCTCTGGCATCGTCGTCTTGGCCATGCTGGACTAAGCACAATTCTTAAGCTGCATCAAAGAAATCTTGTTAAGGGACTTCCCCGAATTGATCCTGAGAAGGTTGATCAGTGCGAAGCATGTATCAAAGGGAAGCAAACAAGAACGTCCTTCAAGTCCAAGAATGAGGTAAGCACGAAGAAGCCTTTGGAACTTCTCCATATGGATCTTTGTGGACCAATGAAGACGCTGAGCCATGGTGGAAAGAGGTACATTTACGTTCTTGTAGATGATTTTTCTCGATTTACTTGGGTTCTTTTCTTGGCATCAAAAACAGATTGTTTCAACACCTTCAAAGTCTTCATCAAACAAGCGGAAGTTGCTCTTGGGACGCCTTTGAAAGCCATACGATCAGACCATGGGACGGAGTTCCAAAACTTAGAATTCCTGGCCTACTGTGATCACCACGGCGTCTCTCACAACTTCTCAGCTCCAAGAACTCCTCAACAAAATGGTGTTGTGGAAAGAAAGAATAGGACGCTGGAGGATATGGCAAGGACTATGCTCTTGGCTAATAGCGTTCCTAAGTATTTCTGGGCGGATGCTATTGCTACAGCATGTTACATCATCAATCGTGCCATGATCCGTCCTCTTCTGAAGAAGACGTCCTATGAGCTGTTGAATGGAAAGAAGCCTCGCATCGATTATCTCAGAGTCTTTGGTTGCAAATGTTTTGTTCACAACAATGACAAAGAAAGACTTGGGAAGTTTGATGCAAGGAGTGATGAAGCCATATTCCTTGGGTACTCCCTCACAAGCAAAGCATATAGAGTTTTCAACAAACGGACTCTTAAGCTTGAAGAGAGTATTCATGTTGTGTTCAAAGAGAGTTCTTCCCACAAAGAAAAATCAAGTTTGAAAGAACGCTCTTCTTCACAACAGAAGGACGACTCTGAAGACGAAACTGATATTGGGTCCTCTGGAAAATACTATGTTCCTAAGGACGCCGCTCCAAATCCAGAAGAAATCTCAGTGGACGCCCCTAGTGTTGCTCAGGGAGTTCCATCTCGTAGTGAATCCCCTTTTCAACTGGATGTAGCTGAATCAAGTCAAGGTGTGAACGCTCTCTTTGAGGGGGAACACACTGAGGACGCTACTCAAGAAGAATGTGATGATTCAGATGGTGAAATTGATCCGAGAGTTGCTCAATTACTTCAAAGAGAGTCCCGTTTCTCTAAAGATCACCCAACTTCTCAGATTGTCTCAGATCCTAATCAAGGTGTTCAAACAAGGTCAGCTGCAAGCAAGTCCCAAAGTGCAAATTTAGCCTTCTGTGCGTTCAACGCCTTTGTATCTATGATAGAGCCAAAGAACATCAAGGAAGCACTTCAGGACGCTGACTGGATTCAAGCAATGCAAGACGAACGTAATCAGTTTGAAAGGAACAAAGTTTGGACGCTTGTGCCTCGTCCCAAAGGCAAAAATATCATAGGGACGCGCTGGGTGTTCAGAAATAAGCTTGATGAAAGTGGTCGTGTGTCAAGGAACAAAGCAAGACTGGTGGCTCAAGGATTCAAGCAAGAGGAAGGCATTGATTATGATGAAACCTTTGCTCCTGTTGCTAGAATTGAGGCCGTTCGTCTTCTCATTGCCTTTGCTGCACACAAAGGATTCAAATTATTTCAGATGGACGTCAAGACTGCCTTTCTCAATGGGAAACTCAAGGAGGAAGTGTATGTTGCACAGCCGCCTGGCTTTGAGGACGCCTCTCACCCAGATCACGTGTACTACTTAGACAAAGCTCTCTATGGACTCAAGCAAGCCCCTCGTGCATGGTACGACAGGTTTGCGTCCTTTCTTTTGTCTAATGGCTATACAAGAGGTTCAATTGATAAAACTTTGTGCATAAAGAAAGTTCACAAGGACATTTTAATTGCCCAAGTCTATGTTGATGATATAGTCTTTGGTAGTACTAACATGAAGCTTGTAGATGAGTTCAAATCCTTAATGAGTAGTGAGTTTGAGATGTCCCTCATTGGAGAACTCAATTTCTTCTTGGGACTTCAAATTAACCAACTCAAAGAAGGGACGCGCATTCATCAACAAAAGTATGTCCGTGAAATGCTTGAGAAGCATGGAATAAACACGTCCAAGCCCGCGGCAACACCTTGTTCTCCCAACTCGCGTCTTTACGCAGATGAACAAGGGAAGGACGTTGATCAAAAGCTTTACAGGGGAATGATTGGCTCTTTGCTCTACTTGACCGCAAGCCGTCCTGATATCATGTTTGCCGTTTGCTTATGTGCACGCTTCCAGGCGAATCCAAAGGAGTCCCACATGCAAGAAGTTAAGAGGATTTTTCGCTACCTCAAAGGACGCGATGATCTTTGTCTTTGGTACCCTAGGAAGACGTCCTTCAAGCTTGTTGGCTACTCAGACGCTGATTATGCTGGTCATGTCATTGATAGGAAAAGCACCTCAGGAATGGCACAGTTTCTTGGTTCATGCCTAGTCTCTTGGGGATCTAAGAAACAAAACTCTGTGGCGCTTTCAACTGCGGAAGCGGAGTATGTGGCTGCTGCCTCGTGTTGCTCATAGGATATTTGGATCAAATATCAACTTGAGGACTATGGTATATCTCTTGAAACTATTCCTATTCTGTGTGATAATACTAGTGCTATTGAAATTGCTAAGAATCCTGTTTTTCATTCACGCACAAAGCATATTCATATAAGACATCATTTCTTGCGTGATAATGTTGAACTAGGACTTATTAGTATGGGGCATGTAAGGACTGAGGACCAAGTAGCTGATATTTTCACTAAAGCACTTGATAGACGTCCCTTTGAGCACCTCAGGGTACTCTTAGGGATGATAACTTTTAAGTAGCAAGTCCCGTTCTGCTATTCCCTTTTAAGTAGCAAGTCCTTTATGCACTAATTTCACATTTGCAAGGACGCTAGTCTAAAACTGTTGTGTGCATATCTTGAGAACGCCTTTGAATTTCTCTATTGTCTTGAAAAAGAGTATCCCTGATCACCCAACCCTCATTATAAGCCGAAATGATGGGAACTCTAAGCTTACCCTAGCCGAGAACCTTGCAAAAGCGTCCTATGATCTTCAATTTTTCTTTTACGGGACGTACTTGCATGGTTTTCAAAATGGTTCTTAAGGTGATCTCAGGACGACAGTGTTAATTATGAGGAAGTCAGTTTTTCTCTAAGACAGGACGTCAGTACAGGTTCTTTCGGAACGCGCCTTTTTGGAAGTTGAATCGCTGGCAGTTTGAATTTTGAATTTGGGAAGTTACCAGCGTGCCCTTCACCAACCTCCTATATATACATTGATTGAAACGGCTGTCAGGACTTTCGCTCTCTAAAATCTCAAAACTCCGTTCTGCTCTGACTTCTCTCTAGAACTCCGGCAACATCTCTCTAAGGTTCCGATCAGTCTCCGATCTATTTTCTCCGATCAGTTCAGAATGTCGAGAGTTATGAATGCGTCTGGTTCGTCCATGGGTGGGAAGAGAAAGCGTCTTGCCAAGAGGAATTTCTACGTGGAAGGACCCCCAGAAATTCAAATTGATGAAATTCACAAGGACTTCATTGATTCCAAACCGCGCACCCTCTACGTTGCTGTGGCTAACTACATGAAGGGTTGCAAGGATGAAGTCCGTCTTCGCAACCTAAGGACGTTCTTAGACAGATTTGTGGTGCCAGTCCTGCGCAAGACAGGGGGAATGGACGCTCCTTTCCGTGGAGGCACCAACATTTTTCTAGAAGCGTTCCAAGGACAAGATTGGAGGATTCCCTTGATAGAGTCCATCCCAGACCTTTCCAATGCCAGATTTGTGGATCTTCCTCCCCTTTCCACAAGAAAAAGGTCAGTACAATCGTCCCCTCCTCCTCCATCCCCTCCTCGAGTTATTACCACCAGACCTACTCCTCCTCCATCTCGCCTCATCCACAACTCTCTCCCACAAAAGGCTTCCTCCTCTCAACCCACTCAAATTTTCGACAAATTCCCTTCTCATGTGGAGGAACGCACTAAATTCAAACATGACCGTCCCCATAAACGACCCATCAAAAGGCGAAAACTTGTAAAACCCAAGCCCAATCCCATTCCTTTAGACACCCCCTCCGCTACTCCTTCACCCATCGAAGTTCTTGACCCATCAAATCCTGATCCCTCCCTTCTCCAAATTAAACAGGCCTTCCCTGATATCCAAATTTCTGACTCCCCATCTCCACAAAATTCACCTCCATCTGCCCCTCCCACTCCCAAATCAAGGGGACCCTCAACAGAAAGGGACGCTCCTTCAGCTCCGGTTGTCGTCCCTGACGACTCAATAGAAGCAGAGTTTGGCTCCGCTTCATCTGAGGAGGTTAATACAACAGTCGTCCTGGATGAGATCACTACACAGCAAATTGCTGAGGACACATAGCTTGGTCGCCACATTGCAAATCAACACGACAACGTTGTACAAGAGGACGCTCTCTCTCTCGACGAGCAAATTGATGCTGATGCTCTCGAGATCCCTCCTTGGGAAGCCGTCCCAGTGGACGCGGGAGACAAATCTGCTCCCACAGGGAAAGGTGGACAGAAGCGTCCACGGAAAACAAAGGCGTCCAAGGACGCTGCTGGTCCATCTGAAGGACAAGCTGATGCAAATCTCCAAGAAGGAGATAATGAAGGAGGCAGTGATGAAGATGAGGAAGATAATGAGGACGGCACTTCTGGTCCTCAAAAGAAGAAAGCCAAAAAGAATAACAAACAGGAGCACATTCTGGCTCCTCTAGTGTTTGACGAAGCCTTTCTGAGCCAGTTTTCTGAGGCCAAGGATCTAGTGGCGCTTCTCAAGATTCAAGGTTGCCTCAAAATTTCAGAAGAGAACGTCACCGTTGATCCCAAACTTGTGCAAGGCTTTTATGATTCTCTTAACATCAACATTGAGAATGGCACAGGGACGTTCATGGCAAATGGCGAGTCTGCTACTTTCTCTGAGAAGACCGTCCGCCAGCTAATGGGTCTTGACAAACAACGACCAGGGCCTGACGCCTTACACAGGGTTCCTGCATCTGGTTTTGGGATGGAAGGCGAAGAGCTGCAAGCCTTATTCCGAAGAGTGTTTAACGGGAAGACTCCAGATGGTCTTGACAGGGTTGCTTCAGTCCTGACTCAAACAGGTGCTATGGCACATTACATGATATGCAGGACTATCGTCCCAAGGCAGGAGAAGAAATCAATAGTCCAAACAATAGACTGTCTCCTCTTGGACGCCTTCCTTCAAGGTCGCAAGATCAATCTAGCCAGAATCATGATCGAGCACATGGCCAAATGCACCCGCCCCGGCCTTGTAAAAGCTCTCCTCATTGAAAATGATGCTTACTCTCCTGGTGAAGAAGTAACTTTGGGACTGCCATGGGATCAGAAGTATGGCGTCCTGGAGATCAAGCATAGCAAAGAACTCCCCTCCATCAGAAAACAACTTGAAAAAGAGAAAAAAGAGGCGGAAAAGAAAAAGAAAGAAGAAGAGGCCGCCAGAAAAGCAGAGGAAAAACGTCTAAGGCAGGAAGCTGCTAAGAAAGCTGCTGAGGACGAGCGTGCTAGACAAGAGGCCGCCAAGAAAGGGAAGACTATTGCTTCTGAACCTCCCTTGATTGCTGAAACTGAGGAAGATCGTATTGCTCGCTATGCAGAAGTTGATCAGTTATCGTCTTTCATTCATGCAGAGCCGATGGACTTCAACTTTTCTCCTTCTCATCTTCCTCCTCATCAACAGCCGTCCTACTTTCAGTGCTCTCCTGCTCCCTCCAACACTGAAGCTTATTCTGAGAAACAGCTGTACGCCCTCATTCTTAACAACCAAAATGTTCTTGCGCAACAAGGGAACGCCATCATTCAGCAGAACAACACGGCCATGCAACAGAACTACCATTACTTTCAGGCTGTTAAGACTCAGAACGACTTGATTAAGCTGCTAGTCCAGTCAATTCACAGGGACAGTACAGAGGGTGATACGCAAGAGGAAGAGGAACCTGCTGCGACGGACGCTAATGTCAATGATGAAAGCCGTCCTGCTGGATCACCTACCGCCTAACCCTTTATTCCCTCATCTTTTTGCCTGTGCTTCTTTTCATTTTAAAAACACTTGTCTGAATGTCTGTAATGACTATCTCTTCTTTCAATGGCAATTCTCATCTTTGTGTGCATTTGTGTGTTTAAGCGTTTACTTGTCTCTAGTTGTGATTTTGCGCTATCATCCTTATGCTAACTTGTTATCCTTTTCGATGATGCCAAAAGGAGGAAGTGTAGTTTTGTAGAGATGCGCTTTTATTAGTTATCTAGAATATGCAAGTGTTAAGGGGGAATTTTAGTGAAAGGAACTTAGAACGTAAATGCTTCTAAATAAAATCCAGGGACGCTAGTTAAGAATGAAATTTTTGAATAGGTAAGCCGTCCTATCCCTAAAATCCAAAAGTGAGATTAGATCAAGAGTTGAAAACTTGTGCTTATAGACTTTCGCTAAGTGGACTCTCGCAAAGTGTTGAAATGACGCTCTTTAAGTTTTCAAGCATGCTAGAGCTTAAGTTCAAAACGTTTATTGTCTTGAGTTTGTCATCATCAAAAAGGGGGAAATTGTTGGGACAATGTTAAGGACGCCTTCGGTAATTAACATTGTGCCTGGCGTCCCTTAGTTTTGATATGACAAACTCGCCTTGATCTAATAAGTTGTCCAAGTGTTTCAGGGACGAACATTGAAAAGGACAACAAGTTGGTGAACATGTAGTCGTCCTTAAGGAGTAAGGACGCTACATCTCTCAGTGAACGGCTTGGCAAAATCTTATACAAGGACACCGTCCTTATTCAACACACTGGAGTCCTTCAAAGCTGGCCGACAAAGTGACATCACCAGACAAGCTTTGATCATGATCTCCACGTGGAAGAAGATCCCTCGTCCAAGCCTAACGGAATTGCCAGTAAGCTTCCTTAATCATCATAGAGACACAAGGAAGCCGATTACTGTTGCAACATCCCCAAAGGGCATGATAGTCAGAGAAAGTCGCCCTTTCCCAATGTCACTGTAAATACTCATCCAGAGCATTTATTGTGATGTGACGCTTCAGAGAATATTCAGGGAATTTGTCAGTCGCTCAAGAACACCAAGAACACCAAGAACAAGCTCAAGAACAAGTGAGAACTAGGTGTTAGATCGAGCGAGAAGCGTACCACAAAACCACAAAGTGTTTGTAACAGAAAAGAACAAAAATAGTGAGAGAGTCCTTACGACGAACTGTAAGGAAAAGGTGATAGCGTCCTTTAGAGGAATTAAGTTAGGTTACTCTACAGGCTTAAAGGAGTTGTTACTAGTGGACTTAGGGACGCCCTTCTAAGTGCCAGAGAAGTGTAACTACTCGCCAGTGTATTGTAAGGAAACTTAATAAGAAAGGAAAGAAGCTATTACAAAATCCTCCAAGGAGGTAGAGGTTTACACTCAAGGACTAGTTGGTACTTGAGTGGTTCCTCTATAACTCAAAAGCGTTCCTTACTTATTGTCTTTACTTGTTTAGTCTTTTGATTTCCGTTGCGAACCAAGGAAGTCCTCAATCTTTATTAAGGACATCTTGGTAAAGGACGACCTTAACCCTGTTAAGGACGCCCTTGTATTTTTGACTAACGATCCAACAGATGACTCGTATGAGGAAGAGCTAGGGATGCACTGGGATCAGCGCAAGGGACTTGTCAAAATCTGTAACTCATAAGAGCTTCCGTTCATCAGAAAGCAGCAAGAGGAAGAAGCAAAGGAAGCAGAGAAGAGGGTTGAATAAGAAAGACTTGCCAAGGAAGCTGAAGATGAATGTCTTACAAGACTGGACCCAAGTCTCTAGGGACGGAGCCAATTGGTCAAGACTTCACCCTCTTGGACTCTGTCTTGCTCAGTGATCTACTGCCGCCAGTGGACATCCCTTCTAAGCTTTAATGTCAAATCATTATGCTTAAGAGTTTGTCATCATCAAAAAGGGGGAAATTGTTGGGACGATGTTAAGGACTTCTGTGTACTTAACATTGTGCTCATTACAATCGTCCCTTAGTTTTGATATGACAACTCACTTTGATCTAATAAAGTTGTCCAATTGTTTCAGGAACGCAGGTTGATGTCTCTTAAATTGGTGGTGTTTTATAGGTTATTTTCTCTTATAAATATGTGTCTTTTGTTCCTTTTCTTGTGTGTTTTGTTCCTTTTTAGCTTGGATTCCGATTTTCTATGAGATTCGGAGACTATGCGATTTTTGTGCATTTTCTAGGTGTTTTTGCCATTATTCGAGGAATTTTCAAAGGAGACCCGAAGAAGGATCAAGGCACGAGTCAAGGAGCGGAAGAGCGGAGCGACCCATGAAGAGAAGCACTAGAAAAGCCAAGGAGAAGAGTGGCCAAAGACCAGGACCGAGTTCCATGGACATCGGGCCCAAGATCGAGTTGTGGACGTCGAACCGAGGTGCCAGCAAGTCGGGCCCGACTTACCTCCGTGTCGGTCCAAGTCGGTCGGACAAGGATTGGGCTCCAAGGCATACAAATGTGATCTACCACTTTTGCCCCTCTTCTATTTTGGGCATTCTTATCTTCTAATTAGAGGGAGGAGGACAATTGGCAAGACACACAACACTAATCACCTCTCAAAGGCTCTAGGAAGACTTGGAGAGCAAGGAGGAGGAGAAGAGAGGAGGAAGAAGAGATTTCGGTGGAGGAGAAGGCTAGATCTAGGGAGAAATTGTGAGTTTGTCTTTGTTTTGCTTTGCACTTTGTGGATTTGGATTGGAACTTGTGGATTTCCTTTGTTGGTGAATGAAATTTGGATTTGCTTTGAGTTTGATGATTGAGATTGGTTTGCTTTGCATTTTGATTGCTTTTTACTCTAGCCTTATGGAGTAGATTCCTTTGATCTTGGGCTATGGGGGAAACCTCTAGCTAGATTTGGGTTTGAACCCCCAATTCCATAGCCTTGAGTGCTTGATCTAGGAACCCACTCTACATAGAGCTACAATTCCTTGTGGAAGCAAGGGATCAAGGGCTTGTGATTAGCAAGAGTGAACGGAAGTGATCAATTGCCCATCACTTGACCTTGCATTGAAAGGGAGGTCGAATTCCCTATGGTCGATGTGTAGAAGTGGCGGGACCGAGGCGAACAACCTCGATCCCACGAGGATCAACACTTATTAGCTGAATTGGGGTGGAATAGCCCATATCTACCAGAGGAGGAACCCAAAAACCCAAGATCTATCTCTCAAATTTTTCAAGTTCGACATACCCACTACCTCGGGCCCGACATAGCTAGTGTCGATCCCTGCCTTTTCCCCGTCGATCCACCTCGGGCCCGAAGTGACCAATGTCGGTCCCGAGTGGTTTCTCTTGATTTCCTTTGATTTAGCTTTTCTGTCCCTTTTTCAAGTCTTTTAGGTGCACCAATCGACAGAACTCCCGACCGTTCGACACCCACCACGTACTACTACGAGGTCGGGATTATTTTCACACTTTAGACCCTCTTGTTTTACACCGATCAAAATTTTGGCGCAGTTGCCGGGGAGTTCTACTTGTTTTGGGTACCATTTTATTGAGTCTTTGTGCTTTGGTAGTGATTTGGGTGAGGGAATAGCCCGAACCCCTTGTTTGTTTTGATTGGTTTTGTTTGTGTCTTTGTTTTGTAGGTGTATGCAAGCTCGTTTCACCCGAGAACACTTGAGTTTGAGCGTGTGAGTGATCCGGAAAGTATTCTCAAAGAAGCCCGAAAGAAGAAAAGGATGGAGAATCAAGCACATCATGATGATGAGATAGCTTGAATGAGGGCCGAGATGGCTAGAATGCAACTTGAGGCGGATAACCGTGAGGCGGAAGTAAGGAGGGAACGTGAGCATAGAGGCTCAACCCAACGCTCTACCCCGGAATGCACGCCAATACATGCATCCGGAGTTGAGAGTGCCCGAGCCGGCTATCATTCTCCCGGAGGTTGCCAAGAACTATGAGATCAAAACTCAATTCATATCAAGCGGGATCAATTTGAGGGGCGCCCGCAAGAATGTCCAATTGAGCATGTCAAGCGCTTCAAGGACATGTGTGAGACGATCTCAACGGATGAAGAGACATTGGAGTATGTGCTTCTCAAAGCATTCAAGTGGTCGCTTGGGGGTAAGGCGGCACATTGGCTCGAGAGCCAAGCCCCTAGGTCAATCCCAACATGGCGAGCTCTTAAGGAAGCGTTCTTGATGAAGTTCTTTCCACCTTCGAAGAGGACGGAGCTGCGGAGGAAGATATCAAGTTTCCAACAAGGATCAAATGAACCGCTCTTCGAGGCTTGGGACCGATTCAGAGAGATGTTGCGCCAAAGTCCAACCCATGGGCAACAACCATATGTGCTCCAAGATATCTTTTTCCAAGGTATCAACCCCGCCACTAAGGACAAGTTAAATCTCCACACCGATTGTGGATTTATAGACTTGACTCCAGAGCAAGCTTGGGAGTTACTTGATAAGCTCTCCGATTACGAGGCCATGTACGGGGTGAGCCAAGCGAGCAAAGATATGAGAGTTCAAGATGATGGCACAAGAAAGCTCTATGACCCAAAGAGTGAAGAGATTGATAAGGATATGAGACTCCGATTCCTAGAGAGTGAAGTGACCAAGTTGAGAAGGCAAGTTCACCACTACAAGCA
Organism: Polygonum maritimum; assembly: GCA_963924305.1. Lineage (NCBI taxonomy): Eukaryota > Viridiplantae > Streptophyta > Magnoliopsida > Caryophyllales > Polygonaceae > Polygonum > Polygonum maritimum. Next base: position 21,365,167 of record OZ002732.1, on the reverse strand, counting down.
AACCGCTAGAGCTTGTGAGGAGTGTGGATCTCTTGCCCATGCTACGCAAGTGTGTCCGAATGAGAGCCAAGTTCGCTTGGCCGAGGAAATTGAGGAGGCGCACGTTGTCCGAGGGAATTATGGAGGACGAGGAAACTTCAACAATGGAGGCAATGGAGGAAATGGCCGGTGGAATCAAGGTCAAGCCAATGGGTATAACAACAACTACAACCAAAACGAGCCAAGGGCCTAACCACCGCCATATTGACCTCCGGGGTTTAATGAACAACCACCTCAATGGGCGAAAGAATTGAAAGGATGATGTCAAGGAAATGAAAACTCAATTCAATGAGTTTGGTGTATGGAGGAGGCAAGCCGACAACCAATTTGCCCAAATTGCAACTCTATTCCGAGAGAGAATGGGAGACTTCCGGGCCGACTCGAAGAGAATCCCCGTGCCCCACAAAATCAAAATGAAGTCCGAGCTATTGGGTTGAGAAGCGGTAGAAACTTGCCCGAGCCACATGTGTCAAAGTCAAGAGCAGAGAGTACGACCGAGTTACCCAGCAACTCGGGCCCGACATGCAAGGATGTCGATCCAGGAACCAGAGCCACTCCCCTGCCTAGGACCGAGGATGAAAGGGAGTCGGGCCCGACTTGCCCTGATGTCGATCCGACATCCCAGCCAGTGCTCTGCCCCCTGACCGAGGAACATCATATCGGGCCCGACTTGGTGCCCACGTCGGTCCATACAAAGGATGTTGTGCACGAGTTGAACTAGTCTAGAGAGGTTGATCCAAGCAAGATTCAAGGTGGCACAACTCTTCCTTACCCGTCGAAGAAGCCCAAAGATGTTGTTGAGGGCAAGTTCAAAAGATTCCTCAAGCTTTTGCAAGGGTTAAACATCACAATCCCATTTACCGATGCTTTGAATAAGATGCCTTCCTATGCTAAGTTCTTGAGGGAAATCTTAAGCAAGAAGAGGTCTATAGTGGAGATGCAAGATGAGGTGAAGATTTTGGAGCTACCTCAAAAGCTAGGAGATCCGGGAAGATTTGCTATAACCGTTGGAGTGGGATCTCAAAGTTTCCAAGCTCTATGTGACCTCGGAGCGTGTGTATCGGTTATGCCTATGAGTATTTGGAGATGGGCTAACCTTGGTGAGATTGAGCCGGTTGATATGTCTCTCACCATGGCCGATGGCTCGGTGATCAAAGCTAGAGGACTATTGGATGATGTCGCAGTTCGAGTTGTAAAGTACTTCGTTCCCGATGACTTTGTGAATCTAGATATGAAGGAAGATCCCTTGGTTCCTATCATTCTAGGGAGACCGTTCTTAGCGACGGTGGGGGCGAAGTTTGATGTGAAGAATGGAAAGGTAACCTTTGAGATCGGAGAAGAAAAAGTTGAGTTTCACTTCAACAAGGCTTTGAACGAGCAGGATGCCTTGGCCATCTTAAAGCTAGAAGAGAATGCCAAGAGAAAGAGAGAAGAAGTGGAAGTTGCAAGAGAAGAGGTACCTTTGAGGAGCAATAAAAGGATCAATGAGCAAGTCCAAGTTAGAGAGTTGATGGAACAAGTTGAGCATCAAGATGAGTTGAGGAGCAATGATAGTCCAAGGAGCAAAGAAGAATATCCTTATACATATCCTTTTGATGTTGGAAATTCCTATATTTGCTTGAGTGATTTAAAAGATGACTTAGGAGATTGATGTCTCTCATTTTTAGTGGTGTTATAGTAGTTAATTTCTCTTGTAAATATGTGCCTTTTGTTCCTTTTTTGGTTAGTTTTGTCTCTTTCTAGCTTAGATTCCGATTTTCTATGAGATTCGGAGACTATGCGAATTTGTTGTGTTTTGTAGGTAAATTGGCGCGTTTGAGGACGTTTTGAAGGAGTTTCTAAAGAGAGGCAAAGCTCGGGAGCAAAGGAGCGGAAGAGCCATGCAAAGAACAAAGAGGAACTCAAGGAAAGCCAAGAAGAGAAGAAGATCGAGGCCCCGGAACGATGCACCAAGAAGTCAGGCCCGAGTTAGCGCATTGGAGGCTCGGACCGAGGTCCACAACGTCGGGCCCGAGGTCCATGCGTGTCGGTCCAAGTCGGCTAAATGAGGATTGGGCTCCAAGGCACATTATTGTGATCTTCCACTTTTGCCCTTCTTCTATTTTTGGCAATCCTTGGGCCCTAATTAAAGGAGGAAGACAATTTGAGAGAGAGGAGAGCTTGGAAGGAGGCTAATCCACATCTAATCACTCTCAAAGGCTCAAGGAAGACTTGGAGAGCAAGGAGGAAGAAGGAAGAGGAGAAGAGGAGAGAAATCAGTGGAGCTTAGGGAGGATTAGTGAGTTTTGAACTTGTTTTGCTTTTATTTAGTGGATTTGAGACTTGGATCTTGTGAACCCTTTGATTTGAATGCAATTTAGCTTTGATTTGAGTTGGATGATTGAGATTTGCTTGTTTTGTCTATTGATTGCTTTTTACTCTTACTTCATGGAGTAGATTCCATAGTCTTGGGCTATAGGGGAAACCCTTTGCTAGGATTGGGTGTGAGCCCCCAATTCCATAGCCTTGAGTGCTTGATCTATGAATCCTCTCTACATTGAGCTTCCAATCTCTTGTGGGAACAAGGGATCAAGGGCTTGTGATTGGTAAGAGTAAGCGGGAGCATCTCGAACCCATCACTTGACCTTGCATCGAAGGGAAGGTGGGAACCTCCCATGGTCGATGTGTAGAGTGGAGGGATCGAAGGCGAACAACCTCGATCTCACAAGGATCAACACTTATTGGCTGAATTGGGGTGGAATTACCCAAGTCTAGTTAGGGAAGGAACCCAAAAACCCAAGACCGATCTACCATTTTTAGTAAGACCGAGTTTCCCAGTACCTCGGGCTCGACGTTGTCAGTGTCGGTCCCGTGCTAGCTCTCGTCGATCCTCCTCGGACCGAGGTGACCAAAGTCGGTCCCGAGGACTTCTCTTTGTTTTTCCTTGTTTTTGCCGTTCTTTTCCCCTTTTTAGTCTTCTTGGTACAGTCAACGCACGAACTCCCGTGTGTTCGACACCCTACCCTTATACTACAATAGGGGTTCGGTTTATAAATTTAAATTTTGACCCTCCGATCCGGAACCCATCAGAATTTTGGCGCCGTTGCCGGGGAGTTCCACTTGTTTGAGGTACCATCTTTTGTTGAGTCTTTGATTTTGGTAGTGATTTGGGTGAGGGACTAGCCCAAGCCCCTTGTTTGTTTTGATTCGGTTTTGTTTGTGTCTTTGGTTATAGGTGTATGCGAGCTCGTTCCGTCCGAGGAACACTTGAGTTCAACTTTGTGTGTGATCCGGAGAGCATTATCAAGCAAGCTCGAAATAAGAAGAGAATGGAGAACCAAGCACTACATGATGATGAGGTTGATACAATGAGGGCCGACATGGCTCGTATACAACTGGAGATAGCTAACCGGGATGCCGAAGCTAGGAAAGAGCGCGAGCAGAGGATGAGATTGGAGGCTCAAATCAACACCCAACCCCGGAATGCACGTCAATATATGCATCCGGAGTTGAAGGTGTCGGAACCGGCCATAGTCTTGCCGGAGGTTGCAAAGAACTTTGAGATCAAAACTCAATTCATCTCATTTATCAAGAGGGACCAATTTCATGGGAGACCGAATGAGTGCCCGATTGAGCATGTGAAGCAATTCAAGGATCTATGTGAGACCATCTCGACGGATGAGGAGACGCTCGAGTACGTGCTACTCAGGCTTTCAAGTGGTCATTGGGAGGCAAGGCGTTGCATTGGTTGGAGAGCCAAGCACCTCGATTCATCACATCATGGAGGGCTCTCAACGAAGCATTTTTAATGAAGTTCTTTCCACCAACAAAGATAACGGAGCTTAGAAGGAAGAAAGCAAGTTTTCAATAAGGAGCCCACGAAGACACACAACTTCATATCCAGAATGTCACAACAAACTTTATTTACAACACTATACCCAATTGCTTCAACGGTGTGATCTAATTCTTCATGTGTCTATTCTACAGCTTTGCCTACAACATTGATGTAGAAGTCAATCAATGTAGCTTTCATCCACCTACAAAGAGAGAGACAAGAGACATAAACGTAATCATCAAAATCTCTGTTTTCCATGTTTAAAAATTAAAAATCATCTCAAAATTGTATCACTTCAAGATAATATCCCTATAATAGGTACTAAGACAAACTAAATCACCTAAATTAACATTTCAATATATATAGATTTGTGTTACAAAACACAGAAAAGAGTTTGTTGGGACGATATTAAGGACGTCAGTCGTTAATATCTAAACCAATAATAATCGTCCCTTGTTTTGATAATGACAAACTCAAATGTATTTGATAAGTTGTCCAAGTTTTGATCTCAGGTAAGTCCAGTGGACGCACATGAGCGGAAAGGACAACAAGTGAACAGCAGTCCCTATGCTGTAGGGACGCATGTTACCAGAACTTCCAAAGCTAAACGTAATTGGCGGAGTCCCTACGCAAGATAGGACGGAGTCCTCATCAAGAAGGGACGCGCGCCAAAATACGGACGAAGTTCAAATTCAAATCAAGGCCACCCCAACATGATTACATCATCGTCCGGCCTTAGTCCTCAGAAGGAAGCTTCCTTTGTCTGGGCACGTGTAGACAATGCCAAAGACGTCGCTTTCCCAGCAATGGTCCCCTACCCACGCGGAGGCTTCCCAAGCGTCAACAGAGTTGACCTCCTTAAGACGCTCATCGCACCGTTGATCAAAGATCGAGGATCCTGCCAAGTCTCAGAGGACGCTAGAGGACAAGAATCACTTCCGCTATAAATACTCTCCAAGGAGTATGCATAGCGGCATGTGTGTGCAAGAGTGGACTTTGAAGACTTTCTCTCAAGCTCTCCCGAAGCATTCAAGAACACGAACGAAGATCAAGAAGATCAAGTGAGCTTGAAGCAAGAGAAAGAAAGTCCAACCACATCAAATCCAAAACAAACCACAAATCAATTAGAGTTGTAGTTTGTCTCTCACAACGAACCGTGAGAGACGTGAGTGATAGCTTCCTTATAGCTAAGAGTGTTAGGTTACTTGTTAGGTTGAAAGGAGTGTTACTAGTGAGGCTGAGGACGGACGCTTAGCTCAGAGAAGTGTAACGACTCGCCTAAGTTGTAAGGACTCGCTCTTAATAAGATAAGGGACGGCTATTGAAAATCCTCCAACGGAGGTAGAGGTTTACCCATAAGACTAGTTGGTCTTAGTGGGGTTCCTCTATAAATACTCGTGTCCACTTATCTTGTATTCTGTTAAGTCTATTTTCCGCTGCACTAAAGGACGCCCTCATTAACTGACTTACGATCCATCAATTGGTATCAGAGCAGGCGCTCTAGATTTTTGTTGAGTTGCAGGTAGAAGATGGACATGGAACCTATTGGAATCTCTTTTGTAAAGCCTCCTCGTCTGACGGACGGCAACTTCAACCGCTGGAAGATCCGCTTCGAGAACTTTTGCAGAAGTCAGAATTATCAATGCTGGAGAGTGATCATGAAGGGTGACCTTACCATCCCTGATGACAAGAAAGACAAAGAGGACGAGTGGGGTCTTGACGAATTCAAGCTTTTGGAAACAAACGCTAAGGCTATATGCTTCCTTCAAGCGTCCCTCTGCGAAAGGGACGCCACCCGAGTTAGCAATTTGGCAACAGCCAAACTACAATGGGAAGCTCTTGAGAAGTACCATGTGGGTACGGCAAAGATGAAGGAAGACGTCAAGCTTGAAATCAAACGAGAGTTCTATGCCTTCAGAATGCTTCTTAACGAATCTGTCAAGGACTACTCATACCGCTTTGAAGCTCTTGTGACCAAGATGCGAAATTTAGGCATCCCAGAAGCTGAAGTCTCAATGAGAAACAGAGTCGGAGTAGTCATTGATGGGCTTACAGGAAAATGGAATTTTGATAGGACTACGTTCAAGGAGAACACAGCCAACAAAACCCTGGATATGGAAGAGATCTATGGGAAGCTGAGAGGCTATGAAGCGAGAAGGGAAGCTGATATGGCTGAATTGGCTAGAAACCCCCAGACAGATCTTGCTTTGATGACGTCAACTCCAGAGTACGCTGAGTATCTGCGCCACCAAAGAGATATTGCCCTAATGGTGGAAGCAAATAAAAATGAGAATCGTGAAAGGATGCGTGCTCAAGCTTTGAAAGAAAAGGAAAGCAAGACTAAGGAACAGCTGGAAGAAGAGGAAGAGATTGCCCTTCTACACAAAGTTGCTCGCTTATGGGGTAAAAAGGCCAGAGATTCCAAGAAACACAAGATGCCTTACAAAAAGGAGAGTCCCAAGTATACAGAGGCAGAGATGAAGGAACTTACTTGCTACAAATGTAACAAGAAAGGACACTTTGCTAAAAGGTGTACTACGGGACTAAACTCAAAAGAAATGAAGATGAAAGCTCTCTTGGGAGCGTGCGAAGCCGCATGGAATAATGTGAGTTCTGATGATGAAGAACCAGAAGGACCAGTGGCGTACATAGCCGTAGAGGACGCCTCAGATGATGAGCAAGTGGCGTACATGGCTGTGGAGGACGCCCCAGTCCTTGAAGAGGACGCTTCTGAAAAGGAACAAGAGGTAACTCGTGAATCCATGATGAACTCCTTAGAGAATTGTTCCAAAACCAAACTTATTAAGCTCATTAAAAGAATCATGGAAGAAAGCGTTGTTATGCAACATAGAATGGATGAACTTGAACTTGAAAGTGAAAATAGGCTAGTTGAATGTGAGAACTGTGCTACAGTTTCGTTACAACTAGAGTCCTCGTATGTCGAAGTTAAATCCCTGAAAACTGAAGTGATGTGCCTTAAGCTAGAGAACGCTAAGCTTAGGGAAGAGGTGAAAGTGTTAGGGAAGAGCCCGGTAACTGAGGTAGTTCAACCAATGGTGTTTGTCCCAGCCAAAAGAGGACTAGGATACGAGTCTGACACTAGGAACTCTCTCCCTAGTGACTTTGAGGCTAGCAAAACCTCAGAACTTGAATTAGAAAGGGAAAAGACCAAGAACCTTCTTGAAAGAATTCGAGTCCTAGAGAGTGGAGAGAAAGGTCAAAGGGACTATTACACTAACTCCACTAGTCATAGGATCTATAAGAAGATTGCTAAGGGGGAAGGTTCAAAAGTTTGTAACCCTCAAAAGATGAAAAAGAACAAAATCCAACGTCCCAACAAGAAGTACTACCTTGGTACTTACTATAGGACGTGTTGGTACTGTGGAAAAGGAGATCACTTCAAATATGATTGCCTGAAACTGAAGAACGACATTGAAAGTGGCAAAGCTGCTAGGAATAACATTGAAAATGATAAGTCCGTCCCTAAGGCTAACCCTAGACGTCCTAGACGATCTAAGAGTTCTTTCAGAAAGCATGCTATTTCAAATGATGTGAATATAAGTGACTACATGCCAGAACCAGAGTTCTATTTCTGTAACGAACCAGGTAAGGAACACCTCGCCTGGGTCGCCATACACTAACCTTGTTTTGGCAGGTGGAAGTGAGGGGACGTCCATGGATCATTGATAGTGGCGCCTCAAACCATATGACAGGAAGCCAGATCCATCTCACTTCTATCCAAAGTAGCGCCACGGGAGGAACTGTCTCGTTTGGCAACAAGGGCAAAGGAAAGATCAAAGGGACGGGAACTGCTATTCTCAATCCGTCTATCAAAGCGACAAATGTTAGCCTTGTTGAAGGACTTGGCTTCAACCTCCTAAGCGTCTCTCAAATGTGTGATGAAGGTTAAAACTTAGTCACATTTGACTCAAAGGAGTGCCTCGTCATCAACAAGAAATCCAACAAAGGAGTCCGAAAGAACAATGTCTACATCTTCAATCAGGAGTTCAAGCCAAAATCTGAGTTGTGCTTATCTGTGTCAAAGGAGGACGCTGACCTCTGGCATCGCCGACTTGGCCATGCTGGACCAAGCACAATCCTCAAGCTGCATCAAAGAAATCTTGTGAAAGGTCTTCCCCAAATTGATCCTGAGAAAATTGAACAGTGTGAAGCATGTATCAAAGGGAAGCAGACAAGAACGTCCTTTAAGTCAAAGAACGATGTCAGCACAAAGAAACCTTTGGAACTTCTCCATATGGATCTTTGTGGACCAATGAAGACGTTAAGCTATGGTGGAAAGAGGTATATCTATGTCCTTGTAGATGACTTTTCTCGATTCACCTGGGTTCTTTTCTTAGCTTCAAAAGCAGATTGCTTCAACGCATTCAAAGTCTTCATCAAACAAGTCGAAGTTGTGCTTGAGACGCCTCTCAAATCCATAAGATCAGACCATGGGACGGAGTTTCAAAACTCAGAGTTCGTGGCCTACTGTGATCAACAAGGAGTCTCTCACAACTTCTCAGCTCCAAGGACTCCTCAACAAAATGGAGTGGTGGAAAGAAAGAATAGGACGCTGGAGGATATGGCAAGGACTATGCTCTTAGCCAATAGCGTCCCCAAGTACTTCTGGGCTGAAGCTATTGCTACAGCGTGCTACATTATCAATCGAGCCATGATCCGTCCTTTGCTGAAGAAGACGTCCTATGAGTTGCTGAATGGAAGAAAGCCTCGCATCGACTATCTCAGAGTCTTTGGATGCAAGTGCTTTGTTCACAACAATGATAAAGAAAGACTTGGAAAGTTTGACGCAAGAAGTGACGAAGCCATATTCCTTGGATACTCCCTCACCAGTAAAGCGTATAGAGTTTTCAATAAACGAACTCTAAAGCTTGAGGAGAGCATTCATGTTGTGTTCAAAAAAAGTTCTTCTCACAAAGATAAACCAAGTAAGAAAGAACGCTCATCTCCTCTGCAGCAGGATGACTCCGATGATGAAGTTGATTTCGGGTCCTCTGGAAAATACTATGTTCCTAAGGACGCTACTCAAAATCCTGAAGAAGTCTCAGTAGAAGTTCCCAGTGTTGTTCAGGAAGTTCCATCTCAAAGTGAATCTCCAGCTCAACATGAGGTCGCTGAATCAAGCCTACAAGGAGAACAACGTCAAGAAGAGGACACTCAACCTGAGGGGGAACTCTATGAAACTCTCAATGAAGACGACGGGTTTGACTCAGATGAATCTGATTGGACGGACCCTAGATGTACTCCTGTAAGGGACGATACTCATAAGGGATCCCATCTTTCGAGACTTCATTCAACGGATCAAATCATCTCAGATATGTCAAAAGGAGTTCAAACAAGATCAGCCGTGAATCAGTCCCTTAATGCTAACATAGCGTTCTGTGCCTTCAACGCCTTTGTGTCCTTGGTTGAACCTAAGAACATAAAGGAAGCACTCCAGGACGCTGATTGGATTCAGGCCATGCAAGAGGAACTTAATCAATTCGAAAGAAATAAGGTTTGGACCCTCGTCCCTCGTCCGAGAAACAAAAACATAATAGGGACGAGATGGGTCTACAGGAACAAGCTTGATGAGAATGGTCGCGTGTCAAGAAACAAAGCAAGGCTTGTGGCTCAAGGCTATAGGCAAGAGGAAGGGATTGATTATGATGAAACCTTCGCTCCTGTCGCCAGGATTGAAGCCATTCGCCTCCTCATCGCCTTTGCCGCTCACAAAGGGTTCAAGCTTTTTCAAATGGACGTCAAGACAGCCTTTCTCAACGGCAAGCTCAAAGAAGAAGTGTACGTCGCTCAACCTCCAGGATTTGAGGACGCTGATCACCCAGATCATGTGTACTTCTTGGACAAGGCACTCTATGGACTCAAGCAAGCCCCTCGTGCATGGTACGATAGGTTTGCGTCCTTCCTCTTTTCCAACGGGTACACACGAGGTAACATTGATAAAACCCTGTTCTTAAAGAAAGTTCTTAAAGATGTCTTAATTGTCCAAGTCTATGTCGATGACATAGTCTTTGGAAGCACTAACATGAAATTTGTAGAGGAATTCAAGAACTTGATGAGTAGTGAGTTTGAGATGTCCCTCATAGGAGAACTCAACTTCTTCTTGGGACTCCAAATCACTCAGCTCAAAGATGGGACGCGGATTCATCAACAAAAGTACATCCGTGAAATGCTTGAGAAGTATGGGATGAACTCTTCAAAACCCATTGATACTCCCATCTCCCCAAACACTCGCCTCTATGTTGATGAAGAAGGCAAGAGTGTAGATCAAAAGCTCTACAGAGGAATGATAGGGTCCTTGCTATATCTTACGGCAAGTCGTCCCGACATCATGTTCGCTGTATGCTTGTGCGCTCGATTCCAAGCAAATCCAAAGGAGTCCCATATGCAAGAGGTCAAAAGAATCTTCAGATATCTCAAGGGACGGGATGAACTATGTCTATGGTATCCCAGAAGGACGTCCCTAAACCTGGTAGCTTACTCTGACGCAGATTACGCTGGCCATGTGGTGGATAGGAAGAGCACCTCAGGAATGGCACAATTCCTTGGCTCATGCCTTGTATCTTGGGGATCCAAAAAGCAAAACTCCGTGGCACTATCAACCGCAGAAGCTGAGTACGTTGCTGCTGCTTCGTGCTGCTCACAAGTCCTATGGATCAAGTACCAACTTGAAGATTATGGTACGTCCCTCAACACAGTCCCTATCTTGTGTGACAACACCAGTGCTATAAGTATTGCCAAAAATCCCGTTCATCATTCTAGGACGAAGCATATTCACATAAGGCATCACTTTCTTCGTGATAATGTTGAACTTGGATTAATTAGAGTGGATCATGTTAGGACTGAGGACCAAGTGGCCGATATTTTCACAAAAGCACTTGATAGACGTCCCTACGAGCACCTCCGGTTGCTCTTGGGGATGATAACTTTTAAATGATCAAGTCCCGTTCTATTATTCCCTCCATGATTGGCTATGTCTTGTTGAGAACTTGTTTTAAGGTGTGTCATGCATTAAAGTCGTCTTTAAAGGACGCTAGTCTAAGATATGTGTATTCGCTTGTGTCCTTGAATGGTATTCATTTCGCTTTTCATCTCAAGAGTATCCCTGATCACCCTACCCTCATCATAAGCCGAAATGATGGGAACTCTAAGCTTACCCAAGCCGAGAATCTTGCAAACGCGTCCTATGAGCATTCCTTGTTTCACCTTTACGGGACGTACTTGCTTGATTTTCAAAAATGGTTCAAGTGATCAAAGGGATGCGTGCTAAGAGCTGAGAGTTGTCTGTACAGAGTTCTAATTACAGAGGTTGAGATCAGTGAATGGGACGCCGTGGTTCAATTCTGTGTTGTGTAGTGTTGTGTGTTGAAAGGACGTCAGGTTAGAGTCCTTTGCAGTTGTGAGAAGTTTGAATGGTTGAAATTGGGAAGGTAATCCGTTTTAGCGAATCGTCAGCGAAAATCTCGGGATATGCGCAAACAGTGCTCAACAGCTGTATTCCTTAGCAAAGAAGAAAGCCACGTGTGGGAAGGCGGGTGGAGGAAGCTGTGTGTAAAGACCTTGTTACCCCTGACCGTCCAACTTCGTCTTCTTCCTATATATACCCACCTGTGCACTCCGAAAACCTTTCTTCACTCATCTGCTGTTTGCACACTTTTAGAAATCTCAAAGATCTTCCAAATCTTCAACCGAATCCCGAAATCTCTCTCCAAACCCTAATCCTCCCCTATTTAAACCATCTCAAAAATGGCCAACACAAGAGCCTCAAAGAATCCCTCACCCTCGTCGGCAGCGAAAAACACTAGCTCTTCGAGATCTCCTCCGGTGAAAGGCCGGTCATTAATGGAGTCGAGAGGCAGACCTTCCGGCCGACAAGAACCCCCTCGCCACCATTCCTCCTCTCAAAGCACCCAGCGCCGCCACTCCAACACCCCTCCTCAACCCCTTCGCTCCCAACTTCCTCAACAAAAACAACCATCCCGCTCTCAATCCAAAACCCAGCCGAAGAGGTTCTCATTTCTGGAGAAGCCCTTCAAACCCGAGCCTGAGCCATAAATATCACCAAAGCCTCTGTTTACACTGGCTCAATTGGCCGGCTCCCCTCTCAACCCAAACGCCGTCCTCCCCTTGACCCTCTCATTGAGGACTGGCTTGAAAAGGAGCCTAGGACGCTCGCCAACATTTGTCTTAGGGCGTCCACTCACGAACATCCTCCTAAAATCCAACGCCTCCTCCACTACTTCATGATCACATATGTCAAGCCCCGCCTTCAAGAAGCCAATCACACCAACCCACCGTTCATGGGGCCAGGAATCATTTCTGACTCATTTGGTGGAACCGTGGACGAGCTCGCCAAACTACTTCCTGATATAATGGAGTTTATTGTGGCTCCTACGGGCTCCGTCCCTTCTCAAAAAAGGAAAAGGCCTTCCTCTCCCCCTCCGTCCAAATCGCTCCAAATTAAAGGCCCTTCCTCCTCCCCACCAAAGCCAATCCCTTCCTCCCCCCCTCCTGCCCCAAAACGACGCCTCAAGACCTCTGCTCAGCTTGAGGGCGTCACGGATGAAGAAATGGCCGCCATTCGCCTCTCCGAAATTCAACTGGCAAAAGAGGAGAAGGCGCGCCAAGAGCAAGAGCAAGCAGAGAAAGCAGCCGTTGAGAAGGCGATCCAAGCGAGTATGCAGGACCTTCGTCAACTCCCTCCACCTCCTCCAAGGGTAGAGGACGCTCCTCAAGTCCAGGCCAAGGACGCTCCACAAGTCCAGGTCCAGGCCAAGGATGCTACCCCTGCTACTCTGCCGCCTCCTCCCTCTGCTCCGCTCAAGGTGAAACCAATCTCAGTGGTTCCGCCCAGCTCCTCCTCTGCTCCTCCCCCAAAAGCTAAGCTCCGCACTCCCTCTCCCTCTCCCCCTAGAGCTTCACCTCCTCCTCCTCCTCCGCCTGCTCCGGCCGTCGAAGAAGCTGCTCAAGTTCAAGGGACGTCTCCTCCATCCGTTCCCACAGAGTCCTTGGCAAGGACTCCAGCGGTGGACGCGCCTCCCACAGAACAGGCGTCCACAGCTGAGGACACTGCAATGGTTGAGTTCCAAGAACAACGGAACGAAGCCTCCGATGACGAGGACGCCCCTCCCCAGGATGAGGAACCTGAGGAAGAGGAGGGAGATGGAGATGAAGAAGATGCTGGTGATGAAGTGATCGTGAGCAATGGCTCCAAGCAGAAACGCTTCAAGAAAATCCTATCGCTGCTCCTCTTCACCGCCGAGTTTCTGGCAGAGAACCAGCGCCAAGAGTTCTTGGATCTTCTTGAGTTCCAGGGTTGGACGCACTTGGGCGCTGAGGCCGCTGATGTTGACCCTGATGAGGTTCTCCGTTTCTACTCAAAGTTCGAAATCACACAAGTAAACGGGAAGCCTCAGGGGACTTTTGAAATCGATGGGGACGAGTACTCAGTTGTTGAGGGCACCGTCCGCAAAATGCTAGGCCTGCGTCCTTCTCCGCAAGATGCTCTGCACGATCTGCCGTGCAAGAACTTTGGCCGTTTCTCCCAAGATGAAATCCTCAACAGAATATGCAATGGGAGACAGCCAGCTGCTAAGGACAGAGTTGCTCATTGCCTCACCAAGACGGGCGTCCTTGCGCATCACTTCATTGTGCGCATGGTCGTCCCCCGCCAAGAGAAGAAGTCCATTGTTCAGATCACTGATAGTATTCTCTTGGACGCTTTCTTGGAACGCAAGCCGATAAACTTGCCCCGAGTAATCTTGGAACACATGGGCAAGTGCACAGGAGTCAGGCACTCTCTTCCTTTCCCCGGCTTGGTCAAGCAAATTCTGAAGCAGCAGGGACTCTATGCTCCTAAACAAGAGCGTTCCTTTGGCATTCATTGGGACGTCAGGCAAATTACACTCCCTCCAGTTGGGCAACTCAGTTGTGATGAGCCCCTTCCGTCCGTTAAGCGCCAACTGGAAAAGGAACGGAAAGAGGCTGAAAGGAAAGCCAAAGCTGAGAGGAGAGCTCAAGCTGCTGCTGCTGCTGAACCTGGAGAAGGAGATCACGAAGCTGAAAATGTCCAAGTAGTTGGGACGCCAACTGAGGACGCTGCTGATGACGAGGACGAGCTCGATGGTATGAGCATCCCTGATGAGGCTGAGAGGCACTCTACGAAGTATCTGATGGGCATGATGATCGAGAACCAGTGCATAATGATTGATCTAATTCAGCAGGTTCACGACACACTTCACGACCACACAGACCTTCTTGAGCGCAACAACGAGCTCCTTGCCCAGAACAACCATCTTCAGGAGCAACACCTCAAAGCCCTTGGCAAGCGTCCCAGAAAATGATCACCTCCCCCTTCTCTAACCCTGAAACAATTTATCATTTCTTGAGTTTTTGTTAAGATAATGGGACGCTGTCCCCGTTTTGAACACTTGTTGTGAATGTCTGTAATGAACGTTCTCGTTTCTCATTCTGAATGCCATTCACTACATTTGTGCTTCATTTTGTCTAAGCGTACCTTTCTTTAGTTATGACTTTGTGCTTGCATGCTTTTCGACTTGTTCTCCTTTTCGATGATGCCAAAAGGGGGAAGTATAGTTTTGTAGAGATGCGATTGTCCTTAAGTTATCATAGAAAGCATGTGTTCAGGGGGAATTTCGGCCAAGTCAAAAGGTCGTTAGTTAGGAATAAAATAGAACGCACTTAAAAGAATGTGTTGCATGCCAATCTAAGCTGAAAAGAAAATCAAAGTGTAGTTCCTCATGCTAAAAGCTTTACTTCTGTGTGCATTATTTGAAAGAGTTTGTCATCATCAAAAAGGGGGAAATTGTTGGGACGATATTAAGGACGTCAGTCATTAATATCTAAACCAATAATAATCGTCCCTTGTTTTGATAATGACAAACTCAAATGTATTTGATAAGTTGTCCAAGTTTTGATCTCAGGTAAGTCCAGTGGACGCACATGAGCGAAAAGGACAACAAGTGAACAGCAGTCCCTATGCTGTAGGGACGCATGTTACCAGAACTTCCAAAGCTAAACGTAATTGGCGGAGTCCTTGCGCAAGATAGGACGGAGTCCTCATCAAGAAGGGACGCGCGCAAAAATACGGACGAAGTTCAAATTCAAATCAAGGCCGCCCCAACATGATTACATCATCGTCCGGCCTTAGTCCTCAGAAGGCTTCCTTTGTCTGGGCACGTGTAGACAATGCCAAAGACGTCGCTTTCCCAGCAATGGTCCCCTACCCACGCGGAGGCTTCCCAAGCGTCAACAGAGTTGACCTCCTCAAGACGCTCATCGCACCGTTGATCAAAGATCGAGGATCCTGCCAAGTCTCAGAGGACGCTAGAGGACAAGAATCACTTCCGCTATAAATACTCTCCAAGGAGTATGCATAGCGGCATGTGTGTGCAAGAGTGGACTTTGAAGACTTTCTCTCAAGCTCTCCCGAAGCATTCAAGAACACGAACGAAGATCAAGAAGATCAAGTGAGCTTGAAGCAAGAGAAAGAAAGTCCAACCACATCAAATCCAAAACAAACCACAAATCAATTAGAGTTGTAGTTTGTCTCTCACAACGAACCGTGAGAGACGTGAGTGATAGCTTCCTTATAGCTAAGAGTGTTAGGTTACTTGTTAGGTTGAAAGGAGTGTTACTAGTGAGGCTAAGGACGGACGCTTAGCTCAGAGAAGTGTAACGACTCGCCTAAGTTGTAAGGACTCGCTCTTAATAAGATAAGGGACGGCTATTGAAAATCCTCCAACGGAGGTAGAGGTTTACCCATAAGACTAGTTGGTCTTAGTGGGGTTCCTCTATAAATACTCGTGTCCACTTATCTTGTATTCTGTTAAGTCTATTTTCCGCTGCACTAAAGGACGCCCTTAACCCAGTTAAGGACGCCCTCATTAACTGACTTACGATCCATCAGAGTTGTTGATGAATAGATAGAAAGTTCTAACAACACCAAAACCGTGCATAAAAATCAATATTCAAGCAGATAACATCATGCACTGCCTTCTAATCAACAATGAATCTCAAGGAAGAAACAATTGCCAAAATTAGGGAACAAGGAGACAATATTCACGCACGGTTAAGAGAAGGAGAGAGTTACTTTGATTAAATATTGCAAGGATCAACTTTTCAGTACATCTAAGGTCTCAGCCCCCACATTTTCACAATTTGGGACCTGGAAAGCCTAATAGGAAGCAGAACTAGGTACTTTCTCATAATCAATCACTTCCATTCAATCCTTAAGTGCAAGATTTCAATACACCTCCCTTCAAAAGAGCTCCGATAAACCCTAACATTCTGCAGTGTAATAAGAAGTTGAAAGCTCGACTAGTATCGCATGAACAGTAACCTAATTAAACCTCAAATCTCACCGAATTCGAAACACACAAACGAATTCGAAGCAAATTTCCGACTAAACATAACACAATCGATATAATCAGACACAGAGAGAGAGAGAGAGAGAGAGAGAGAGAGAGAGAGAGAGATTACCAGATGATGCCATAAGTGCCATAACCTACAGGTTGGATAGGAGTAGTGTTCTAAAAATCGGTCTAGGCACCCGCCTAGGCGCTAGGCGGTGCCCCACCGTCTCGACTAGGCCCTAGGCGGTTGGCTGGGCGGCTAAGTGGGCTAAGCGAGCACCTAGGCGGTGTAGGCGGGCGGGGCGGATCTAAGTTGAGGCTAGATGAGGCTCTAGGTGCCAATTTATACATAAATACTAAGATGAGATTGTTCTTTTTTCTATATTCTCACCAAATAAAAATAATAATCTTATATTTCCAATAACTTACATATCCGCCAGGGCCCGCCTAACTGCCTAGGCGCTAGGCCCCATCCCACCTCCCAACTTCCGCCTAGCGTTTTTTAGAACACTGGATAGGAGGAACGTATTTGGAGGAGACTTGGAAGACGTTGTCGAGAATGTTGTAAAGAACGTAGGTTCCGCCATGTGTAAGTATTCCTTTCACCTCTGTTCTCCTTTCTTGGTTCTCCATCGATCTATCGGGTTTGGAAGGGAGATTGTGAATTGCGACGGCGGTAGAAAGGGAAGAAATAGCGCGATATCACGATGGTCTAGGTAGACTATGCATACCGGTTTTTCATAAAACCGGTATCCATGTCTGAAGAACTTCGAGTTATGTATCAGTCTTTCATAAAACCGGTATGAGTGTCTGAGAGATTAAGTATTTATACTAGTTTTTTATAATAACCGATATGCGAAATTATTTATTTATTTTTATATTGCATTTTACTAAAACCGGTATGCTTGTTGTGAAACCGACCTTGTTCTAGTTTGGATGAAAAAGTTGTTTTGAGGGTGAAAGTAATTTTTGTTGTATTGGAAAATGTGAAAACTCAAGAGAGATGCACTAATTTCAATGAGATTGAAAGTTGTTTTTTTGAAAGAAAGTACTTTCTTACAACAAAGTGAACTAGGCCGAAATGTGAACCATAGACACACACATTCATCCAAGAAATATAGACAAGAGAGGAAAGAGACAGAATGTATCAAATGACAGAAACAACATTTTACTACCCAGAGAACCATCAATCAGCTCCTCATCATCAGTTGAACAGTGCTGTCATATTGGACTACTGCACATGAATTTCAGTCAATAATTTGTGTGATACGGTTTTTGCTGCTATAAAATACGAGTGTTCTTTTCCTTGTACTACTCTGCACTACTGGACATGATTTTTTAATCGTAGCTTTACAGTATCATTTTCTTCTACTTGCATGACTAACTTTTAGACAACTCAAATTGATTGTGCGCGCCTACTTCATCAGCTTGAGATATGTCGAACTTATTTGTGATTTTTAGTTATATGTCAAACTTATTTGTGTTTTTTAGTTGTACTTCTCACCACAAAATGGAATTATAATATTAATATTGTGAATGAAAAAAGTGTGTAACAAGGAAAAAAAAAGCAGAAGAACCTTGTTGAGTTATGGCGGTAGTTGGAGCTATAGAAACTACACTAGTTTTCAATTTCACGGGCAAATTTTAAAGGAGCAGGCAGAGGTACCAATATAGCTGAATCAGTAGAATTTTCTGAATCCACTTTCACATTCCAATCCAAACAGCAGGAGTCACAAATCTGACATTTTCAACCTGTTTAGCGTAGCATGGTAGATCACTGGGTTTACACAACACAAATGCATAACCATTGTTGCGAAGGCATTTTCATGTAACCCAATTCTTAATTGTTGACTTTGAATTTACATCATCCTCTCCTTTGCAATGATTCTTCATCCTTTTCCCTCCCCTAAGATATCCAAATCAGACTCCAATGAGAGAATATATTTCTAAGAAAAAGAGCTTTGATCTCCGCACAATACAATCCACATTATATCCCTTGACCATATGCAACAGAGACCAACTTCTTCTTCTTCCTACAGAACTGCGCACATATATTCATGATTTTGATATTTGATATTTATTATTGGATGTAAAGTCAGGACTGAGAACAAGAAACGGCACACAGACATACACACATCAAAGAAAAGAAAAAAGGAGTACCCCGCCGGAGTTACATTGTCAAACTCGTCAATGGATGGTATCAGGCAGCCACCCCCTGGGTCCATCCAGAGCTAACCTGGGCCAACAGGTGGGGATCGTTGTAGTTCTTGACAGCATCAACGAGGGCTCTGACCCTCTTACGCGGGTCGGCGCAATCGAAGACCCGGGCTCCAACGAACACCCCGTCGCAGCCAAGCTGCATCATGAGGGCGGCGTCGGCGGGGGTCACGATCCCGCCGGCCGCAAAGTGGACGACGGGGAGGCGGCCCATCTGCTTCGTCTGGGCCACGAGGTCGTAGGGGACCCCGATCCGCTTGGCGAAGGCGAAGACCTCGTCGTCATCCATGTTGGTGAGAGCCCTGATGTCCCCCATGATCCCCCTGACGCCCCCAACCGTCCCGACCACATCACCAACGGAGGCGCGGTCCCCTTGGGTCCGGATCATGGACGCGCCCTCCCGGATCCGGCGGAGGGCCTCGCCTAGGTCCCGGCACCCGCAGACGAAGGGCACGCGGAAGTTGTGCTTGTTGATGAAGTGCTCCCCGTTGGCCGCGGAGAGGAGCTCGCTCTCGTCCACGTAGTCGACGCCGAGGGCCTCCAGCACCTGCGCCTCCACGAAGTGGCCCACGCGGGCCTTGCCCACCACGGGGAGCGAGACGACGCGCTTGATCTCCTTGGTCAGGGCCGGGTCCGCCATCCGCCCAATTCCGCCGCGACTGGGCTCGGCCACGGAGAGGCAGCAAGCGCCGCCCGACTCCACGATCTTCGCCTGCTCGGGGCCCGACACCTCCACTATGGCGCCGCCCCGCAGGATTTGGGCCAGGCCGACCTTGATCGAGAAGGGGCTCTTGCTGCCCGGCTCGGTGGCCACCAGGGTGTTGTTGTAGAGAGTCACCACGCCGTCTTCCGTCATGGTAGTGTCTCAGACAGAACGGACAGCTCCAAAGAAGACGATTAGCGATGTGATATTTCTAGGTTTTGACTTCTCTTCTCGCGTGTTTGTGTGTGTAGGTGGAAGGGATGATAATATTATGAATAGGCGTTACCGGCGGAATACCGGTCCATTCGAGAACGTTCCGATGGAGAGACCCGGGGGGTTCGAGAAACTTCCCATTATTCGGTCGGAGCAATTTTCGTCGTGTTGCACAATATTTGGGCTACGGCTTGTGGGCTTTGACCCTCACACTTGAGTTTACAAATTGCTGTAAACGGTTTCCGATCATTTGGCCCAAATTAAAATTTACTCCCTCCATTGGGCTAACCTTAACCATTCTTTCATTTTTCAAATAATATTACATAATCTTAAATGATAATCAAGTAGTTTTCCAATATTAAATGATAATAAGTGTATTTAAGTGAAATCAAGTAATTTTCACATTTTGAGACAAAATCTAAAAAGAGAATAAAGTATTTTCCACATTTTCGAGACAAAATCTAAAATGATAAGCACATTTATCTAAAATGATTATCAAGTAGTTTTCCAATATTAAATGCTTGTTATTTTTTATGTTTTTGAGACAAATTCTAAAATACGAGTTACAACATTAGCTTTTCATTGAACATAAGAAGATTTATCTCCCGGCTTACTGCGTGAAAAACGACACGGTAGTGCAATATCAAGCGGCAATTGGGGTCGGTTCTAGGCAGGTCATGTGTGAGGAGCTGGAGTCCATTTCCATAACGGTACGTAATGAAGTATATAAAGCCTACCATGAACTAAATCCAGAACCAAACAGATAGCCATCAGTTTCGCGTGATGATGTGAACGAGTTCTCAAATTTAATGTGAATGGAAAACGAAAATCTCCATCATGTGAGTGCAAAATCCTTTATATTCCATCTAGTCTTGTAACACCCCGATAGTTTGTAACGGATTGATATGCTCCCCATATCAACAAAAGCTCTTTATTTTCATGGTTCGAGAAGACAAAAAAACATGATGTTAAGCGTGCTGATAGGCTACTAGACCAATACCGCAAGTGTACGGATCGCGTAGTACCAAGGTGTCGAATCACAAGGACTTTAGTAGAGTTGGTGAACCAACAATCAAAGTAGCTAGGCTAATATGAGGCAACTAAGGATGGAAGAAACTTAAACTAATCAACTAGCAAACAAAGAGAACAAGCAACAAGATGATGCAAATATGAATAAAGGAAAGGCAATCCTAGAATCTAGGTACTCACACTATGGATCCAAGTAACACTTTAAAAGCATACAAGAATCAAGATCAAATCATGGTTTGGAGGCATCTACCTAGAATCATTGTCTAATTCTATCGAATCAAACAAATCGTACCTAGAATATGATAATCATCCACTTTCGTGGCTTGATCCAAAACTAGGCCCTTTAGGCTCCATAGGGGCTCAATCGGTTCAAGCCCTCATCCACCGTCGTGGCTTGAGTGAGCTCGTCCAACTCAACCCTCTATCGGTAGGTCAACCTCTCAAGAGTTCCCACTTCAATTCTCATTTCAAAGGGAAATCAATCAATCAATCCTATAGTTCAAGTTAGAGAGGAGGTCTCTCAACACAAGTCCCTAACCTATCTCCCTATTGACAACCTAACCTCTCGGTTCTAATCATCAACAAGTCTCAAATCACAATCAATTTGGCATTAGGCACATAGGATTAACACAAACTACAATTCAAATCTCAATTCAAGCAAGCAATTTAAAGCACTACCTAGAATCCATAGGGTTTTCCCCAAACCCTAGGAGTTGGGAATTTAGCTATCCATGGAGAACAAGAGAAATGAAGAAGAGATAAGGAAATTCATACCCACAAACATTGTATTGATTGAAAAGGCACCAATCTCCAACAAAATCCTTCAATCTCTCAAGAACACCATAGAGGTCCTAAAATGGGAAAAAGTCTCCAAAAGGGGGAAAAGAGATTCCACTCCCAAGGAGAAGGAGAGGTATTTATACAACCCTAAAAGGAAAAGAGGGATAAAAGAGGAAAAGAGGGGCGCCGTCGCGTGACCCGGGGGCCGACCTGGGCCGTGACCCGGCCGGGTCCGAGTCAGGAAGGCCAAACACAAGCAAACGTGAAGAAAAGCCCGGACCCCGGCCACGACCCTGGCCGTGACCCGGCCGGGTCGGGGCCTGATTTTTCACGTTTTGGCATGGATGGGGCATGGTTGGTGACCCGGGCTGGGACCCGGCCCGTGACCCGGCCGGGTCGGGGCCTGGCTTTGCCCGGTCACTTGCTTTGCCTCGTCGTCTTGCGTCTTCTCGGCTCGGCTTTTGGTTTGCTTCTTTTGGCGACTTCTCGGGCCTCTCCTCGACTCCATCTTCGAGCTAATGTCATCTTCTTAAGCTCCTTTTGATCTCCCATCACCAAAACTCTTCCATTTTCACTTGAAAACGCACAAACAAGGCGTAGAGTCTGAACGAAGGCACTAAACCGAAAACAACTAAAATACTAACTTAAAAGAGAGAAAAGCAAACCGAAACCAAATGAAACATGACCTAATATGCACTCTAAGCATGAGCTAGATGCAAGCCATCAAAATCCCCCAAACTTGAACCTTGCTTGTCCTCAAGCAAGCAATTTAGACTCTTCATCCCACATCAAGTGCAATTCAAGAATTCACCTCAAAATAAAGCAAGCAATAATCAAAGAACTTGAAACTTGACAAACCGGAATCATTGCACATGTTTTATGACTCAAAAAGATGAAGACACATGAATCAATTCTAGGCCTCACTAGGGGGTATGTGTTTACTCTCTTTCCATGTGTTTGGGCTACAAAGTTATCACTCAAGTTCATCTATGATCTCTAAGCTACCATAAGCTTGAAAGAGATCTCAATCTCCACCGCTAAAGACAATGCAAGTGACACTAATCAAGAGGGCTTTTAAAGGGTTGTAGTGGGGCTAGGTGAGAAGAATTTGGTGAGGAAGATTTTTGGTCATGTGGTGCTAAACTAGAGAATAAGAGTCAAAGCTTACACTTCACAACCAAGCAACCAATTCAAGCATTTTGCACACTCTCTCAAACCCGAAACCTTCACAACTTCAACACATCATAAACTTTGGATTTCACTTTCCCACTTTTACTTTTCTTTCATTTTGAACTCAACCCTTTTTGCACTTGCTTTTCTTCTTTTCACAACAACACTTTGAGGACTTTCAAATTTTGCTCATTTATTTTCATGTCACCAACTCACTTTCAAACACTATTTTCAACACTTTTCATTTCTTCCAAACATTTCCCACACTTTTGCATTTCTTTCTTTTGAAATTCTCTTCCACCAAATGGTATTTTCTCTCAAACCCAAACTCACTAAAAATTCATCTCCCATGACTCCTATTCTCTAGGAAGGTCAAGCCATTTGGGCTAAGGGAACAATTTTGTGGAGTTTCAAAAAAAATAGGCTTTTAGGCTCAAAAAAATTGGGCTTCAAGAAAATTGGCACTAATATAGGGTGGATATGGGAAATAATAGGGCTAATAAAACAATGCTTCTATCACTTTAATGTCACAAACAAATGTCATGAATGCGGTCTTGACAAAGATACAATCTCAAGTTCTAGAGTTAGAGATGCATAGAGAAATTACACACAAGGAAAAGAGAGGACAAAGTCCTAGAAAAAGAGGCTAAAAATCATCTCACTAGGTGCTCATTACCTAGAATTTCAACATTAGTCTACAACTTTAAGAGTCCACATGCTCATCCAAAGATGTCAAGCAAACAAGCCATGATCATGCAAGAAAATAAGGGCTTCATCCATCCAAGCAAAGATATGGAATTTTCCAAGTCATGGATTTAACTATGTTGAAGACAAGAGATTCTCATTTAAGAAAATTTGATGGCAACCTATTATGCATGAAATTTTTGGCGTTTTGACGGGTTTTTCAATTTTTTTTTGGATTTTTAGCATGCAAATAAAAAGGCAAGACAAAAGTAAACATGAATGCAAGACAAGAAAGGAAACATGAATGCATCTATCTAGCATGAATTCCCTCCCCCAAACTTAAACATCACATTGTCCTCAATGTGAAAATAAAAGCAAGAAAGGAGAGAAGGAAGGACTCACCTTGTATCTATTGTGGAGGAGGAGGTTGTGGAATTGAGGACTTCACCAATTTGGAGACGGAAGTAAGAGTCAAGAGTCTTTGCTATGTGCCTACACACAACTAGACAAGAAATTCCACAAGCAACAATAACAAAATGTTGTCCCGGCAAGGACAACCACAAGCAAGCCTCAAGCAACATGGCAATCAAGCACTACCAAGCAAGCAACAAAGAGCACTTAGCAAAAACTACCCATCTTTCCACTTCTAGCTTTTATTCAACTTAACCTACTAACAAAGAAAGACTTGGGTTGCCTCCCAAGGAGCGCTTGTTTAAGGTCAATAGCTTGACCATGATGCCTTATGAAATGCTTAGATCAATCATTGTTAAAGCCCTCAATAACCTATCAAAACTTTCTGAGCACATTTCACAAAGGTGCAAGTAGCCAAATGATGGTTTAAAAATGAATAATATAGCATTCAAATACCGCTTTAACCTATCAAATAGGCTAGCACTACTTTCATGAGATGGAATATGTTGAAACCAATTTTGTTTTGGTGGAGGCTTCTCAAGATATATATAATATGGATCAAAGCTCTTTTGAGCACTTTCCTCAAAGGCAACCTCATAATAATCTCTAGATTCTACTTTAGGCTCTAAACATGGTTTTTCATCATGCACATCTTAAATGACAATAGGAGAGAAATTAGGGAAAAACTTACATGGGGTATCTAAGACCGAGAGAGGAGATTCCCAAGTAGAAAGCATAGGAGGAGGATTCATTGGTGAAGGGCACACCTCAATGACGGAATCTTGCACATTTCTTTCATCATCCTCTAATCCATCATCAAATAACCTCTCATCATCTAATTCATAATAAGAGAACCTCTCATCGTCACATAGATCACCCATCTCTTTCAAAGCATCGGAACTCTCCATCTCATCACCTCGGGATCCATCAAGCTCGTTGAGTTCTAAAGGCTCATTCATGACGACAATGTCTTCATTTGACACATCTAACTCATGGTCATTGGATTCCAATGTGATGGCTCCCTCTTTCTCATACTCATAGAATGGGCAAGTGGTTGTTGAGTGGAGGGAAGATTGACACTTATCACAATGCTCCACAACCAAGCTATTGACTTTGTTTGCAAGATCCTCTACCAAACTCTCAAGATAAGCATAAGAAGTTTCATCCGGTTGAGGAGTCGGTGGATATTCAACTTGCATACATTCATCGCTCATGAAGCAAAAGAAGTCCCAACATTCATCACTTCCCATCTCCCATAATCTCCCCTTACTCATGTACATTGCCAAATCAAAAGTTGCGGGATTCATACCCTCAACTATGCACTTGCACAACTCAAACTTGTGGTATTGATAACCCTAAGCATCATGTTCTTGCACCACTTGTAGAAATCTAGAGAAGTACTCATGAAAGTGCTTATCCTCCCATTGCTCCAATCTCAACATACTCATATTCTATGAAACCTACAATCAAAAACAAAAAGAAACAAAATCAAAAGCAAAAGGACCTAGACTACCGGATGTCGGAAACAACCAAAACTAGCAAAAGTCCCCGGAAACGGCGCCAAAAAACTTGATAGGCTACTAGACCAATACCGCAAGTGTACGGATCGCGTAGTACCAAGGTGTCGAATCACAAGGACTTTAGTAGAGTTGGTGAACCAACAATCAAAGTAGCTAGGCTAATATGAGGCAACTAAGGATGGAAGAAACTTAAACTAATCAACTAGCAAACAAAGAGAACAAGCAACAAGATGATGCAAATATGAATAAAGGAAAGGCAATCCTAGAATCTAGGTACTCACACTATGGATCCAAGCAACACTTTAAAAGCATACAAGAATCAAGATCAAATCATGGTTTGGAGGCATCTACCTAGAATCATTGTCTAATTCTATCGAATCAAACAAATCGTACCTAGAATATGATAATCATCCACTTTCGTGGCTTGATCCAAAACTAGGCCCTTTAGGCTCCATAGGGGCTCAATCGGTTCAAGCCCTCATCCACCGTCGTGGCTTGAGTGAGCTCGTCCAACTCAACCCTCTATCGGTAGGTCAACCTCTCAAGAGTTCCCACTTCAATTCTCATTTCAAAGGGAAATCAATCAATCAATCCTATAGTTCAAGTTAGAGAGGAGGTCTCTCAACACAAGTCCCTAACCTATCTCCCTATTGACAACCTAACCTCTCGGTTCTAATCATCAACAAGTCTCAAATCACATTCAATTTGGCATTAGGCACATAGGATTAACACAAACTACAATTCAAATCTCAATTCAAGCAAGCAATTTAAAGCACTACCTAGAATCCATAGGGTTTTCCCCAAACCCTAGGAGTTGGGAATTTAGCTATCCATGGAGAACAAGAGAAATGAAGAAGAGATAAGGAAATTCATACCCACAAACATTGTATTGATTGAAAAGGCACCAATCTTCAACAAAATCCTTCAATCTCTCAAGAACACCATAGAGGTCCTAAAATGGGAAAAAGTCCCCAAAAGGGGGAAAAGAGATTCCACTCCCAAGGAGAAGGAGAGGTATTTATACAACCCTAAAAGGAAAAGAGGGATAAAAGAGGAAAAGAGGGGTGCCGTCGCGTGACCCGGGGGCCGACCCGGGCCGTGACCCGGCCGGGTCCGAGTCAGGAAGGCCAAACACAAGCAAACGTGAAGAAAAGCCCCGACCCCGGCCACGACCCTGGCCGTGACCCGGCCGGGTCGGGGCCTGATTTTTCACGTTTTGGCATGGATGGGGCATGGTTGGTGACCCGGGCTGGGACCCGGCCCGTGACCCGGCCTGGTCGGGGCCTGGCTTTGCCCGGTCACTTGCTTTGCCTCGTCGTCTTGCGTCTTCTCGGCTCGGCTTTTGGTTTGCTTCTTTTGGCGACTTCCCGGGCCTCTCCTCGACTCCATCTTCGAGCTAATGTCATCTTCTTAAGCTCCTTTTGATCTCCCATCACCAAAACTCTTCCATTTTCACCTGAAAACGCACAAACAAGGCGTAGAGTCCGAACGAAGGCACTAAACCGAAAACAACTAAAATACTAACTTAAAAGAGAGAAAAGCAAACCGAAACCAAATGAAACATGACCTAATATGCACTCTAAGCATGAGCTAGATGCAAGCCATCACGTGCTATGGTGAGAGCAGTATCAAGATGGGTGACCTCATAGGAAGTCTTCGGGTTGGCATGGGATAATGTTTCTAGGACATCGAGCGTTACAAGTCTATAAACTAGCAAAAGTACCCAAAAGTGAATTTGTTTACATTTTCGAGTAAATAAAATTAAGGCAAGTATTCATCGTTTTCTTATCTTAACACCGTTATGTATTTTCCTATCATCAACCTTGGAGAAGACATTATTATCATCGTTGAGGATTTTATCCAGAATCTTGTCATCCTCAGTCCTTACCATGTGCATGGTCAAGTTGGCTTGTAAGTAGTGTACTTGTAAAGATTCTTGTCTGTTGTATAAGGTCTAGAGACTCAAAATCAAAGATTTCATCAATGTCCTCCTCCACCAAATGAATGTTTTCTTCAATTTAACACGTATATAAAGCTCTATCAATCATACCCATTCTTTTAATTACTCTAAGTACATAAAGTTCTAGGCTTCAAGAGCAGCACCATCATCACCATCATTATCATTAACTTCAAAGGGTAGAAAATTTACGTTCATAGGAGACATATAGTTCAAATGCAGATTGTACCTCTCACAATCAACGGACATGTCCTCAACTATATTATTTTTGATGGAATCATGTTTCATCCTCTCACTTTTAGATACTACAAGTGCTCTTGGCTCATTACCCTCTTTGTAAGTTCATACCCTCCCAACACTTTCCCGTTACTGTAAACAATGTGAGCAAGTAGTTTCTCTCAGCAGAAAACACAACAACAAAAACAACAATAACTTAGTGTACTTTCCCTTACGGGGAATCTGGGGGGTCAAGATGGTGGTGATGTCTCTCATTTTGGAGGTGTTTTAGTAGTTGATTTCCCTTGTAAATATGTGTTTTTCATTCTCTTCTTTGTTAGTTTTGTTTCCTTTTTAGCTTAGCTCCCGGTTTTCTTCAAGAGTCAGAAACTATTTGAGTTTGTTTGTTTTTGTAGGTAAAATGGCAAGAATGAGGACAATTTCGAGGAGCTAATGAGGGAGCCAAGTCAAGGAGTACAAGAGCCAAGCCAAGAATGAAGTGGAACCAAAGGAAACCAAGGAAGAAGATGAGGATCGAGGCCCTGGACCGAGATACACCAAGTCGGGCCCGAGATCGAGCATCCAGTGAACCGGACCGACGTTCCCAACGTCGGGCCCGAGGTCATTCCGTGTCGGTCCAAGTCGGCATTTGGGAGGATTGTTCCCCAAGGCATATTTTTAGCAACTTTCCACATTTGCCCCTTCATAAATTGGGATTCCTTGGTCCCCAATCCATGAGAGACTATAAATAGAGGTGATTAGAGAGCATTAAGGGCATGTTTGGATAGACCACACTCAAATCACTCTCTAAGGGCTCAAGGAAGGCTTGGAGAGCAAGGAGAAGAAGGGAGAAGGAAGAGAAGGAGAGATCGGTGGAGAAGAGAGGAAGAAGTGTGAGTTTTGTACTTTGTTTTGCTTTGATCTAGTGGAATTGAGACTTGGATTTTGTAGACACTTTGGATTTGAATGCAATTGGAGTTTGATTGGATGTTGATGATTGAGTTTTGCTTGAATTCCCTTTTGTTTATGCTTTTCTCTTACCATATGGAGTAGATTCCATAGTCTTGGGCTATGGGGGAATCCCCTAGCTAGATTTGGGTAGAAAACCCCAATTCCATAGCCTTGAGTGCTTGATTTGT
This sequence comes from Polygonum maritimum, assembly GCA_963924305.1. Taxonomy (NCBI): domain Eukaryota; kingdom Viridiplantae; phylum Streptophyta; class Magnoliopsida; order Caryophyllales; family Polygonaceae; genus Polygonum; species Polygonum maritimum. The sequence continues at coordinate 21,336,883 of OZ002732.1, read as the reverse complement.
GAATCCTCTCTACATTGAGCTTCAATTCTCTTGTGAAAGCAAGGGCTCTAGAGCTTGTGTTTGGTAAGAGTAAGCGAAAGTGGTCTCGATCCCATCACAAGTCTCTAGCATCGAAGGTGACGCGAAAGCTCTCTTGGGTCGAGGTGTAGATTGGAAGGATTTGGGGCGAACAACCTCGATCTCACTAGAATCAAACACTTATTGGTTGAATTGAGGAAGAATATCCAAGTCTAGTTGGGGGAGGAACCCAAAAACCCAAGACCGATCTACCATTTTTGCTAAATCGAAGTACCCAGTCATCGGGCCCGACTTGCACCAACGTCGGTCCCGACCAACTCGACCTCGATCCTACCTCGGACCGAAGTGACCTGTGTCGGTCCGAGGAGATCTCTTTTGTTTTCCTTCGTTTTGTCTTTATTTTCTCCTCTTTTTAGTCTTTTCGGGTATTCTCGACGCACGAACTCCCGTGTGTTCGACACCCTACCTCTTTACTACAAGTGAGGTTCGGTTTTATAAATTTAAATTGTGAGACCCTCCGATCCCGGACCGATCAGAATTTTGGCGCCGTTGCCAGGGAGTTCTACTTTTTCGAGGTACCCATCTTTGTTGAGCCTTTGCTTTTTGGTAGTGATTTGGGTGAGGGACTAGCCCAAACCCCTTGTTTGTTTTGATTTGGTTTTTGTTTGTGTCTTTGGTCGTAGGTGCATGCGAGCTAGTTCCGTCCGAGGAACCGTTGAGCTCGACCTTGTGTGTGACCCGGAAAGTATTCTAAGGCAAGCCCGCAAGAAGAAGAGGACGGCGGACCAAGCCCGAGATGAGGAGTTTGAGAGGATGAGAGCCGACATGGCTCGAATGCAAATTGAGATGGCAAACCGAGATGCCGAGGCCCGTAGAGAGAGGGAGGAAAGGATAAGGTTGGAGGCCCAAATCAACACTCAACCCCGGAATGCTTGACAATACATGCATCCGGAGTTGAAGGTGCCGGAGCCGGCCATCGTCTTGCCGGAGGTGTCAAGGAATTTTGAGATAAAAACTCAATTTATCTCACTCATCAAGAGAGAGCAATTCCAAGGGAGGCCGAATGAGTGTCCGATCGAGCATGTCAAGCAATTCAAGGACCTTTGTGAGACCATTTCCACGGATGATAAAGCCTTCAAGTGGTCTTTGGGAGGCAAGGCTTTGCATTGGTTGGAGAGTCGAGCACCTCGATCCATCACGACGGAGCTTAGAAGGAAGATTGCTAGTTTCCAACAAGGAGCTCATGAGCCACTTTTCGAGGCGTGGGATAGGTTCAAAGAGATGTTGAGGGCGTGTCCGACACATGGTCAACAACCCTATGTCCTTCAAGACATCTTCTTCCAAGGAATCAACACCGCCACGAAGGATAAATTGAACCTCCATACCGATTGTGGGTTCATAGACTTGCCGCCGGAGCAAGCATGGGAGTTGTTGGACAAACTCTCGGATTATGAGGCGATGTATGGGGTTAGTAATGTGAGCAAGGAAGCAAGAGTCTATGGAGAAGGTCCGAAGAAGCTCTACGATCCCAAAAGTGAAGAGGTGGACAAAGATGTGAAGATCCAATTCTTGGAGGATGAATTGAACAAGATGAGGAGGAAGATGAGTTATGCCCAACAAACCACAAGAGCATGTGAAGAGTGTGGTTCTTTGAAGCATGGAGCCCAAGAGTGCCCAAACGAGCGCCAAGTCCGATTGGCCGAGCAAATTGAGGAGGCCAACTATGTTCAAAGGAACTTCGGAGGGAGAACCAACTTCAACAACAATGGAGGAAGGTGGAACCAAGGCCAAGCTAGTGGCTACAACAACAACTTAAACCAAAACGAGCCAAGGGCCCAACCACCACCATACCGACCTCCGGGTTTCTATGAGCAAACTCCACAATGGGCGCAAGAGATGAGAGGCGAGTTCAAGGACTTGAAGAATCAATTCACCAATGTGGAGAGAAGAGTTGATGAAATGGGTGCCCAATTCAAGGACTTTGGTGTGTGGAGAAGGCAAGTGGACAACCAATTTGTTCACATGGCAAATCAACTTCCAAGAGAGGAAGGGAGACTCCCGGGCCGACCCGAGGAGAATCCCCGTGCCCCACAACAACAAAACGAAGTTCGAGCCATAGGATTGAGGAGTGGACGGAGTTTGCCCGAGCCACAAGTTCCAAGATCAAGAGAAGAGAGCCGGACCGAGGTTCCCAGCACCTCGGGTCCGACGTTCCCAGATGTCGATCCGGAGAATGGAGGAAGTCCCCTGGAGTGGACCGAGGTTGAACCTAATTCGGGCCCAACTTGCCCTGAAGTCGGCCCGACGTGCCCAGAAGTTCTTTGCCCTGGGACCGATGTCCCTGAAGTCGGTCCCTAGGTACTCCCAACGTCGGTCCAGGGTGAAGTTGTTGAGAAAGATCGATCCAAGGAGGTTGATCCAAGCAAGAAGCAAAGTGGCACTACTCTTCCATATCCTATGAAGAAGCCTAAGGAGATTGTTGAGGGCAAGTTCAAGCGGTTCTTGAAGCTTTTACAAGGCTTGAACATTACCATTCCATTCACCGATGCTCTAAGTGAGATGCCATCTTATGCTAAGTTCTTGAAGGAAATCTTGAGCAAGAAGAGATCAATTGTTGAGATGCAAGACGAGGTGAAGATATTGGAGCTACCTCAAAAGCTTGGTGACCCCGGAAGATTTGCCATCACCGTGGGTGTGGGACCGAGGAAGTTTCAAGCATTATGTGACCTTGGAGCAAGTATAAGTGTTATACCATACACCATATGGAAGTCAACCGCTATGGGACTCATTGCTCCGGTTAACATGAGATTGACCATAGCCGACGGAACATCAATTGAGCCAATCGGAGTGGTGGAAGATTACCCATTGTGTATAGAGGGGCACTATGTACCTACGGATTTTGTTGTGGTTGACATGTTAGAAGTGCCGGGTGAGCCTATCATTTTGGGGAGACCATTCCTAGCTACGGTTGGGGCCGTCATAGATGTGAAGAAAGGTCACTTGGCCCTCGAATTTGGAGGAATAGAACTCGATTTCTCCTTCAAGCCAACTTCAAGGGAAGCTTTGCATAGAGAAGCCAAGATGGTTCAATTTCTTCCAAATGGAGTGCAATGGGAAGCTATATCCAACAAGCCAAGCACAAGGAAGCTAGAGTTGAAAGCCATCCCACCGTCCTATGGAGTTGAAGTGAAGAATGAAGGGGTGATTGCTCATCAAGAAGAGGATGGGAAAGTGGAGAGTGGGATGACTTACTTGGAGGTGTTCAAGGCCGAAACGGAGGAAACCCAAGCACCACCGGAGCCTTCCCATGTGCTAAAGGAGCTTCCAAAGGACTTGAGGTATGCCTTCCTTGGCCCTAACTCTTCATTGCCCGTAATTGTGAATGCTAATTTGAATAATGAAGAAGAGTCCAAGTTGTTAGCGGTCTTAAGAAAGCATAGGGGGGCCTTAGGGTATTCATTAGAGGAACTTAAGGGAATCTCACCATCAATTTGCATGCATAGGATCTACATGGAAGACAATCATAAACCCACTATTGAACCACAAAGAAGATTGAATCCTAATATGAAAGAAGTGGTTAAAAGTGAGATACTTAGGATGTTGGATGCGGGAATCATCTTCCCAATTTCGGATAACAAATATGTGAGTCCCGTGCATGTAGTGCCTAAAAAGGGTGGATTGACCGTAGTGCAAAATGAGAAAGGAGAAATGATTCCTACAAGAACCACTACAAAATGGCGCATGTGCATTGATTACCGAAAGTTAAATAGTGGTACTCGTAAGGATCATTTCCCCCTTCCTTTTATTGACCAAGTCCTTGAAAGATTAGCACAACATGAATACTTTTGCTACCTTGATGGGTATAGTGGATTTTGGCAAATCCCTATTCACCCCGATGATCAAGAGAAGACGACTTTTACATGTCCCTATGGAACGTTCGCTTATAGGCGCATGCCTTTTGGCTTATGTAATGCCCCGGCAACGTTTCAAAGGTGCATGATGTCCATCTTCTCCGACATGGTAGAGGAAATAGTGGAAGTATTCATGGATGATTTTTCGGTCTATGGTTCCTCTTTTGATGCTTGCTTGGCTAATTTGGATAGAGTGTTGGCTAGATGTGAAGAGACTAACCTTGTGCTCAATTGGGAAAAATGTCATTTCATGGTTAAGGAAGGAATAGTCTTAGGCCATCTCATTTCTAGTAGAGGAATAGAAGTTGATAGGGCCAAGATTGAGATAATTGAAAAACTTCCCCCACCTACTTGTGTGCGTGATGTAAGGAGTTTTCTAGGTCATGCGGGCTTTTATAGACGCTTTATCAAAGATTTCTCTAAAATCTCAAAACCATTGTCTAATCTCTTGATGAAGGATGTTCCCTTCGAATTTTCCGAGGATTGCATGAGTGCTTTTTGTAGGTTGAGAGATGCTTTGGTTTCGGCACCCATCATGGCGTCACCCGATTGGAATCTTCCTTTCGAAGTGATGTGTGATGCAAGTGATTTTGCCGTGGGAGCCGTTCTTGGGCAAAGAAAGGAGGGAAAGTTGCATGCCATCGACTATGCAAGTAAAACCTTGGATGAAACTCAATGTAAATACACAACTACGGAAAAGGAATTCCTAGCGGTGGTATTTGCATTTGAGAAATTCCGGTCATATCTTGTGGGGTCTAAGGTGGTGGTCTATACGGATCATGCGGCAATCAAGTACCTCATGAAGAAGAAAGATGCAAAACCGAGGCTTTTGAGATGGATGCTTCTTCTTCAAGAATTTGACCATGAGATCAAGGATAAAGTGGGCTCGGAGAATTTGGTGGCCGATCATCTATCTCGGTTGCCCGTGGAGTACATGAATGAAATGGAGGATGGTGTGGAAATAGATGACATGAGGGCGGATGAAGGCCTAATGAGTAGCAAGAAGGAACAAAGGGATGGATCGACCAAGCTAGAAAATCGGGCCCGAAGTATGGAACACCGGATCGAGGTACCCAGTACCTCGGACCCGAGGTCTGTAACGTCGGTCCCAGACGAGATATGCACTTGTTCGACCCGATCGACGTCTCCACATGTCGGGCTAAATACCTTGCAATGTCGGTCCATGAAATCAAGTAAGATCCTTCACTCGGTCTCCATTCCTTCTCATCCTAAATTGATTAAATCTTCACCTCCTACTTGTCTATTATCTATTGAATCCACAAAACGAAGGATCGCTCCTTGGTTTGCGGATTTTGCTAACTTTGTTGTAGGGGGAGTAATCCCACCAAATTTGTCTTACTCGGCTAGGAAGAAATTCTTACATGATGCTAGGCAATATTATTGGGATGATCTGTACCTATACAAGGAGGGGAGCGATAGAATCTATAGACGGTGCATTCCAAGTGAGGAGGTTGAAAGTGTCATTCGTCATTGTCATTCTTTGCCAACCGGAGGGCATGCTAAGAGTTCAAAAACCACGGCCAAAATTCTTCACTGTGGGTTCTATTGGCCAACCATGTTCAAAGATGTTGATGAGTATGTGAAGAGATGTGAGGAGTGCCAAAGAGAAGGGAATTTGTCAAGGAGAAATGAGACTCCGCAAACCGGAATTCTAGAGGTGGAGCTTTTTGATCTATGGGGGATCGACTTCATGGGACCATTCCCAACGTCGGGCCCATACAAATACATTTTGGTGGCCGTTGATTATGTTTCGAAATGGGTGTGAAGCCATCCCAACAAGGACCAATGATGCAAGAGTTGTGATGAAGTTCTTGAAGAGCAACATCTTTTCTAGATTCGGCGTGCCAAGAGTTCTCATTAGTGATGGTGGTCCTCATTTCATTGAAAGATGCTTCGAGAATGTGTTGATTAAGTATGGGGTCTCTCACCGGGTTGCTACCCCTTATCATCCTCAAACAAGTGGTCTAGTGGAAGTCTCAAATCGTCAAATCAAGGCCATTTTGGAGAAAACGGTGTCTAAATCAAGAAAAGATTGGTCATCTAAGCTTGATGATGCGCTTTGGGCTTATAGAACCGCTTACAAGACACCCTTGGGGACTACACCTTTCAATCTAGTGTATGGAAAGGCGTGCCACCTCCCGGTGGAATTGGAACACAAATCCAAGTGGGCTTTAAAGGAGATGAATTGGGATATGAAGTTGGCCGGAGAAAAGAGGTTCCTAGACCTTCATGAGCTAGGGGAGTTGCGTTTGAAGGCTTACGAAAACGCCAAGTTGTACAAAGAGAAAACTAAAAAGTGGCATGATAGGAAGTTGGTCCCAAAAACTTACCAAGTTGGAGACAAGGTTCTTCTCTTTAATGCACGACTTCGGTTCTTTCCGGGCAAGCTCCGCACGAGGTGGAGTGGACCGTTCGTGGTACATCGCATACATTCTCAAGGAGCGGTAGATTTGATAGATGAGGATGGAACTATCTTTCGAGTTAATGGTCATCGAGTGAAGAAGTACTATGACAAAATCGACCCAAGTGAAGAAGTAAGAGCCTCTTGGGCTCTCCTCTTATCCAACTAAGCCTCCACATGTCATGCAAGAATAAGGAAATTGTGAGCTTTCTTTACTCTTCTCTTTACTTTTGAGTTTTGGTTTCTTTTGATGAGGACATCAAAATTTTAAGTATGGGGTGGGTTAGTAGCTCATTAGTTCCATGTGTAGGTTGTTTGTGTTTGTTTCTTGTTTAAGGGATGTTTCATTTTGGATAGTGGCATGATTTGTATGAGGATGATAATTGAATTTTATGGCATGAATGGTAGAGTTTGTTTGCTTTGTTTGAGAAAATTTTTGCAAAAAATCATAAAAATTCAAAAATTGTGTTAAAAATGTCAAAAAGATTTTGTTTTGGACTAGGAATTCCCATCTTAGATGTCCATATGAGAGCTAATGATGATGTGAGCATGTAAATTCCTTTGCATATTTTTGGATAGTTTAGCCTCAACATGGATGTTGTTTTTGATGTGATATGATATCTTGCATGTTTTTATTGAGCACATGAGTTCTTGGATGAGTTTTGATGCAACTAAGCTAGAGTGAACCTTGTGAGATTATTTTTGGCCATTTTAGGGATGTTTGTTCATATTGCATATCCCTCATTTTGTTGTGTGATTAGCTCATGCATGCTTAGTAAAACTTGCTATTGCGGTGTTTATCTATTTTCCAAGGCCAATATGAGATTTGTTCTATGCTTTGTCACATTGATTTGAACTTTATTTCATTTAGTCACAAAATGTTCCATATCCTACCTTGAAGATAAACCGTTGTTTGTAGCCCCGTTTTAGCCTTAGACCTTTGTTTGAAACTCCTCAAAAATATGATTCCTAGCCTATATGACTTGACCCTTATGGGATTGGACTTTAGTGAGAGGTTTTGGAAGGATACTTGGAGAGTTGAGATTCTCTTTGGTGAAGGGCGAGAAATGGAGTTGCAAAAATCAAGTGGGTAGTGCATCTTTGTTGAGAAGAAAGAAAGAAAAGTTGGAAAAAGTAGTGGATTGAAAGCAAAGTGCTTAAATGAAAGAAAAGGGCACCGACCGAGTTAAAGTGCACATCGGGCCCGAGTTGTGTTGCAAGTCGATCCTAGTGGAAAAAGTGTGAAAAATCCAATAAAAAGTGTAGTGTAAAGATGAAGTGGAATGTTTAATGCAAGAGTGGGTTGAAAGAAAAAGAAGAAAATCAAAGTCTTTTGGAGTGTGAAGTTGAAAGTGGAATAATTTGGTGAAGTTGGTGAGAGACTAGAAAGTTCAATCCCCATTATGAGCACCACAAGACCAAAATGATTCCCACCTTGAGAAACACCAAAAGCCCTATTACAACCCGGCCGAATGGAACCTCTTTAAGGACCTCCATTGAGCCAAGTTCATATTCTTTGTGTGCATTGTAAAAGGCATCTCTAGGTGGAGGAATTGGTGATATTAGCTTCAATGGTAAAGTCTTTACTTGCATGATTTTTGAGTATGAGTGTTCATTTTCAAGCCTAAACACATGATGAGTGATACACATTTTCATGTCCCTAAAGTGAGGCTTGGTTGCATTAACTTTATTCCTTGGACACTTGATCATGTGTGATGATGTAATCTTGCTAGTATGTCTATCATTGGTGCTTACTTGATTTTTCATATGAGGCTTTACTTGAAGATTGTGCTTCGGTCTTGCTTACATTGTTATTGCTTGAGGACAAGCAAGTTTAAGTATGGGGTATTCTGATGTCTCTCATTTTGGAGGTGTTTTAGTAGTTGATTTCCCTTGTAAATATGTGTTTTTCATTCTCTTCTTTGTTAGTTTTGTTTCCTTTTTAGCTTAGTTCCCGGTTTTCTTCAAGAGTCAGAAACTATGAGAGTTTGTTTGTTTTTGTAGGTAAAATGGCAAGAATGAGGACAATTTCGAGGAGCTAATGAGGGAGCCAAGTCAAGGAGTACAAGAGCCAAGCCAAGAATGAAGTGGAACCAAAGGAAACCAAGGAAGAAGACGAGGATCGAGGCCCTGGACCGAGATACACCAAGTCGGGCCCGAGATCGAGCATCCAGTGAACCGGACCGACGTTCCCAACGTCGGGCCCGAGGTCATTCCGTGTCGGTCCAAGTCGGCATTTGGGAGGATTGTTCCCCAAGGCATATTTTTAGCAACTTTCCACATTTGCCCCTTCATAAATTGGGATTCCTTGGTCCCCAATCCATGAGAGGCTATAAATAGAGGTGATTAGAGAGCATTAAGGGCATGTTTGGATAGACCACACTCAAATCACTCTCTAAGGGCTCAAGGAAGGCTTGGAGAGCAAGGAGAAGAAGGGAGAAGGAAGAGAAGGAGAGATCGGTGGAGAAGAGAGGAAGAAGTGTGAGTTTTGTACTTTGTTTTGCTTTGATCTAGTGGAATTGAGACTTGGATTTTGTAGACACTTTGGATTTGAATGCAATTGGAGTTTGATTGGATGTTGATGATTGAGTTTTGCTTGATTTCCCTTTTGTTTATGCTTTTCTCTTACCATATGGAGTAGATTCCATAGTCTTGGGCTATGGGGGAATCCCCTAGCTAGATTTGGGTAGAAAACCCCAATTCCATAGCCTTGAGTGCTTGATTTGTGAATCCTCTCTACATTGAGCTTCAATTCTCTTGTGAAAGCAAGGGATCTAGAGCTTGTGTTTGGTAAGAGTAAGCGAAAGTGGTCTCGATCCCATCACAAGTCTCTAGCATCGAAGGTGACGCGAAAGCTCCCTTGGGTCGAGGTGTAGATTGGAAGGATTTGAGGCGAACAACCTCGATCTCACTAGAATCAAACACTTATTGGTTGAATTGAGGAAGAATATCCAAGTCTAGTTGGGGGAGGAACCCAAAAACCCAAGACCGATCTACCATTTTTGCTAAATCGAAGTACCCAATCATCGGGCCCGACTTGCACCAACGTCGGTCCCGACCAACTCGACCTCGATCCTACCTCGGACCGAAGTGACCTGTGTCGGTCCGAGGAGATATCTTTTGTTTTCCTTCGTTTTGTCTTTATTTTCTCCTCTTTTTAGTCTTTTCGGGTATTCTCGACGCACGAACTCCCGTGTGTTCGACACCCTACCTCTTTACTACAAGTGAGGTTCGGTTTTATAAATTTAAATTGTGAGACCCTCCGATCCCGGACCGATCAGGTGGCATCCCTAGCTAGACGCGGGAGGGGAGCGACCAAAACACCTAATTACAAAGCTCTCAAAGCACCTAAAACCAAGCACCTAAACCAAAACACCGAGCAAAGGCACTGACCCATTAAAAAAACACAAAGCACTCAAAACGCAAAGCACTAGAACTAAACGAAGCAAAGCACAAACAGAAACAGAGACAAAGTCAGACAGAGCCCAAAAACCCAAGCCGGTTGGACTGATCAGATCTAGCCATCCACCACACGAATCTTCTCCCTCCAACTATCCCTACAAACTGCCAACTCTGTTGAAATCCCCAAGTGACTGATATCCTGTCTTATACTTTCCTTCAAGCGTTTCCTCGATCGACCCATCCCTTTATGAAATACTCTCAATCCTAGGTTCTCACACCTACAAACTGGCTCCTCGGGTCCCTGCCTTTGAATGTGTCCAAACCACCGTAGTCTCGATTCACGAAGCTTGTCCTCTAAGTTGGCCACCCCCACCCTACTCCTGATCTCTTCATTTCTAATTCTGTCCAACAGCATGTGCCCGCTCATCCACCTCAACATTCTCATTTATGTGACTAAAAGCCTCCGTTCCTGTGCCTTCGTGGTAGCCCAACACTTTCACCAGAAAAACACAAAAATCTAAATTTTATAGGTATGATGAGATTATAGTTGAGGTTGACAATATGAAACTTAACGGAGGAAAAGTTCAACAAACAATAGAAACTACTTCCACGATTAACACGTAGAGTTGACAAGATTATGAGATTAAAAGACACTAATCCATATCTCAAATTTCTATAATTTTATAATATTTGCTTGAAGTATCATTGCCAATATCTTTGGCAACATGGAAAATTTTGCTTTTTTCAATCTTGTTTTTAAAAATAAATACATTAAATAATTTAATAATTTAATTTAACATGATTAGAATGTGTATGTAATAATTTTTAATTTAAATTAAAATGTAATGTAAACTTTATTGCAAAAATGCTAAAAAGACACATTTTATGAGTTTGTAGTTTAAAGGATAATTTCACAAACTTTATTTGGTAGGTGATGTGAATCGGCTTAAGGATCGGACTCGTTTCGGGCTCGAGCGAGTTCTTGTTGCTTCATGAGTTCGTCTTCGTTGAGAGCTCTTACTTAACTTGCGGATTTGAACAAAAACGTGGCCTATTGAGTCGTGTGGGATTTTTGTGGAACAAACTCTTTTTGGTGTTTTTATTTATATTGGATAAGTAGTTGTTGGGACGCTATCAAGAACGCTTGCGTACTTGTTAGTGTACCACACAACCGTCCCTTAGTTTTGATATGACAAACTCACTTTGATTCTAATAAAATTGTCCAAGTGTTCAGGAACGCCAGTGATAAAAGGACAACAAGTGTGTATGAGCGTTCCCCAGGCTTAGGGACGCTAGCTAACAGGAAGTAAGGACCAGCTAGAGACTACTTGAGCAAGGACGGAGTCCCAAGCAAGTAGGAACGCAAGAAAGGAGTCCTTACTCACTAGCCGACAGGATGACATCACTCGACAATATTTGATCATCCAAGGACACGTGGAGATCGATCCTGTAGCGGAGTCCAACACTACGTGGCGGACGATCCTGTTGCAGAGTCCATCAACACGTGGCGGCCGATCCTGTAGCGGAGTTCATCATACACAGCTGGATACAGGAAGCTTCCTCATCACCGCCCTACTACGTGGAGGAAGATCCTGCAGCCACGTCCACGAAGGGCATGATCGTCCCAGAGAAATGACGCCCTTCCCAAGTCCTATAAATAGCCCCAAGGCATTTATTGTGACGTTAACGCTTTCAGAGAATATTCAGAGAGAATCAGTAGAAAGCGGCTCACTCAAGAACACGAAGAACTAACTCAAGAACAGTGCTGGAACTTGTGTTAGATCGAGTGAGACTTGTAACCAAATCACAAAACAGTTTGTAATCAGAAAAACCAAAAAGAGAGAGAGAGCTGTGCGAAGTACTGCAGAACGTAGGGATAGAGTCCTTTAGTAGATTGAACCAGCTTAAGTTGTAGGCTTAGAGGAGTCCTTTACTAGTGGACTTAGGAAAAAGCTAAGTACCAGAGAACTGTAAAGACTCGCCAGTACAACTGTAAGGACGTTCAATATAAAGGAAAGAACTATTCAAAAATCCTCCAAGGAGGTAGAGGTTTACACTCAAGGACTACTTGGTCTTGAGTGGTTCCTCTATAACTCACTGCGTTCATCTATTATCTGTTTAGTACTTTATTCCGCTGCATTACTCAAGGACGCCCCTACTCCTCGTAGGGACGCCTAACCAAAGGACGCCTTTACCGTTGTAAAGGACGTCCCTCAGTACTAACGATCCAACAATTGGTATCAGAGCAGGCGCTCTAGATTCTTACTGAGTTGCAGGTAAAAGATGGACATGGAACCTATTGGAATCTCTTTTGTGAAGCCTCCGCGCCTAACGGACGGCAACTTCAACCGCTGGAAGATCAGATTTGAAAACTTTGTTAGGAGTCAGAACTTTCAATGCTGGAGAGTGATCATGAAAAGTGACCTTACCGTTCCTGCTGACAAGAAGGACAAAGAGGACGAGTGGGGTCCTAATGAATTCAAGCTGATGGAAACAAATGCAAAGGCTATATGCTTTCTTCAAGCATCTCTTTGTGAGAGGGACGCCACTAGAGTTAGCAATTTGGCAACTGCCAAGCTACAGTGGGAAGCCCTTGAAAAATTCCACGTAGGGACTGCAGAGATGAAGGAAGATGTTCAGCTTGAAATCAAGAGAGAGTTCTATGCTTTCAGAATGTTGCCCAATGAAACAGTTAAGGACTACTCATACCGTTTTGAAGCTCTTGTCACCAAGATGAGGAACTTGGGTATTCCAGAAGCTGAAATTTCAATGAGAAACAGAGTTCAAGTGGTCATTGATGGATTGACAGGAAAGTGGAACTTTGATAGAACCACGTTCAAGGAAAATACAGCTAACAAGACTTTAGATATGGAAGAGATCTACGGGAAGCTGAGAGGATATGAAGCAAGGAGGGATTCCGATTTAGCTGAGCTAGCACGGAATCCACAGACAGATCTAGCCTTGATGACATCAACACCAGAGTACGCTGAGTATCTTCGTTGTCAACAAGAACTTGCTTTAATGGTGGAAGCCAACAAAAATGAAAACCGTGAGAAGATGCGCGTTCAAGCGTTGAGAGAGAAAGAAAGCAAGACTAAAGAACAGCTAGATGAAGAAGAAGAACTTGCTCTTATTCACAAAGCTCTCCGTTCTTATGGCAAAAGACACAAGTACTTCAACAAACACAAGATGCCATCCAAGAAAGAAAGTCCCAAGTACACAGAGGCAGAGATGAAAGAACTTACTTGTTACAAATGTAACAAGAAAGGACACTTTGCTAAGAAATGTACGACGGGAATGTCTTCAAAGGAAATCAAGACAAAGGCCCTCATTGGAGTGTTCGCATCTGCATGGGATAATGCCAGTTCTTCTGATGATGATGAAGAACCCGACGAACAAGCAGCATACGTAGCTCTTGAGGATGCCTCTGAAAATGAAGAAGTAGCATTCATGGCTATGGAGGACGTCACAGTTGTTGAAAAGGACGCTCCGAAATCTGAAAATGAGGTAACTCGTGAGTCTATGATGAGTTCTTTAGAAAATTGTTCTAAGTCCAAACTTATTAAACTCATTGGCAAAATCATGGAAGAAAGTGTGATCATGCAAAAAAGAATGGATGAACTTGAACTTGAAAATGAAAACATTGTGATTGAATGTGAAAACTGTAGTTCCATGACCATTCAACTAGAGTCCTCATGTGAAGAAACTAAGTCCCTAAAAACTGAAATCATGTGTCTCAAACTTGAGAACGCTAAGCTTTTGGAAGAAGTGAAAGTGATGGGTAAGAGTCCCATAGTTGAAGAAGTTAGACCAATGGTCTTCGTCCCAGCTAAGAGGGGTCTAGGTTATGAATCTGACACTAAGAACTCTCTCCCTAGCGACTTTGAGGCTAGCAAAACTTCAGAACTTGAACTTGAAAGAGAGAAAACCAAGAATCTCCTTGAAAGAATTAGAGTCCTAGAGAGTGGAGAGATAGGAAAAGAGGACTACTACACTAACTCCACTAGTCATAGGATCTACAAGAAAATTGATAAAGGGGAAGGTTCCAAAGTCTGTAATCCTCAAAAGATGAAAGAAAACAAAATCCAACGTCCCAACAAGAAGTACTACCTTGGTACTTACTATAGGACGTGTTGGTACTGTGGACAAGGAGATCACTTCAAATATGATTGCTTAAAACTCAAGGAAGATGTTGAAAATGGAATAACTGCTAGGACTAACATTGAAAATGATAAGTCCGTCCCTAAGGCTAATCCTAGACGTTCTAGGAACTCTTTCCGCAAGCATGTATTTTCAAATGATGTGAATATAAATGACTACATGCCAGAACCAGAATTCTATTTCTGTAACGAACCAGGTAAGGAACACCTTGCCTGGGTCGCCAAACACTAACTTTGTCATGGCAGGTGGAAGTGAGGGGACGCCCATGGATCTTTGATAGTGGCGCCTCAAACCATATGAATTCTGGGTACTCACACTATGGATCCAAGCAACACTTTAAAAGCATACAAGAATCAAGATCAAATCATGGTTTGGAGGCATCTACCTAGAATCATTGTCTAATTCTATCGAATCAAACAAATCGTACCTAGAATATGATAATCATCCACTTTCGTGGCTTGATCCAAAACTAGGCCCTTTAGGCTCCATAGGGGCTCAATCGGTTCAAGCCCTCATCCACCGTCGTGGCTTGAGTGAGCTCGTCCAACTCAACCCTCTATCGGTAGGTCAACCTCTCAAGAGTTCCCACTTCAATTCTCATTTCAAAGGGAAATCAATCAATCAATCCTATATTTCAAGTTAGAGAGGAGGTCTCTCAACACAAGTCCCTAACCTATCTCCCTATTGACAACCTAACCTCTCGGTTCTAATCATCAACAAGTCTCAAATCACAATCAATTTGGCATTAGGCACATAGGATTAACACAAACTACAATTCAAATCTCAATTCAAGCAAGCAATTTAAAGCACTACCTAGAATCCATAGGGTTTTCCCCAAACCCTAGGAGTTGGGAATTTAGCTATCCATGGAGAACAAGAGAAATGAAGAAGAGATAAGGAAATTCATACCCACAAACATTGTATTGATTGAAAAGGCACCAATCTTCAACAAAATCCTTCAATCTCTCAAGAACACCATAGAGGTCCTAAAATGGGAAAAAGTCCCCAAAAGGGGGAAAAGAGATTCCACTCCCAAGGAGAAGGAGAGGTATTTATACAACCCTAAAAGGAAAAGAGGGATAAAAGAGGAAAAGAGGGGTGCCGTCGCGTGACCCGGGGGCCGACCCGGGCCGTGACCCGGCCGGGTCCGAGTCAGGAAGGCCAAACACAAGCAAACGTGAAGAAAAGCCCCGACCCCGGCCACGACCCTGGCCGTGACCCGGCCGGGTCGGGGCCTGATTTTTCACGTTTTGGCATGGATGGGGCATGGTTGGTGACCTGGGCTGGGACCCGGCCCGTGACCCGGCCGGGTCGGGGCCTGGCTTTGCCCGGTCACTTGCTTTGCCTCGTCGTCTTGCGTCTTCTCGGCTACGCTTTTGGTTTGCTTCTTTTGGCGACTTCTCGGGCCTCTCCTCGACTCCATCTTCGAGCTAATGTCATCTTCTTAAGCTCCTTTTGATCTCCCATCACCAAAACTCTTCCATTTTCACCTGAAAACGCACAAACAAGGCGTAGAGTCCGAACGAAGGCACTAAACCGAAAACAACTAAAATACTAACTTAAAAGAGAGAAAAGCAAACCGAAACCAAATGAAACATGACCTAATATGCACTCTAAGCATGAGCTAGATGCAAGCCATCACGTGCTATGGTGAGAGCAGTATCAAGATGGGTGACCTCATAGGAAGTCTTCGGGTTGGCATGGGATAATGTTTCTAGGACATCGAGCGTTACAAGTCTATAAACTAGCAAAAGTACCCAAAAGTGAATTTGTTTACATTTTCGAGTAAATAAAATTAAGGCAAGTATTCATCGTTTTCTTATCTTAACACCGTTATGTATTTTCCTATCATCAACCTTGGAGAAGACATTATTATCATCGTTGAGGATTTTATCCAGAATCTTGTCATCCTCAGTCCTTACCATGTGCATGGTCAAGTTGGCTTGTAAGTAGTGTACTTGTAAAGATTCTTGTCTGTTGTATAAGGTCTAGAGACTCAAAATCAAAGATTTCATCAATGTCCTCCTCCACCAAATGAATGTTTTCTTCAATTTAACACGTATATAAAGCTCTATCAATCATACCCATTCTTTTAATTACTCTAAGTACATAAAGTTCTAGGCTTCAAGAGCAGCACCATCATCACCATCATTATCATTAACTTCAAAGGGTAGAAAATTTACGTTCATAGGAGACATATAGTTCAAATGCAGATTGTACCTCTCACAATCAACGGACATGTCCTCAACTATATTATTTTTGATGGAATCATGTTTCATCCTCTCACTTTTAGATACTACAAGTGCTCTTGGCTCATTACCCTCTTTGTAAGTTCATACCCTCCCAACACTTTCCCGTTACTGTAAACAATGTGAGCAAGTAGTTTCTCTCACCAGAAAACACAACAACAACAACAACGACAATAACTTAGTGTACTTTCCCTTACGGGGAATCTGGGGGGTCAAGATGGTGGTGATGTCTCTCATTTTGGAGGTGTTTTAGTAGTTGATTTCCCTTGTAAATATGTGTTTTTCATTCTCTTCTTTGTTAGTTTTGTTTCCTTTTTAGCTTAGCTCCCGGTTTTCTTCAAGAGTCAGAAACTATGAGAGTTTGTTTGTTTTTGTAGGTAAAATGGCAAGAATGAGGACAATTTCGAGGAGCTAATGAGGGAGCCAAGTCAAGGAGTACAAGAGCCAAGCCAAGAATGAAGTGGAACCAAAGGAAACCAAGGAAGAAGACGAGGATCGAGGCCCTGGACCGAGATACACCAAGTCGGGCCCGAGATCGAGCATCCAGTGAACCGGACCGACGTTCCCAACGTCGGGCCCGAGGTCATTCCGTGTCGGTCCAAGTCGGCATTTGGGAGGATTGTTCCCCAAGGCATATTTTTAGCAACTTTCCACATTTGCCCCTTCATAAATTGGGATTCCTTGGTCCCCAATCCATGAGAGGCTATAAATAGAGGTGATTAGAGAGCATTAAGGGCATGTTTGGATAGACCACACTCAAATCACTCCCTAAGGGCTCAAGGAAGGCTTGGAGAGCAAGGAGAAGAAGGGAGAAGGAAGAGAAGGAGAGATCGGTGGAGAAGAGAGGAAGAAGTGTGAGTTTTGTACTTTGTTTTGCTTTGATCTAGTGGAATTGAGACTTGGATTTTGTAGACACTTTGGATTTGAATGCAATTGGAGTTTGATTGGATGTTGATGATTGAGTTTTGCTTGATTTCCCTTTTGTTTATGCTTTTCTCTTACCATATGGAGTAGATTCCATAGTCTTGGGCTATGGGGGAATCCCCTAGCTAGATTTGGGTAGAAAACCCCAATTCCATAGCCTTGAGTGCTTGATTTGTGAATCCTCTCTACATTGAGCTTCAATTCTCTTGTGAAAGCAAGGGCTCTAGAGCTTGTGTTTGGTAAGAGTAAGCGAAAGTGGTCTCGATCCCATCACAAGTCTCTAGCATCGAAGGTGACGCGAAAGCTCTCTTGGGTCGAGGTGTAGATTGGAAGGATTTGGGGCGAACAACCTCGATCTCACTAGAATCAAACACTTATTGGTTGAATTGAGGAAGAATATCCAAGTCTAGTTGGGGGAGGAACCCAAAAACCCAAGACCGATCTACCATTTTTGCTAAATCGAAGTACCCAGTCATCGGGCCCGACTTGCACCAACGTCGGTCCCGACCAACTCGACCTCGATCCTACCTCGGACCGAAGTGACCTGTGTCGGTCCGAGGAGATCTCTTTTGTTTTCCTTCGTTTTGTCTTTATTTTCTCCTCTTTTTAGTCTTTTCGGGTATTCTCGACGCACGAACTCCCGTGTGTTCGACACCCTACCTCTTTACTACAAGTGAGGTTCGGTTTTATAAATTTAAATTGTGAGACCCTCCGATCCCGGACCGATCAGAATTTTGGCGCCGTTGCCGGGGAGGACGCCTCTGAAAATGAACAAGTAGCATTCATGGCTATGGAGGACGTCACAGTTGTTGAAAAGGACGCTCCGAAATCTGAAAATGAGGTAACTCGTGAGTCTATGATGAGTTCTTTAGAAAATTGTTCTAAGTCCAAACTTATTAAACTCATTGGCAAAATCATGGAAGAAAGTGTGATCATGCAAAATAGAATGGATGAACTTGAACTTGAAAATGAAAACATTGTGGTTGAATGTGAAAACTGTAGTTCCATGACCATTCAACTAGAGTCCTCATGTGAAGAAACTATGTCCCTAAAAACTGAAATCATGTGTCTCAAACTTGAGAACGCTAAGCTTATGGAAGAAGTGAAAGTGATGGGTAAGAGTCCCATAGTTGAAGAAGTTAGACCAATGGTCTTCGTCCCAGCTAAGAGGGGTCTAGGTTATGAATCTGACACTAAGAACTCTCTCCCTAGCGACTTTGAGGCTAGCAAAACTTCAGAACTTGAACTTGAAAGAGAGAAAACTAAGAATCTCCTTGAAAGAATTAGAGTCCTAGAGAGTGGAGAGATAGGAAAAGAGGACTACTACACTAACTCCACTAGTCATAGGATCTACAAGAAAATTGCTAAAGGGGAAGGTTCCAAAGTCTGTAATCCTCAAAAGATGAAAGAAAACAAAATCCAACGTCCCAACAAGAAGTACTACCTTGGTACTTACTATAGGACGTGTTGGTACTGTGGACAAGGAGATCACTTCAAATATGATTGCTTAAAACTCAAGGAAGATGTTGAAAATGGAATAACTGCTAGGACTAACATTGAAAATGATAAGTCCGTCCCTAAGGCTAATCCTAGGCGTTCTAGACGTTCTAGGAACTCTTTCCGCAAGCATGTAATTTCAAATGATGTGAATATAAATGACTACATGCCAGAACCAGAATTCTATTTCTGTAACGAACCAGGTAAGTAACACCTTGCCTGGGTCGCCAAACACTAACTTTGTCATGGCAGGTGGAAGTGAGGGGACGCCCATGGATCATTGATAGTGGCGCCTCAAACCATATGACAGGAAGCCAGATCCATCTCACTTCTATCCAAAGTAGTGCCACGGGAGGAACTGTCTCGTTTGGCAACAAGGTCAAGGGAAAGATCAAAGGGACGGGAACTGCCATTCTCAATCCGTCCATCAAAGCAACAAATGTCAGTCTTGTTGAAGGACTTGGCTTCAATCTTCTTAGCGTCTCTCAAATGTGTGATCAAGGTGAAAACCTAGTCACATTTGACTCAAAGGAGTGCCTCGTCATCAACAAGAAGTCCAACAAAGTCGTTCTCAAGGGAGTACGCCAAAACAATGTCTACATTTTCAACCAAGAGTTCAAGCCTAAATCAGAGTTGTGTCTATCTGCTTCAAAGGAGGACGCTGATCTCTGGCATCGCCGCCTTGGCCATGCTGGACCAAGTACAATCCTCAAATTGCATCAAAGAAATCTTGTGAAAGGACTTCCCCGAATTGATCCTGAAAAAGTTGAACAATGCGAAGCCTGTATCAAAGGAAAGCAAACAAGAACGTCTTTCAAATCTAAAAACGAAATCAGCACAAAGAAGCCTTTGGAACTTCTCCACATGGATCTTTGTGGACTAATGAAGACGTTAAGCTATGGTGGAAAGAGGTACATTTACGTTCTTGTAGATGATTTTTCTCGATTCACTTGGGTTCTTTTCTTGGTGTCCAAAGCAGATTGTTTCAATGCATTCAAAGTCTTCATCAAACAAGTGGAAGTTGCCTTTGAGACGCCTCTCAAAGCCATAAGATCAGACCATGGGACGGAGTTCCAAAACTCAGAGTTCCTGGCCTACTGTGATCAACATGGTGTCTCGCACAACTTCTCAGCTCCAAGAACTCCTCAACAAAACGGAGTTGTGGAAAGAAAGAACAGGACATTAGAGGACATGGCAAGAACTATGCTCTTGGCAAATAGCGTACCCAAGTACTTTTGGGCGGAAGCTATAGCTATAGCATGCTACATCATCAATCGTGCCATGATCCGTCCTCTGCTGAAGAAGACGTCCTATGAGTTGTTGAATGGAAGGAAGCCTCGCATTGATTATCTCAGAGTCTTTGGTTGCAAGTTCTTCGTTCACAACAACGATAAAGAAAAACTTGGAAAATTTGATGCAAGGAGTGATGAAGCCATATTCCTTGGGTACTCTCTCACCAACAAAGCATATAGAGTTTTCAACAAAAGAACTCTAAAGCTTGAGGAGAGTATTCATGTTGTGTTTAAGGAAAGTTCTTCTCACAAAGAAAAATCAAGTAAGAAAGAACGCTCCTCTCCACAACAGCAGGACGACTCTGAAGACGAAGGTGAAGATTGGTCCTCTGGAAAATACTATGTCCCTAAGGACGCTTCTCCAAATCCTGAAGAAGTCTCAGTGGACGCTCCCAGTGTTGTTCAAGGAGTTCCTTCTCGTAGTGAATCTCCAGTTCAACAAGATGTGGCTGAATCAAGTCATCTAGGCGAGCAACGCCAAGGTGTGGACGCTCTCTCTGAGGGGGAACACACTGAGAACGATGCTCAAAGTGATAGCGATGATTCAGATGGAGACATTGATCCAAGATTTGCTCAATTGTTTCAATGGGAGTCCCGCTTCTCTAAGGATCACCCAACTTCTCAGATTGTCTCAGATCCTTCTCAAGGTGTTCAAACAAGGTCAACTGCAAACAAGTCCCAAAGTGCAAATTTAGCCTTTTGTGCATTCAACGCCTTTGTATCTATGGTAGAGCCAAAGAATATCAAGGAAGCACTTCAGGACGCTGACTGGATTCAAGCAATGCAAGAAGAACTTAACCAATTTGAAAGGAACAAAGTTTGGACGCTCGTCCCTCGTCCCAAAGGCAAAAACATCATTGGGACGCGATGGGTGTTCAGAAACAAACTTGATGAGAGTGGGCGTGTGTCAAGGAACAAGGCAAGACTAGTGGCTCAAGGATTCAAGCAAGAGGAAGGCATAGACTACGATGAGACTTTTGCTCCTGTTGCTAGAATTGAGGCCGTTCGTCTTCTTATTGCCTTTGCCGCCCACAAAGGATTCAAGTTATTTCAGATGGACGTCAAGACTGCCTTTCTCAATGGAAAGCTCAAGGAGGAAGTGTATGTTGCTCAGCCGCCTGGCTTTGAGGACGCCTCTCATCAAGATTATGTGTACTACTTAGACGAAGCGCTCTATGGACTCAAGCAAGCTCTTCGTGCATGGTACGACAGGTTTGCGTCCTTTCTTTTGTCTCATGGGTACACTAGAGGTTCAATTGATAAAACTTTGTTCATTAAGAAAGTTCACAAGGACATTTTGATTGCCCAAGTCTATGTTGATGATATAGTTTTTGGTAGTACTAACATGAAACTTGTAGATGAGTTCAAGTCCTTAATGAGTAGTGAGTTTGAAATGTCCCTCATTGGAGAACTCAATTTCTTCTTGGGACTTCAAATCAACCAACTCAAAGAAGGGACGCGCATTCACCAACAAAAATATGTCTGTGAAATGCTAGAGAAGTACGGGATGAACACGTCCAAACCTGTTGCAACCCCTTGTTCTACCAACTCGCGTCTCAACGCTGATGAAAAGGGAAAGGACGTTGATCAAAAGCTTTACAGAGGAATGATTGGTTCTTTGCTCTATTTGACCGCAAGCCATCCCGACATCATGTTTGCCGTTTGCTTGTGTGCACGCTTCCAGGCGAATCCAAAGGAGTCCCACATGCAAGAAGTTAAGAGGATCTTTCGCTATCTCAAAGGACGCGACGATCTTTGTCTTTGGTATCCCAGGAAGACGTCCTTCAAGCTTGTTGGCTACTCGGACGATGATTATGCCGGTCATGTAATTGATAGGAAAAGCACTTCTGGAATGGCACAGTTCCTTGGTTCATGCTTAGTCTCTTGGGGATCTAAGAAACAGAACTCTGTGGCGCTTTCAACTGCGGAAGCCGAGTACGTTGCTGCTGCCTCGTGCTGTTCACAAGTTATCTGGATCAAATATCAACTAGAGGACTACGGTATCAATCTTGAAACTATTCCCATTCGTTGTGATAACACAAGTGCTATTGAAATTTCTAAGAATCCTGTTTTTCATTCACGCACAAAGCATATTCATATAAGGCATCATTTCTTGCGTGATAATGTTGAACTAGGACTTATTAGTATGGAGCATGTAAGGACTGAAGACCAAATAGCTGATATTTTCACTAAGGCGCTTGATAGACGTCCCTATGAGCATCTAAGGCTGCTCTTAGCGATGATAACTTTTAAGTAGCAAGTCCCGTTCTACTATTCCCTCAATGATTGGCTATGTTTTGTAGATTCTGAGTGTTTAAGGACTGTTATACATTGAATTCATTTTTGCAAGGACGCTAGTCTAAAACTTCATGTGTTTGCTACTTTGGTACGCCATTCAAATTTTCTCTATTTGTCTTGAAAAGAGTATCCCTGATCACCCAACCCTCATTATAAGCCGAAATGATGGGAACTCTAAGCTTACCCTAGTCGAGAACTCCGCAAAAGCGTCCTATGAGCTTCATATTTGTCTTTACGGGACGTACTTGCTTTGTTCTCAAATGGTTCGAAAGGTGATCACAAGGACGGTTGATTGGTTATTAGTTTGCTTGAAGAGGTAAATTTTTGCTAAGTTTGAGAGAACGCTCAGTGTTTGTAAGAGAGGACGCTAGTTCAGTTTTGAGAAGAAGTTGAAGAGTCAGAAATTTGAACTTTTGAAAGTGTAAACAGTGACCGTTGCTTTTACTCAAATCTTAAGGGGGAAGTTTTGACACGTGTCGCACAGTAAAACAGTGGTAATTACCGTTTGTGCCACATCTTCCTCTATATAAGGTCAGAACAGTCGCTCTCAGAATTTATTACGCTCAACCACTTCCTCGCTCTCAAATTTGCTCTAACTTCTCTCTAAAACTCCGGCAACTTTCTCTCACTTCAATCTCACCTGAAAGATGTCTCAAAGACTAATGAACGTGGCCGGATCTTCTACCGGCGGCAAGCGAAGACGTTTGGTGAAGTCTCACTACATAGAGAAGCCAAAACCCATCGTCCTTAATGAATCTCTGGTGGACTTCATCAACAGGAATCCCAAAACCCTGTACAATCTAATCAGGAAACGCATGGACATGCAAGAAGTCAAGAACGATGCAACAAAGACAAAGAACTATGAGAAGTTCATTGAACGCTTTGTCATCCCAAGCCTCCACAACACAGACTACAAAGACCTACCAGGACGGATGGATGACGTTCTCTTCTTCTCACAGTTTGGAGGTGAGAATCTTGGTCCTCTACTTGAACTTATACCTGACCTTCACAACGCCGTCCTCCCAGAATTCCCAATGTACCCTAGGGACTCTTTGGCCTACAAGATGCTACAAAACCGTGTGCCAAGTCCCTCTCCCCCACCTCCTCAAGTCACCACTGTCACAACTAAAAAGTTGCTCAAGCGTCCCGCCCCAACCTCTCCCCTCTCCAAAACTTCTCAACCCTTCTCCACTTCAAAACCTACAGAGATAGTGGACAAGTTCCCTTCTCACATCAAGGAGGGACGCTCCAAGAAAACCCACGACCCAAGGCCCCTCAAAAAGGCCAAGTTTTCCAGTGTCCCCTCCTAAAAAATCTCCACTAAACGGCCTAGCTCCACAAAAAGGCCCTCCAACCTCTCCAAGGAATCCACTCCTCCCCCAAAACAAATATCCATTGTCCAACTCCCAACTCCTCCACCGTCCCCTCAACCCTCAAGAACCAATGCCCTCATTCCTTTTCCTCCTAAACCCTACTCTCCCCTAAACCTTGCAAACTTTTCATCCGCTCCGGCCCATATCTCACCGCCTAAGGACCCCGAGACTCCAAGGTCCCGTCGTCCTTCTTCCGAAAGTGGCCCGGATGAAGCCGAGAAGCGTTCCACATTAGAGCCCACCTTTCGCCGATGCAAAGCTGGCGAAAAGCCTAAGGTGTTGCTACCTAAGGACGCTCCAGAGCCTGAGCACATCTCCTCCTCCTCTAGCTCATCTGAGAGCCAAAGAGGAACGCTTGCTGAACAAGTCTCCCCTTTCATCGATGTAGTTGGGGACTCCAGTGACGAGGCGGAAGGAGTTGAGAATGCTCCTGAGGCAACAGAGGCTGGACAGGAACAAGTTACTGAGGACGCTGGTGAGGACCAGGTCGCTCCAGAGAACGCCGAGCCCACACTATCTGAGGAGCTCGAGCGTGATGCTCAAGAGGTTCCCCCCTACAACCAAACCCTCCCTCTCCTAAACCCACTCTCAACCCCCCAAGCAAACCCCTCTCAAGAAACCCCCCCCCCCCCATCCAAGCAGAATCCAACCAAGTCCCTGCGGACACTGAGCCAACAACAGAAATCCAATAACAGGCTCAGGACGCTGAGGGCACGTCCCAAGGTCAGACTTCTGGTGCCGATCTAGCCACAGCAGGTGGCAATGCTGAAAATACACAAGGCACAGAGGACGCCGCTGGCCAGGACGCAAATGATGAAGAGTCAGAGGACTCAGGTGAGAACAGTTCTTCGGATGATGAAGATTCTGAGTCCCCCAAGGGCAAGAGGAAACGCAAACCAGATGGTGCTCCAATCAAAGTTCTCAGCCCGCTGATCTACTCAGAGGAATGGCTCGCCTCATTTCAAGATGATGGCGTTCAGGATTTCCTTGAACTTCTGAGATTCCAAGGCTGGTTGAACGTTGGACTAGCACCTGCAGTTGTTGACAAGGAGCAGGTGAAAGCGTTCTTCAGAGACCTGCGCTACAAACCGAAAGATGGCTCTCTCCACTTCAAAATCGATGGTGAGAAAGCATCAGTGAATGAACGCCAGGTCCGCGCCTTCATGGGCCTTAGTTCCCAAAAGCCCCTGTCCAACGCGCTAAGCACTCTTCCGGAAGGCGGGTTCGAGACAACTGATGAGGAACTGCCCCTGGTTGAACACGTTTTAAGGGCAAAAGGCCAATGGGACTGGACAGGGTTGCTCACTTATTGAGCAAAGTAGGCGTCATCGCTCATTACTTTATATGTCGCGCCGTCCTTCCTAGGCAGGAGAAGAGGTCAATCGTTCAGACGCATGATATCATTCTTATTGACGCTCTGCTACAACGATCTAGCCAGAATTGCTATGCAACACATGGCTAAGTGTGGGAGGAAGCGCCATGCCTTGCCGTACCCAGGCCTTGTTAAGCTCACCCTCATGTCTCAGAACGCCTATGATGAAAGCGCTCCTTCTGAAGAGCTCGGCTTGAAATGGAACGCTAAGAAGGGACTGGTTGAAATCAGGCACAATGAAGAGTTGCCGTCAGTGCTGAAACAGTTAGAGGCTGAGGCTGAGGAAGCCAGATTGAAGGCTGAGGAAGAACGCATGGCCGCTGAAGCTGAAGAAGCAAGGCTTGCTTCTATGTCTCAAGAGTTCACTCAAGAGCCAGCCCTAAACTTCCCTGCCCTTGATCATGTACTTATGGCTCCTTCTCCTCCTCCTCCAGCACCTCCAGTGGACGCTCCCTCTTCAAGTTCAAGACCAGTGCCCCGTTCTGCCCCCGCAAATATTGCTCAGCATCCTCCTGCAGAACTAATGGGCGCGATCATGGACAACCAGTGCCTCATCCTCTCCGCCCTAAAGGACTTGTCTTCTGCTTTCTCCAAGTCGGCTGAACTACATGAAAAACTTCTCAAGTTTTATCAAGACTAGAGCCGTCCTCAGTGATCACCGCTCCCTACCCCTTTATCCCTCAATTGTTTTTGCCTGTGCTTCTTTTTGTTTCTAAACACTATGTTCTTGGTTTGTAATAACCGTACTCTACTTTTGTTTGAATGGAGGTTCCAATGTTTGCTTGCATGTGTTTGTTTAAGCGTTCCACTGCATATAGTTGTGTTTTTATGCTAACGTCCTTATCACTTGTTATCCTTTTCGATGATGCCAAAAGGGGGAAGTGTAGTTTTGCAGAGATGCGCTATTAATTAGTTATCTAGAATAAGCAAGTGTTAAGGGGGAACTATTAAGTGAAAGGTCTAAGGAACGCCATGCTAGAATAAACTAGAGGACGTCTAGAAAATTCTAGGACGCTTTTCTCTCCTTAAAATCCAAAAGTTAGAGAATCAAAAAATGAAAACTTGTGCTCAATGAAATTTCTCTAAGTGTTAGAGGACGCTTTTTAAGTTTTCATGCATGCTAAGTTCAAAAAGGGGGAAATTGTTGGGACGCTATCAAGAACGCTTGCGTACTTGTTAGTGTACCACACAACCGTCCCTTAGTTTTGATATGACAAACTCACTTTGATTCTAATAAAATTGTCCAAGTGTTCAGGAACGCCAGTGACAAAAGGACAACAAGTGTGTATGAGCGTCCCCCAGGCTTAGGGACGCTAGCTAACAATAAGTAAGGACCAGCTAGAGACTACTTGAGCAAGGACGGAGTCCCAAGCAAGTAGGAACGCAAGAAAGGAGTCCTTACTCACTAGCCGACAGGATGACATCACTCGACAATATTTGATCATCCAAGGACACGTGGAGATCGATCTTGTAGCGGAGTCCAACACTACGTGGCGGACGATCTTGTTGCAGAGTCCATCAACACGTGGCGGCCGATCCTGTAGCGGAGTTCATCATACACAGCTGGATACAGGAAGCTTCCTCATCACCGCCCTACTACGTGGAGGAAGATCTTATAGCCACGTCCACGAAGGGCATGATCGTCCCAGAGAAATGACGCCCTTCCCAAGTCCTATAAATAGCCCCAAGGAATTTATTGTGACGTTAACGCTTTCAGAGAATATTCATAGAGAATCAGTAGAAAGCGGCTCACTCAAGAACACGAAGAACTAACTCAAGAACTCAAGAACAGTGCTAAAACTTGTGTTAGATCGAGTGAGACTTGTAACCAAATCACAAAACAGTTTGTAATCAGAAAAACCAAAAAGAGAGAGAGTTCTGCGAAGTACTGCAGAACGTAGGGATAGAGTCCTTTAGTAGATTGAACCAGCTTAAGTTGTTGGCTTAGAGGAGTCCTGTACTAGTGGATTTAGGGAAAAGCTAAGTACCAGAGAACTGTAAAGACTCGCCAGTACAACTGTAAGGACGTTCAATAAAAAGGAAAGAACTATTCAAAAATCCTCCAAGGAGGTAGAGGTTTACACTCAAGGACTACTTGGTCTTGAGTGGTTCCTCTATAATTCACTGCGTTCATCTATTATCTGTTTAGTACTTTATTCCGCTGCATTACTCAAGGACGCCCCTACTCCTCGTAGGGACGCCTAACCAAAGGACGCCTTTACCAAAGTAAAGGACGTCCCTCAGTACTAACGATCCAACAGTAGTCGAGCCCTCCCATTTGGTCAACTCACCGAGAGGAATCGACTAAGGGATACAAGGATTAGGAACCAGCCCTTACGATCCTATAACCCCTAATGGATAAGTAGACAAAGACACTCGGTGATGAACCAAGTATGGACGCCTAAGGAAGGCTAGGCTAGGCTCGAGTCTCACGAGCTAAACCGGCCCTCCGAGTCTTCGGATCACCCGAAAACCATGGTGGTTTAAGAAAAATAAGAACGGCCAGGCCAAGGTCCGAGTCTCACGAACCAAAGCCCGCCATCCGGCTCTCGAGTCTCACGAGAGCCGCGGCTTGAGTCCCACAAGCCGGGAAAGCCCAAAACCTAGAACGGGACAAAAAGTCTCTCAAGTTCAGGTTCAAGCTTAATCTTAATCTATCTAAAAATGAGGCCCCTAGACGTCTTTATATAGGGCGAGAAGAGGGAAGAGGGGCGGCAGCTTGGAGTGGGCTCCAAGCATCAGGGACGGCAACTTGGAGTGAGCTCCAAGCATCATAAATTGGTGGAGGTGATGGAGAAATTTGGCGCCCAAGGCAAGCACTCAAAGCTGGCCCCTTAATGACGAAGATTGGCAACCAAGCAACCTTAAGGAGGTGGAGGAGGCGTCTTGGGCTTAGCTGAATGACGGTGGAGACTTGGGCTTGGGCTTATTCTTGACTTGGGTGTGGAGAGCTAGCGTGGTCCAACTTGTTCTTGAAAGCTATAGTCTTCCTTACTTGGGCCACCTTAGAAAAAGGCCCGAAATGCAACGAAGATGGGCGGCCAAAAACGGCACCGGCCCGAAGACGCGAGTGCCCACATGAGGCACCGGCGCCGAGAGGCTAGGCGTGAGGGCGAGGGGGTCGGGCACGACCTCTTGAAGCTCGGGCCCGATCACATCAGTAAGGATACCCCGCAAATTCGCCATAAACAAAAGTACACGGAAAAGGAACTTTTTTTATTATCTTAACACCCTCATGCCAAAGAAAATGACATGGACATAATTTAGAAATGTCAGTAAATTATTTAAGTGTTGGTATGGGGTGGTACCGAGAAGAAGTAGAATTTGATGATGTTTTTGTTTATTCAGTTGTCATGGAAGAAGATGACAATGATCCCCAAACCATGAAAGAATGTTGACACCGAAATGATTGGGAAAGTTGGAAAGAAGCAATATAAGCATAGTTGGATTCATTAATAAACGATTTGTGTTTGGGCCTGTAGTTCCAGCACCAAAAAGTGTAAAACCAGTTGGCTACAAGTGGGTGTTCATACGAAAAAAGAAATGAAGAAAATGAAATTGTCATAAACAAAACCCAACTGGTTGCACAAGGTTTTTTCTCAAAAGCCTTGAGTAGATTACATGGAATCATATACACTAGTTTAGATGCAACAACACTCCGATTCCTTGTTGCTTTATCCGTTGTTGAACAACTCAAAATGCAACTCATGGATGTGATAACGGCGTATATATACATGAAAACCCCAGAAGGATTGAAAATGCCTAAAGCATTTAAACCACGTCACATATTCTCATTCAACTTAAAAGGTCACTTTATGGATTAAAACAATCAGGAAGAATGTTGTCAATAACCAAATAAGTCCATGTGTGCTCATAAAATGAACGGAATCGGGTTATGTAATCATAATTATCTATGTTTAGGCTTTGAACATTATTGGAACTCCGGAAGAGATTCGATTGACAGTTGATTACTTGAACTTAGAATTTGAAATGAAGGACTTAGAGACTACCAAGTATTGTCTCGGCCTGTAGTTCGAGCATACAAAGAACATAATCTTCATCCATCAATCAAATTATACAGAAAAAGTTCTAAAACAGTCTAATATGGATAAAGCACATCTGTTGAGTACACCAATGGTGGTAAGTTCGTTAAGTATGGAGAAAGATCCATTTTGCCCTATATCAAAAGATGAAGAGATTAGGCATTGAAGTGTCTTATCTGTACAATAGCCACACTAACGTATCTTGCTATGAATACCTTACCCGCTATAGCTTTTGTCATAGATATATTTCAACAAAAAAAGGCATTGAAAAGGTGTCAAGCAGTACCTTATTTACATGGAGCAAGTGATATATATGGGGTTATACTTTCAAAAGTCCAAAGAAGGACATGTTGGAGGATTAATTGGTTATAGTGATGTCGGTTATTTATCTAATCCACATCAAACCATTTCACAAACAGGTTACTTATTCATGTATGGTGGAGCAGCTATTTCAGGGCAATCAACGAAGCAGACCTTAGTTGCTATTTCATCAAATCACATAGAGTTAATTGCATTGTATGAAATGGGAAGAGAAATTGTATGATTGAGATCGCTTATAAATCACATTCAAATGTCTCGTGGTTTGAAGATGGATGCTAGAAGCCCAATTGATATATTTGAAAACAATACAACATGTATTGCTCAAGTTAATGAAGGATATATCAAAAGTGATCGGGTCAAGCATTCGCCAAAGTTTTTCTCTACTCATGAGCATCGAGTCATATGAGAAATTGATGTTCAACATATTAAATCGAGCAAGAATTTAGCAGATGTACTTACTAAAGCTTTATCTACTAGAGTCTTCAAGCAACTAATACAGGACTTTGGCATGTTGGGTTTAAGGGATATTTGTTGAAATGAGGGGGGTAGTACTACTACAATCTTTTTTCTTTCGCTTGATTTTTTTATCCCAATGGGGTTTTCCAAGCAAAATTTTTAACAAGGCAGTTAGTAAGATACATCCAAGGGGGGTGTTATGATATTTATTATTATTTTATGGATATATACTTAAAACATTCCAAGATTTGATCTTATTATTATTATTATTACACTCTCTTGATCTTATCCCCACTCATTGTGGTTTCTTCATATAAAGGCTTTTCTTGTAACCTAATAAGACACACAAAACCTTTCTATGTTATTAATAAGCTCCTCTCTTCATCCATAGTTTAACAAATAGATAATATATTGAATGGGAGTAATATTATCATAAATATATAAATGTAAAAAAAGAGGGAGAGTATGATAAATATTTTGAAACCAAAAAATAAAAAAATGGACAAACAAATAAAGATAATGTTGCTTCAGAAAAAACCTACAAATTCCCTCCGTCTACTTCTATTTTGTCTTTAAGACTCAAATGTTATTTCTATTTGGCCTTCTATCCTTTTGTTTTTTGTCCAATAAGTTCCAAATTTACCCTTATTAATCAGTGTGGTTGTCCATAAGGCAAAAGGCTAACAGTCGCTGAAATGCTTTATCTTTTGCAAACAAGGTGAAAGCCAGGAGCCATCTAAACTTTGCTTCAAGGGTAGTCTCCATTCTTCAATTTACTTCTGTGATAAAGAAATGGAGCTCTAGGTCAGGTCAGGGAGTGGAAGCTCGGTCCACAAACTTTTGGAACATTTTCTTTTGGATAAGGATATATACAGCAATTTGTGTGCTTTCGATGGACATTTCATAACTCATAGTAGATGTATCCTCCTTTGTAAAAAACATATTCCCTCTTCAGATTATGCAAGTATTTTAATGAACTATTGGTTTCAATAGTTGCCACATTATATAATAGCATTACACGCGCATAGCTACAACTCTGTGATGTCTCCTTGTAAGGTCATAATTTATTCTAAAGATGTAAATACTCACCTGTACACGAGATATACAGGAAACGATACTTGGCAGCATGTGCAATATAACATTATCTCCTGAACAAATGCTAGAGCATAGAGCATCTTTTTCAGGAAAAAATGTGACTTGCATCAACAACTGGAACTACACTCCTAGAATGGGGTTCCTCTTTTCATCTATTTCCACCACGAGCAGATGGTTTGGATCTGATCCTTTGGGTCCTTCAGAATATAGTGTCGGCAGATATGCTTCATAAGCTGGCAGATAACGCGACACGAAATCCAAAACCTACATGATAGACATCAAGGCACCAGTTTTGTAGAGATTACAAGAAAATCAATCAAAAACAAAATCTGTCAAGTTAAAACAAAATGCCGCAGGGTAAGATAGTTCGGTCTTTCTATTATATGCTCTAGGACATAGAAGAAGAATCCAAATTTTAAAGTAATGCCCTAAATTAGAAATGATAGGCCCTATGCCAATACATTTTCATTTAAATTCTAGAGAAGTAAGTCTAGATTATCTTATTCCAAATTAGATTCTTTTCCAATGCTCTAAGAGGATAGGATAGAAAAACCAAAGATAGTTTTATGAAGTCAGTTTTTATGAAGACGAGTCTACCTCTTCATCTGACATTCCTGGATTTCCATCGGCCCTCATAGCCACCTCAGCCTGCAAAATATCTTCACCAAATTAGAAGGGAACAGGTATTGATATGATGGCAGGCAATCGATCATGAACAGGAAAACAAACCTGCAGTCGCCATTGATAGACACAGCTCGGATCCCTGATCTTGATAATTATCCATGCCTTAATGAACTTGTCCCATGCATCATAATAAGCTGCAAGATTCTTGTTTACGGTTTCTAGCTGCAAAAGCAATGATTTTGCACAAGTTTGAATTGTAACAAATAACTGATGCAAAAGGGTAAAACATTTGAGGCTTATACTATCCAAACCTACTTGTGGATCAACAGCTCTGACCACATCATCTGGAACAGGTTTGAAGCCAAGCATCCAACCCTCAAAGAGAACAGCCTAAGAACAGAGTGAGGCAGGATAATTAGAAAAATGAAAGGCACACAGACTCACCAACTTCAAGATGAAGCTGCCCAAAATCTCATCAGTATTGCTACATAGCATACTGAGTTCATTTTTTTTTCTACAACTGTAGCAGAGTTTACTATTTTTATAGATCAAAGGCACATAATAATTGTCAATTAGCGACGCGTTGATGAGGATTATTCATACCGTTAATGGACCTTCAATCTCTGGCCATGTAGACGGGTCAGCTCGGTCACCTTTTCCATTGTATGCAGACTGTAAAATAGATTGACTTACTCACCTCTAATGTCATCAGATAACCACATGGAGGGAAAAGGGATTTCAAAAAGTTTTGTGCTTACTTTGTCATATCTGGGCAACTTCATCTTCAAACCTGAGCAATTTTAACACTTTATTGAAGCATTCTATAGATCATACTGATAGTTTGATATTGTTTTTGTTCAAACACACTTGCACATATATTCTTGTTTTTTACATAGCAATACAAACTTAATATTAAGAGTTCTGAAGAACTGAAGGCGAATAATTGGCAAGTGCGCAAAGAGCCTACAAACTTGAAATAAATAAATAACAAAGGAAAGGCAGAATTCACCTTCTTTCGTCAATTTTCTCAATGATGTAAGTGTATCGAGAGAGAAGGCAAGATCATGGCTTCCAGCGTTTCCCCTGAGCTAAATTATATATCAATTTCCTTAGGGTAAAATCATCGCATCTTCTCAGTTCAATTGATAGAAGTAATAAACAAAAGCTGACTACTACCTCAAGAAGTCTGTTCCCTTGGTTTGCTTCTCTCAATTTACCCTATATTAGAATGAAGTTGCATCAGAAAGTAATTATATGGGATAACAAATTTGCAAAGAGAGAGTTCACTTCAAATTACAGCAGTGGTCACCTGCTCTTCTGCTGTCAAATAGAAATCATCGATTGAAATTGTAGCAACTTTCCTGCCATATTTGTAATCATTTATTCCAAAAATCATTTTATAAGGTTATGTAGCTTTCTCTCAGTTTAAGTGTCAGGTACCCAAAAACTAAAGTTTCATATTCTGGAAAATGCACCTGCCAGTGACATTGAAAAGATATTCCAGTGCTAACACAAGAGTTGTCTTTCCGCAACCTTGAGGTGCACTAAATCCAATCTGCATACAGGAATACGCTGTCAGTATCAACAAACATTTAATTTCACCGTTTACCTGATATATTTAGAAAGTCTTTCCTAGCCTTGAAAGCTTTTTAATGAAGCTGAAGGCTTAGGTTCTACGTAATTTAACTTCCCCTATCACTGAATGAGATATATGCATTTGAATAACCCTATTTTACCACCATTCATGGCATTGAAACTCGTTATCATTGAGCAGCTTTACTCAACACCACAAATGAATAATACAAATTTGAGTGGTTGCATCTAATAAAAAAAGAGGAACATGAGACAACAATTCCATACCACCAAAGGAGGGACTTCTTCACCATCTTGAAACTGGGAGTAATATCGGGAGATTTGATCCTCACACCACAAGAAGACTGGTACATAATAATGGTAGAATCTGATTTTTTGAGCCTCATTTAGATACAGGTCATTGAGTTGAAACAATCTACACAGCT
Source organism: Polygonum maritimum (assembly GCA_963924305.1). Taxonomy (NCBI): domain Eukaryota; kingdom Viridiplantae; phylum Streptophyta; class Magnoliopsida; order Caryophyllales; family Polygonaceae; genus Polygonum; species Polygonum maritimum. Next base: position 21,303,407 of record OZ002732.1, on the reverse strand, counting down.
TTGCGCCATATAGCAACCACGTGTCAATGGATTCAGCAACCATCTCAGAAGTGATGCCCATCTTATCCAATAGTGGACCTCTGCATATAAAATCATAAAGACCATCCAATGAAGAAGTTGAGGCAGCAGACTCAGGGTGCACAGAGTGCAACTGACTCCCTCTCCTCCCACTTATTGTTGTGTGCCTGGAATTGTCTTCCATCCATGAGCATTGGCATCCTGCTGAGACAATCACCAACAAGGACAGCACGACAACTTTATGGTTTAGAACTGATATAGCATTCTTCTGTATTGGATCAGCATTTATTTTCATCTCCAGTGCCAAAACATAAACAATCAGGTAAAACAGCTTGGTGAAATACCATCTAGAATTGGAAAGAATTTACTGTGCCAATCTGACAACTTTTTGCAGCCAATGTCAATCTTGGTAGGATAAGACAAGTGATAAGGATCCAGTGCTCCAAAAAGTACTTTAATCCCCCAAACTACAAAACAGGTTTTATGCAGTTTTTTTTCTAATCGATTGCCATGCTACAACTTATACACTCTACATGATAGTTTCTTTTCTATGTTTTATGAACTAGTTCAATAATATGGCTTCAAGTGGAGGTAATCTTACACCAACCTTTTCCGGAAGTAAGACGCAACTTTGTTGTATCTATTTCAAAATGCAGAACTAAATTATATGCTGACCCCCCAACACCAAGTAATAATGTGAGACCATAACAAAACAACTTAGGCAGAGAGAATAATTTGAGTCCAATCGCTAATCAAGGCAATCCCAATGGCTTTCTGTCAGCCGCTCGAATCCCCAGCCCCTATTACTAGCAACTGTACCGCCTATAAAGCCAAAGAAAATTAAAAACAGAACACAAAAAAGGCGCATCCATAATCAAGAACTCAGGCGGGGGTCACTGTACTAAACAGTGTAAAGGGAAACAAACAGCAAACAGAGGACCCGTACGCCTGGAAATATGATCAGAAAAGTCTGCCCTAACCATTGCAGTTTCCGTCACAAAGAAACCTACATAAAACGTAATCCAGATCACACAAATAAAATCCAAGGGCAACATGTCACAACTAGGGGGGAAATCGAAAGAAGCAACTGAAAATTGCGCAGTCCTGAGCCGAAAAAGGAAATGTCAATGGAAGAGCGAAGTTCAAATTGCACAGAAATCTAGCCAAAAAAACGGAGTGGAGAAGGAGGGTGAAACTGACCAGACGATGTGGTGGAGAGAGGGAGAGAAGAAGAAGAATAGCAATGGCGGAGCTTGAAGTTTGGGAGGGAGAGAGCTGGGGAAGACGGCCATGGCGCAAGCGAGTTGTGGCACAGAATCTTCGCCATTTTCGCACAAGTGAAGGCAACCTGGGGGAATTGCGTTTGTGAAGGAGCTGTGCCTGGCAGCTACCCAAATCGACAAACACATGCTTTAAATTTCAAGCTTCTATATCCTTTTGTCCCGGATAAGAGAGTCTTTATACGGGTCCAGTTACAGTAAAGTTTTGAAAATAACTCTTGATAGAGTTTGTTCATTTTTGGCCGTTGATTTTAGTTGAATGGTGGAGATCTTACCAATTTTGAATTGTTTTTAAGCAATAAAATCTCTATAATTATTCTCATTTGATTTAATCTCTTCAATGTAAGCTCACTTTTCTTTTTTTCTACTCACTCCGTCCCTAAATATAAGTTATATTTTTTGTTTTGGACATCTCAAAATATAAGGGACATTTCAAATCTTTTCATATTTTGAAAAACAAATATATCACATTACTTTCACAAGTCCTTCAAATTAACCACTTTTTATCCCTCTTCTTTACTATGGAGAAATTTATGTGGAAGGGTGGACATATGCTAGCTATTATGGCTTTGGTTCATTTTGGATCTACTTAGGCAAATGACGAATTAATATTATATTATATATAAACTTGTTTTGCTTAAATTCCACCTCCTCCCCGTCCACTTCTTCCCTTCCACCGCCTCCGACTACCCGTCCCTACTCGATCTCCATCCTCTCCTTCCACCTCCCCTCTGCCTCGCTTCTTCTTCCGCACCTTCACCGTCTACGACTGAATCTGGTGGCAACGTCATCGAGCAGGCCCGGGGCGAGGACGAGAGGAAGGAGAAGGAGGCGGTTTCCGCAGGAAGAGGTCCAAAGACACATTGGCAAGAATTGTAGATGTTTGGATCAAGGAATCGGAGAAGATGAAGTTGAGAGAAGGCATTGTTGAGGCCACCATGGCTCTAGTGAACAGATTGCTACGGTTTAAAGAGTGAAGGCTTCAATAATGGCGTTTTACGCTCTAACTACCATCGTTATTGTATTTACTACTTCCTCTTCTTCCTTTCTAAAATTCTGCTGATTAATTGTCTGTTTCCGTTGCTAATCTGTTTCGAATTGCTTTCACTTGGACGATCATTTGTAGGTGTGCTATCAGTTTGTGTTCTTTGTGGTTACAACTCTTCTCAAGTTTGATAATGGCGATTTTGCTGTTTCGAAAGGCTCATGGCATTTCAGGCAGGTATGTATCTCTTGTAGGTGTGCTATCAGGTTGTAGGTGTGCTATCAGTTTGTGTTCTTTTGTATGCATTAAAGGTATGAATTTTGATTTCTTTCTAGTTCATTTTACTTTTCATTAAACTAAAGTTAGATGATTTGGTCTAATCTTCTAACGAATATGTAGCATTTGTAGTTTCGAAAGAGAATTGGCTTTTTTGAAGTAGGAAGTTTGATGACATTTCTTTTGGTTTTGGCCGTTCCGTTGCGCACACCGTTTTTTAATGTTCGCACACCGACTTGTGCGGATCGCGGATCCGCACATGTTAAACCCGGTTTAACGTGAACCATGTGCGGATGGACAAGCCGCACATGTAAGGATGAGCGGTTCGGAAAAAAACGGCCTATTTGTGCGGATCCAGGATCCGCACTAGTTTACCACCCAATACAGCCCAGAAAACATGGTGATTGCCCCTCTTGTGCGGATCCTTATGCCGCACAAGGCTAGGGTTCTACACCTTGTGCGGATCCCGGACCCGCACAAGAGTAGACATAATGAGCTCGTTGTTGACTAGACTCGATCTTGTGCGGATCCTGGATCCGCACAAGAGCAGTTGAGCACGTCGTTGTGCAGACTCACTCTTGTGCAGATCCAGGATCCGCACAAGAGCAGCCGAGTTTGTCATTGTGCGGAAGTGTTCTTGTGCGGATCTTGGATCCACACATATGTGAGATCGAATCTCCTTCCTGTTTAACCAAGTGCATTCACGAATTTCATGATTTTCAATTCTATATCTATATCAAAAGTTAATGTTTATGTAACGTACGAGAATTGCATTTACGATGTAGAACAAGTCATTGATCGATCATTATTAAATGTTTTTCAAAAGAAAACGTCTAAATCCTAAACTGTACCCTAAACCTTATGTGCTCATCTTGGATCCGCACATAGGGTTTTAGTTCCAGCCCTAAACCCCATGTGCTCATCCTGGATCCGCACATAGGGTTTTAGTTCTGAACCTATTTGCGCATCACTAAACCCTTCTTATGCCGCTAAACCCTAAACCCTCATCTATATTAAATGTTTTGGATTATGTTTTTATAATGTGTAATACTAGATTAATATCTTATTTCACATTTTCATATAATAATGAATAACTAACTTGTTAAACTACCTTACGCATGTACAACTCTTAAATTATCATATTATTATTTTAAAAGAAGCATAATATATATTTTATTTGGGGTTAAGATATAAATATCATATTTTATTTTGATAAATTTTTTCTTGATTTGAAATTTAGATTTGAGCTATCACGGTGAGAATTTGGGCTCGAAATCATATGAATCCAAAAATTAGAAGGTACAAGTCAAGAACAAACAAACAATCCAAAAGTCAAACTATAAGTCAAGAACAAACTACGAATCCAAAATATAAACAAATTACGGATCTAAAATATAAACAAACTATGAATCCAAAAGTCAAACTACGAATCCAAATAAATAACAAACTACTACTCTGCCCACTCATGTCTGCTCTCAGGTGGTCCACGATCCTTGCCCGCTGTGTCACATCTCGCCCTCTCCTCCGCCATCCTCGACGCCTCCCCTCGCTCATAAATAGAAGGGACCTGTTGCTCGGCCGCCCTCGACACAATCATAATACTAGTTGTTTAGAACATTATCTTGAACAAATAAGAACTCAATACTCGATTCCTAATTTATATTTACAGTATTTTTCAATTTTTATTTTCATAATTTTTATTACCAATTATTACTAGTTAAGAACATCTTTTATTGCTTATTACCTATTATTACTAGTTTAGAATATTTTTTTATTGCTTGTCTATTCAATATTTTATAAATTAGGAATAATTTTTTATTGAGTGTCTATTCAATATTTTTATTGCTTATTACCTAATATTTTTATTGCTTGGGAAATTCCTATTGGTATCCCTTTATTCTTGACAATTTCTTTTGGTGCCTTAAGAAAAACGTTTTTCCTTTTGGTAACCTTGTGGTTTATATATTTTTCTTTTTGTAGTCAAAACTCTATTTAAACCCACTTTTCATCCCAAAAAAGTACAATTTTCGTTTAAAATTTAAATAAAAACTAATTTGGAAAATAAAATTATGAATTTAAATCCCACTTGATTTTTTGCTAAATTTTAGACGGAAACTGTATTGAATAAATCTAGCATCTAGCTTTCTCCACTCAATTTTTTTAATGGTTGGTCAAACTTTTTTTTTAACAAATTTTTTGCCTAAGTTTTTTTTTTTTGTTTTTAATTTTCTAAATTAGTTTTATTTTAAAAAAATTTAAATGAAATTTTATTTTTTTGGGATGAAAAATGTGTTTAAATAGAGTTTTGGTTACAAAAAAGAAAATATATGAACCACAAGGGTACCAAAAGGAAAAACTTTTTTCTTAGGGCACCAAAAGGAATTGTCAAGAACACAAGGGTACCAAAAGGAATCTTCCTAAATTTTTTCTCGATTTGAAATATTGTTTAAAATAAAAATATATATATGATATTTGAATATATAATAGATATGTTTTACACATAATTATTCATTTTTCTTTTAATGTAGAAAATTACATAGCTTCATGTTCAAATGTTCATCCATCTTATTTTTCATTGTATCATTTTTAGACAATGTTATAAGATATTTGAATACGTTTTAATGTACAAACTATAATTTATAACACAAAAGTTTATTAGGAGTGAATTTTAATTTATTATAAGATGAGACCGCTCGCCCGACTTCGGTGGAGACCGAACGCCCGACCCCTCACCCGATGAAATTATCGGTTCTTGAGCGGAACACGAAGCTGTCGACAAATCTAGTTTGTTAGAATCCATGTTAGGCGAGAATAAATCGAAATTTGGCTTATGAATGAAAGAATTGGAAGACAAAAAAAAAAATTGAATTTTGGGTGGATATCGCTCGATGGCGGCTAGGTTTATAGGTTAGGTTGAAGACGAAGACATTGATTTTGGGGGCTCTTGTGCGGATCTCGGATCCGCACAAGAGGGTCCACATTTTTCCCGTTTTGTTTTATTTTTCAAACTTCTGGTTATTCTGCTGGCTTCGGTCGAAGATAGGGCTCTTGTGCGGATTGGCCATCCGCACAACAGGGGGGTTATTTTCCACACCATGCCATGTTTAAGTAATTTCTTAGAATTTGTGCGGACATCTGGATCCGCACAAGATTACACCGGTTCAAAAATAAAACTGGGTTTTTTGAAAAACCTTGTGTGGATCCCGATTCCGCACAAGAAAAACCCGGTTTTTAAAAAAAAAAAACTTGTGCGGATTGTGGATCCGCACAAGTCGGTGTGCGAAAATGAAAAAAAGGAGTGCGCAAAGCTTGCCCGCTGGTTTTTATAGAATGACCAAATTTCTTTTGGGTGCCAATTCTCACATTTACACATTAGTAGGTTATGAAAATATAAGTTATAGATGAAAGGGTAGCTACTATTGAAGATTGGAAAAATGGAATTTAAAAGTTGGTGCAATATTCTAGTGAAATACTGAAATGGAAGTAATTTGGATAATATGAAGTGTAAAAGTTTTGAATGGAAATGTGGATTGCTTTCATTAAAAAGAACAATTGCATGGAGTAAAAGACGGGCAAACATTTAGTTGCTGACCTTTGTTAGTAAAGTATGGTGAAGGGTGCACTGCCTTAAAAGTTGTTTTTGCTAGTTAGATTATAATGTGGGTACGTTGTGATGACAATTTGTGTGATACTAACAAAATTATATAAGATTTCACTTGATAGATTATGTGATGACAAATAGTTTTGTAATAATTTGTACATTCTGAATAGTGGCATGTACTAAATATCTAAATAATCAAATGTGTTGGAAGTCTCTAATCGTTTTGGATGTCATTATAGTTTAAGAAGATTGAGTATGTACTAAATTCCAATTTATACTAGTAGCTTGATTGTATAAATTGAGTATACAAACTACTAATTGTATTACTATATGGTATGCACTAAGTGTCATCACTAATCAATTGATACAAGTTACTATTTTTAAATATGTACTTATGAATAGTCATCACTTAATTCGGTAAATATTGTCACTTGTGATAGCAATTTAATATCTTTTGATAATATGGTGAAGATATTGATTCCCTATTGTTTGATTCACTGAGGTGGCTACAGTTGATGCAACTCATTGTTATATTGCTTGAATTTAATTAACTATTGTACTAGTATAAATTGGAAGTACGGCTGTAATCGAACCGAACTTTATACTATTTGGGTTTCGTTCATTAAAAAATAGGCGAACTCGAATTCGATCTCGAACTCGCTTCGAGCTCAATATTTCGTTTGGGCTCGGTTTGTTTAAGTGTTCATCGAATTCGAGCTTGTTACATGAACCACTCATCTAGTTTGTTCGCGAACAATTTAATCGAGCTAACATCTTTGCATATAATGAAATACAAAGACTTAGGCTATATCCTCTATGATCGTCTTTAGTAAACTATTTTATGAAAAATAGTTTACTAAAGACGATCTAACAATATTATGTATATTTTTTATTGTTTATAAATATTTGGACGAGCTTATTCACGAACATATTGTCGAGCTTGTTCGTAAACAAACGAATCGAATTTTCATGTGTTCGTGTTTGGCTCGTTTATCTTTTCGAGCTGTTTGGGCTCGGCTCGTTTACAAATCGAGCCGAACACGAACGAATTTTTACCTAGTCGAACGCCGAAAATCTCGTGAACGGCTCGGTTAATTTACAACCCTAATTGGAAGATACAAGTGACTAGTTTTAAATGTGTATTTGTGGAGAGTTATCAAGAAGATCCTTTGATAACACTAGTAATGGCTAATTGTTAGTGAGACTTTTTGATAACATTCGTGATGATACTTTAAAAAATTGTTTCGCACTTGGTTGATTGAAACTTGTTTGATGACATTTTATGGGATTGTCATCACTGTCGTTGATAAGAAAACGAGTTTCATCAAATTTGATGAGTGTTACTAATTTTTATTGGAGTGTCATCACTATCATTGATGAGAAAACGAGTTTCATCAAATTTCATTAGTGTCACTAAATTTTATAGGAGTGTCACCACTACCATTGAGTGATGACACAAAATCGAATAATCGAGTGATGATATTCGATCGAATGATCGAGTGATGACAATCGATCGAGTGAATGGGTGATGACAATGTGTTGTCATCACTTGATAAGTGTCGTCACTATTATCGAGTGATGACAATTGTCGAATGATGATAGTTGTTGAGTGATGATAGTTGTATTGTCATCAATCAATAAGTGTCATCACTCGGTAGGTGTCATCACTGTTATCGAGTGATGACAATCAACGTTGGTCAATGGTCGGTCAACTAATGGAGAGAGAAAGTAGTTGGAGTTATTTTCTATTTACCTAATTTATGCATTGTCTTATAAATTACGAATTAGGATATACAATTATTGCTACATAATTAAATTCTTTTTTAATATATTACCCTACATTTTTTATCCCTCTCTCCTCTCCATTTACCAAATCATTCAAATTACATCTTTTTTATTCCACTGTCCTCTTCTTTTACCATATTATTAGACCTGTCAAAAGCTAACCCGACCCGACCCGAAATTTCTGGGTTTCAACCCGAGAATTTGAACCCGAAACCCAGTTTGAACCCGAACCCGGTAAACCCGAAAGTTTCTGGGTTAGGGTCGGGTCAAACCCGCTGGGTCAAGAAATCTATAAGACGGAAAACTTATTTTAGAATATACTCTAATATAATGAAATGACAAATTGATGGGTAATTTTGGACCCAAAGGCTTTAATTATATTACAATATAATTTATTTTAGAAAATTATGATATATTTTATTATTAAAATATTTATATAAATATTTTGTTATTATATTTTATTATTTAAATAATATTTTATTTAAATTTTGGTTAAAAAGTTAATACTCTTGATCCGGTGGGTTGACCCGACCCGACCCGAAACCCGAAGCGACCCGATCTAGTTTGACCCACAACCCGATTGACCCGAACCCGAACTCGATCCGAACCCGGAACGACCCGACCCGAACCCGCCTGACCCGACCCGATTGACAGGTCTACATATTATCCACTAAACACTCTAAATAACCCACTTTTCAACTTTTTCATAAAATTCGTGCAAAATCCGAGATGTTTGTTATATTTATGGACGAAGAGAGTAATATCTATCTCTTTGATTTGCATTAAAGTTAAGTTTGTTTCTACTTTCTTCTAATCAATTCCACCACACTTGCCCACCAAATTTCTTGTCTCTTTTCGTCGATTGTGTTAATTTTTCTCCATTCACACTAACTCGATGCAAAGGTTTAAAACTCCTACCTGTACGAGACAAGTTTGAGTCCATGCCAAAAAAGCTTAAGGAAAAAATTTGAGACTTTATCACTTTATGAAAGTAAATTTGTTAGTTGGTTTGAATTATTTGTAAATGAATATGTCTATTTTCTAAAAAAATTTAGCGAATTAATAGAGGAAGAATAGAATTTTTTTAAGGATTTGCAACTAAAAAATTAAATATCGTATCAATTCAAAAAAAATTGTGGGAAAATATTGACCTTTAAATCTTAACTTGTAAGATTGTACGAATTAAAGGCTTTTCAAAAGAGCATAGAGTTTGTAAAGTTAGTGATTTTCATTTACTTATTTATTTATGGTAATTCTACAAATCTATTTACAAAACATATAATTTCAAACACCTTTAAGGTCTCAGCCATTCAATTAAAATCAAGGGTAAAAAATCAACAAACTCTAGCTAGAGTTATTTGGGGAGCTTCATTGTAACTAGATCCTCTTTATACTCGCATTGATAACTTCCTCCCATTCGGAATATGTACATACCCTTTTAGCCGAGCCGTTAAAACTCGGCAATCACTCGTGACTCGTTTGTGTATAAGTGCAAGAAAAAATTACTTTAGAAGTGTAAATTTGGAAAATGATAGTGTGTTTTCATCTAACATGATTGTGTACATCCATCTATAACTGTTGCAATTGAATGTGTATTATAACATTAAAGATTGTATGTGCAGTTTTTACCAACCATGTAATATTACATATGAAAAAAATCATACAATGAGGTAAGGGCACGGAGAGTCATTATAATATTTAGGAATTTTTTTGACAATATTCGAAAATTTGGTTTCTCGAAATTCGTGTCAAGGTCAATAAGTACCGTGTTGGATCGCGTTAGTAATGAGAGTATAAGGACATCCTTAGAGAGGCATCCTTATGTAGCGGAAATTTAACTTAGTAGGAATTTAAGACATAAATAAGATAAGAACGGGCAAACAGTATTTATAGAGGAACCTCACTAAGACCAACTTGTCCTTATGGGTAAACCTCTACCTCTGAGGAGGATTTTTGAAAGAGTTCCTTATCTTATTATGAGTGAGTCCTTATAGCTTACAAGACGAGTTCCACACTTCTCTGCACTAAGGAGTCCATCCCTAAGCTCACTAGTGGAAGGCCTTTCTGCCTAAGCTTGTAATCTAACACTCAAGTTACAAGGAATTCAAACACACGTATCTCACAGTCCTTCGGAGACACAATATCGTTCACAAACAGTTTTTGTTTTCGTTTTGGACTTCTTCTCGATTGACACACTCAGTTCACTCTATTTTTGAGTTGTTATTAGTGTTCTTGAGATGTTCTTCAGAATCTCTCGAGAGTGTGTGTGAGAAGTCACATCACAATATATACAAATAAATGTATTTATAGTGACTCGGGAAGGGCTCCTTTCTCCGGACCCTTTTGCCCTCAGCAGTCCTTAGCCGCACAATCAGATCGGGAGTTCGTACACTGTTGTCTTCTTCCCAAGGTTGGCTCTAGGGTTTCTTGGGAAGCTTACACGTGTCTTGGTCCCCTACATACGAAGCTTTTGAGAACTTGCGGCTTGTTTGATGGTGTCATCTTTGTCGACAGACTATCTTTGAACATTTGAACTTTGAAGCATGTTCCTACTCGTTAAGGACTGCGTCCTCATCTTCGCAGAAACTTATTCTTCTTCTTTCTTTTAAGTCTCTAAATCCCTACTCTCTAGGGACTGCACTTCACTTGTTGTCCTTTTTGCATGATAAGTGTCCTTGTAAGTTTCTGGGACATAACTTGGACAAACACATTAGATCAAAGTTGACTTTATCATTATATGTACGATTATTATTAATATGATGCTAAGTACTAGCGTGCTTAACATCGTCTCAACATCTTGTATTATTAAGATAATATTTACATGAGAGTATATACGGAGGTATTTTGGATGTATTGATGGTCCTAAAAAAACATACCAAATTTCCGTAGTATCGAAGTAATCTCATGTAATTTCATTTCTATCAAGGTTTTAAATATGGATATGTCTACAAATGTCTTAGTTATTCCGGGATCAATTCTTAGTCATGCACAAATTTCATTTCCTAACTAGGATAAGGATAGTATCATCCTATAAAAAGCAACTTAAGTTTATCCTCATAGATAATTTTTGAACTTGTTTCCATAAGAAGACTAAAGGGATTTTTATACCATCTTTTTATTCATTCCATCTTAGAGGTAAGTTTATCCTTACCATTTGTACCTCTATTTCAATTCACCACAAGAAACACCACCTCAAAGTTGCTTTTTGCCACCATCTTTCCATCGGGAGCCAAAGTTTTCCTCCTTTCACTCATTCTCCCTTTTGGGAATTATCGTAGCAATTTCGGGTTCCATTCGAGCTGTGGAAGGTTCATCTTATAGGTAAGTCATTCTATGACTTGTTCGGTGTTATTCGGTATGGTTAGTTTATGTGTGTAGTTATGAGATGGATTTTGGGAGTTAGTCCCAAACATCTTTTATGAACTATTTTCATGCTTGTGATAATGTGTGCAAATTGGTTATCAAATGTGTTTTCATCGAATAAAGTATTCAAATGGATCTCTATGGGCTTCGTACCGACACACTCATATGTGTAGATAATTGATAGAGAAGAGATGTCTAGTGATATACTATCTTTAGTATAGGTTAACTCTTGTACTTTAAGATTATGTTGAGTGTTCTAGGTTAGTGTTTGAGCTTAATTGTAATATAGAGATCGAAGACACAATAATTCAAGATACGAGAGTTTTCAAGACAAGATCTCGAAGTGAACATTCACCTTTGCTGAAGAACCACGGGCGCAATGGTGCTAGAAGATAGCGATTCGACAAAGTGAAGGTTGCGGGCACAGTAGAAGATGATGAAGATGACTTTGACCCGATGTTGGCTGCGAGCGCAGCTAGCGTGGCCCGTGCGTGGTGGGCTATAGATCCGAGACAGATTATTTTCTATCTTCTTTCAATTTTCTTATCGTTTCTCTATCTTATAGTCTCAGTTGGCATGTCTTCACATTCGATTAATTCTTTAGTCTAGTTTGTATTATGGAGAACTAAATCCCAATTGGGGGATTATTTATGAAGTGATGCATTATTAGTGAATTCGTGAAAGCCTGGTACAATTTATTACCTTGATTAATATCTTTTCTCTTTGTGCTTAATTCGTCGAGCTTTGCATGATTCTTTAAGCGTGATCAAATTGTTGAATTATCATTGTTCTATCATCTGAATTGATTTGTTTCATTGTTTGTGTGAGCATATCTTTTCTAGAAGGCAACTTGATTCTAGGACCGTGGACTAGGATTAGGAAAGAGATTTGATTGTTTTCTTGCAATTGACTCGTAGCTTGATTGTTTGATTTAATATACTGCATATTCTTGTTCTTCATGCTAGATCTAGGTTAAGTATCTTTGCCTAGGTTTAAGTATTGCTTGGACCGTGGACAGGTTATTGTTTATGATCATAATTGCAATTAGTCAAGGAAATCTAAGAAACTGGATGAACTCATGATTGAATGATTCTTATGCTGATCTGATTAAACATCCTTTGCTTTCTTGATATTGATATAAAACTGTTGGATCGTAAGTCTGTTAGAATGGGCGTCCTTAACTGGGTTAAGGGCGTCCCTAGATGCAGTGGAAAATAGACTTAACAGGAAACTGAATACGATAATGAACACGAGTATTTATAGAGGAACTCCACTAAGACCAACTAGTCTTATGGGTAAACCTCTACCTCCGTTGGAGGATTTTCAATGGTCATCCTTATCTTATTCAGAGAGAGTCCTTACAACTTAGGTGAGTCGTTACATTTCACTGAGCTAAGCGTCCGTCCTTAGCCTCACTAGTAACACTCCTTTCCGCATAACAAGTAACCTAACTCTCTTAGCTATACGGAAACTAACACATACGTCTCACACGGTCCTTTGTGAGAGACAAACTACTTCTCTAACTATTTTGTGGTTTGGTTTTGGATTTGGTTTGGTTGGACTTTCTTTCTCTTGCTTCAAGCTCACTTGATCTTCGTTTTTGAACTTGAATTCCTTGGGAGAGCTTGAGAGAAAGTCTTCAAAGTCCACACCGCTATGCATACCCCTTGGAGGGTATTTATAACGGTAGTGGTTCTTGTCCTCTAGCGTCCTCTGAAGCTTGGGCAGGGATCTATCGTCTTCCTTCAACGGTGCGATTTGCATCTTGAGGAAGTCAACTCTGTTGACGTTTGGGAAGCCTCCGCGTGGTCAGGGGACCTTTACTGGGAAAGCGACATCTTTGGAATTGTTCACACGTGCCCAGACATAGGAAGCTTCCTTCTGAGGACTACGGCTGAATATGATGTAATCGTGTTGGGGTGGCCTTGGTTTGAATTGAACTTCGTCCGTATTTAGACGCGCGTCCCTTCTTGTTGAGGACGCCGTCCTATCTACGTAGGGACTCCATTCTTTTCGTTCAGCTCTGGAAGTTTTGATGGAGTGCATCCCTACAACTTAGGGACTCCCTTTCACTTGTTGTTCTTTTTCGCTCATGTGCGTCCTCTGGACTTACCTGAGATCAGCACTTGGACAACTTATCAAATACCTTTGAGTTTGTCGTTATCAAAACTAGGGACGATCATTGTTGGTTTAGATATTAATGACTGACGTCCTTAATATCGTCCCAACAAAAAACTTTTCAAAACTCTCCTGTTTGTCTTTTGATTAAACCAATTTGCTTGAGAGCACTTGATTCCTCTAGGTTTGACCCCTTACTTGCATGTTATACAGAGTATTAGTTTAAGGATTAATTTGATTTCTTGCATAACGACCTATACAACCCGGTCATCTAGATATGGGATCGTGGGGTGGACTAGCCACTTTCCTAACCAAAAAGCTATATATGTTTTTGGAAAGTGCTCTCGAGGAGGATTGACCAAGGGCTAAAAGAAGATAAAGGATAAGGAGTAGGAGGGCCTGCCTCTGACACTCAAGCGCCATGTGGGTAAAGCGTTGGATGGTAGTGCGATGGTGGATCTAAAGTTGCATTATCTGCACTATGTGTGATGTGGTGTATGTGTGTATGTGTGTCTCTGTGCGTGCGTGCGTGCATATGTGTGTGTGTGTGTGTGCGTGTGTGTGTGTGTAAGTGTGCCTTTCTGGTATTGTGAGATACATGAAGGATTGTTTGATGGCGAATGCATGACTAATATAGGTATTAACCTGTAGACTTATATGTGTATTTGTGGACACTTGCTTGTTAACTTTAGGAAGTGAAAATGGATTTGAAATGCCATATGATTATTACATATCTAGCTTGATTAGAGTAGTTAATGATTGTTTGGGAAGGTATTTTTCTAACCAGGTTCAAGTAAGGACAAGGGACCCATGGTGGAGCCTCGGCAGAATGATGGTGCGAGTCGGTGAAGGCAGTGTCATTAGGCTTGGGTTTAGTTGAACTATGTTTGGGGCTGATTTGATATCTTGTTATAGGCTGTTTACATTTTTGGTAATTAGATGTTAGGCTGATTATGGCGAAATGTTAGCAAGGTTGTTGTAAAGTTTGTAATTGTGAGATTCATCCCAACTTTCAAATTTTGGGTTTCAAAAATGCAAGTTGGATGTTTTTTTTGTGCTTTCTTCTTATGCCTAAGTTGCAAGATCTAACTGAACTCGCTGTCAGGTTAGATCACGTAGAACTAGGTGTGGTGTACTATCGAGTAGCGTTTCGGTGTAAGGATAGGGTCGTTACAAATTGGTATCAGAGTAGCACAATGCAAGCATGGTGGGCCCATAACCCATAGGTCCCAAGTTGACATCAAGGGGGCATGAAATTGACCGTCAAGTGTAAATGAGGTCCAACTTGAAAAAGGTCGACCGACATTTTCAAATGTTGGATTTAGTGGGTAGATGACACGCCACGACTCTGTCACCATAAATTGAAGGACCACATATAGTATAGCTCTATTAAGTATCTAATTCTTAGTAGAAGTAGGATGGAGGTTCAATTCGTTCATAGTTTGGGCTTTAGCAAGGGAGTATCAAAAAGCAACCAAAGAAAAGGTGGTATATTTGGTGGCATATTTTCTAATAAATGCCTAGTACCAGTTTGATAAGTGATGAAGTGTTCGAACTTAATGTAAAAGGATGGAGAATTGGTTAGGATAGAAGAGGTAAGGTAGTACTAGAGTAGATAATGTATTAGCACGTTCCCATGATTTATGGTAGTCAAACTAGTCATACACGAGATAGGAATGATGATTGAGGGAGGGTTGGTAATTATGTCGAGAAGAACTTGAGTATCAATGTAGATAATGATTGGAGAGAGTGAAGTATTTTGTAATAACCCTCTATTTCTTGTAAGGGTTAAAATGTAATTTTACCTTTTTATTGTATAGTATCGTGATAATACAAGTCTTGATATTATAAAATCATATTAATATTTATTTAATTCATTATAAACTACTCCCTCCGTCCCTAAAAGATCGTCCAAAAGGACGGTTTTTGCGGTTTTTAAGAAAATGTATAAAGTATGTGAAAAGTTGGTGGAAAAAAGTGAAAAAGTAATAAAGTTGATAGGAATATTGGGTTTGGGGGTAGTATATGAGATTAGATAAGGGTAGTTTTGTATTTTTGTAGAGAAAAAGTGATAAAGTTGGTGAGAAAGTTGAATAATTAAGTAATATAAGAGATTGAATGAGGGTAAAAGGGAAGAAATTAGTGATATAAATGGAAAGTTGTTAAAGATGGACAAACAAAAGGGGACACCCGAAATGGAATACTGGACAATCTTTTAGGGACAGGGGGAGTATATTATATGGAAATATACAAAGTTTATGCAAATATGTTTAAAGATAATTATTATACTGTAAAATATAATATAAGTTTAATTCTAGTTTTTTTTTCGGTCAAATAAGTTTAATTCTAGTAAAGTGTGCAATTTCATGTCATAAGGGCATATTTGCTACTTTTTAAAAATTTTGGGGTCGTTTTCGAACCCTTCTTCTCCACAAAACCCATTTTTTTAACCCAACATTCATTCGAGAAATTCAAGCTTGTTTCTCAACGAAAATCGAATCCAAAAGAAGCTATGGACTCTATGTTCAAACCTCTTTCGAAACCCTCAATCAATTGGGAGGATTAGTTCCATTTCCAAGTCGGAATTTAACCCAAAGCTCGACCTAGGGTTTTCATGTATATGGACGAAATTGAGGCCAAATTCGCTTGAATCGGGAGAGGATAAGACTGTTGAGGCACTAAGGAGTATTCCGAGCATATTATGAGTCATCCAATTGGAATTAAAGACGAGCTACTTCATACTAATCGCCAAATTAAAAGTCGGGAATTCAAGGGCTTCGTAACCCACATGGTGGATAAGAACTGCCAAGATTTAACCCAAATCCTCAACTGTAATGGGGTTCGGATGGAAATCGAAAGAGCACACCACATTCCATCCAAATCTCTCAAAAGTCGTAGGTTTTGTTGCTCGAGATCGCCGAAATTCGCCAATTTACGCCGATCCCCTATTTTTGAGAGCTCCACTTCGCCGCATTCGTTTTCGCTCGTTCGCCACGAACCACCACACTGCCACTTCAAGGTTGTTCTCTGAGTTCCCCTCTGCCATGATCTTTACTCGCTGCCTCCTCTCGTCATCGGACACCGTCGATAAAGGCCACCAAATGTAACGATTTTGCCTCTATTTCGGTCGAGTTGGGGGGCTACTCGTGAGCCTGAGCGTCGATCAGGCCCGACCCGGCCCAGCCGACCTGCTTGGTTTTCCATTTAAAAAAAAATTAATATTAGTTATATAACTTAAAGTAGTAGTAGTAGTAATAATAATAATTAATATTAGTTATGTTGGTTTTCCAAAAGTTCTCGAAGCCTCAAGATGTTGGGGCACGTGTTGCTGCATATATTTCCACTACGATTGGTTTTGCTATTGTTAAAGGAGTGGGGCCCAGATAGTATCTCGAATTCCCACTAATTTTATGTAAAAACCTTTTGAGTATATAATAATAAAATCTTTATAATAATAATAATAATAATAATAATAATAATAATAATAGTTATATTAGTAAGTGATAATAAATTTATATTAGAAAATATTAATATGTTTTATGTTGTGCTTAATTTGAAAAAGGTTTTTATATGCTTTTGAATAAGGTAAAAATGGTTAATCTATAATCACTACTTTAGATAATGTACTAGTATTAATCCCGTGCCTTGAATGCACGAATTTGATTTAACTAATATCTTAGTTTATAATTTATATAAAGTTATTCAAAAAAATAGTTTGATATAAAGTCTTGCATTGGTTTATTTAATTTGTTTCTTATGAGATTTATTTTAATAATATAGTATTTCTGCTATAATATATTATTTTAACCGAATAAAGGTTTGTAGAATTATAATTTTTATATAAGGATTGAATACTCCTAAGATTTTTAGGAATTATTTTAATATCATATAATTTCGGATTTCCAGATCATAATTTATAGCTTTATTTATTGACATACATAAATACCAAAATTTTACAATTATTGTACAAGGAAAGAATAAGATTCTAAGTTAACATATTCTAAGTTTGTAGAATTATTATATACAATTATGGTAACATATTCGATAGATTCTAGGTTAAAAATATAAGTAAATAAAAACATATCCTTAAAAATGGCTCAAAACATATAGAGATACTTGAACTTATCCATTTTGGTCATTTAGACACCTGACCTTTAGAACAGACCTATTAAGCACTCGAACTTGTCAGACAGACCTATTGAGCACCCCAACTTTTTAAAGGCTACCTATTAAACACCTTGTTCCCAGTGTGGCATTACACGTGTGATGTACACTTTATTTGAGTGTTTTCATTAAAAGTCAGATGTTTTTAAGCTTACGTGTATAAAGAAATTTACTCGCCATTGTAGTATAATGACGGGGTTAGGTCATAGTTAATTAAACTTGGAGACCTTATTTGGCATCATGTGACCTTTTTTATGCTTAATCTTGTTCACGTAATAACATGTGTGTATTACCGCACTCCGTAATAAGGGACGAAGTGTTTTATATGGAGGCTTTGACAAGTAGAGGTGGAATTCGGGCCGTTCGGGTCGGTTTCGGTTCGGGCCGTTTGGGTTCGGGCCATTTCGGTTCGGGCTATATTTCGGTCCAATTCAATTTCGGTTCGGTTCGGTTCGGGCCGATTGAGTTTGTGTCCATTTCGGGTTTATTTCGGTTTGGGTTATTGCGGGCCGGGTTGTGTTCGGGTTTGGGTTACCGTCGGTTTGGGTTATTGCGGTTCGGGCCATTTTGGGTTCGGACCTAATTCGGTTCGGTCTTAATTGGGTTGGGTCGGTTCGGTTTTTGGGTTGTGTATTTAACTAAGTTTTCGGTTTTGGTTTGGGTTCGGTTCGGGCGGGCTGGTGGGTTTTTCGGGTCGGGTCGGTTCATCCCACCTCTATTGACAAGTTAGGCTCAATAGGTCAGTTTCAAAGGTCATGTGTCCAAATGACCAAAATGGACAAGTTCAGGTGTCTGTATATGCTTTGAGGCCTTTAAAAATTATAAAGAGTGGATCTTCATTATATGTACAATTTTGGATATATTGTTTTTAAAATTTTGATAAACTTATTATGTGTACAATTTAAAGTGGCGTCTGCAATGAAATTTCAACTAATTAAATAAACTAAATAATTTAAATAAAGATGATTGATGCGGTCCAATAAGAAATTGACACGTCTTGTGCTAAATATTTGATAGGCTACTAGACCAATACCGCAAGTGCACGGATCGCGTAGTACCAAGGTGTCGAATCTCAAGGACTTTAGTAGAGTTGGTGAACCGACAATCAAAGTAGCTAGGCTAATATGAAGCAATTTGGGATTGAAATTAAAGAACTCAAATAACAACTAAGTAAAAGGAGAAAACAACCAACAAAATGATGCAAGTTTACTATGGGAAAGGCAATCCTAGGATCTAAGTACTCACACTATGGAACCAAGTAGCACTTTGCAAGCATACATGAATCAAGATCAAATCATGGTTTGGAGGCATCTACCTAGAATCAATGTCTAATCCTATCGAATTAAACAAATCGTACCTAGATTACGACAATCATCCACTTTCGTGGCTTGACATGCAAACTAGGCCCTTTAGGCTCAATAGTGGCTCAATAGGTTCAAGCCTCTCATCCACCATCGTGGCTTGAGTGAGCTTGTCCAACTCGAACCCTCTATCGGTAGGTCAACCTCTCAAGAATTCCCAAATCAATTCTCATTTCAAAGGGAAATCAATCAATCAATCCTATAGTTCAAGCTAGAGAGGAGGTCTCTCAACACAAGTCCTTAGCCTATCTCCCTATTGACAACCTAACCTTTCAGTTCTAATCATCAACAAGCCTCAAACCGCAAGCAATTTGGCATTAAGCAAGTAGGATTGACTCAAACCACAATTCCAATCTCAATTCAAGCAAGCATTTCAAAGCTACCTAGAATCCATAGGGTTTTCCTGAAACCCTAGGATTTGGGGGTTTAGCAATCCATGGAGAACAAGAGAAAAGAAGAAGAGATGAGGAAATCCATACCAATAAACATTGTATTGATTGAAAAGGCACAAATCTCCAACAAAATCCTTCAATCTCTCAAGAACACCAAAGAGTTTTAATGGAAATTCTAGAGGTCCTAAATTGGGTAAAAGTTTTTTTCTAAAAGGAGGAAGACGGCTTATATACAACCCTAAAGGAAACAAGGCTAAAACGGGAAAAAGGGGACGCGGCGGTGTGACCCGGGGTCCGACCCGGCCCGTGACCCGACCGGGTCCAGCATTGGAAACGCGGCCACACACGAAACGCATGGAAATAGTCCGACCCGGGCGCCGACCCGGCCCATGACCCGGCCGGGTCCGGCTCTGGCCCTTTGTTTTCCTCCTTCGCTGGGCAGCGCAGCCAACCCGGGCCAGGACCCGGCCCGTGACCCGGCCGGGTCCAAGGCTGTGGCCCTTGGGTTTGGCTTGCTTTGCCTCGGTTCTTCGGGCTTCGTCTTGGACGGTCTTCGGTTTGCTTTTCGGGCGCCTTCTCGGTCTCTTCTTGACTCTGTCTTCGAGCTCTCGACGCCTCCTTGAGTCCTCTTGATCTCTAACGCTCCATTCACCTCCAAATCCCCTGGAATTCACAAAGAACAAAGCGCAGAGTCCGAACCGAACAACTAAACCGAAAACAAGTAAAAATCTAACTTAAACGAGAGAAACGCAAACCGAAAGCTACGAAACATGGCCTAATGCACATCCTAAACATGAACTAAATGCAAGCCATCAATATTATTTTTAACCTCCACTTTAGTAATATAGTTATGATTAATCATGGAATAGTAAATAATTCTTAAGAAACTATTGTAAATTCATATAGTATATGCTTTAGTTTATTGACCTAATGATATGTATGTATATGTATGATATTTTGTCATATCCCGAAGGATTTGGGTAGAATTAAGGATAGAATTAAGGAAAGATTAGGAAAGAAGGAAAGAGATCAGGGTGAGAAGAAGAAGAATCGGAGGAGAAAGATTAGGGATAGCTAGAAGAAAGGTCAGGAATTTTCATTACTTTGTTCGATACCCTCGAATTACAGGCATATTGGCCTTATAAGCTTTTGGCCAATTTACAAATTCAGTCCACATATTTCCCAATTTACAAGTATTTCCCTATTATTACAATACCCTCTCCTTAAAGAAGCTTTATCCTCAAAGCTTTTACACATAATTACAAGAAAAAATATGCAAAGAGAGACGTTACTGCATTCTAGGAAGCTACTACCAATTTGCATGCCATTTGTGAGTTGAAACTTCTATAACACTTGACTTTTCCCACAACATCAACAATTTCATAAGCATGACCCACATGCCCTCATGGAATTTTCACTAGCTACCTTTGCCTAGCACTTGGCAAATTTCCCACGCAACATAAATACAGCAAGGAACAACATAAGCAATGAGTAGCTTAAGTCTAGTATGAATAGTTGAAGTCTAGTAAGGCACTCTTCCATCCATGACTATGCAAAATAACCAAATCACCAACACCAAACGGCTACCAAAATGAGTAAAATTGTGCTGTCTTAAACTTCCTGGTGAATTCCACTCCACAACTGAAAATCAGCAAACAACATCAGCAAATCAATCAGCCTTACTACAACATCAGCAAGCAACTACACAACCTTGAATTTTGCTTTGAAGCTCACAAAAAATATCACAGCCTCCGCCACCTGGATCAAAAACTAGCCTTTTGCTTTGTTGTGAAAATCCAACCCCTTGCTTTCTCTTATTACTCAACATTACATCATCTATCCAAGAGGCCAAGATCATCAAGGACCAAAACCATGATCCACCGGGATCAAAACCCACAACAACTTGCTTCTTTAAGTCATTAGGCTTGGCATTCAGTCCCACATTGAAAACAAAACTCCCCATTAGAATTGGAACATTGCTTACTTGAACAAAATCATCAATACCATCAGACTTTCTACCTAGTTTTTCATCAAACACCTCATATCTATAAGAAATTTGTAATGGACTCATAATGCATACCCGGCTTTTTGGTCGATCGAAACCCTTCCCTGGTTGTGAATCAGGTATTTTGAAACTTAAATCCGCCAATCTTTCCATGTTGTTCCGTTTTCCAATGCTTTCTTGTGAGGTCTTCTTTTCTTGAAGCACCATATCTGAATTCACTTGATCGATGAACTCTCCTACCGGTTGTTCACTGTCGCCTTGCACCCATTCAACTAAATCCTCACAATAATTCGTCACCACCACTTGTTTTGGAACTACACTCTCCTTAACATATTGATTCCTATCTTTCGGAAAGTGACTCATACTTGTACAGAACTCAGAATGGGTCGTCGAACTCCTTTCGACCCCTTCTTGGCGTCGATCTTTTGGAGGAGAATCAAGAACATCTCTGATCGATCGATCGGCTTCCAATCTGGTCGAAACTGCCTTTGACTTTCCGGCCTGTAATTCCGGTGAACTCTCAGCTCGTCGCCCCTTAATCAGCTCCGCTAGGTTTTCAAACCTCGTTTTCCAGTCCTTTTGCAGATTTGCAATGGCTCGTTCAGTGCTCTCTTGCATTGCCTCCATCCTATTTTGACATTCTTCGAGCTTCTTGTTCGAACTGAGCATGAATTCTTGAGTCGAATTCATGAAATTCTGGCTCATAGTGATACAATAAGATGTATCTTGATCACTTATTAACTAGGCAATTAAGCCTTAATCACCAAATTCAAAGGTAGAATTGAAGGATAGAAGGGAAGAATAGAGGTAGAGGGCAGACGTAGAAGAAGAGATAAGGAGAGAGATAGGATTGAGGAATTAGGGTAGAGAGAATTAGGGTAGAAATTGATTCATTGATTGATTCTCCAAATAACAAATTACAATATATATATAGCAACTGAACCCTAATACTAACCCTAATCCTAATGGTTCAATAAAAGGTGACCCGGGGAAAGAACCGTAAAGAAACCGAGAAGAGGTAATTAAACCTAACAATAAAATATAATAAAATATATTAGCGTATCAATTACTCCCCTGATGAGAGTCGACTCGTCCTCGAGGTGGAAATCAAGAGAAGACCCATATAATTTGCTCCATAAACACAACATCCACCGGGATCAAAAATAACCAAATCATCAAATACCCAACAACGAACCCTTAGAACAACAGCATGCAAAATGGCGTATGGTGACCCCTTGAAAATGTGCCCTTCTTTTATTAAAGAAGGATGACGAAGGTATCTATCTTCATGCGTAGACTTCTTCAGTGTTATGGCCTCATTAACTGCAACAGTATCATCTTCAACATTATTAACTCTTAAGGAAGGAATCATGCTCGCAAAAGATCCGGACTCGTGCTCTTGCCTTCGATGTGGCGATAGGATCTTCAATATGGCGGGCGCCGCAACTGGCGGCGGGAGGGCAGCAGACGCTGCCCTTGGTGGCGGCCGGCAGGCGGCGGTCGCTGGAGGGTAGGCGGCAGTCGCCGCTCCTTGAGGAAAAGCGACGGCAAATCCCGTGACAAGGTCGGGGTCGGGAAACGCCGCGAAGTGGCCACCGTTAGGGTTTGCCTGATCGGGATTTGCGATCGGTGCTTGCGCAGGCAAAGGCGGGTCGTCGACGGGAGGGGCCAATTCGTCTTGGTATGAACTTTCGCCGTCACCGTCTTGGTATGGATCCAAGTCGTCGGACAGGTTCGCATCGTCGATCAGAGTGTCAATCTCGCTTGATATAATGCTGATCCGGTCATCGAAGAACAACTCCAATCGACAACATCCATCATAGATGTTTCGTCCATTGAAGCGAATAAAAGCTTCGAGGGCTGAATCAGGATGTTGAAAACGGATTCGGAATTGGTCATCGAGCGGTATTATGTCTACGATAGTGCCAGCAATTGAAAATACTTGCTCCAAGACTTCACTAGAAATCCGATAGAGTTGGGTATGGATTTTGACATACAGAAAAGTTTGGAGGAGTTCCCGGAGGTTCCGGAGTCCTTGGAGTTCCTCGTTGTCCATGGTGACGAAGAGTTCTCTCAATGAAAGCACCAATTGATACAATAAGATGTATCTTGATCACTTATTAACTAGGCAATTAAGCCTTAATCACCAAATTCAAAGGTAGAATTGAAGGATAGAAGGGAAGAATAGAGGTAGAGGGCAGACGTAGAAGAAGAGATAAGGAGAGAGATAGGATTGAGGAATTAGGGTAGAGAGAATTAGGGTAGAAATTGATTCATTGATTGATTCTCCAAATAACAAATTACAATATATATATAGCAACTGAACCCTAATACTAACCCTAATCCTAATGGTTCAATAAAAGGTGACCCGGGGAAAGAACCGTAAAGAAACCGAGAAGAGGTAATTAAACCTAACAATAAAATATAATAAAATATATTAGCGTATCACATAGCCATGAATTTGTTGATATGTTGCAATTGGAACTTAGTTTTGCGGACGGATTCTTCCAAGGACTTCATTTGTGTGCCCTCTGCCATGGCCGAGGATGAATGGCTCTGATACCAATTTGTCATATCCCGAACGATTTGGGTAGAATTAAGGATAGAATTAAGGAAAGATTAGGAAAGAAGGAAAGAGATTAGGGTGAGAAGAAGAAGAATCGGAGGAGAAAGATTAGGGATAGCTAGAAGAGAAGTCAGGAATTTTCATTACTTTGTTCGATACCCTCGAATTACAGGCATATTGGCCTTATAAGCTTTTGGCCAATTTACAAATTCAGCCCACATATTTCCCAATTTACAAATATTTCCCTATCATTGCATATTTTAATATTGCAAAGGGATGAGTGTATTGATGAGGATGTTAGGTCTCGTATTGAGAGAGGTTAGCAGAAGTGGATGGCGACTTCAAGAGTTTTGTGCGATAAGAAGGTTCCTCTCAAGCTCAAGAGAAATTTCTATAAATCTGTTATAAGGCCTGCGATTCTCTATGGTGCGGAATGTTGGCCGACGACTAAGGTTCAAGAGCGAAAACTTGCAGTCGTAGAGATGAGGATGCTTAGGTGGATGTGTGGCCACACGAGGATGAACAAGATTATGAATGATGAAGAGATCAGAGGCAAGCTTGGGGTGGCTAGCATAGGAGACAAATTGGGGGAAGCGAGACTACGTTGGTTTGGCTATGTCCAAAGGCGTAGCCCAGACGCGACTGTCAGGAGGTGCGAGCATTTGGATTTAGGAGCTTACAGCTTACTGGAGGGATAGAGGCCGTCTAAAGAAGCGTTGGAAGGACAACATAAGATAGGATATTGGCCTGTTAGGGATTTTCGAGGATCTAACATAGTGTAGAAAGTTTGAGGGAGAAGATCAGCGTTGTTTGACAACTAATCAGCTTATTGGTGGAACCTTTCTAGTGGAGCCTTGTAATCTTGTGTTAGCCGTCGATTTCTCGCTTAGTGTACTTGTTTCTGTTAAGCTTAGTCCTTTTCCTTTTCTTTTATCTTCTTTTCTTTTTCTTTATTTTAGTGCTAGTAGTAGTTTTTGTTTGTCCGTTGGATTTTAAGTGTTTCGGTATAATTTGTTGAGTGGTCCGATCCGTGTCTCTTGGGTGATATTAGACTCATTTCATCTACGTTTCAAATGTCCCCTCCCTGCCCTAACTGCTCCCTATCTTGCATTTGTGGGAATTCCTCCGTATATAAATGTAGTTGTCGTTGTTTTAAGCCCACGACAAAAACAAGGCCCTATGTCTAGGATCGGCCGAATTAAGCCGGTGAGGTGCAAAGCGGTTCGGTGGAAGCGGATTGGATTATCCGACTTTCAATCACCCTCATGTTCACAACAAAAGCCTCCAATTTCCCTACCAAGTACCAACCACTCATTCCTCTCTGTGCCCCGCACTCGCAGAGAGGAGAAATCTTAATAGCCACTTGGAAAACTCTCGAGCGAACCACGAAACCCTAACAATGGCGTCCCTCT
Source organism: Polygonum maritimum (assembly GCA_963924305.1). Taxonomy (NCBI): domain Eukaryota; kingdom Viridiplantae; phylum Streptophyta; class Magnoliopsida; order Caryophyllales; family Polygonaceae; genus Polygonum; species Polygonum maritimum. Next base: position 21,278,081 of record OZ002732.1, on the reverse strand, counting down.
GCCTCTCAGCTTCTGTTACTCTCTCCCTTCCCTCTCAGTCCTCTTCCTCCCCATCCACATCGACCTGCCCTTCTTGCTCATCCTCCGCCGCCAATAAATTCGGATTCTACAGATCTCCTCTCTCCCTTTTCCCTCTCCACCGGTCGCTCAGGCTCGCTGGGAGCGGAAACCGCCGGCGAGGACAGGTGGTTCGTATGGCGCCGGAAGAAGAGAAGATGACTCGTCGCTCGCCGCTCGATTTCCCAATCGTATGTTTTGCTTTCTTCTCGCCTTATCGTTTTTCGGCGCTCCTGGTTCTGCTGGCTGTAATTTCCGCTTGAGGGTTTAACTTAGGCGTTACAACCAAATCGAACTAGTAGAACATAGATTTTTGGCTTAGATGTGGTTGATATTGGAACTACTTTCGGATTCAGGCACTGAAACCCTTAGTTATCTAGCTTAGGTCGTGTTTCACTCATGAAAAAAAGGAAAAAAGGTAAAGCTTCTAGGGACTAATTGTTCCACTAATGTCTGAAACATAGATGTTGAGCTTAGGTGAGAGGTAAGTATGACACGCCGAAAGCTTTTAGGCTATGCTATCTTGCTGCAAGTGAAGGCATAGGGTATCAAATGGGGGAAAGGGTTTATCTTTATCAACAAGATTAGGATTTTTGCCTATGTTGTGTCATGACTGATGACAGCTTTCTTTACTTCTTAGCTACTTGACCTTGGTCTAGTACTCTAGTGTACAATTTCCTTACGAGATTCAGCGTTTGAACCTTGTTTTTTTAATTTTGATGGAAAGATGAACGTATATTTAACCAGTGAGTCATGCTGTGGAGAACTTTTAGAGAGTTTATCAATGAAATTAAGTTTCGCAAGGATTATTTTTGTATGGCTATCTACAAGATATGCATTTTGAGATGGACCTAGGTATAGATTTTGTAACAATGTAGCAATGGTTGTGGCACTGACTCTAGAGTGCAAGCTTGTTTATCATCTCTTGGGATCTTGTATACTTGGAGAAAGTGTAGTTGTCATATCAGTGGTAGCTTCGTCCTTGTCAACGGTGCTCCAAAGCAAGTTTGTCATATCAGCAAGCAATCATTTGATATTGAAAACTGGAAATAGGAAGATAGATCACCGCATATCTGGATTCTCTGCTTCGTTGAAAGATTCTATGGCATGTGCACACATACAAAGCTTGGGATTCAGTTGTTTGTAACTTGCAGGAATGGGAACGGCCGAAGCCTGGAAGGAGACCAGATATATTTCCTCAGTTTAGCCCAATGAAGACACCATTGCCGCCTCCCATGCCGGCAGATCCTCCTGAAGAAGATGAGGAAGAAGAAGAGGAAAAGCAAGAGGAAGAGGAGGAAGATCCTGAAAAGGAAGAGCAACCTGAAAATCCTGAAGGGAGTTAATGTTCTTCAGCTTTTCTTTCATCCTTATCAATTATCACTTGTTGAACACAGCAGGAAATTTTGGGGATTTTCTTGTAGGGCATGTTAATTATTCAGCCTCCAAACAACTTTAATATCAGGTCAGATATAAGTAGAAGTATGGCCATTTTGCAGTGATTTCTCAAGTGCAGCATTACTCATTCGGATGATTTGCAGCAGGAAGGAATACAATCTTAGTATCTTATTTTAATATGAATCCATCAATTATTACCTTGAACTCTCCCATGAACAATTCATGTAAATTGAATAAGCAGGTAACACCCCTTGACTTACATTATGGCATCTAAGACCGAGATTGATCGAGTACAAAAAGGAACGCCTTCTATGGATTGCAACTCGTCCCAAGCCTTGTTGAGCCTCATTATGAAAACCATAGAGTTAAATGTCGAGCTTGTGACCTTGAAATTGCATCTTTCCCATCTCTCATATTCTCTATCAGGTGGCAGATAAGCCCCATTATGATAGCCAGTTTCATTGTCGATCCTTCCACGGCTGTACTGCGACTAGGTGCTTTGGAGTCCCATGAGAACAGGGGACCAGCGTTGTTACCTCCTTGTGAGTCACCATAACCTTTGTCACTCGTCAATGTCCACACTGACCTTGATGAACTGCTCGACCTCCTCGACCAAAGTGCTAAAGATCAGGGTCAGAGCTTCGACCTCCAGTCACGGATTCTCATCTTCCATCCCGATCGAGGTGAATGAAAAACCCAAGAGCTGCGAATCACTTCAGTGGGACTCGTGTAACTCTGATAACATGTAATCTATAGCAAGTTTGAGCTTAAAACAGCCAACAAAGCTCAACCAGCTAAAAACTTATATCTTTTGTTGGCAGAAGCTAAATAAGCTTAATGGCCAACTAGCTATTTAAAGCTTAGCCACACAAAAAGTCAAAATTACCCATACATAATTATACATTCCGGTTAAAATCCATTTTTGCACGTGCTTAAAATACAACAAAACCCCAAACTAGATTGCATAATTCATACAGTATGAAGAAAATGATCGAGTAGCCCAAAATCTGAGACTCCGATCTTCAAGGTTAAAACCGTCTCTTTTTTCTTTTCCACCCCTTGTTTGATTTCTAATTCTGTGATTACTTCCATATGCTATTTAGCCTTCTACTCCTTGCTGTTGCCTTGTGTTTTGTTGTGGTTGCAGATTCTCCTTGGCTGCTCCTTTGTTATTGCCCAGTTATTGACTCTTTCTCTGGATTGGACCTTTGGCTTCCGTGTGGTACTGCTTCATGGACCTCCTTTCTTGCAGTTCCTTCCCGGTTGGTTGGTTGCTGTGGGTAAGGTTTTTGCTTCTACCCTTCCTCCAAAACTTATTACCCTAGGGACCCCCATCTTTAGGCTTTGCCTCTCTTGGAGTGCCTTTGTGCACCCTTGCAGACTGGTAGAGCTCTTTTTTGGGCTACCTTGGGTGATTGAACACTACTATGAACCATATTATGGTGTGACCCTTTACTCTGCCACTCACGATGAAACTTTATATGACAACTTCAATTACAAAGTTCTTGTCACATTTACTGAGATAACTTCTCTGCCCCATTACCAAATAAACCGGATACCTGTCTCAGTGAGTTTGTTTCGTCAAGTGCTCCCTATAACTGTTCTCTTAGGAGTTCGGTTATGGGTGGAGGTGTTGATGCTTTACTGGGCCACTTGCTCTGCCTCCTTGCATAGTTACTGGGCTACTGCCAACCTGTTTTGGCTCCCATGCCCCTTAGTGGATGTGGTAGCAGCCGTGCAGGTTTGCTTTACTCAGGGTATACATAAGTCAAATGATGAAAACTGGGTGTCCTTGTGTGTACAAGGATACCTTCTGAGACTTCAACTTATCAATAACCACTGTTCTCCACTTATTATAAAATTTGTTCAGTTCATGAATCCTCTGGCTACCTGTGATGAATTTTTCATACCATATTATGTAACCATATATTCCAGCTACTACAATCTTGATCCAATTTTCACTCTAAATCACAGATTTGAACAATCTATGCTTGATCCAAAACTTTTTATAATATCAATCTATGCTTTTTCATCTTTCACTCAGGCTCTAGTTCCTCCTTGTATGTTACAGTCTGTTGTTTTTATTGTTCTTGTTATGACCCATACAAATCAACATCTCAGCAGGATCACAAACTTGTATGGAATTTGTTCCAATTCTCACTATGCTTTTCTGTTGCTCTTATTCTGGAAAATATGGTGCCACCCACGCTCTTTTGTTTGTGGCCCTAATCACTTGATAATTATGCTAAGCGTTGACAATTTTAACCTTACTATATTAAACACTAGCTCTCATTTTGGCCACTGTTTGTATGCTTGCAGATGGTTGTTCGCACATGATTCATCTTCCTTTATGGTCATCATGGCTCTGCAGTATCTCTCGTCTTACTACAAGATCACTTGCATTGAAAATTTTGCCTATTGCTTGTATTTGCGTGCACAAAGTTTTGTGACCACTGGTTTCCAACACTCTCTAATTCAGCTTCATAAACTTATGGATCATGTATTTGTGTTTATTCTACATGTAAAGTTCCATGTTCTACTTCCTTATGAGTTTCCATCTTTGATTCACAATTATGTTACTTGTAAATCTTTCCACTTTACTGCTTGTACTGCCCTTCCTCTCCACAGATTTAGGGCTCTGCTATATTATTGTACAAATTGGTTAAGTTGCTTCATAACAATTGCTGAGTGGTTCAGCTTGGCTGAGGTTTATTTTCTTCTGTTACTCGTTTGCTTTTATTTGTGCTTTGCTTCTATTATTACTTTCCCGCAAATCCTGCAAAGGATAATGACAATTTGTTTGATACCTCAATATGACCAGTTACTATTAAAACATTTCTCATGACTTGTGCATTTTGGAATGTGCGGGGGATTAGGAGGCCCAATTTCTGGGATGAAATTGCCTTCCTACGAAAATTACACAAATTACAATTTCTATGCTTAGTAGAAACAAAATCAGATACACCACCATCGGATGCCATTATTAAAAAAATCGGATTCCATGAATGTATATCATCTCCTTCTGATGGTACCAAAGGAGGTATCGCCTTGTTCATTTACCAAACAGAATTTACCAAATCATGTACCCTCGTTATGCAAACAACTAATAAAATCATCATGAAAGTCAACAATCCGTTCCACCCATACCTCCTCATATTTGTCTATGCACCTTCTCGAGAGGAACATAAACCTACTTTCTGGTCCATGTTAGAATTTGAGATTACCCAATATCAACTACCGTTCCTCTTAATAGGGGACCTTAATGAAATTGATTCTCCCATGGACAAATTCGGGGGTGTCAACCCGTCTCCGAGCAAATTCAATCGCCTTAGAGGTTTCCAAAACAAAATGAACGCTTTGAACACAAGTTTCTCGGGTTTCCCGTTTACTTGGAGGAAAAATACAACATCAACAGATAATACTTTTGAACGACTTGATCGAGTTCTTATTCATTCTGACCTAGTCACATCTTTACCCGCTCTCAAAATTCACCATCATCCGTTTACAACATCTGATCACTGTCTTATTTCATTTGATTTAGGGATCAAAAAGAAATTTCGTAAATATCCATTTCGATTTGAAAACGCTTGGATCGATAAACCATCTTATGCCCAGCTCGTAAAAAAGGTTTGGCAATATAAACTTTCAGGATCTTTTATGTTCAAAGTCTCAATGAAAATGCAATTGCTCAAAAAATATTCAAAAGATTGGTCCAAACGTTACATTAATAACAATTTCAAACAACTCAAGATTTCTGAAAGACAACTGCAACAGTTACAAAATGCCTTACTCCACGACCCGTATAACCAAACTATCCTCATCAAACTACAACAACATCTTCTCAAATATAATGCTTTAATGAACTTCCATCATAAATTCTGGCAGCAGAGAGCCAAAACAACACATTTACAAAATGTTGATAAAAATACAAAATACTTCCAAACAATTTCCAAAATTCGGAGATTTAAACAAAACATTACGACTTTTCAAACACATGATGGGCTGACTCTTTCAGATCACGATTCAATATTCGCAAATATTACCTCGGAGCTAGCTTCCAGATTTCATTCCAACTCAAATATGGCTATTAATCCTCAAGATTTGGACATCATTCCTTCCCTCATCTCTGACCAAGATAATATCTCAATTTCGAAACAACCCTCTCCTTCTGAAATCAAAACGGCTATCTTTGACCTAGCACTAAACAAAACTCCGGGACCTGATGGATTCACAGCTGAATTTTTCCAACACTACTGGCCGACTGTTGGTACGTCGGTTGTTCGCGCGGTTGTAGCGTTTTTCCATTCAGGATCAATGCTGACTGCGGCAAATAAAACCTTTATCACTTTAATCCCTAAAATTGACACGCCAAACTCCATAAATCATTATAGACCGATTAGTCTTTGCAATACCATTTATAAAGCTATTACTAAGGTTTTGTCAAGCAGAATTCAGCATATTCTGCCTTCGATTATCCACCCATTACAGAGTGCCTTTGTTAAAGGTCGTTTGATTCAAGATAATGTGCTTATTGCTCATGAGATTTTTCACTCCTTCCACAAAAATATGAAAGGGCGTCTTGGTTGGATGGCCATCAAATTAGATCTTGAAAAAGCTTATGACAAAATCAATTGGAATTTTATATACCTTGTCCTTACTAAGTTCGGTTTTCACCAAAAATGGATTCATCGTGTTATGACATGTATTACTACTTCCTCTTCGTCGGTTTTAGTCAACAATGAACCAGGAACTGAATTTACCCCCTCATGTGGTATACGCCAAGGAGACCCGATGTCTCCATTCATATTTGTTTTATGTATGGAATATTTGATTCGTACCCTTCAACAAGAAGCAAGTCTTACACCTAACCATGTAGGAATCAGGCTAACTAAGAATGGGGCTGTTATTCCTTTTCTTAGCTTTGCTGATGATACAATAATTTTTGCAAATGCTACTATACAAAATATGGAACATATTAAAACCATTCTACACAAATTTACCCTCGTTTCAGGTTTATCCATTAACTATCACAAAAGCTCTTTACAAACCTCAACCAATATTGATCAACCAACCACAACTACCCTTGCCAGTATACTTAACATTCAGATTACTTCTACCATGGAAAAATATCTTGGAATTCCGATCCTTAAAGGGAGGGTTCAAATCTCTATGTTCTCTGATGCTGTTTCAAACCTTAAAAAACAACTTTCTCAATGGAAAGCAAATTCAATATCACAAGCGGGTAGGGTCGTCCTTATCCAATCATGTCTCCTCAGCAAAGTCAACTACCTAATGCAAAGTTTTATGCTTCCACAAGGTGTGCTCAAGCAGATTGACGCTGTTTGTAAATCATTCTTTTGGAACAAATACACACCAAATCATCATCCTTTGATCACTTGGGAGCGTATCTGCTCCTCTAAACAAAATGGAGGTCTCGGTCTCCGCTCAGCTGAAAATATCAATATATCATTGCAAATGAAGTTACTTTGGAAAATTGTTACACAGCCTCAAAATATTTGGGTCCAAGTCATTACAGAAAAATACCTCAAAAATGATTCCTTATTTGATTATAATAAAAATAATTGCTCCTGACAATTTGGTAGACTTCTAAATATCAGAAATACATTTTCTAAAGGTCTCCGGTGGCTTTTGGGAAATGGTGAAAATATTAAATTTTGGACGGATCCTTGGATTCCGGACGTACAACTATCAACGTTTATGGATAATTCGAATCCCAATACGACTGTTTCTAGTTTTATCCGCCCCGATAAAAACTGGGACATTCAACTACTACAACAGATATTACCATCTCAAATAGTCAATATTATAGCAACACTTAGAATTCCCTGCACAAATACAACAGACCGCCTCATCTGGCTGCCTGCAACAGATGGGAACTTCTCGGTCTTATCGACAATGTCTCTATTAACGCCAAGTTCGGATCCATTCAGCTTTGATTTTGACTGGATTTGGAAATCTAAACTAACGCCAAAGATCAAAAACTTTCTCTGGAAGTCTTGTGCAGACTGCCTTCCAACAACAGATAGAATTAATCGGTTTTATAACTCGGTTCCGAACTTGTGTTCACTTTGTGAAATGCAGGATGAAAACCTGAATCATCTATTTTTCCATTGTCCGTTTACCAAGTCAATAATACTAAGATTGGAAAAATTAATAAACTACAAATTCAAAATTATATCACATGGTCACTTTAAACAGAATATTCAACAAAATTTCAAACTAATGATCATATAACATTCATTGCTTTTCTTTGGTGGTTCATTTGGGCTCATAGAAATGCTAAAATTTTTGACCCATTAAGAATTACTAAAAAGACAATTCCATCTGATTTAGCTTTCTCAGGTGCTTTAGCCTGGGAAGGCTGTCAAAATAACAATACGAAAATTAAAAATAAACCAAAAAGAAAGAATAATATGAATTGGAAAAAACCGCCAACTCAATGGTGCAAACTAAATTTTGACGCTTCCAGGCTTACAACTGGATCAACCCATGCGGGATTCATCCTTAGAGACCACAATGGTTATATCACTTCCTTAGGTCGTCAACAACTTCCACCCATGACAATTGTGCAAGCTGAAGCATCTAGCCTTCTCCACGCCCTTAGAAATATTGACTGTTCTAATATTAACAATCTTATTATCGAAGGGGATACTTAGATTGTAATTAATTCTTTAAAACGTACCTGGAAAGTTCCTTGGGAAATACACTCTATACTAGCTGACATTACGAATATTCTTTCTACTTTTACCTCTGTGGTTTTTTATCATTGTTTCAGGGAATCAAATGCTGCTGCTGATTTCCTAGCAAGGAAAGAAATCAATCTTCAAAGTCTCAATGCAGCTCTACCGCTTCATCCTACGTCCTTACCGCTTTCACATTTATTTGTAACACAGTCAAGGTGTTTGTTGAGTCAACAACCCTTGCTGCTTGATTTTTTAAAAATCATCCGACGTGATGATTTAGGTTATCCTTGTAACTAAAAGGTAGCCTACTTTTGGCTTGTTCGAGCTAGTAGCTCCGCAATAAAAAAAAAAAATGTCACGTTTTAGTGGACAGCTCGTTGTAAGAAATGGACAAGTTGGTGCCCTTTGCTTCAACCGATTGCCTTAATTATTTTATTTTCTGAAAGGCAATGGGTTGACTTATTTCACTTTCTTATTAATTATTAATTATTTGTTACTATGTATATATATATTTCAGGGTCTAACGATCGTGACCATCATAAACCCATCTGTCCCGCCCTTCATTTCCCTGCAGATCGATCTCCGTTGCAGCTGAAGAAGGGCAGAATTAGGAACAAACGCAAACAATTCTCTTTCAGATGTTCTTTCATTTTTGTGTCCACAAACCCAACAGATTTCTCCTCCTCCTATCTAGCTTTAATCCTAATTCCCACAACAAATTAATCATTTAAATAACAAAATGTGGAATGCATTATTCGGACAACGCAATTTATACAGCAAATGGTACGTAAATTTATTCTTTTCAAGATGGTTAATTAATTGGTTTGCCCATCTTTGGATTTTTGACGTACGATTTGTCTGTTTTTTTTTTGTTTAATGTGTAGCAAAGCCGCGTTGAAGATGATTAATTGGAGGATGCAGAATATAATGAAGAAAAGAAATGCAATGCAGAAATTTCTCAAGAACGACATTGCTGATCTTCTCAGAAGCAATCTGGACTACAATGCCTATGGAAGGGTAATTAATTTCATAGCTTTGAACCGTGTGTTCTCTCAAATTGCCTAATTGATTTCCTTCTTCTTTGGTTCTTGCTGGCCAATCTCTAATGCACGATGGCTAACGAGGAATCGATGCCTATGACAAATGTATAATTCAGGCTGAGGGCCTTTATATTGAGCTGAGTCTGTCATCTTGCTACATCTATGTCGAAGAATGCTGCAAGAATGTGTCGGACCACCTCAAAGCAATCCACATGGAAAGGTAAATTCATTTTGATTAAGGTACGTAGGTCACACAGACACACACACACACATGTGTATATATATACATACCAAGTTCTTATACGTACCATCGGTCTTTCAGCGAATGCCCTCAGGAGTGCAGGATTGCTGTGGCATCTCTAATGCACGCAGCATCTAGATTTTCTGATCTACTCGAGTTGCGTGATGTTAGGACTATGTTCACTGAGAAATACGGAAATGAGTTAGACATGTATGTGAGCAAGGAGGTATATATATTTACATATTTGCATCTCAGCCTTATTCAAGTCCTTTTTGGATCTTCGACTGGTGACAATGTAACTTAGTTGTGTGTGTGTGGATTGTTCAGTTCATTGAGAAGCTGAAAGCAAATCCTCCTACAATGGAGATGAAGTTTCAGTTGATGAGAGACATATCAAAGGAGTTCTCCATTGCATGGGACCCGACGTCCTTAGAGCATTTCCTAAATGATCCTTCACCTCAACAGGTTTCTCTTATCACATTCCTATGAAAACTTCGATCTCCAACCATTTTCTCCATCTACTCATTTGTTTCATGCAAATGAACACGCACTTGCCCTAAGAGGTTTCAATTGAAGACTTCAAACCATGTATATACAGAACCTGCATTTCTAATGAATATGAGACAACTTGAGAGATCTTAGAACACAAAGTGATTCCTTGTACTCAACGTGTGACTGTAATAACAGTTTTACATAATATATATAGTGTCTAAACATAACTGTCTAAATAACTACTTTCTGTTGACAGTTATTGATAACTGGCGCCAAGTAACTACCTAGCTAGCTTGACCCTTACATGAACTGACTTATATATGCAGTCCTTACATAACAACACTATATAATACCTATTAACATAATATACTAAGCTTAATTACAACATCAATGATGATCCATTTTTTTAATTTTCTCACTCAAACTTACAGGATCGATATCATACAAGCGGCTATAAGCTAAACCGAGCTATGTCGGATGATGTTCTCTCCAAAAAGGAAGCTAGAAGAGGCTGGGATAAAGTGATCCCAACTCCTGATGTGAACCCTACAATTGATGGCAACGAAAACAAACCAAACCAAGAGGAAGTGAAGCCCCCAAAGAGGCCAAACTCAGTGAGAAGTAAGTACATCAAGAGACCCGAAAATGGCCAACAACATACAAACTACAATGATGTTAATTCCTTGGAAGTAAATGGTGAATGTGATCAGGAGGCCATGATGGATCGGCTTTTAATACATTATAGCACGAAACCGTCGCGGACGAATTGTACAAATGGAGCAGAGAAGGCGAAAGATCTTGGATCAGAAGGGTGCACAATCTATCGTAGTAAATCAGATTCCTTGTACATGAATCATCTGCATCCCAAGCTGCCAGATTATGATGAATTAGCGAGCCGAATGGAAGCTCTTAGGAAGACGTAGATACAGCGTGGGGAGCTCCTCATTTTCTGTTTGTTAATCAATCACGGGTGTAAAACAATGATTAAGGATGTGCATTAAGCCATTTGAAGCACATAATTCATGTGCAATACGAGTCATATGACTATTGACATATTATTTGTCAATTATAATTTTTGCTAGGATTTAATTCAGAAAGCATTTAGATTTGAGTGTGTCCCTTTCGGAAGTGTTTTTTTTTGTTTGTGGAAGAAAATCAATTTATTAACTTAAGGCCACATCAGTTTCAAGTACATGATAAAAGTCCAAAGGAAAAGAAACATTGCTAGAACAAAAGAAAGGAACTATGGGTTGCCATCTACTAAGCCAATGTGCAGCACCGTTTGCCTTCCGCCTCACATACTTTCACTCACATTCACCCAGCTGCATACTTTTCTCCAAAGAGATAGCAAGAATGGAGCCAAAAATCGTAGCTGGAACATTTAACGGCTTGGCACGCTGCACCACCGTAATAGAATCTGACTCAATAATGACCTTATCCAAGCCAAGCTCTACCCCTTTTTCAATGGCAGAATACATCAATAGACCCCCATACTTACAACTTTTTTCCCCTTGGATCCCTGTACAAAAAAATGTGCAAATAGACCCCTGTACTGCCCGCGCTTTGACCTATTGAACCCTTCACTAAATTCTCCCAGGTACGTGAGACCGACGCGCGACCACGTGTCATAGAAAATGCCAAGTAAGTGCCATGTAATGCGAACTAATATCCACGTAATGCCCATTTGAGATAATAAGTAATTGTATTTAATTTCAAAAAAATAATAAAAATTTAAAAGCTTATAAAATTACTCCTAATTGATTTATTATAAAGTATTAAGATATTAGTGTTAGTATTAATATGTTAAAAAGTTTAAAACCCACCAAAAATCCAAACCAAATCTAATTTAGATAGATTAATAAAAAAAACTTAATTTAAACCAATTTATCCCAAATTGGAGTTCACTGTTGCCATTCACTGATTCACAAACCCTAACTGCCGCCTTCTACTGTCCCCACCGGCCACCGCCACAGTCTGTTACAGTGCGAATTGAGATCGCATTTAATTTTACATGTATACCCGGTTGGGTTTATTTTAATTAGTCTATTTTATGAACCCGGTTCACTTGTAATTTCTCTGGAAAACCTATTTAGCGTCTTTTGTAATCGTTTTTAGGATCCATCAATGAAATCAACATTTCTCTGAACTCTGAACTCTCTCATTCCCATTCAATCGATCACACCATCTACGTTTAGCTTCTTCGATCGGTAATTCTAAACCTCTATCGATCCTAAGCTAACCGTGACTGAGTTCTTCGAGCCCTCCGAGCTCTTAACTTGGTCCCTATCCGGTTACACCGTATCATTGGTATCAGAGCAGTCGGTTCCTCGGCAGGGGCTGCTATGGCGGAGAAGCTCTTGGACGAAATTACCAAAAGATTGGATAAGTTGCAAGCTTCGTGGTCCGCTGAAAGAGAACAACATGATCGAGCTCGTGAGGCAGCTCAAAAGAAGCAGGAGCAAGACTTTCTCAAACTAAAGGAGGCTATAGCTCAGCTAATTGATGAATCTGATGTGGTGGATACTGATGCCGTGAATCAAGATGACAAGCTAGTCCAACTTGAGGCAATTGATGAATCAAAGGTTGAAAGAGAGACCGCAAGTTCAGTGGCACAACAAGTGTTCGACAAAATGTCTGAGCAGAAAAACTGCCTCAAATCAAAACTGTGCTTTGAATTGGTGCTCGATGAAACACTCAAACCACAACATCAGTTGAAGCAAGCTGAATTGGAGGCTTTAAGGTAGGCAATGGATCAAATACTAAGGGATTGAACTTTGATTCAGGAGGAACACAATACATTGTTGCTAAGGACTCAACTAAGTCGGTCGCACACCAAGTGCTCGAAGAAATGCTCAAGCCACAAGAGTCACTGAAACAAGCTGATTTGAAGATGTCAAGGGTAAGTAAAATGACAAACTCACTCGAATCTCACTCACTTAGTGTAGTTGAGGGCAAACTTGATTATTGGAAGTCTAAACTCATGACTATGAGAGTGATTGCTTTTGATCCTGGCATTATATCTGAGAAAGAGTGGGCTAAAGGGGTTGAGTGTGCTACTGATATTGAAAAGCTCAGAGTTAACCTGGGTGAGATAAGTGCACTATGTTTTGATCCGGGAGGAGGTTTGCCTATTTTGGTTGACTTTGCTCAGTCCACTACTACACCCAAGTTTACAACTACTGGGAAATGGTTCCTAAAACTTTCATGTGTTGAAACAGGGGTAATTGTGTTTCTTGGAGTCTTTATTCCTACAATTGATCTTTATTTTGGATGGAATACTGAAGTAAGGACAGAGAAGGGTGAGTTTATGCTAGTAAATGAAGGTGTAAATATTCTAGAGCCACCTCATTACACTAGCATGCAGAAACGTGAGGCTTTTAAGGTAAGGGCTAACATTGAATGTGTTGGCTTGGACAAATTGATTAGGAGGCTGCACTCTGCCTTTACAACAGCTGCGTTTACTCATTATGTAGCTGAATTTGTAATGACAATACTTGTCTCATTATGAGGAGTGAGCGTTGTATGCTACATTCATGTTCTTGATCCGGGCATCATGAATAAAAATGTTATGATAGCATTAGGTGCGAGTGAAAACGGCTTGGCACGTTGCTGCTCTCATGGAAATTACACCTTTGGCTCAGTAGAGATATGTATTGGCCTCTTTATTCAGCTGAAGCTCAGCAGCTATCTACTACGAAAAGGGAGTCTACATATGTCTGGAATTAATGAATATGTGGTTCCCTTTTTGGCTTTTCCTGATGTTTATACTCAACGGGCTGCCTTCCTTGGGTTGTTTATTTATAAAAATGGAATGGTACTCATTGCAGCAGAGATAATACAATTTGATTTGGTGATGAGCAGTATAAGGTACTTGAGTGATAGGTTGAATCTGCCATTTGGGAAGCTGCATTCTGATTTTACAACAGCTGCATTTGTTCACTCTACAACTGCATTTGAAGGGGTGTCTTTTGATCTGGGAGGAATTAATCTTGAATTAATTTGTGTAGCTGTTTTGGATATTTTCAGCACAAAGAAAGGAAGCTTTTCAGTACTAATTTTTGATCCCGGCATTTCACTTCAGGAAGTATGGGAAATTAAAACTGAAATTGTTCCCATATTTTGTGGAAGAATTACTTCTAAGAACGGGGCTGAATTTGATGATGTGGAAGGGTTACTTTTGCTTGCTTGTGAAGAGTCTGAGGTTGTTGAATTTGTGCCTGTTCATGGGAGTGTTGTGTATGGCAAGGTAGTGGGTGCTAAAATTATGCTTGGAGTTGAGAAAATTAGTGCATTCAATCTGTTGCAAACCGGGCTCATCTTCAATGATGATTATTTGTTAAATGAGGTAAGTTTGCTGGTTTTTGATGAAAAAATTGTGGCAAGAATGGGAGTTTACACGTGCAGCAACATGCATAGCACTTACATGACTTTTGAATGGATGTACACGGGGCTCACTAAGACTCCAAAAACTTGCCTACTATCTACTTCCCTGATGGTGTCCAAGATACAAGCTTCTCTTCATCAATTCATCATGTTCTTGATCCTTGAGGACAAGGATCTCTTCCAACGGGGAGTACTGTTACAGTGCGAATTGAGATCGCATTTGATTTTACATGTATACCCGGTTGGGTTTATTTTAATTAGTCTATTTTATGAACCCGGTTCACTTGTAATTTCCCTGGAAAACCTATTTAGCGTCTTTTGTAATCGTTTTTAGGATCCATCAATGAAATCAACATTTCTCTGAACTCTGAACTCTCTCATTCCCATTCAATCGATCACACCATCTACGTTTAGCTTCTTCGATCGGTAATTCTAAACCTCTATCGATCCTAAGCTAACCGTGACTGAGTTCTTCGAGCCCTCCGAGCTCTTAACTTGGTCCCTATCCGGTTACACCGTATCACAGTCCACCTTGCCCGACCACCTTTCGTCGTCGCCTTCGTTAGCCCATCCTTCGGCCAAGAGAGAGCGGGGTCGTCGACGGGACTAGCGGGCTGGCGGGAATCGCTGGCGAGCAGGGGGCAGAGAGAGCGGTGGCGAGGCAGAGTCGGGCCGGGTGAGATCGAGAGAGGGCGAGCGTGGTGGCCGACGGAAGGAAAGGAGGGCAGGCCGGCGATTTGGCCGGTCGTCGTTGTGGTTCTGGGTGAGAGAGCGGCCGAGCCGGGTAGAAGAAGGCCGGGGGTGTGCGCAGGACAGATCTGGAGCAGGGGTACGGGGTTCGGGATTGGACGGTGGTTCCTCGCGGGTGGCTAGGCAAGGTCGGTTGTGTTTGGCTAAGGTGGGCTCAGCGGAGGCAAGCCGGAGACGTGGGCTGCCGGTGAGGAAAAGCCTGAAATGAATCAGGTCGAGCAAGGCGGAGCTCAGGCGGATGGCGGAGGGAAGGAGGAGGGCGGATCGAAGGCAGAGGACGGAGCGGTGGCGACGACTCGGCGGCCGGAAGAGTGGGCAGAACTCAATTCACCCGAAAAATCAAAAGTGTTCACGCAAGAGGGTTGAAGAAGAAGAGGACTTTTGCCTATTGTTTTTTTTAAAATTTTCCATGTCAGCACATAAATTGGCTCAACTCCCTTAACCCGCGTTTGTAAATCACACAATTGTACACGTAAGCAAAAATGTTCAATAGGCAAAATCGGGGGCAGTACAGGGGTCTATTTGAACAATTTTTTGTACAGGGGTCCAAGGGGAAAAAAGTTATAAGTACGGGGGTCTCTTGATGTATTCTGCCCTTTTTCAATACCCCACCTTGCCGCCTCCATCTTTGCCTTTAACACACTTGAACCACATTGAATTTTCGTAGCCCCTGCGAAAACAATCCCATCGGCTGCATCACTTCCTATAATACCAATACCACACTCCCGCCCCTTGACCCCGGCATCCACATTGAGCTTAACCCAACCAAACGGAGGCCTCTCCCACCTATCCTGCATTTCTCGTGTATGGCGCTAGGCAGAGAGGTCCAAGAAGCCTGCCCTACAATCGTCGACCACAACCAAGCATTCCTCCATCAACACGGCAGCCTCAGTAGTCACACCCTCAAAGATCAGCCTATTTCGTGCCCTCCACAACTTCCAATAGATCATCGCCCACAAGCATCGTTCATCCATCGAAAGCTGCAGAACCTGCTCCAACCAAATCAAACAAAGACCGAGCAGAGGCCCCTGCTTTCAACAACACAGGAAAACGAGACCAAACCTCCTTCGGGAAGATACAGTCGCGGAGAGCATGCAAAGCCGACTCCTCCTTTCCACACCTATGACACCACGGCTCCACCTTTATGCACCGCTACACAAGATTACGCATACAAGGCAAGATATCATTACATGCACGCCATAAGAAAGACTGGATCCTTGGCAAGATATCAACTTCTTCTAGCGCTCGTAGTAATCGTAGAGATTTTCGTCCTCTCCTTGCTCCAAACTGCTTAATTGTTTCTTGATTGATGTTTGCTTGGAGGCAGGAAAGTACTTCTCTTGGAATGTTGCTAGGAATGTTGCTTTCATCTGTGCCCAGGTGGTGACGGAGCTAGGCACAAGATAAAGGAGCCATTCTTTTGCATGATCCGCCAACGAACATTGGAAACCTCGAAGCTTTATTTGATCTTCAGTTACGTCAGTTGGCTTCATGCTAATGCAGACGGCATGGAAGTCCACAAGATGCTTGTTTGGGTTTTCACCACTCAACTCATGGAAAGTAGGCAAGTGTGAATCAGCCCAGACTTAAGTTCGAACTTCACACCATCACCGAGTGTAGGGAATTAAACAGCTAACTACTGTCGTTGTAGGTTTGGTGCAGTGAGTTGGTGAATAGTTTGCTCCGCCATTGTGTTGTCTTCTTGCTTTGAATTAGATGAGGAGAGATAATTGAGAGGGATGCTTGATGCAGAAGCTTGAGATATGCTTCTCAACTGACGGATTGTCTTGTTTATCTCTAAATCATTGGGAAGAGGAGGTGTTAATAGAGCGGGTACGGACCATTAGAATACACCATTGTGCACAAGAAGGGACGAGAGAACGTCCTTACCGACACCCTTTCTCGTAGGTATGTCATCTTAGCTCAACTTCAATCTAGGTTGCTTGATTTTCATTGATAAAGGACCTTTATTAAACCAACAATTTCTTCTCCTCTATCATTGAAAAGCTCGAGCATAAGCATGAGCTTGACTCGTACAATGGGTACCTTTACTAGGGGGTAAGCTTTGTATCCCATCTATTAAACCAAGAAGCACACGATGGACGAGGCCATTTTGGCGTCGGCAAGACTCTTACAACACATAAAGAGCATTTCTTTTGGCCTCGTATGGCTTGAGATGCTACTAAGTATTATAACTCTCGTGTGACGTGCAAAATGGCTAAGTCTAGGTTGAGCCAACATAGACCTTACACTTGTTTGCCAATTCCCAAAACTCCATATGAGGATCTCTTTATGGATATTGTCACAGGATTCCATTAACAAAGAAGGTAAAAGACTCCATCTTAGTGGTTATCAACCGCTTTTCTAAGATGACCCATTTTATTGCGTGTAAAGGGAACAACAATACGAGTGATTTTGCAAATATGTTTTTTGAGTACACAATAAATTTGCATGGTATCGTCTAAGACTATCGTCAGTGATATGGATACCAAATTTGTGGCTCATTTTTGGAGAGCGCTTTGGGGGAAGCTAGGTGCACAATTGCTATTTTCTACTTTATACCACCCCAAAACCGATGGCCAAATCGAGGTCATCAATCAGACTCTTGGCACCCTCCTTTGGACGGTGCTCATGAATAACCCATGAAGGTGAGAGGGCTTACTTTTGTGATATTAATTTTTCTTATAATAGCATCCATTTTGCTACAAAACAGAAAACCTTTTAAATAGTCTATGGGCGCAATCCTCTTACGCCCTTAGACTTGGTAGCAAGGCCAATAAAAGGTGGAGCACTTTGACGGTGCCAGTTGGGTCGAGACGGTTCGCAAGCTCCACAAGCACACCCGGGCACAACTCCTAAGGCGCGCCGAGCAATACCCATCGCAACAAAACTCCGCAAGCGACTTAGTGTGGCTCCACTTAAGAAAGGAGCGCTTTCCTACAGCCCACAAACCAAACTACTCCAAATGGGTGATGGCCCTCTTTCGAGTCTTGCAAAAGGTAGGCCCTAATGCCTACAAACTTGAGTTGCCCGATTTCTTTGGCGTCCATGCCACATTTATTGCTGTCAATCTCTCCCCATTCTATGAGTCTAAGTTTATTGGAGAGGAAGCGAGAATGCTTCCCACCCAAGGGGAGAGAGTAATGCGCCCTCACCCATAACCGCCAAGGAAGAGGAGACTGCCTCAAGTGGATTGAAAAAACACATGTCAGAGGCTGCAAATTTTGGACAATAAGTTGTAAGAGTTCCGCTAGTGGCATATGGAAGTTCGTCTTGAAGTTGAGAGATGAATTTAAAGTGTCCTTAGAAAATGAAAGTACCTTGATAGTGATGACTTCTAGATTTTTAAGGTTGGATTAGAGAGCAATATATGAGAATATCAGAGAGAAAGTAATTCGGGTGAGATGGGTTGGTATGGTTTGGAGTAAATTGAACACGCTGAGAGTATCTTTCATTGCTTGGAAGATTATGAATGGAGGTGTTAACACTAAGGATAAGCTGCTGCGTTGGGGATTGGTGCAAGAGGATTGTTGCGTGTTGTGTGATAACCAACAACAAGAAAATGTTAACCACTTATGGTTCAAATGCAAATACTCTAACCTCCTGGATAAGGTGCTGAAATAGGCAAGATTGGGTCGCAAGAGCAGGATGCTTGAAGAGTGGATAGATCAAATAGAGATCATGAAAGGAAGAAAAATGTATGCTTTCAATCTATTGAATCATTGCCATTGTGTTGTAATGTCTTCATTTGGAAGATTAAAAATTCCCTAGTGATTAGTAACATGATCATAAGTAGTGATGAATGTGCTAACATGTGTAAGAGGCATATTATGAATTGCATTAAGGGTAGATGGAGAAAGGAAAATAGAGAAACATGTTGGTTTTTGGAGAGAATAGAGAGTGGAGATGTTGTAAATAGCTAGCTTGCTAGCCAATTTTGTAATTGTTAACCAGTTAGTATAATTACTCTTTTATTCAAAAAAATTATAGTGCTATAAAATACAAAATTAGAATTTTTGAGATATTAGGATCATATTCATTTATCTATTCATTTTAAAATATATATTACGATCATATATTGAATAAAAAAGATAAATTGTATACAATCAAATATTTATTTATGAAATAAAAGACCAATTAACATATTAATCAAGAAATGAATATTTTTGACTACTTGATAAGAATTAAAGGGATAAACTATATACAATCAAGTTTTAAATTAACAAAGAAAAGACCAATTAACATATTAATTAAGAAATGAAAGAGTTTGACTATTTGATATGAATATCTATTGATCATATGTAATCATCAAAATCTTTCCTTTCTTAGTCTTTTTGGTCAAAGAAGAGGCGGTAGTCTTCGTACCCTTAAGGGGCGTTTTATTGATTAATAAAAAAGGGCTAAGTAGTACGCAAGCGGGGGATAACCCGACCCCTAACATCATCCAACACGAATAGAAATAACACCCTCGGGAGGGTCAAGCAATACATGAAACCAGTATGAACATAAAAAGCAAGCGAAGCAAGATAGTCAGCAACACTATTAGCTTCTCTAAATACATGACGAAACAGGACATCCTAGTTTTTACAAATTAAGTTTGACACCTAAATACCAACCTAGCTAAGGGATGACTACCATCTATAGGTCGACCTAAAAGTAAAATCATGAGTTGCGAATCCCTTTCTAGGGAGACCCTCCTATAGCCCCTGCTCCAAGAAAGATGCATTTCCTGAGCAACACCCCACCATAGGGACATTGCATATGCCAATATTATGAATAAAACCCACCTGCCAATTACCTTCACCGTCACGACCCATCAGTGTTGAGCTTGACCTAGCCCTCATGAGGATGAGACTAGGAGATGCCAACAACCTCCAAGTGACGAGGAGTAACGGTACATTTCGCCAAAGAAGTACACTTATACTCTTGGGCGTAGGTGACGACATAAGAAGCTCTATTGCCCGTAAAAGAATCCTGCTGAAAAACAAACAGGTTACACCATCGCCAAATCCACCACACAGCTATAGTAAAGAGATCAGCCCAAACAAGACCGCCATGGACACGGTGAGTACAAGTGATATTAATGTGATTCCAAAAAGAAAAGTCAGAGTCGAAAAAGACTTTCCTAGAAAGAGGAGGATGAAGATCATGCCAAAGATGGGAAGTGATATCACAATCCCGAAAAAAGGTGAATCAACGACTCCTTCTCGTTTGAACACCTCAAGCAAAGGCCATTATCAGCGATGTGGCGCCTAACCCGCTCTTGATTCTTTCCTTTCTTAATTATATAGATAAGATTTATACAACTACAAAAAAATACAAAATATTTTATAAAAAAACTCGTTATTTAAAAAAAAACTCTCAATTACCAATACTCATTGAAGTTTTGTCACCGTTCCAATCCCCAAGTGCCTCTTGCAAAAGCAGGCAACAGCCCAATTGCTCAAGCCAATGACTGGCCGTGATATAAGCGACGTCGTTTCCTTGTTCCAATTTGAACTCCAATCCTGGAACGACGTCGTTCGGTTGGAAAGAGAGCTGCAATTTGACCCCGCACTCAAGAGTTACAAGAGACGTAGACGAATCCACCCGCTAATAGCTAGGGTGCAAGCCAAATGCCAATCCCCTCTCTCTCTCTCTCTCTCTCTCTCTCTCTCTCTCTCTCTCTCTCTCTTTCTCCCCCAACAGATTCCTTCTTCTCCGTCGTGTTGTGGTGCATATCATCAATCCCAGCTCTAAGCAGGTCCGATCTCTGAGAAGAAGAAGAAGAATCTTGCGATGGGGTGCAACCAATCGAAGATAGAGAACGAGGAGGCGGTATCCCGTTGCAAGGAGCGGAAGCAGTACATGAAGGAGGCGGTGGGCGCCCGCAACGCCCTGGCCGCCGCCCAAGCCTCCTACACGGTGTCCCTGAAGAACACGGGTGCCGCCCTCAGCGACTACGCGGGCGGCGAGTCCCTCTTCCCGCACCCCAGCCACCACCAGCTGGCCCACTCCACCTCCGCCCCTTCCTACTCCGCCCCGATCCCCCCCGAGCCCTCCTCGTTCGGGCCCCTCCCTCCCCCCCTCCTCCCATCCCCACCGACATGGCCGTCCAATCCCCTGCCCCTCTCCAGCGCGCTCAGTCCATGCCCCAGCTGCAGCCCTCCAAATTAGCTCTCCCCCGCCAATCGGAAACCACCATCGTCGAGGAGGAGGAGGAAGAAGAGGATGATGTTGAGACCGAGCACAGCTTGAAGTGGAGGAGCAGGGGGGCTGTGGAAGACATCCTTCCTCCTCCTCCTACCCCGCCCCCGCCCGTCTCGAACCCCCCGCCGTCTCTTCCCGGAGGCGCGACCTGGGATTACTTCTTCAGTATGGACGACGTGCCTGGGGTGAGTTTAGGGGATCCGGAGCAACTCAACCGAGACAGGGAGGAGACCGAGCGCAAGATGCTCGACCAAAGGTCTAAGAGGCCCGAGCTCCCCGCGGTCAGGAAGACGGAGGATTTGCTTGAGAAGTTACCAGAGACGCCTCCTCCTCCCCCGCCGCCGCCTCAAGAAGCCGCCAAGGTTGGGAAACGGGTGGTTGCCAGCCCTCCCCCTGGCGAGATGAAGAAGGCCGGCAAAAGTGGTGTGAGCTTCGTCCAGAAGTTCAATGAGCTCGATGATTGCTTCCTCAAGGCTTCTGAGAGTGCTCTTGAGGTGTCCAAGATGCTTGAGGCCGCTAGGTTGCATTACCACTCTAGCTTTGCTAATAATTGCGGTAATGTTCCACTCTCTCTGCATAATAACATTAACATTGTTGCTTACTTGATTCTATCAACTGATAATAATATTTTATGGTCTTTGGTTTTATTTAAAATCTATCTGGGAGCTTTGAAATTTTCCTATAGCTGGTGTTGCATGATTTGTGTCTGCTTTGTAAGGCGTCTGTTTACTGCTCTTGCTGCTAGGTATCTTGCCTTTTATTTTTCATCAGGGTTTGGATTGGAAAATGTTGTGGAAATATGTACGGCTTTAGTATTTCCACTGTGAGTAGTAATGACTATGATTGTTGACAGTTGCCCAGAAGTGTTTTTTATAGTTGTAGATCTATGATCAGGTGTTTCCCACCTGCAGATACGCCCCGTACCCGTTTAAAGCTAATTAATGGCATGCAATCACGAATTAGGCTGTATCATAAGGAGTTCCATTAGTTCTTGCTGTATTTAAACTACTTCTATGTTTGTAGTTGCTACATTCTTTTTTAACTTCAATGTCTAATGCCCAAATATACTGGACAGGTCACATCAATCACTCAGAAAGAGTCATGAAAGTTATAACTTGGAATAGATCATTTAGGGGTCTGCCTAATGCTGATACTAGGAAGGATGAATTTGATTCTGAAGAAAATGAAACCCATGCCACTGTGCTGGATAAATTATTGGCTTGGGAGAAAAAGCTGTATGATGAAGTAAAGGTAAATTCTTGTTTCTTCAACTTCTGTTCTTCTGCCTTCCTTCTTCAGTGATTCTCTTTTGCTTGCTAAATAAATATAACAGCTAATATTCATGTTTTCAAATACAACTTTTCTGTAAATGTTTTTTTTTTTGGTAGGGAAAAAAGCGCTTAGCAAATTCTATTTTTTTTTATTAATTAACATCTATGAAGTAGAGGTTAGTGAATGGAATAACAGTATTTTTTGAAAGGAGTTGATGTTGCATTAATGTAGTGTCAATTGCTATGTAGCCTTGTAGAATATAATAGTATTGAAAGTCAACAATCTCCCCTCAAAGTCACTTTTAGCTAAATGGTGAAGCGTCTAGTCTCTTCTCCCATGCCATGTAGAGCATGAGATATATCTAAATATTTTGACTAGAACAGGAAGCATTGGAACCTCCTTGTCACAGCAAATAAAACTAAGAAATTATATGTTCTTCATTGAAAAAGGAGTTGGAGATGGTTTACTCAATCTCCTAATCTCCATTCTTTACTTTCTAGTTTCAGAACAATAGGCTTTCTTTATCAACCAATATTAAAGACTGTAAATCTCAGTTTATATCAGCTAATATTTGACAGGCAGGTGAGGTTATGAAGTTTGATTACCAGAGAAAGGTTGCAATGCTAAACAAGCAAAAGAAGCGTAGTGCAAGCGCTGAAGCATTGGAGAAAACAAAGGCAGTTGTAAGTCATCTTCATACAAGATACATTGTGGATATGCAGTCCTTGGATTCAACAGTTTCAGAGATAAACAGATTACGTGATGAGCAGGTTTACCCAAAACTTGTAGCACTAGTCGATGGGTTAGTTTCCTTCCTGCACGTAATTATCTTCACTTTTCAGTACTCTGAAAATGTTGCTTGCCATGTTAATATTGCTTTCAAGCACTTACTAAAGTTTACTCTTTTTCATGACTCCATTACAATTTCGGATGCTAACAAATTTCTTCTTTAGAAACATTCATGCCCCATTGTGATATAGATATGTTTATGTCAAAAGAGGTTTTTTTTTTTTTTAAAACAAGTGGAAGCTTGTCCTCTTCAACAATTCTCATCTCAGTATATATAACTTGCTTGTCCACCTGAAGCCTTGTACTGTAAACTTAAATCTGTGGTAATAAAAAATGCTCTGGTCTTGTGAAATGCCTTAAACTCATTACAGGATGGCTACAATGTGGGATTCCATGCAAAATTGTCACCGTAGACAAGAAAAAATTGCTGAAGAACTCAAGTATGTGGATGTATCACAGTGTGTCAAGGAAACGAGTGACCAACACTTTCAACAAACAGAGCAGCTTTGGATCATTGTTCAGGAGTGGCGTAACCAATTTGATAGACTGGTAAGCAACCAGAAACGGTACATTAAAGACCTCAACAACTGGCTAAAACTAAACCTAATCCCCATAGAGAGCAGCCTAAAGGAGAAAGTTTCATCTCCTCCAAGAGCTCCAAACCCTCCAATTCAACGCCTCCTAATCACCTGGCATGACCTCCTAGAAAAACTTCCAGAAGATCTCGCGAAAAGCGCTATCTACAGCTTTGCTGCTGTTCTGAACACCATTGTGCAGCAGCAGGACGACGAGCTCAAGATGAGGGCAAGGTGTGAAGAAGCCAGAAAAGATGTCACTCGTAAGACCCGTGCTTTTGAAGATTGGTATAACAAGCACATGGAGAGACGAACGCCCCCAGATGAAGCGGACCCAGATGGGTCCGAAGAGTTTGCACATGATGGAGCCGTTATTGAGAGAGAAGCAATTGTGGAGGCGGCTAAGAAGAGGTTGGAAGAGGAAGAGGCGGCGTATCAGAAGCTGTGTGTTCAAGTGAGGGAGAAATCGTTGGCTAATCTTAGGACTCGGTTGCCTGAGTTGTTCAGGGCGTTGTTTGAAATTTCAGTTGCTTGTTCAGAGGTGTATCGGGACTTGAGATCCATGTCTCAAGAAGATTATAAGCGGAGGTCAAAGTAGTTTCTCTCTTCCTTTTGGCGCAATTTGTATTTATATCCTATCTTGTAATTGTATGATTTATTTTTGTGGAGAGCGCGAGTTACAGGACTTGTTTGTATGTTTGCTTATTAACAATATCTTCCCTGTTAGGGCTCAATGGATAGAGCCATAGAGGTGCCAAAGGGGTCGGGTCGGATGGATTTAGGTTCGGGTTGAATGCGGGTTCGGATCAATTGGGTTATAGGTCAAGTCGGGTCGGGTCATGAAAGGTTACTGTGCGGGTTCGGGTTGACTTAACAGGTCAAGAATTTGATTTTTTAATAATTATTAAAATAGTTTTATGATTAAATAATAGTTTTTATAATAGAATATATTATAATATTTAATAGAAATTATATTTGTTCTATATATATATATATAAAATGGGGTCGGTTTCGGGTTTCAAGCCAATCGAGTTCAGGTTAATCGGGTTCGACTTATTTTTTGCCCATTACTATTCAGATCGGGTTTCAACCCTAAAATTTTCGGTCGGTTCAGGTCGATTTTTCGGGTCGGGTCAGTTTTTGATAGCTCTACTAATGGATAATCAACCAACCCGTTTAACCCATCCATGATAAACGGACCCCGTCTCAAAGATTTTGGGGCCTTGTTCTATTTTAAAAATTGAACTCTTATATATTATAAATTCATGCAATTTATATATATATATATATATATATATTAATATAAGGTGTAAATTTTTTGGAATTATTTAAATAAGTAAAAATATGATATTATACTTATGGAAGAGGTTTGAAAATTGAAAAAATTAAAAAACAAAAAGGTAAATTGCTAGCTTAAAAATAGGGAAAATCTAATTTTGATTGAGATTTCGAAGAAAGTGTGGGCAAGTGTAATTAATTCTACGTAGAAAATATGAGTAATCAATGGACAACTAGTACAAACCTCGTACCATGTATGAGTACTGTAAATGTAAACCCTGACTTAGTCGATTTGAGATCGAATTTTTATCCGAGCCTATTTTTTATTCGAGGATTTACAATTCCGGCCTGATATACCCAAGTTTGAACATATTAATCTATATATGTATTTTTTTTTTCAATTGTGAAATTTATTATTTTAATTAATTATGTAGAATCTTCATAAAAATGAAATAATCACTTTTACCTAAAGTAAAAAACATTTGAATGAAAATTAAATATTCATATTAAAATTAAGGAAGACATCAAAGATATCCAAAATTATTTTTTCTATTCATTTTAACCTATCAAAAATTGGATAAGATATTATAGTAAATATAAATGTTAGTTACCATTGTTAAAATAAAATCAGTATTTTATTCATCATTGATTATGTGGTGTAAATAACATTTTTTATACAGCGTTGATGAGGTGGCACCAATCTTAACAAAGACATAGGTTCTACTTTGTACCATATTATAGTAGATTAAAATAGGCGTGAGAAGTGGGAACTCTTCCTTAATTAAAAAATTTAAGTATAAATTTAAAAAATTGGGCCCTTGTATTTTTTAAAGCCCCATGCTATTTGGCATTTTGCACACTCTCGTCTACGGGCTTGTAAACGGTTAAAAACCCAAATAAAGTAGGTGATGAGTGGAGTGGGTGATGGGTAAACGGGTGACGGGTCGTATATGAGTGCAAGTTTGTCACCCAAATAACCCGACCCATCACCCACCCACCACCACATCCGTCACCCGTTTCACCCCGAACCATCCAACTAACCCATGTTAACCCTAGTACAATATAGTAATATATATATAGAAAATTCAACGATTTTCCCCAATTTTCACGTTTCCAATCTACATTCGGTAACTCCCATCCTTAATTCTCAATAATCCACCGTAGCCCACAAAGCTCAACCCATCAGTGTCCTCACTCTCCCATATGTGAAGTCGTTGTTCTGTTGGTCAAGTCGTCTAGGCTTCTTCACTACACCTGTCCGTCCAGACACCCGCTTTTGTGCCAGTTAAAAATTTTAAAAATTATGTTAACACACATTAACATTTTGTGATGCATTGTTTTTATATTACTAATGGATTTGAATTTTTATTTAAGTATATTCATAATTTTCTTATTAAATCATTATTTTTATATTTTTTGTCAAATTGAATTATCAAGATTAAATTGCCTCGTATAGTGAAAAAAATAAAACTATATGGGTGAATCGATCACTCATATAACCAACGAGTGACGGGTGGTTTGAGCGATGGGTGGAACATTTCACGGGTGACGGGTGGTTTGGGCGATGGGTGGAACATTCCACGGGTGACATTTGTACTTGCGGGTCAGGTGGGACATTTATACTTTCGGGTCGGGTGGTGGAAGTGCTCCACCCACCCATAACCCGACCCATTGACAACCCTATTCCCTGTGTTGGATAGAAGATTGGGAAAGAAGATATGCTGATTGTTGTGGGTTTATGTAGACATCATTGCATTTCTTCAACTTAAACTCAAGGGGTGAGTTCTTTTTATCAGAACTAGAATATGGCATAAATACTTTGTCTTCAAAATATATAAAATTGTCATCCTTATTTTCACTTCTTTCTTCTCTCCTTCCCCTCTTTCCCCAGCCCCTTCAAGAATTTTTTTATGTTTTTCCTAATATTATGGTTTAAATCAAATTAACTTTTTTAAATAACTCAAATTTGTTAACAAAATTGTATTAGAATTTCAATTGAGAGAAATTTCAAATTGAAAATCAATTGTGTTAACAAGAAATATATTGATGAAGATGATTGTAGATTTATTCAATACTACAATCGTTAGACCAGTCAATCTGGTTGGGTCGGTCGGGTTCGGGTCGGGTCATCTCGGGTACGGGTTAAAATGAGTTCGGGTCGGTAACGGGTCATGGGTCAATCGGGTTGGGTCGTTGTGGGTTTTCAGGTCGGGTTGGATCAACCCAACGGGTTAAGAGTATTAATATTTTTACCAAAATTTAAATGAGGGAAGGGGGTGGTGGAACCTGTTTTTGTACATTTAGGGAGTAACTAGACTCCTTTCAAAAATAAGTCACTAACTAGTTAGTATATAAGCAAAAAGTAACCACTGACTTTTCATTTTCGCTCGTCCGTTTCTCTCTCTTCTCGCTCTCTTCTCTCTCTCTCTCCTTCGTTCACTCTCTTTTCTTTTCGCAACCGCTTCCATCGATCGTTTCCTTCTCTTCTTTTGGATCTTGAGAGAATATGTCGCGTGTTTGTCTTCGCTCTCTCTCCCTTTGTTCGTATTCTCTCACGCTCTGGTATGGTTTTTGATTGTCTAGGGTTTATGTCGCTCATTTCGTGGAATTTAGGTTTTGTGTTTGATTTTGCAGGTTTGATCGAGTGTTTTATGTTTTGTTGTTTTTTTTCTATGGTTTCGGTTACGTTTTGATGTTTCCTGGTTGTCTGTCTAGTTATTCTAGGGTTTCAGTACTTTCGTTTCAGGATTTTAGGTTTTTTGTGGGATTTTGCAGGTTTTATCTGGTGTTTTAGGTTTTGTTGTTGATTTTCTAGTGTTTCGGTTATACTTTGATGTTTCTGCTTGATTGTGGTCAAGTTTCTAGTGTTTTGGGGTTTCGTGTTCGGTGTCAGGGGTTTTCCTGAATCGATGACATGTTCTATCTTCTTTGATGACAGGTTTAAACATGTCACAAGTAGTTGTCAGATCTACTGTTGGTCCATCGGTTTCTTATGACTCTGAAAGTCTGAAGTCTATGAATACTATTATCCTCCTGAACGTCGTTTTAGGGGGAGATACAATCAATAGACAAATATCTCTGTTATTACTACTATCAGGGAAAATGTCACTGCAAAGCAATGGAGGATGTTATGTGATGGTGTTTTTGGTGGAATTTTTCTCATTGGTGAAAAACTGGATTTCTTGGGAGTTCTTATTCACATTATGCTTATGCATGAAGTTAGGACGAAGAAAAGCAAAGAGTTGTGGTTCAGAATGAAAGGTCATGTTGTCAAGTTTTCTGTATTGGAGTTTGCTACTATCACTAGACTTCCCTCCTACAGTTATTGCTCTGATTTTGAAGTTCCAGAGGTTGGTATGGAAGAAGTATTGGGCGTAAGTAGATGCAAATTGGCTGATATGGTGGATATCTTTCGCAATGAGGAATCTCCAGAGAGAAAGATGATGCTAGCTTATCTCTTGGTTCTAGAGGGTGTTCTACTTCCTCACAAGGCTCTTGGGAGTATTAGTTTGGAGCATGTTGCTTTAGCATCTGACATGGAAAAGTTCAGTAAATTTCCCTGGGTTATGAAGATTATTGAAGTCACAATTGACAAACTGAAACAAGTTAGTGAGGCCAAAAACCCTTATGACAGGCAATGCTTCACATTAGGTGGATATCCTCTTGTCTTTCAGGTAATATTGTACAATCATGTTGTTTTATTGTTTTCTTTTCATTTTGTGCTAGTTTTTACAAACTGATGACAAGCATGGATTTCATCTTTGCAGATATGGATATTGGAGACATTTCCAAGCTTGATAACAGTTTGTAATGTCAATTACAAGATCATTGAAAAGAAGCTGTATGGGCCTATCTGGTATACAATAAGGTCTGACTATCAACTAACATTCTAGAAATTAGACAAAAGACTTTTTGTTGATGAAGCTCTGGTATGTGACTTAGCATTCATGTTTTTGCTAGTAGTCACAGGTTTCTAGTATGTAGAAGAATGAAGGAAAAGTAATTATTGCTGGTTTTGTTTTTCTTTTGTTTTTGTTTGGTTTAGGAATCTGTGTTCAGATATGATGAAATGAATTTTGGTGATTTTGTCTGGTCTGATGAGCAACCTGATCCTATCATTGATCCCTTTGATGAGTGGAGGCTCTCCCATGTTTTGTCTGGTAAATGAATCTCTAAATTCTGAAGAAGGTGACAATGAGGTAGGTGTTTGTGCTATTAGGTTGAGGTTGAGATATGCTCTTCACACTAACACAGCTCTATCTGCCAAGAGCACTCACAAGCCTTCAAAAGATGTGAAGTCAGTCTCTAAGTAAAGGAAAGTTGAGGAGGTGCAAGATGAAGGTACCCCAGATGACAAGATGGACTAGAAGGTTGAAGATGTAACACCCCTATTTTGACACCATGGGTATTACATGCCAGTGACCTCGGATTTTTCCATCCAAAGCCACCCAAGGCGGTAGGTAACACAGCTCGATTCGTAGAAAACAAAACATTGAACTTATATTACATCAAAAGTGATTCAATGTTTGATACATATTTAGAAATCAATGATCAACGATAAAAGAAATTACAATTTTTGAGTGAAGGAGATATATAGATCATTTTTGCAGCGGAAGTAAAATGACGGTTAAAAGATTCTTCACAAAAATAAAATTTGGAAACTCCAAAATAACTTGAAACCTCTTGAAAATCTTCCTTCCTTTAAATCCTCGAGTCTTCGTCTTTGGTCGCCGGCAAACCTGTCTTTACTTCCTGATATTTCCATAAAGGCAAGAAATACCAGCCGACCAATCCTTAATTAAGAAATTTAAGTATAAATTAAAAAAATTGGGCCCTTGTATTTTTTAAAGCCCCATGCTATTTGGCATTTTGCACACTCTCGTCTACGGGCCTGTAAACGGTTAAAAACCCAAATAAAGTGGGTGATGAGTGGAGTGGGTGATGGGTAAACGGGTGACGGGTCGTATATGAGTGCAAGTTTGTCACCCAAATAACCCGACCCATCACCCACCCACCACCACATCCGTCACCCGTTTCACCCCGAACCATCCAACTAACCCATGTTAACCCTAGTACAATATAGTAATATATATATAGAAAATTCAACGATTTTCCCCAATTTTCACGTTTCCAATCTACATTCGGTAACTCCCATCCTTAATTCTCAATAATCCACCGTAGCCCACAAAGCTCAACCCATCAGTGTCCTCACTCTCCCATATGTGAAGTCGTTGTTCTGTTGGTCAAGTCGTCTAGGCTTCTTCACTACACCTGTCCGTCCAGACACCCGCTTTTGTGCCAGTTAAAAATTTTAAAAATTATGTTAACACACATTATCATTTTGTGATGCATTGTTTTTATATTACTAATGGATTTGAATTTTTATTTAAGTATATTGATAATTTTCTTATTAAATCATTATTTTTATATTTTTTTGTCAAATTGAATTATCAAGATTAAATTGCCTCGTATAGTGAAAAAAATAAAAGTATATGGGTGAATGGATCACTCATATAACCAACGAGTGACGGGAGGTTTGAGCGATGGGTGGAACATTTCACGGGTGACGGGTGGTTTGGGCGATGGGTGGAACATTCCACGGGTGACATTTGTACTTGCGGGTCAGGTGGGACATTTATACTTTCGGGTCGGGTGGTGGAAGTGCTCCACCCACCCATAACCCGACCCATTGCCAACCCTATTCCCTGTGTTGGATAGAAGATTGGGAAAGAAGATATGCTGATTGTTGTGGGTTTATGTAGACATCATTGCATTTCTTCAACTTAAACTCAAGGGGTGAGTTTTTTTTATCAGAACTAGAATATGGCATAAATACATTGTCTTCAAAATATATAAAATTGTCATCCTTATTTTCACTTCTTTCTTCTCTCCTTCCCCTCTTTCCCCAGCCCCTTCAAGAATTTTTTTATGTTTTTCCTAATATTATGGTTTAAATCAAATTAACTTTTTTAAATAACTCAAATTTGTTAACAAAATTGCATTCGAATTTCAATTTAGAGAAATTTCAAATTGAAAATCAATTGTGTTAACAAGAAATATATTGACGAAGATGATTGTAGATTTATTCAATACTACAATCGTTAGACCAGTCAATTTGGTTGGGTCGGTCGGGTTCGGGTCGGGTCATCTCGGGTACGGGTTAAAATGAGTTCGGGTCGGTAACGGGTCATGGGTCAATCGGGTTGGGTCGTTGTGGGTTTTCAGGTCGGGTTGGATCAACCCAACGGGTCAAGAGTATTAATATTTTTACTAAAATTTAAATGAGGGAAGGGGGTGGTGGAACCTGTTTTTGTACATTTAGGGAGTAACTAGACTCCTTTCAAAAATAAGTCACTAACTAGTCAGTATATAAGCAAAAAGTAACCACTGACTTTTCATTTTCGCTCGTCCGTTTCTCTCTCTTCTCGCTCTCTTCTCTCTCTCCTTCGTTCACTCTCTTTTCTTTTCACAACCGCTTCCATCGATCGTTTCCTTCTCTTCTTTTGGATCTTGAGAGAATATGTCTCGTGTTTGTCTTCGCTCTCTCTCCCTTTGTTCGTATTCTCTCACGCTCTGGTATGGTTTTTGATTGTCTAGGGTTTATGTCGCTCATTTCGTGGAATTTAGGTTTTGTGTTTGATTTTGCAGGTTTGATCGAGTGTTTTATGTTTTGTTGTTTATTTTCTATGGTTTTGGTTACGTTTTGATGTTTCCTGGTTGTCTGTCTAGTTATTCTAGGGTTTCAGTACTTTCGTTTCAGGATTTTAGGTTTTTTGTGGGATTTTGTAGGTTTTATCTGGTGTTTTAGGTTTTGTTGTTGATTTTCTAGTGTTTCGGTTATACTTTGATGTTTCTGCTTGATTGTGGTCAAGTTTCTAGTGTTTTGGGGTTTCGTGTTCGGTGTCAGGGGTTTTCCTGAATCGATGACATGTTCTATCTTCTTTGATGACAGGTTTAAACATGTCACAAGTAGTTGTCAGATCTACTGTTGGTCCATCGGTTTCTTATGACTCTGAAAGTCTGAAGTCTATGAATACTATTATCCTCCTGAACGTCGTTTTAGGGGGAAATACAATCAATAGACAAATATGTCTGTTATTACTACTATCAGGGAAAATGTCATTACAAAGTAATGGAGGATGTTATGTGATGGTGTTTTTGGTGGAATTTTTCTCATTGGTGAAAAACTGGATTTCTTGGGAGTTCTTATTCACATTATGCTTATGCATGAAGTTAAGACGAAGAAAAACAAAGAGTTGTGGTTCAGAATGAAAGGTCATGTTGTCAAGTTTTCTGTATTGGAGTTTGCTACTATCACTAGACTTCCCTCCTACAGTTATTGCTCTGATTTTGAAGTTCCAGAGGTTGGTATGGAAGAAGTATTGGGCGTAAGTAGATGCAAATTGGCTGATATGGTGGATATCTTTCGCAATGACGAATCTCCAGAGAGAAAGATGATGCTAGCTCATCTCTTGGTTCTAGAGGGTGTTCTACTTCCTCACAAGGCTCTTGGGAGTATTAGTTTGGAGCATGTTGCTTTAGCATCTGACATGGAAAAGTTCAGTAAATTTCCCTGGGCTATGAAGATTATTGAAGTCACAATTGACAAACTGAAACAAGTTAGTGAGGCCAAAAACCCTTATGACAGGCAATGCTTCACATTAGGTGGATATCCTCTTGTCTTTCAGGTAATATAGTACAATCATGTTGTTTTATTGTTTTCTTTTCATTTTGTGCTAGTTTTTACAAACTGATGACAAGCATGGATTTCATCTTTGCAGATATGGATATTGGAGACATTTCCAAGCTTGATAACAGTTTGTAATGTCAATTACAAGATCATTGAAAAGAAGCTGTATGGGCCTATCTGGTATACAGTAAGGTCTGACTATCAACTAACATTCTAGAAATTAGACAAAAGACTTTTTGTTGATGAAGCTCTGGTATGTGACTTAGCATTCATGTTTTTGCTAGTAGTCACAGGTTTCTAGTATGTAGAAGAATGAAGGAAAAGTAATTATTGCTGGTTCTGTTTTTCTTTTGTTTTTGTTTGGTTTAGGAATCTGTGTTCAGATATGATGAAGTGAATTTTGGTGATTTTGTCTGGTCTGATGAGCAACCTGATCCTATCATTGATCCCTTTGATGAGTGGAGGCTCTCCCATGTTTTGTCTGGTAAATGAATCTCTAAATTCTGAAGAAGGTGACAATGAGGTAGGTGTTTGTGCTATTAGGTTGAGGTTGAGATATGCTCTTCACACTAACACAACTCTATCTGCCAAGAGCACTCACAAGCCTTCAAAAGATGTGAAGTCAGTCTCTAAGTAAAGGAAAGTTGAGGAGGTGCAAGATGAAGGTACCCCAGATGACAAGATGGACTAGAAGGTTGAAGATGTAACACCCCTATTTTGACACCATGGGTATTACATGCCAGTGACCTCGGATTTTCCCATCCAAAGCCACCCAAGGCGGTAGGTAACACAACTCGATTCGTAGAAAACAAAACATTGAACTTATATTACATCAAAAGTGATTCAATGTTTGATACATATTTAGAAATCAATGATCAACGATAAAAGAAATTACAATTTTTGAGTGAAGGAGATATACAGATCATTTTTGCAGCGGAAGTAAAATGACGGTTAAAAGATTCTTCACAAAAATAAAATTTGGAAACTCCAAAATAACTTGAAACCTCTTGAAAATCTTCCTTCCTTTAAATCCTCGAGTCTTCGTCTTTGGTCGCCGGCAAACCTGTCTTTACTTCCTGATATTTCCATAAAGGCAAGAAATACCAGCCGACCAATGTCGGGAAGAAAAGAAAGTGGTATTAGTCTAATGCGAGACTAAGAAAGTGGTAGAATGTGACTAGGTTCTTAAAAGGCTGAGTATGTCGGCATCAAAGTCCACAAGGAGCTGAGCGATGCACGACAAATCGGGTTCTTTTGAGGTGAGAGTGTGATATAATTTAGGGAACGAGGCTTCATTCGAATGCGAATCAGATGATGATGAAAGGCACAAATTCTGGAGGGAGATGAATAACGAGCTCCCTTTTAAGAATAGGAAATCACAAGAAGATGATTCCTAGGAACGAAAGATGATTAAGATTTTGTGTTGGGAACTTATTAATACACATCAAGGTTTATCAGAAACCTACGTTGACTTATCTTCTCTTAGTAATACAACAATACATTTTATTTTAATGATTTTCGGGTGTGGCAACTCATAAGAGTCAAGGGCCACCCGAGGAATATCCATTTCAACAATTCAAGATTTCACCCAATTCAATTCACGTAAGCCTTAGTGATTTTTAAGTGCGGCATTGCAAAAGACATAAGCCGACTTTTTCTTACTTTAAGTACGGCATTGCAAAAGACATAAGCCGACTTTTATCATTTTAAGTACGGCATTGCAAAAGACATAAGCCGACTTTCTATTACAATGTGACATTGCTTTAAGACATAAGACGAATCCCTGATCCGACATTGCTTAAAGACATAAGCCAACAAAGTAAATGGAGTCATGACCCATACATAATTCATTGTTATCATAAGTAGTTTAGGACTTAATATGTTTCTGTCCTACACTAATCCATAGAAGCTCTCTTAACGAGACACTTTAAACACAGAAGGCCGCAATCAATCGGTCCTACGTCCAAGTACTAGCGCAACACGAAATGATAATAACAATACGAACAATAGGGTCATTATTTCTAAGCAATAATAATCCTAAGTTCATTTTATTTCGCAATCAAGGTGTTCCCAACAAGATGGATATGATAACGGAGGAAAGGAATTCACAAATATCGAGTAATAAGGGAGAACCATCCACTTGCCTTAACTTGACGGGATAAAAATTCCTACTGAAGCGATGTCCTCAATCCACGAGCTTAAGGCGACTCAAGTGCTTACCCTATTTTACAAGCGATTTTCGATACGACAACGGAACAAATTAATATCTAAATTATTTCAACCCGAATAATTCCTCCAATTATTGTTTCCTTTACAATAATTTGTGAGCCCCTTATAAATTATTTTCCTTTCATAATTTATATCTCTAATCTTTCAACTTAAAAGGGTAGAGACGATATTAATACTTTATGAGCTCGGATTTCCTTACGACAACGAGTTCTTAATTCACGAACGCGGAGTAGTTTGATTACTTAGCCTAATCCAACCGCGATTTCAAAACAAGAAGGAACTTAATTAGTATTTACTTTATTTTCTATGTGGTGAGTTACTCAAGAACTACTCGATCCATGACCATTATTATCTTTATAAAAATTTGCGGGGCTATTATTGTTATTTATTTATTTATATATTTATAAGCCATTAATCTTATGGTCATACATGTAGTTTAATTCTCAACCTTTTGTTATATAGACATATTTAGTTTAGTACTAGCTAGCCATTTGCAATATATAGAGTACGTATTCCTCATGGAGAGGTTAGCGCTTAATGGGTAGGGTTAACTTAATTTGGATCATTTAATTAAATCTTCAATATGTTATTACGTGAAGTTTGGGTGGTCCTACCCCATTTACAAGATGTATACCACTTAAACATTGGACATTTAAATTAAGTGAGAAACCTTTTAGCATTTAGTGGTCTTAAGCTAGATGGGTTTATTAATCTTTTCTTTAATTTACTAATGGGCCTGTTTTTATTTTAAACCAAACTTAACCAAGCTTAATAAAAGGCCCAACAGTAAAGGAAAAGGGAAGGGGCTCCTTGCCTTGGCTTTTTACGCAGCACACAATAACACAACAACAAGCAGCCACGACACCGACGACAACAACTCAGCACGCCGGCGACAATGGTGGACACCCGACGGCGACTCCTGGCGGCTTTTCCAGACGGTGGGTGGCTCAGTAGGCTCTGGCGAAACTCCTGGTGGCGATCTCGGCGACGACAGGAGGCCGGTGGTGGAGATCGGCGTATGGGAGGCTCGGTCGGTGTCTTTTTTGGAGGTTGAAAACGGAGCCGATTCGGCTCGGGCTTTGAATGAAAGTTGTAGAGGAGGTTCAGGGGAGTTCCATCCTGATTTTTGTTTGCCGAGTAGACTGTTATTTATAGCCGAAAATGGCTCGACAGATCTGAACGAAAAGATGTCGTTCATGGCTTGAGGTGTATTGTTTTCACTCCGTTGAAATCGGGTTTGTTATGGGAAAGGTAGGGGTGAGGACAAGGGAAAGATGGGTGTAATGAGTGCAGGAAGTTCACGGGAGTGTTCTCCGGATTTTTGGGCAGGGTGAGGGATTTGAGACCTTGCTTGCACTCTCCAATTTACAGAGGCAATTCACCGTGGGCATACGCAGGGAAATTTTTCTTGGGCAGAGATGTTGAGTTGATATCTTGTCTACTCTCCAATTTACTATCCTGGTTACATAACTACACTCAAGAGAGAAGAGCAGGGTGGTAAGGGTGAATATTAAAGGAAGGTTGACCGGATTTCCCGCTGCACAATCTCGTCCGTCTTGCGGACATGACCGGAGAAAGGAACCGGAATTTTCGCCGGTTAAAATTGGTTCAAGAGGGTTATTTGGGTCTAATTTAAATGCGTGCCCAACTCTTGATTAAATTTTATAAATATAACAATTAATCTAATTTAATTAATTGTTGCTAATTAATAATATCAATCTTTTCAATTTACATTTTTTTTCCTCTTATACTCACTAGACTTGTAAGTTATTTATTAGTGAAAATACTTAATTTTATCTTTAGACTATAAATCTCTATTTTATATTTTAAAATTATATTTAACGATTAATATGCTTTCTTGAAAGCTTTAATTTGTCATTACGAGAACAAATTCATTAGAATATGTTCTTACACTTCTAATAGAATATATTACATAATATCTTATAAAAATAGCGGTTATTACAGAAGAAAGTACCTCAGATGACAAGGTGAAGAGAAGGAAAGCTGAAGACGTGCAAGATGAAGACGCTAGCTAGACATTAGCTGACATGAGGAAGCATGTCCTTTGTGAGAAGTCTAAGTTACCAAGGTTAGTCAAAATTGTTGTGAAGAATTCAAAAGAGAGTGTTGGTAATAAGGAGGCCCAGAAGTCAGGTGTGAACACTGATGACAAGTTGGATGGTGTAGACAGTGTTCAAGAAGTCTTTGGTGAAGCAAAAGGGGATGACAAGTCTCGAGATCAGGGGGATGACAAGTCTGGAGAACATGGGGATGACAAGTGCGGAGAACAAGGAGATGAGAAGTATGGAGAACAAGGAGATGACAAGTCTGCTGGGAAGGGTGCTGTCAAGGGTGATGACAATTCTGATGTGGGCATGTCTTCTTTCTTGAGAAGTGGTAAGCCAAGGTAGTTTGGAGTAGCAGGAAAGGAGAAGTTGAAAGTTCAAAAGAAGAAGAAGAAGGTTGATATGCATGAAGAAGCTAAAGAATGCTAGAAAACAGGCTAATAAGTTAGATGGTGTAGGCAGTCAGAAGGTGCCTATTGGTGGACAATCTGTTGATGATGAAGAGCCTAGGTGGGAAAAAAATTTGAGAGATGATCTGAGGCTAGTCTCACATTCATTAATAAGTGTGCAATGAAGAGTTCAAAATTTGGCAAACCATCTTATGTTGTTGAGTGATAGGCAAGTGGATATGAACAATAAGTTGTATGAATTGGCTGTATATATTAGAGAATTTCTATATCCTTGTGAAACCACCTCTGACATGTCAAGAGATCAAAGGAATTCTTTTGATGAAGTATTGCATGACATACGAGCTGATTGTTCACAACTAGATCACCATTGGCATTTATTCAAAAATTAGCAAGCTTGTGCAGCTGGTGTTGACTCACAAAAGTTGCATGATTCTTCAGAAACAACACCGGATGATGAGAGTTGTCCTGAAATTTTACTCAAGTTTCTGTCTAAGAAGTTGTTGTGGAAGAACCCTCAGAGATTCCTACTCAGCAAGAAATGTTTGTGGATGGTGGAGATTCCAAGGATGACAACTTAGACGAAAAGGCTGGTGAAAATGTTAAAGATGCTAAGGAAGAAAAGGTTAATGACAAGCTTCCAGATGATGCAGGGTGCACCTTTACAAGATGAAAAGGCAGCTGATAGTTGATATTGGTGGTGATTAGGATGTGGTCCTTGCACAAGGAAATGAGTCAGTCATTGCAGCAGTCGAACAAGATACTCATTCTCCTACAAATTCCTCTCTATATGATACCAAGCAAGATGAAGTAGCAACACCTGTCAATCATGTCAAGCAAGACGACGACAAGTCAGAGGATGTGAAACCAGTTGTGAAGCAAGAGGATGTGAAACCAGTTGTCAAGCAAGAGTAGTGATGGCCAACAGTGCGGGCCGGCCCGGCCTAGCCCGGTGTCATGGGCCCAAAAAGCCCGGCCCGGCCAGCCCGTGGGCCAGACGGGCCATGGGCTGGGCCCGGGCCGGAGTTTTCCAGCCCAGCCCGGCCGGGCTAGTCAACGGGCTGGTCAACGGGCCAAGAGCCCGGCCAAGCCCGACCCAGCCCAACCCGGCCCGGCCCAACCCGGACCGACCCGGTGCATATTATGTTTATTTTTTGTAAAAATAGAATTAATATGCACCCTATTAATTATATATTTGTAAAAATAAAATTATTTGCACTCTATAAATTATATTTGTGCAAAAATAAAATTAATATGCACTATAATTATTAAAATTAATTACATATGCATCTTGATTATTAAAAATTTGATAAGTAATTATTAAAAATAAACTATCGGCCCGGCCCAGCCCGGTATGTGTGGGCCAGCCCGGCCCGGCACCAGCCCGCTCCCAGCCCGCCCGGGCCTATGTCGACCGGCCCAGCCCAGCCCGGGGTCCGGCCCGGCCCAGCCCGGTGATTTACCGGGCCGGGCCTGGGCCATAGTTTCTTGGCCCAGCCCGGTGGCAGCCCGGCCCAGCCCGGCCCGGTTCCATGACTAAGCAAGAGGATGTGAAACCAGCTGTCAAGCAAGAGGATGTCAAACTAGTTGTGAAGTAAGAGGATGACAAGGAAGATGTGGACATCAATG
Organism: Polygonum maritimum; assembly: GCA_963924305.1. NCBI lineage: Eukaryota > Viridiplantae > Streptophyta > Magnoliopsida > Caryophyllales > Polygonaceae > Polygonum > Polygonum maritimum. Next base: position 21,238,892 of record OZ002732.1, on the reverse strand, counting down.
CTGGTTTGAGAAGGTCTTCTAGGAATGCTAGGCCTAGTGATAAATTGGTTTCTCCTTACACTGCTTAAAAGAAGAAGAAGATTCCAAGAAAACCAAGGAATTCATTCTATGAAAATGATGACAGAGCAGTCTTCTATGGTTGGTTTCTTGATAAAAGGTATTATTATCTCTCATCTTTATCAATATATGCGTCTTGGTTATATTTTATTATTATTATTTTGCTTTGTTTTCATATAGTGCAAACAATGCTTGTGTTCGTGGGTTTGAAACTACACTTGATAAAAGGTTCTTTAGGGGTATTGTCTTCAAGAGGTGTTGGTTGGGTGATGAGGTAAGCTAATCTCATATATATGACAAGTATGAATATCAATGCACAATTACACTTGTCAGCTCATAAAATTTACATATGTATCTGTAGCATATAAATGAAGCTTTGTTCCATATGAGAAAGAGGATTCATATTGAGTGAGATTCTTGGAAAGATGTTGTGATCATGGACATCTTTTGGATATCTAGATTCAATCATCTGGACCAATTACCATGATGGATTGTTGCCTCTTATGTTTGGTAAGTCATGGTTTGATGCAAAAAGGGTATATGCACCCTTTAACATCGAGGGCAAGCACTAGGTTGCGGTAGAAATTGACCTTATTGAGAGGATAGTGAATGGACATCTTTTGGATATCTAGATTTAATCATCCTATGATGCACAAGCTCTTGGAAGGTCTATTCTACTTTAGTAGCAGCTGGACCAATTACCTTGATGAATTGTTGCCTCTTATGTTTGGTAAGCCATGGTTTGATGCAAAAAGGGTATATGCACCCTTTAACATTGAGGGCAAGCACTGGGTTGCGGTAGAAATTGACCGTATTGAGAAGATAGTGAATGTGTATGATTGTCATCCAGATTTGTACACTGATGAGCAGATGAAAGTCCTATTGACGCCTTTGTGTGTTATGCTGCCTTACTCTATCCATTCTTATGATAGAATGGCTCACAGTAGTACAAAATTCGACATACAATGCGAAAATTTTAGACGTTTCTAAAAAACGCACTTATTACTCAAAAACGGAAGGCGCTTATCAATTAAAAGCGCACTAAAGAATTAAACCTTTTTATCAAAAATAGTAAAAATATATTAGAGGACGCTTTTATGGAAAAGCGCCTTAAATTATAAAACACGGAAGGCGTCTTCCATATTTCTTTATTAAAAAAAAGAAATAAGAGCCCAAATCTAGGGTTTACTTTCACCTGCCTTCTTTCTCCCGCTCCCGACCTCATCTCCCATCCTCACTTTCTCCCTTCATTGTTCGCTCGAAATCGAATCTAGATCTCAAAGCTCAATCCAACAATGGAGGACGGAAGCTTGACGATGATGGAAAAGCTCTACACCGTGGCCAATCTCGTTGGAGCCAGCGGAGGCTGCTAGTCCTAGACGAAGACGACGACGGCGACAAGATCAAGCTGGAAGAAGAGCGCGGCCGAGTAGAATCGATCCACGCCGGGAGCGGAGACTCGGAGGAAGAGGAGGCGGAGGCGAAGCCGATTGGGGATGCTCGTTAGGGTTTTTGGCTCGGGAACGAAGAGTGAATCATTACAAGGCCTTCGAGTACGCTGGCTGCCGATATGAACTCGTAAGGCCTTTCGGCTTCTTTCTCTAGGTTTAATTTCGGACGATTTCCTGCCAATTGCGGATTCTGCTGGCTTGAAGTTGCTCGATCTTGTGCTATCTTCTTGAGTAGGTCGATTGTGATCTTTTCTTTGGCTGTCGTTCTTGCTAAAACGTGGTGTTTGTTTTCTGCAGGAAGATCCTGTGTTGATTAGTCCCGAGTCTGAGACTCAGAAGCCTTCTGTCGGAATAATCAAGGTGAGTTGATTTTTCCTCTTGATGCTCTACTTTTGCGTGCTTGCTTCAATCTCTTTGGTTTCGTTTAGATTGAGAGTTTTCTCTCTTGAAGGTGATTGGCGATGACTGTTGGATTTAGTTGTAGGATGTTAGGTTTGCTCGTGTATTGATCTGGTGATTGTTTCGATTTTTCAGGGAATCGAGGTTTTGTTGAGGATGTATCGAGCATTGTAAGATTTACGCATCTTCGGTTTTTTTGGTGTTTGTGTAGGCGGAAACTGATTTGAGTTTGGTGTTGCTTTTTGCAGAAAAATAAAGCGGAGACATTGAAGCTCAATGCCATTCATCAGGTATGGACTACTGATATGGTGGATTATTTGGTTTTGGATTGTCCATTGGAGAAGTTCAACTGAGCTTTTGCTTTTGTATTTGTGTGGTTTCAGGAAGAGGCAGAGGTGAAGGAGCCGAAATCAGACATATACAGAGATCATATATTGCTTAGTTAGGTTAGGCTACTTGTAAAAACCGGCTAAAAAGAAGCACAAGGTGGATGGGATATAATTGATTAGTGCATTGTCTGATTGGATCCATATCCTATTTTCATGCAAATAATGCAGCCAGGTCATAACTTTGAACTAATTTATTTCCTCGTAAATATTATTTAGCTAACTTTCTGGACCTCAGCGGCTCGCCTTTCGGATTTTCTTGTTTTCGAATCGGACAACGGTGTTTCGTTTTTGCAGGTCGTTGCGATTGAAATTGAAGAAATTGTCAAAGGAGCGTGAGCAGTGTTCGACGGAGAACGGAAGGAAAAGGAGGAGATGGGCTTGGAACCTGCAGTTACGTGAAAGGTGTGGAAAATATGTTCAACTTCTGAATCAGTAATGTTGTTTTATTAAACAAAATGAGCTCCTTTGTAGTTTTGATGATTATCGTTGTAATTTATAGTGTTGTTGATTGTTACTAATTATTCCAGCTATGCATATCCTATTCGAGAAACAAGGGAAAATTAATGAAGCATACAAGAAGTTGTAAGAAGGCTGGCTTGAAAATGGGGACAAAGTTCCACCTGCTGAGTTTGCAAAGGTATATGATTAAATATACTACTTGGTATGTCTATATTGCATTCTTCATAGGCCTGTAACTAATCATGGTTATAGTTGATTAACGTAGCTTGGTTTTACATTCTTCTTGATTTTGTTGATTTTACTGTTCTTTTTCTTCATAATAGGCATGTAAATAATCATGGTTTTACATTCTTCTTGATTTTGTGTTTTCCACATCATATTCAAACTGCATATTTAATTTATTTCTCTTCATTTACAGGAAAGTGATTATGCCAATCAAATGTGGTAACAATGTTGCTGTTATGATTAACGGGTATGAGGACAAGCTCTTTGCTCTTCAAGCTGCCACTTTTGCCGTGTTATGTTATCCATATCTCATGCATTTATAAGTATTCTTCATGTATTAGTCAAAGGTAGGTGTGGAAGAGAAGGTTTCATCACAGGTGGTTTTTTTGCTTGTAAATATATGATGTATACTTAGTGATCTGTTGTCTATATTGTGGTGGAGATGATACTTAATAATGTATACTTGTGATCTTATATGTATCATTTCTTGACTAAGGCTCATGTGATTGTATACTTGTAAAAAAGTAATTCATGATGCATTTTTTGTATATAAAAATCAAATCGTTATTTCTTTTGAATTATAAAAAAAAAACACCATGCATTTTTTTTTAAATATATAAATTGTACATGGCGCTTTTTTGAAAAAGTGCACTTAGGGCGCTTTTTCAAAAAAAGTGCACTCTGTGTCAATCAGTTTAGGGCACTTTTTCTGAAAAAGCGCACTCCACGTCAATCAATTTAGGGTGCTTTTACTGAAAAAGCGCACTGTGTATCAGCAAGTTTAGGGCGCTTTTACAAAAAAAAGCACACTCCGTGTTTTAGTTATTTGAAAATTTAAAAAACTTATACAGTGCGCTTTTTTAAAAAAAGCGCACTCCGCTATAAAGTTTAGGGCTCTTTCAAATAAGCGCCCTCCGTGTCTTTTAAGACACTGAGGCTAAATGCGCTAGGAAAAGCGCACTCCGGTTCATTAAAAAAGCGCATTGTATAGCGATTTTTGTACTAGTGTCACCTTATTGAGGAGTTGGATACTCCTTTCAACTGGTGCAAAAAAGCAAATGTTATAAAAGACAAACAAGGGTAAGGTGTATTTGTCTTATGAAAGTCTTTCATTTGATTTGTGAAAGTCTTCCCTTTAACACTCTTTTGTTATCCTGTTGCAGAGGTAATTGTGGTGTGTTTAACATTAAGTTCATCGAGTCCTTAGCTTTTGGATTTCAGTGCAAAGTGAATGAGGAGAACATTCAAGCATACAGGGAAAAAATGGCTATAGAGCTGCACCAGGATACATGGGTGTTTAATGATTAAATGGAAGTGAAATGAAACTGTGGATGACTAACTCGTATGTATTTTGGGTATTTTATGTTGTTTTGGTGATGACTATATCTTTTGGGTAGTATTTTGATCCACCTGATGGTGGTTAGATGATGAATTTGATACTCTTGATAGATTTGTAGTTGGCAGTCTGATGATAAGTTAGTAACTAAGTAGTAAGTTAGTATTAAGCAATTAGAACTGTGTTGATGTGGTACTCTGGATACTAATGTGATGCATATTATGGTCTATAGATGGTGAAGTATTGTTTCACATAGTAGTAGTTGTATTGCGTTATGGCAAGTTTGTATGATCAAACAAGAAATCAATGTCGATGACACGTTTAGACTGATGACAACATTTAGGATGACACACCATTATAGTTGTATTCTTGCCATATGATGACAACATTTTCCATAATAGATCAAAATGAAGACAAAGTTGTTTCTTAAGTTTCAATAAGTGTTTTGCACAATGACACATCATGCACTAAAGTATTGATGTAAGCATACATCAAATTATTTCCTTGGGTTCCAATAAGTTTCCAATTAAGTGTCTATGTGAACTTATTGGAACCCAGGGAAATAATTTATTGACACACTGGAAATAATTTGGTTTCTAATTTCCCTGGGTTGTTGGATGTTATCATATTATACATGTCACCTTCACAATTAGCTCTACTCCACTTGTCAACACCAACTTCTTTTAGGTATTTTCCCATTTCTCTATTTGCCTTCCATATATCTTCGAAAATTTTCTGAAACTCTGTTTTAGTGTATGCATCTGCAGCTTTGGAGAACAAGCTGAGTACCCCAACATCATGGAATTTTGTTACCAGATTTTGTTGTAGATGCCTTTTGCAACACACATGTTTAGTTGAGGGGTAAACTTTTACTACGACACTTTTAATGCTTGCAGAAATACACCGGATCTTACATGCCCGATGTATTTGGTTTAAACGTCTTATAAATATCTCGGGCGCTTGTGATCCGATGTATTTGAGGCTTTTAATTCAACCGAAGTTATTGTAGTTATTTTCTTAACCCTAGAATGCAAATGTAGTCATTGCAATTAGTTCGGCCGTGATCCATAAACATGTAAGTCTTACAATCAAATTTTAAAAAAATATGAAATAAAATAAAACCTCCATTATGGAGGGGCGGGGAGTTGAACCCGGATTGATGTGCATTAGTGATAAACTAGAAAAGGATATCAACCACTGGGACAAAGCTTGCATTATGAATACAAGGGAAACCATATATTAATAAACCATAACGGTCTCCTATGAACCGGTGATTGCAGTCCACCGTTGGGTTAAGGTGTAAGGGTTGAGACATCGGTGGGAAATGCAATAACTTTTGACTCGGTGATCCGTTCGAGCCATGTGAGTAATCGTTCCGAAGATCTCGACGTAAGCTACAACGTGAAGTTGTTAGTTCGGGGTTTCTCTTTTGGTATATGTCTCAAATCGAGGGAGAAGTAGACTTCCATTCAAGTGCCCTACGAGAAAGGGGGTGTAACTTTGCGCCGAGGAGTCGGATTGGGGCGTATTTTATGTCGTTTCGAAGGTCTCGATGAGATAGGGCTATAGGCAAGACCGTAGGGCCTTTATGTTGGGGGTTTCACAGAAAAATCCGTTTGTCCTCAAAACCAGGTTGGAGTGTTCCAAACTACCGAGGAACGTCCCGTTTTTGAGTCATCCTTGCATCTGGGATCGTCGTGGCTCGTCCCGCTGGTATAGGTAATGGTAAGGCATTGTACGTATTTATTGTCAAGACCTTTAATTAATAACATCTTACTTCATCTAGTGTTAAGACATCAAAAGGAGTGTCTAGGGTCTAGGGTTTAGGGTTTAGGGTCTAGGGTTATGACAATTTACTCATAATTTATGCTATATGAATATATAGTTCGTGATATATGACTTATTTCTAGTCCGAAACTTTATCGTTCATTAAGGTTAGATTAAACTAAATTTAACCAGTTATGTAGTTCATTAGTTTAAGTAGTATATAGTTCATTGGATATCGATTTTGATTAACCAATTATGTACTTCACTAATTTATGTAGTTTAATTAATTAATTAAAAATATATACTTTATCGACTTTGATTAACCCTAAATTTAACCAATAAAAAGTCATAACTTTCGAAAATCGAAATAAATATAAATAGATAAACTTAGAGTACAATATTAATATATGTTGTTATGTTGTTCAACCAAAAGAAAATCTTAATATATATATGTTGATGGAGACAAAAATATGTTTACGGGAATATATTGAAAAATTAAAATTTACAAAAATCCTTAAAGTAACAAAAAAACTCTAACTTACCATCTCTGCCCAATTCCATCCCCAAACACCCTTCCCTCTCAACTCTCTCTTCTGCTCACCCGCTTCAGATCTGCAGGCGCCGGCATCGCTCCGCCCTCCCACTCGACGGGGTCGCTCCCCCTCGCGCTCAATGGCGTCGCGCCTTCCTCCCGCTCGACCGCCTTGCTCGACGCCCTCGCTCGGTCCTCCCGTTCAGCCACTCCGCCCTCCCGCTCGGCCCTCCGCTCCGCCCTTGCTCAGCCCTCCGCCAGCCTCGCTTCGCACCCCCACTATCATTGTTGTCGGCTCCGATTCCTCGTCCTCCAAGTGAGTGTTATTTCATTATTTGAGTGTAATTTATCCTCTGAGAGTAATTTGATTATTAAGTATAGAAACTTTGTATTGCAAGGTAACCGTATTTACTTAAAAGTGTACCAAAATCCCTAAGGTGTAATTCGGATTTTTTGCTTCTCAGACTTGGTTGAAGGTCGATATAGGTTTTGTCGATCTCGTTTGTGCAAGTTGTTTGATTGAGAGTGTTTGTGTGATTGCAAGCTGTTTGGTCGACCTCCTGTATAGCTATTATTGAGTTTGCTAGTTAGGCTTAATTAAATAGGGGAATTTGGTGAAGGAATTCAATATAATTTCCGCTCTGCTGTATGGGTTATCTATAAGAAGGAGAAGGAAGTTGCTCCTTTGGTTGCAGGACATAGCTGCATTATGATGTAGCACATTCATTGGAGCCTACTGGCTGAGGCTGATTAGAAACTCCACCTCCACCAGATTGTAGCATTTGATTAGAGGCAGAAGATGGAGACTGAATAGCCAAATTGCCCACCCTGTCTGATTGTGAAGGAGAGAAGACTGTTTGCTTTCTCTTCAGTATATCAACATCATTTTGCTGGCCTTTCATACTACGTAATATTTGTTTCTAGGAACATTGACCTCCGTCTCCACATAATATATGGCATGAATCACTTTGGCTTGTTAGTATCTATTCTGCATATTTCAAGCCATCCTTTCGTTTACTAGAATATCATTTATTTCCATAACTTTCACTATGTTGTTTTCCCTTGATATTTATCGCTTGAAGTGTTGCTAAAATGAACACTATACTTATGTGAACAGGCTGGGAGCTTGATAGCAGCTCATGCTACCATTATGATCGGCATTCAGGCGTACACTACGATCCTAATTCCGGCATCTATTATTCTGAGATTCTAGGTGAAATACAAGCTTATTCGTTTTTCAACATAGTAAATGGCTAAAAATTCCATTGTCTGCTATTAGTCAAGTACATGATTTGCATGTCAATTTGTGATGCAGGTAAGTGGGTGTGACGGGAAGAGGCATTTGTAGCAACAAAAAATTCAGGAGGTTTGAAAGAGCCATTGAAGAAGCTATTGGTAACTTTAGGAGCAAGAGCGGTAAATGAGAAAAAAGAAAAAAGACAGCTCTGCCCCCGGACCTGTTGCTTCAGCCTCCTTGAACCCAACTAGATCGGTGAAAGGTGCTACCTCTTCAAGGAATCTCTTTGCATTACCTGCTATCTATATAGCTGCTTCGATCCTTTCAAATGTGTAGTTCTGATAACATCTATTTTATATCATACATTTTGTAATATAGATTATATTGTTTCACACATTTTCCTAGGTATTTTCTAGCATTACTTGCATTAAATCTCTTTCAAATGGCTGATTAGTCTAGATTTTTTCACTTTATACATATTTTTTTGTAAAGATGCCTCGTCCAAGAAAGCGCAAGCTCCAACCTCGAGCATACGAAGCTGCTCCACCATCTCAAACATCGCAGCCCGCTGAAGTTGATCAAAGTTAATTTTCTTGATTTATGGTAACTGTTGTTTGTATTTTTTCTTTTTGCAGAACATAATACAAAACCCCCTGTTATTTTGCAGTCTTTATGTATTCGTGTTAGAAAATGTTAGTGGGCAACTTTGATAATTGTTCTCTATATTTTTGGTTGGTTTGTACTTTTGGATGAATATAATGTTGAAAAGTGTAATATTGATGGATATCTTTATTTGAATTGATTTTTGATATTATCCGATGATATATAGTATTTTATTATATACTTTTATATGGATGCAATTGTGATTTTTGACATTACCTAAAGCAATTAACTCGGACATTACTAATCGGGTTTATACCCTAGACTTCAATACCCGGTGTATATAATCTAATAAATATACCCCGAACTTCAATAACCACGGTAAATTTCATTAACTTTATACCTCGGATATCCATAACCAGTGTATTTACATTATTAATACCCCGAATCACACACAACTCAAATACACCCCGGATAAAGATCTACCTGGTGTATTTGAATTGCTAATACACCGGACTTAAATACTAGAGAGAATTTTATGTGAAAGCATTTACCTCGGACCGGACTCAGTGTATTAGGTTACTAATCAAATACCCCTGCAACCTTTACCCCGGGCATCGTCCGGTGTATTTGGTGTGAAACGCCCGGGGTATATAAATCATTTTGTAGTAGTGTAACCGATTTATGGAGAGGATTTTGTATGAACAATAGTGTTCATCCTAGGATTTTTCCAAAGGATGTTTGCCATCGTTGGAACTCCACATATGAATTGATCCATGCATGCATGCCCTATAAGGATGTTTTATCTTCTTTTGTTGCTCAATATCTTCCAAACTCTCCTAATATTGTAGAGTGTTGGGATTTTTGTTACAAAATCTTAGAAGTTGTAACAGTTTATCAAGATGCAACTTTAACTTTTAGTCATGATTATCAACCTTGTTTTCATCTATTTTGTGTGGAAGCCATGAATATTGTGTGTGCTTTCTATGTGGGGCGTCAAATCCCCGAATTGAGTTGCATTATTGATGCTATGAAGTCGAAATGGTTGAGATATTGCAAATTTATTCCCGATATCTATCTTGTTGCTTGCATTTTTTATCCTAGATGTTGACTTAGTGGTTTGGAAACTTTATTAGGAGTTTATTATGAGTCTTTGGAATTACCTTGCATGAATATGATAGTGATATTAATATTGCAGAAATGATGATTAAAGTTAGAACTAACATTGAGTATTTGTACAAAGAGTATGATTGTAGCGGAGGCGGAGGTTCATCTTCATCTTCCTCATCATTACCTCCACCTTCTCCATCATTATCATCGGGCAAAGTATTTGGTCGTATTGGTAGGGGTTTGGGGAGAGGATGTAGTTTCTTATGAAACCAAACCAAGAGATTAAGGCATTTGAGCTCGAGTGCGGAGTTTGAAAACTATTTAACAACTTCTTTTGACTATGCCAATGAATGTTTTGATATTTTATATTTTTGGAGACGACAAAAGAAGAACTTCTAAATACTTTCAAGAATTGTGATTCAACTTCTTGCCGTTCCCACCTCAACGGTTGAGGTGGAACAAACTTTTAGCCAAGATGGACACATTCTCAACCCGAAGAGAACTAGCATGAAACCCGAGATATTGGAAGTTCAAGTATGTGTGTTCGATTGGAAAAAGGTGGAAATTAGACAACAATTGACGGTAATAACGAATTCTTCCTCAGACGGCATATGTGATGACGACACCGCTCCTACTACCGGCTTCGAAACTGAAGGGTCGTCTTAGGCGGTATGTGGGGTTTCAAACTCAAAGGTAAGAGAATTATGTGGGCTTTGATGCCTTTAAAACCCCGAGAGGATACGTAGACAACTTAATATTAAGTTCAAACCCATTAATTTTTCAAACACTTTTTGTTTTACATGACAAAATAAAGATAAATCGGAAATGAGTCAAATTATTAAGGACCCGCGGGCATGTCCACATAAAAACGGTCACGTTTTCCTTCCAGACGGAACCGCGGTCGCGGCTCCCTCTACCGCGGGCGCGGCCACATTACCACGCACGTGTTTTTCATCTAGGAGGAAGATGATCTTCTCCGGGTGAGGTCCGCGAGCACAATACTGGGAGCCGCGACTGCGGTTCCGTCTAGATGAAAAATGCGACCACAATTGTGTGGCCGCCCCCGCGGTCTCTCAGAAAAACAAAAAAAATAAAAATAAAAATTGAAACCGGTTTTGACCGGTTAATACCGAAACCGGACTGAAACCAGCTAACCGGGTCCTCCGAGGAAACCTTAACCGCCGGTTCCGGCCGGACCCAACCCTACGTCTATATCCGATAAACGATAATGCATTATAAACGTGTACACCGAGATTAGGACTAGTGAACAAACGAAAACACACTGGCGCTAGGTGGGGGAGCAGAATCTTCCGTCAGTCGTCGTAGGTCTGAAGGCTCTGGTTCGATCTGATGGACTCGGCGGACGGCAGAACGACACCTCCGGAATTGGCGTCACCGCTTTCGCTGGAGGACCAAGTGATGAGCGAGGTTCACGTTGGCTGTCCACCCCGCTACTCCGCCCCTCATATTTCTCACTTCACCTTCACCATTCCTTCCGGTTAGGGCAAACTCTTCCCTCCTCCTACTCCCTAATGCTGTTTTATTGCTTTTGTTTTTGAGTTGGAAGAATTCAGCAGTATACATCTCAGATTGGAAGTGGTCCAGAGATTTGATCTGTTATTACTCAGAAGTTCAGCTCGAAGTTGACATTCTTGATTATGCTGTGTGGTAACGTCATACTAGAATTAGGGTTTGCTTGAATTTGCAGAAGTTGTTGCTGTGTCTCTCGCAAGAGAAAGACCATCAGAAAAGTCTGATTGATTTGATGAGCTGTTACTTTGGCTACATTTCGTTGACAGTGCTCTTCTATCTTACGTTTTCAAGAGCAATGTGTCTGTGGGGGAAGTTGAATGTTGTGACTAATTTTTCTTTTGTGGATTTTACATTCGGTGTCATAGTATTAGCTCCTGTGCTATCAGCTGTGCTTATTATACTGATCCAAGAATGTCGAGTTTGATGCTTTGCTTTTATAGAAAGGTACAGGCTGATAACTTCTTGTTATTCAAAGTGCTCATCATAAATCAGTTATTTTTACTGGAAGGTGAGGCCATATCATTTCAAGAATACGAAACTATATAAACAAACAAAAATACAAAATTATTATGCACGGAAACTCTTTAGAGATAAGTGCTTTCCATTACCTTGTTGTATGGTGGCAAATGCCACATCCTTGCCACCATATGAAAGCTTTTGATACGTTTGATTTAGATTGAAACCTTGAAATTAGGAACAGGACAATGTAAGAAGCCACTGAAACTTGAAACAAACTGTGCTTTTCTTACTATTTTATGTTATATCATTCACAATCAGATATCATCGCTTATATAGGGAGTGCGTTTCAATGAAACTTAGAAAACAAATCAATTCCAATCTGTAGAGAAACAAAACAGAATTCAACTTACAGCTTTGACTATTGCTGAGCTATCACGTATCCACGGAGGATGGACTGGGCGACTGGCAACGATGTCATCACCATATCTTCCATTTTTTGCTTCAATTTCTTTGTCCCCTTATTGTGGATCTTGCATTCCCATTTTGTATAGCACTATAGCTAACTAGTTGTGTGCAGGGTATAATGTCACTACCCGCAATAGCTGATCTTTCATTTAGTTTGAATGATAAGCATTCCTTTTCATTTTAGTATTTATGATTATGTTTACATTTTGTATATGGTTCAATGATTATAGGGATTCATCAGGAGTGGAGCACATGTTTTGACAACTTAGAAGATAAATCTAGTTCAATGGAGCACATGATCGATTTGGATGAAGACGGTGACCTCATTTTAACTCGGAAAAGTGGTAGGTCTTGACATTGGTTTATGCGTTGATATTGAAGTTTGAGAGCATTACACGTTATTTCCTTCTTTTCCCCAAAAGTTCTCCTCCGTTTCTAAATCAAGGAATGTCTATAATCCTGTTTCACTTTCGCCATTCACAATATTAGTTATTTCATCTGCTTCTCGGACATTTACCTTGTTGATGAAATTGATCCTTTGATATGATCACTGAACATGAATACTGGTACTCCAACTCCCCATTAAGATACTGCTTCCTCAGAGTTTGATGTTTGGTTGCTGAGCTTCCTAGTAACAATTTGTATACACGCAGAAATAATTGGTGCAACTGGTGGCGTAACTATCCAGCATAAGATCACCTCAACCATTGAAGGTGTCGGTTGTCAGGTGACTAATGACTTTCTTAGACTGTTGTACTCCTAATGTGTGGGAACAAAAGGAAGACATAACCTATTATTTGCATTCTTCTTATTTTGATGTAATAAACTGAATACATGCCTACCATGTATCTGAGTTTCATGTTTACATCTAATTGTGATTGACAAAATGGTGGCTTGAGCTCATCATGTTTTCTATATGATATACATGGACCTGTTTTTTTCGGATTATTGCTCTTGCATTCAGATACTTTCTGGAAAAGTTCATGTTCATTATAGTGCCCGCCTCTTCCTGCAATTTCTAATTTACATAAAAGAAAGAATTAAACCTTTGCTTTGAGGCAACCCTATCCTGTTCCAATGTCATCTCATAAACCATTTAAAATGTGGTGATGCTATTTTGGCATTAAGTAGTCCTTTTTCAAGGTAGTCCTTTTTGCCATTAAATTTTGGTTATCTGCCGTAATATATCTTCTATTTTCAGGTCTGGAGAGCTGAGCTAATATTAGCAGACTTTGTTTTACACAGCATGTTTTCATCAACACACTTAAATGGCGCTATTGCAGTAGAGCTTGGGGCTGGAACAGGTAAATTAGTTTGTTAAATTAATATGTTTTATATATTACGGGTATTATCATGATGTGCTTATGCTAACTGCTGTGCTTTCATTCTTGAAGTCTAAGAACTTCAACATTCATGTTTGACAGGATTGTGATTGACTGTTTGTCAGGGTTAGTTGGTATACTACTTGCACGTGTAGCAAAAACTGTTTACATAACAGGTACAGCTGCTATAATCTCTTAAGCCCCAGTTTCTTCTATTATCTTGCATTGCATTGCCTGCCCCTATATCATTCGTCTCAGGCGAGGCTAAATTCAAGCTTCATTGTACTCTATTCACTGCCAGATCGTGGCGCTGACATCTTAGACAATTGTGCTAAAAATGTTGAGCTGAACTCTGGCGCTTTCAGAAGTCATTCTTCAGTCCATGTACGAGAACTTGACTGGCAGAGCTTGTGGCCTCCATCAATTGGTATCAACATCAGATCTCGTAATGAGTAAGGTCTACATTATTCTAGTTGCTTTACAATAGTACTTTCTTATAAAGTGCTTACCTGATAATAGTTAATCTGAATTTCATCACTGTAAAATGGAACGGTATATATTTCAAAGTTGTAGCTGTGATTCCAGTCAGCTCTATTCTTGTCCCCTCTCTTCTATCCTTCATTTGCCTTTTGTTCTCTCTATCTTTTGACTTTCATTGTTCTATTCATTCTGCAGATATTTGTGGACTCCTTCTGAGGTGGAAGATGTCAAGGAAGCATCTTTACTGCTAGCAGCTGATGTGATATACAGTGATACTCTAACTGATGCATTCTTTGGTGTTCTAGAGAAACTTATGCCTTGTGGTTCAGAGAAGGTATGAATTAAGACTTTTGAAATTATTATGACGTACAAGCATTGTTTATATTATATGCTCATGCTATAGTAAATGCTTTGGTTGAAGTTTGCTGGCTTCTTCTTAGTAAAGCTAACTTTTAATGTTTTCAACTAGCCTCTTGAAAAGGATTAAGGTATTTTTATTTGTTGAATAAAGCTTGAATATCTCTACTTCCATCGCCCAGATAGCAAAAAAGTGTCCTTCCTTGCAGGTTCTGTACTTGGCTTTAGAAAAACGATACAACTTCAGTCTCACGGATCTAGATGTTATTGCTAATGGATACTTACACTTCAGCAGTTATCTGAGGGAAGATGGTAAATTATATCCACATCTTATATCTACTTGTCCATTTTAGCCTGCAATGGTTAAAAAGAACTATGAATTCATGATGTAGAATCCGAAGGCATCGAAGAGGAGCCATTGCCAAAGTTTGTAGGAAAGCGCATCAACCTTTCCACTATTCCCCAGTACATTAGTGGATATGATAGAGGCAATGATGTTGAACTTTGGAAGATAACTTATGTTAAAAGGAAAACTCAGAACCATTAAGTAGTTCAGATGTACCTACAACAGTTGCTACCTTTGCTCGTCAGTTTTCATGTAGTGACAGGGTTGGTAAACAGGAAAAACTCCTTTTCCATGACTGAATTAGCAAGCATTTGGTTAGGGTTTTGATTTGCTTTCATTAGGTAAGACTAGTTTCAGGCGTGCGTAGTAGAAATAGTGTCATCTGAAAGTCGGGCTGTGCGTTTTCGATAAAGATACATGAAGTTTGTTTTCAATCTACTCAATCGACCCAAAACAGCTTGGAGCATAGAGAAATATGATCTGGCAGGACTATGGAATGACGGTGGTCTATAATGGAGCCAAAAGTTGCATTGAGCAAAGAGTTGCAAGTGTTTATTTTAATACGGTTTTTTTATTGTGTGTCCTAATAGCACATTATAAGGGTACTAAATATATAGAAACTAAACCCCTAAAAACGAAATAGGGAACCCGTCATAAAAAAGATTAAAAAACAAAAAAGATCAAGATTTATTAGATCTATTCTTTATTAGTTACTTATAATGTGCCCTTAGGGCACATAAACCATTTTAATATAGAACTTGTTTGTACATTTGCTTTATAATAATTGTTTGTATACCAAAGTTTGTAGTTCATAAGTCTCTGTTCCTTCTTTAATGAATCATTCTCAAACGTCGTTCAACCTTTAAAGACCTGCAAAACAATGGAGAAGGCGACGAGGGTCCTCTTAATCCACCTCCGATGCTTAAGTCAGAATGGGGAATGTTGAACAACGTTCAGGTAAAATGATGTATGGTTCAGGCCTACCTCCATATGGGGATGTTATGTGTATTAAAAACGATGTATAGTAGAAGGATGGAGGCTAGGGTTCGAAATACCCCCTAGGGCCGATCGGTTCGGTGTATTTGGGCAAAAACAAGTCGATTACTTGTTGCCTAATCCATTCGAGAATCTTTTCTTTTTTTATGATAGAATCTTTCATCATAAATAACACTAATCTACAATAACTACCTTTATAAATAAATACAAGATATTAACTTAGCAAATAAAGCACATGCTTAATTAAAAAGATATGCTAGCTATAAATAAGATAACAAAAGATATTGCTACCTAATTAATTGCGCAGTTTACCCGCCTACAATTGCCCCATTTGAATCATGCATACGTTCAGCTTACTAGGCCGCATACATGACTCAAATACAAAAGCATTGAGGGGCCATGCAGAAGTAGGGGTGTTCTCTTATTCGTACATTCATATATTTGTATACTCATATATTCGTACATCCACAAGCCATGAGTGTGGGAATCCCAGCAACCCATTCAAACGTCGATAAGGCCTTCATCCACCCTGTCTTTTGAGTATTTCAATCGTAGTGTTGATGAAAAGAAAAGTAAAACCGACAAAAATAATTGATAAAATCTTTCCTGGCTAGGAGTTTTTATTAGGGAAAAGTATCGAAAACAGAAAGAATTAAAGAAAAAAGGGCGCCCCATCAATGCATCGAATTTCACACTCAAATTAAGGATAGACTTTCTTCAAGTATGCAATGTCTAGGTCCGGGGAACGATCCTCCCGTCAAGACCCTTTAAGGTGAAGGTCTCATGCTTGAGTGTCACCGTTACTCGATACGGTCCTACCATCTCGGGCCGAGTTTGCCCCTCACGGGAGCGCGTGTGTTTCTTATGACCCGTCCAAACACTAGGTCACCGACTCGAGAAGTACGATATCACACACGCCGAGCTACGAACCGTCTGACTGCTTTTTGGTTGTCAATGAGATGTACCAACGCGGCCTCTCGTCATTCCTCGGCGAAGTCGAGGTGTTTGGCGATGCTTGCTCATCTTGCCTAAGGTTGAACAACGTTGTTCTCAGGGTTGGTAGGCCTACTTCTAGCGGGATTACCGCTTCCATCCTGTGAGCTTACATGAAGGGTGACTCTCCGATTGACTACCGCGAGGTGGCTCGATAAGCTCAGAAAATGGCTGGCAATTCCTCGGTCCATCTCCCCTTAGACCTCTTGAGACGTTTCTTTAGCCCTTTGGTGATGATTTTGTTCGTGGCCTCGACCTGGTTCATTTGGGGATTTCCGATTGACAAATAGACGTGCATGAAGTCCATTCCCTTTGAGTAGTCCTTGGGCTTCCCGTTGATGAATCGAGTCCCGCTATCGAAGATGAGAGATAACGGAATGTCAAACCTTGTGATGATGTGTTCCCAAACGAAACCTTTGACTATCCCGGCCATGAATATCTGCTAAAGGGTTGATGTAAAAGCATACATTTCCAGGTGCTTAAAGGAATGGATTGATAATCCCGAGTCCCATTGCACGAAGGGTTATGAGCTCATATCGGCGTGTAGATCTTCTGCCGGTTGTGAGTTAGCCTTGCGAACCGTCAACACTTCTCACACTCCTTCATGTAAGCCTTGGTGTCTTTCTTTTTGTACGGCCACCAATATCCTTAAGAGCATGCTCGAAACACAAAACTACGTAATGAAAGCGACTTCTTTCATAAGCGGGATCGCTTATCCCTTCGCATGGGTCGTATCTTTCTCGTATTCAGGTTCGTACCTAATTTCGAGCGGCTTGAATGGAGTTTCCAGCATCAGCCTCTAAAGATGAAAGATAGTAAGTTCTCCGAGATTTCCAAAACATCTTGAATCGTCTCGATTAGACAACCATAGCTCCCGAATAAGCTTGTGCAATGCAGCAATGCGATGTTGTTTGAGAACGAGACTGCTTTGTCTTGATTTGCGATTTCGGATCGGATAGAGTGCGATTTTGGTCATCAAAAGTGAGTTTCTGGATCGTTTCTCCAGATTTCCAAAAACGTTAAGTTTGTGAATATTCCTCGTCTCTAGCTTCTAAACGAGGGGTTGGAAGTAGGCTTCTCTGTTCTGCGTGCTTTCAGTATTGCAGTCTTTGGACGTTTCTTTGACCCCTTTCAAGAGGGTTTATGAGGCTTCTCTATGGACATGATTTTCAGTTCGTCCTTTTCTCTTTCCGTTGATATATGGATCGTCCGAATCCGATAAGTCGAGCTTCCGAACGACTAGTCAGAAGTTTGCTCGTTGATCCTTCAAGCGAAATAGGTTGCAGTTGTTTGAGATGTGATTTCGACCCAGTTTCAACGAGTATCTGGATCTGGTGTGTGACCGAGAAATGTAGCACACGCATTCTACTTTTCAACGCCTCTTGAATCATCTCGTTTGGACCATTGCGAAGCCTAAACTAGTCGTCGTTGTAAGATCGTTGGTCTCACATCGATCTTTGGAAGATGACCAAGCCATTCGATTCTTTGGGCTCGATCTCTTGCCACGGTCCAAGAATCATTGTTGACCTTCCTCTATGCTGAGATGTGATGAATTCGGATTCTGTGGTAAGGACCCGAGAGTTTGGTTTTGTAAGTCATGGTGAATACGTGGTAACCCTTTCTAGACGTCGCGTTGATCAAGGTTCGATTGGAGTAGAAGTCTCTGCCTTTCCGCTACGTCCTTCCAAGTCTTAGTTTCAGAATTAATCTATGAAAAGCTTATCAACCTCACCGAAGTTGTGATGATTAGGGTTTGGGGCAGTCGAGAGGCTCATGGATGATGCTCCGTCAAGAACGTGCTTGCCTATGATAGAATCCGAGACTTCACAAGATCCGACGTCTTGCCTTGTCGTGCCTCTGTGTATGATACCTCTTCGGGCTTAGCCAAAGCTTTCCCGATGAAATCAGGTTGTTAGGATCCTACGACGGAATTAGGGTTCATGCTCGAGGGTACTTGGGTACCCGCGATAGCGGTCGTTTATCCGCGATCGTAATTGATGATCTTCGTCCGCCACTCCGCAACCCGCGGTCGTAGCTAGGCATCCCACGGTAGCGACTTTAGGGCTTGGAATTAATGTTCGAGTTTTAGACGCAATGCGGGATTGATCGTTGTTGATCCGTTAGGGCTTTCCATCACATCATGTCGATTATGGTTTTAAGGGAGTTGAAGTCTCCGCCTAAATCTTCACGTTGATTTACAAAGTCATTTCTTTGGTGGGCTTCCCCCATCATGCTCGATATGTGAGTTGTCTTTTGCTCGTGATCAAATATTGGACTGTTATCAATTGATCAAGGTTCATCAACATAAATATATCTTCATTGATTCAAAGCCACGACCTTCAAAATCACATACGGAATAGGTGGAGGTCGATCATGGTGCCATTCTCAATTGCCGGATCAATTATATTCCATTGTCGGACTGCTCTCTTCTCATCTCTATGTATTGTATTCTTGGGCGAAATCGTACCGGAAGGCACATGTGCCGAGTTTCTTGATTGACTTTTGCAATACATGATTGATTTGCCCTATTTTGTATGGTTTAACTATTAGATTTTAGGGCTTTATTGAGAGTGTTTAGGCTAGGTTTGAGCATTATTGTAATACGAAGACCGAAGACACAAGAATGCAAGAATCAAGAGTTTGAAGGCGTTTTGAGTTTTCTACGTGACACCACTTGTTTGCGAAGGCTATTTCTTGAGCTACAGAGGTCGGATGGAGCTGATTCTAGTGCCATTGGAAAGCTTAGTCGAAGAGCTTCAATGCATCTTTTTACACCGAAGTCAGATTCCAAGCTGAAGATGGTCAAAACAGCCTCCGAAGTGACGCCAAAGTTTTTGTCCGAATTCCGCGACCGTGGTGGGAGAAGCGCGACCGCGGTGGCTTCCGAGACGACCTATTCTTTTCTGTCGTGAAAGCGCGACCGCGGCGATGCCGGATCCGAGACGGGACGAAGATCTATCTTCTTTCTATCTTCTTATCTTTCCTTGTTCTTTTTCTATCTTTTGCCTCTTTCCTTATCTATCTTGGGGAGCTTGTTCCTTGGGCTATATAAGAAGGAGTCTCACCTAGGTTTTAGGTATCCATCAATCCAATCCAATTTCATATCTTAGTTTAGATTCAATAAAATCTTTATTTCTTTTGTATTTTGGAGAGCTAGTCTCCTTGGGTTTGTTCAAGGGGGAAGCTCTGATGTATGAACTCATGAGATTTTGGTAATTGATTTCTATCCTTTGGTTGATATTAATTCTCTTGTGCTTCATTATATGAATGTTTATTGTTTTTCTAGGAGTAGCTAACCTATTGAATTGATTTATGTTCTACTGTTTGATTAGGTTTGGACATTGGACAAAACTAATATGTGAAAACAACTTAACCTAGACCTGTTGTCTATGCAACTAGGATTAAGAGGAGAATTGATTGTTTTATCTTGCAATTGACTCGTAGCTTGATTGTTTGATTTTATATCTCGCATATCCTTGTTCTCTATGCTAATTCTAGGTTAAGCGTCATTGCCTAGGGTTATAGAATTGCTTGGACCGTGGACTTGCGATTATTAATGATCAGGATAGGAATTGACCATAGGTGTGAATGAAGTCAATGGATGAATCTATGATCGAGTGATTATTTCATGAGTGGATATTTTGAATGAACCTGCCTCTTATCTATTTGTTTATTTGTTTGTTATTTGTTTCCTAGGTAGGTTTACTTTAGACATCTCTTTGATTTCCCCCTATCTTTAGTTGATAATTATATTAATACTAGAAGCCATAGTTCTCTTGGGTTCGACCCCTTACTTGCATGCTATACTAGTTTGTAGTTTGGGTTATTTTATCATTGATCTTGGCACAACGACTTTAGCCGAGTCAATGATCAACCAAAATTTATTCTTAATTATATGCATACACGCTAATTTGTGTTGATTGGCATATTCATCGATTTGTCCCAACTTTATGTACGTACATCTTCATTTTGATCGTCTGTCAACACATGCACGCACACGTGTCTCTGATAGTGATCGGTGTTGCCCCATAGGTAGGGTTTTTATTGAATTAACAATCCAAAATAATTTTTGAACCATGAAACTCCATGAATTGATAATCCTTGTTCTCGAACTCAGTGATATGCATCACCAAATCCCATACTCGATCAAACTTAGTTGGGTCAAACCGTATAGTATTATGACTCTTGATTCCGTCGCCTGATTCGAGGCCCCGTTGGTCTGTGCGATGAACAGATGTGCTTGCGAGGTGGATTGGATCACGATTTGAGTTGGATCCAGGTAAGGCGCCTTGCTTGGATAGCAATTTGGTATAATCTCCCAAACAAATATCGAGATCAATGTACAATTGGATTCGTTCGTCTGAGCGTATTTCGGAGCTTGCTCAATGATCGCTCGATCAACGGGCGCAGGTGGATGACCCGCGGTCACGGGTGGCAAATCCACGGTCGCGGGTGGCAGATCCGCGGTTGTGGGTCTGGTCACTTTGGGGTTCGTGCTCGATTTCACGTTGCGCGATTTCCCTAGGATCGTTAAGGATTGTTTCTTGATTTTTAGGGATCGATTCCAGCACCATAATTATGGATCGATTGGCATTCCCACGGTTGGCACCAAATGTTTAATATACGAAGGTTCGTTGTGTACATGTCTCCTTCTTCAATGAATCCTTCTCAAACTTCGTTCAACCTTCCAAGACTTGCAAAACATTGGAGAAGGGGGCGAGGGTCCCCCTAATACACCTCCGATGCTTAAGTCAGAAAGGGTAATGTCAAACATCGTCCAGATAAAGTGATGTATGGTTCAGACCTACCTACACATGGTGATGGCATGTGTATTTATAGTGGAAGGATGAATGCTAGGGTTCGAAATACCCCCTGGGGCCGACCGGTTCAGTGTATTTGGGCCCAAACAAGTCGAATATTTGCTGTCTAATCCATTTGAGAATCTATCCTTTGTTTATGATAGAATCTTCCATCATAAATAACCCAAATCTAGAATAACTACCTTAATAAATAAATACAAGATATTAACTTAGCAAATAAGGCACATGCTTAATTTAAAAAATATGCTAGCTATAAATAAAATAACAAAAGATATTGCTACGTAATTAGTTGCGGAATTTATCCGCTCACAATAACCATTTGAAATATAATTCCAATAGTTACATCTTCATGATGTAAAACAGTAAAGAATATCCTAATTACTCCTATGACCTATCTAATTTGACCATGTAGTTTCTGGAAAAAAAAATCCAAATCAAATAGGGGTTTCAATTGGGGTAAGAAGTCGTACTTTTTGCCGACAAAAAAAAAATCCAATCCTTTTTGCTAATTTTGTTTGTTGGTTTGTTCTGGTTATAAACTGTTTTTATAGTAAAAATAAATGGATTCCTAGACAACAACTTTGTTAATGAGGTGCCATCGTTTTGTGGCCATAAAGGTGAGATTTAAATAATGATCAATACTTTGGATCAGGTGTAAAACATGTTTCCCGTGTTATATGAGGTGAGATGTGGACCGTTTGATGAGCCTGATCCAAGTGTTCATATTTTAAGGTACTTTTTAACATATGGGGGTATTTCTGCTTGGCGATCGCACGACAATTTGCAGACTTTCCCTCTTTCGATCCTTTGTCTCTGTTGCCTCCACTCTCTCGATCTATCTCTTTGACCTTAAATCAGCTTGTTTTGACCTTAAATTTACACGCCATGCTCGAAATCAGTAAAATATCTCGGATATCAAAAAACCTAAATTTATGAATTGAGGAAATTGATGGTGAATTCATAAATAATTTGATGAACTGATAAAATAGAACAGACGACTCGTATGGATTGCACAAGTGTTAACAGTGAAAGAAGGAGATGGTGATGATGAAAGTTGTGAAGTTAATGAAACTAGGGTTTCAACGACCAAGTCAGGATTGATGATGTTCTCAAATAATTGGGCCCAATAAAGTATTATGGATGCACTTTTTAATGTTATGGATGCACTTTTTTAGTTTCTAAATTAAATACTATGTGTGAACGATTTCTTGTTAAGGTTGCACTTTTTAATGTTACCACTGCACTTTTGGATGTTATAGTTGCACTTTCTCAGTTTCTGTATGAAATACTACGGATACACGATTTCTAGCTAAGAATGCGTTTTTTTAAAGTTACGAATGCACTTTTTGACGTTATGAATGCACTTTCTCAATTTCTATATGAAATACTATTGATACACGATTTCTTGCTAAAGATGCGCTTTTTGACATTATGGATGCACTTTTGTATTTTAGAACAATCATGTTTCTCCTTGCACCTTTTCATCTCAGTAATGCACATTTTTAATTTACTAATGCACTTTTTCAGTTTACTAATGCACTTGTCTATTTTCGAACACTCATGATTCTTACTATTGCACTTCATTTCTCCTTGCACTTTTAATCTTAGTAATGTATTTTTTTAGTTTACTAATGTACTTTTTCGGTTTACTAAGGCACTTTTTGTGTTTTCGAACAATCCCAACTTCTCACTAATGTACTTCATTTCTCCTTGCACTTTTTCATCTTAGTAATGCACCGTTTCAGTTGCTAATGCACTTTTTCTGATTTTCAAACAACAAAATGAACTCGATTAACCTAATCCCGATAGGGTTCAAATCCAAAACTCGTTGGGTTGACCCGAATTATTATATTTGAAAATTAAATAAATTATAAATCAAGTATTGTATATAATTTTGTAATTTAGATTTATAAAAATTATTCATTATTAAATATGATTGATTAATCATGTTGTCATCTTAGTAATAATAAAACTTGATATTCTTTGGCACTTCACCTGTAAAGCCCTAGGCCCTAGAAGCGCTATCCCATGCCAACCCAAGGACTTCCCAGAAGGTTACCCATCCTAGTACTACTCTCGCCCTAGCACGCTTCACTTCATGGTTCTTTTGACCTCTCGAACCATGAAAAGGAAGAGCTCTTGTCGGTATGGGGAGCACCTCGATCCCTTATAAACTACCGGGGCGTTACAATATCCACCACCTAAGAACTTGACTACCTCATCAAGGCTCCAGGACCTCCCCTTCAGTTGAGTGACCGCCCGCCGGACCAAGCTCGCTCGTTGTCCAGATGCGGCTGTGATACCATTTGTAAGGCCCAAGGCTCTATAAGGGCTATTCCATGCCAACTCGAGAACTTCCTAGGAGGTCACTCATTAACTCTCGTCCTAGCATGCTTAACTTCATAGTTCTTTTGGCCTCTCGAATCATGAAAAGGAAGAGCTCTTGTCGGCATGGGAAGAACCTCAATCCCTTACAAATTCTCGGAGTGTTACAATCTCCCCACTTAAGCACTTGATGACCTTGTCAAGGCCCAATGACCACCTTGAAAAGGAAGAGCTCTTGTCGGCATGGGGAGCACCTCAATCCCTCTTATGAATTCTCGGGGTGTTACAATCTCCCCCACTTAAGTACTCGACGACCTCGTCAAGGCCCAAGGACCATCCCCTGGGTCGAGTGACCGCCCTCCGGCCAAGCCATCTCCTAACCTAGAGTCGGCTCTGATACCATTTGTAAGGTTCGAGGCCTTAGAATCACTATCCCATGCCAACTTCCCAATAGGTCACCCATCTTGGTACTACTCTCGCCCTAGCACGCTTAACTTCATGGTTCTTTTGACCTCTCGAACCATGAAAAGGAAGAACTCTTATTGGCATGGGGAGCACCTCAATCCCTTTTATAAATTATCGGGGTGTTACATCACCAACTTGAACAATAACTAGATGCCATGACTTAACTAGTAACCTGATTTACCCGAACCCACGCTCAAGTTGAATTCGAAATGATTGAACCCATCCCAACTGAACTTTTCCATTTGACATTTCATTAGGAAGATATCATATTTTCTATGTTTTATATGTTTTCGAATGATAATTATTTATATTGTTTGTCTAGTAGAAATATCATGTGTAATTAAAATAAATTTATTTTAATTACTATGTACTAAATCTAGCATGGAATGAACAATATATAAATCTCATTTCACCAAAACAAATAGATCTCATTATGTGATATTTGTTAAATAGTAAAATACTTTCTTGGTATAGTAAAAATATAATTTCTATAGTAAGAAAAACAAAAAAAGTAAAAGTTTCAATGCAAAATTAATGTAAAAATTTATTCCTATTGTTATTTTATTTCTTGTATGATGTTATAAATTAAGTTTTATAGCATTTACCACCAAATTGTTGTAATGACCATGTCACATTTCACTCTTAGCAAATATGATATACATAATTAATGGCCTAAAACATGCACGACCCCTTAAACTTGCACACATTAGTCATTTTAGCACCTCAATTCATCGGGTATTTATTTTAACACCGGTACTCAATGTTTTGTGACCGATCAGACACTTGGATGCTGACTTGGCAAAAACAATTGTCACAACAACGCCATGTCACATGCCATATCATTATATAAATAAATCAATAGACTCTCTAATTAAAAGAAAAAAGAAAAAAAACCAAAATATCATCCTATCGAATCTGTACAGCTTCAATTTCCCGTCCCTTTCAATCGGAAAAGAAAGAGCACCGGTGTATTCGTCGGCGGCGGGGGCGTTCTCTTTAGCTTCTTTGTGTTTTTGGTGGGGTGTCTTCGTCTTCAGCTTTGCCGACGTACGCCTCGTCCACGGCCTGATAGCCTACACGTGTTGCTGGAGCCAAATCTGGAAACCTCGAGGCTATGGTGGCCGGCGAGAAGCAGCTCGGTCTGGTTGCCAATTGGAGCAGGGACGTGGGTGCGAGTCCGGGCCCCAATCGTCGTCGTTGACAGTCGCCTGCTCAACTCGCTCTCGGCGTGGCCGATGCTAGGGTTATCATTGACTCGACCAAGGAAGAGCTCGTCGGAGATGCGTGTTTCTGCCATTAAAGACCAACTTACTTTAGAGACCAGATAAAAATCATTGGTTTGCTCAGCATAGGATGAGCTTCAAGGCGGCGTCAAGATTGACCTATTTAGGGGGTTCGGGAAGAAATTAAGATTTAAGGAGCCGTTTTGCAGCCTTGGACGCAGGAACGTTCGAATTTCTGGCCGGAGGAGACGATGACGGGGTCGGAGGGAGACGGCAAGGCACTCTCGTGAAGGAAAAAAAGAGACACCAGAAGGGGAGAAAATTGGGGTTTGTGTGTTCTTTTCTTTGAATTAGAGAGTTTATTGATTTTTTTATGTATTTAAATAATGATATGGCATTTGACATGGCACTTTGGTGGCAATTTTTTTTCGCTACATCAGCATCCATGTGTTTGATCGGTTACAAACCGATGAGTACAGGTGTCAAAATGAATACCCGATGAATTTAGGTGCTAAAATGACTAATGTGTGCAAGTTTAAGGAGCTGCATATGTTTTATGCCCATAATTAATAATAAAATTTCAATTTGGTGGTACTCATTCGATCTATCCAAATTCGGTCCAATTCAAAATGTCGATGCGAATTAACCGAGCATAAAGGTTTTAAAACTCAACGGTAAAACCAGTGGGCGAAGAAAAAATTGAATATGATTGGTTCAAAACATTACGTTGGGATGATGTTAAGGACACGCCTGTACTTTGCATCATATCAATAACAATCGTCCCTAAAGTTTTGATAATGACAAACTCAACTTTGATCTAATATGTTTGCCCAAGCTTTGTCTCAAGAAATAACAGGATGTACTCATGCAAAAAAGGACAACAAGTGAACAATATTCCCTAAGGTGTAGGGACTCTAAGACTTAGAAGAAAGAGCAAGAATGAGTTCCTATGAAGATGAGGACGGAGTCCCTATCAAGCAGGAACGCGTGCCTAAATTCAAATACTCAAAGACAGGCCGACGATAAAGATGACATTACTAGACAAGCCGAAAGTTCCCAACAGCTTTGCACGTAGGGGAACGGGAACACATGGAGGCTTCCCAGGAAACCCTAGGGAAGAACGCATCAGTGTAGGGACTCCTGATGTGATCGTGCGGTTGAGGACGAATGAAGGGCAAAAGAGTCAGAAGAAAGGTGCTCTTCCCAACCACTATAAATACATTCAATTGTATTCATAGTGACATGACTTCTTATACACACTCTTGAAAGCGAGAACAAGAACAACTCATGAACATGAAGAACAAATCAAGATATGAGTGTTTTGAGTGTGTAGATCAAAAGGAACTCCGAGAACAAAAAACAAAACTATTTGTGACTAATAACTTGTGTCTCCGAAGGACTGTGAGATACGTGAGTCTAGCATCCTTACATTGTGAGTATTAGGTTACAGTTTAGACTTAAAGGAGTGACACTAGTGAACTTAGGGACGGATGCCTTAGTTCAGAGAAGAGTGGAACTCACCTTGTAAACTGTAAGGACTCACTTGTAAATAAGATAAGGAAGCTATTCAAAAATCATCTTCGGAGGTAGAGGTTTACCCGTACGGACTATTTAGTCTTAGTTTGGTTCCTCTATAAACACCTGTTCCGCCCTTAGCTTATTTCTGTCTTAAATACTTGCAAAGTTCAATTTCCGTTGCCTAGGAAACTGTGACTAGTCAGGATTCTGCTACAGTAACCTTTCCTAGAATGATGACAATATGTGATCTTTCTAGCTCAAAGGCCCCAATGCATTAGCCCACGAAAGATGTTGGGGTCGTTCCTACTCTTCTTGACATCAAAGACATCATCGAGCAAGAGGTCCAAACTTAAGGTTATTTACGAGTAGATCACAATGATCTCAAGGAGTCTGCATCCATGGAGAAGGAGCCCAATCACGGCTTTGTGGCTTCCCTTTGTGGAAACCATAGTTAGGGTCGAGTTTCCAAAGGGTTTCATCATTCCCAAAATGTTAAGCTACGACGACACCGATGATCCTAATGAGCATGTCTTGATCTTCAAGCAAAAGATGATGATAACCTCTATCCCTGATGTCTCTCATTTTGGTGGTGTTTTAGTGGTTAATTTCCCTTGTAAATATGTGTCTTTTGTTCCTTTCTTTGTTAGTTTTGTCCCTTTTTAGTTTAGTTCCCGATTTGCTATGAGATTCGGAGACTATGCGAGTTTGTTGTGTTTTGTAGGTAAAATGGCGCATTTGAGGACGTTTTGGAGGAGTTTCTAAGGAGGAGCAAAGCTAGGGAGCAAAGGAGCGGAAGAGCCATACAAAGAACGAAGAGGAGTTCAAGGAAAACCAAGAAAAGAAGAGGATCGAGGCCCCGGAACGACGTGCCCAGCAAGTCGGGCCCGAGTTAGCGCTTTAGAGGCTCGGACCGACGTTGGCAACGTCGGGCCCGAGGTCCACCCCTGTCGATCCAAGTCGGCTTATGTGAGGATTGGGGCTCCAAGGCACATTATTGTGATCTTCCACTTTTGCCCTTCTTCTAATTTTGGAATTCCTTGGTCCCCAATCAAAGGAGAGGATAATTAGAGAGAGCTTAGAGGAGCTTAGGGGGGATCCACATCTAATCACTCTCAAAGGCTCAAAGGAAGACTTGGAGAGCAAGTAGGAGAAAGGAAGAGGAGAAGAGGAGAGAAATCGGTGGAGCTCTAGGAGGATTAGTGAGTTTGAACTTGTTTTGCTTTTGTTTAGTGGATTTGAGACTTGGATATTGTGAACCCCTTTGATTTGCTTGCTTTGCTATTTGATTGCTTTTTACTCTTACTTGATGGAGTAGATTCCATAGTCTTGGGCTATGGGGGAATCCCCTAGCTAGGATTGGTTGTGAACCCCCAATTCCATAGCCTTGAGTTCTTGATCTATGAATCCTCTCTACATTGAGCTTCAATTCTCTTGTAAGAACAAGGGATCTAGGGCTTGTGGTTGGTAAGAGTAAGCGAAAGCGATCTCGAGCCCGTCACTAGACCTAGCATCGAAGGAGAGTGAAAACTCCCTATGGTCGATATGTAGAGTGGAGGGATCGAAGACAAACAACCTCGATCTCATAAGGATCAACACTTATTGGCTGAATTGGGGTGGAATCACCCAAGTCTAGTTAGGGAAGGAACCCAAAAACCCAAGAACGATCTACCATATTTGCCAAGACCGAGTTACCCAGTACATCGGGCCCGACTTCCCCTATGTCGGTCCCGGCCAAACTCGCATCGATCCAACCTCGGACCGAAGTGACCAAAGTCGGTCCGGGTTGTTCCCTTTGATTTTCCTTGTTTTTGCCTTTCTTTTACCTCTTTTTAGTCTTCTTGCTACACTCAACGCACGAACTCCCGTGTGTTCGACACCCTACCCTTATACTACAATTGGGGTTCGGTTTATAAATTTAAATTTTGATATCATCCGATCCGGACGACCCCCATCAGAATTTTGGCGCCGTTGCCGGGGAGTTCTACTTGTTTGAGGTACCTCTTTTGTTGAGTCTTTGGTTTTGTAGTGATTTGGGTGAGGGACTAGCCCGAACCCCTTGTTTGTTTTGATTCGGTTTTTTGTTTGTGTCTTTGGTTATAGGTGTATGCGAGCTCGTTCCGTCCGAGGAACACTTGAGTTCGACTCTGTGTGTGATCCGGAGAGCATTATCAAGCAAGCTCGAAAGAAGAAAAGGATGGAGAACCAAGCACAACGTGATGAGTAGGTTTATAGGATGAGGGCCGACATGGCTCATGCAACTTGAGATGGCGAATCGAGATGCCGAAGCTAGGAGAGAGCGCGAGCAAAGGATGAGATTGGAGGCTCAAATCAACACCCAACCCCGGAATGCAAGACAATACATGCATCCGGAGTTGAAGGTGCCGGAACCGGCCATTGTCTTGCCGGAGGTGTCAAAGAACTTTGAGATCAAAACTCAATTCATCTCACTTATCAAGAGGGACCAATTTCAAGGGAGACCGAATGAGTGCCCGATCGAGCATGTGAAGCAATTCAAGGATCTATGTGAGACCATCATGAAGGATGATGAGACACTTGAGTACGTGCTACTCAAGTGATGGATCGTAAGTCAGTTAATGAGGGCGTCCTTAACTGGGTTAAGGGCGTCCTTTAGTGCAGCGGAAAATAGACTTAACAGAATACAAGATAAGTGGACACGAGTATTTATAGAGGAACCCCACTAAGACCAACTAGTCTTATGGGTAAACCTCTACCTCCGTTGGAGGATTTTCAATAGCCGTCCCTTATCTTATTAAGAGCGAGTCCTTACAACTTAGGCGAGTCGTTACACTTCTCTGAGCTAAGCGTCCGTCCTTAGCCTCACTAGTAACACTCCTTTCAACCTAACAAGTAACCTAACACTCTTAGCTATAAGGAAGCTATCACTCACGTCTCTCACGGTTCGTTGTGAGAGACAAACTACAACTCTAATTGATTTGTGGTTTGTTTTGGATTTGATGTGGTTGGACTTTCTTTCTCTTGCTTCAAGCTCACTTGATCTTCTTGATCTTCGTTCGTGTTCTTGAATGCTTCGGGAGAGCTTGAGAGAAAGTCTTCAAAGTCCACTCTTGCACACACATGCCGCTATGCATACTCCTTGGAGAGTATTTATAGCGGAAGTGATTCTTGTCCTCTAGCGTCCTTTGAGACTTGGCAGGATCCTCGATCTTTGATCAACGGTGCGATGAGCGTCTTGAGGAGGTCAACTCTGTTGACGCTTGGGAAGCCTCCGCGTGGGTAGGGGACCATTGCTGGGAAAGCGACGTCTTTGGCATTGTCTACACGTGCCCAGACAAAGGAAGCTTCCTTCTGAGGACTAAGGCCGGACGATGATGTAATCATGTTGGGGCGGCCTTGATTTGAATTTGAACTTCGTCCGTATTTTGGCGCGCGTCCCTTCTTGATGAGGACTCCGTCCTATCTTGCGCAGGGACTCCGCCAATTACGTTTAGCTTTGGAAGTTCTGGTAACATGCGTCCCTACAGCATAGGGACTGCTGTTCACTTGTTGTCCTTTTCGCTCATGTGCGTCCACTGGACTTACCTGAGATCAAAACTTGGACAACTTATCAAATACATTTGAGTTTGTCATTATCAAAATAAGGGACGATTATTATTGGTTTAGATATTAACGACTAACGTCCTTAATATCGTCCCAACAATTTCCCCCTTTTTGATGATGACAAACTCTTTCAAATAATGCACACAGAAGTAAAGCTTTTAGCATAAGGAACTACACTTTGATTTTCTTTTCAGCTTAGATTGGCATGCAACACATTCTTTTAAGTGCGTTCTATTTTATTCCTAACTAACGACCTTTTGACTTGGCCGAAATTCCCCCTGAACACATGCTTTCTATGATAACTTAAGGACAATCGCATCTCTGCAAAACTATACTTCCCCCTTTTGGCATCATCGAAAAGGAGAACAAGTCGAAAAGCATGCAAGCACAAAGTCATAACTAAAGAAAGGTACGCTTAGACAAAATGAAGCACAAATGTAGTGAATGGCATTCAGAATGAGAAACGAGAACGTTCATTACAGACATTCACAACAAGTGTTCAAAACGGGGACAACGTCCCATTGTCTTAACAAAAACTCAAGAAATGATAAATTGTTTCAGGGTTAGAGAAGGGGGAGGTGATCATTTTCTGGGACGCTTGCCAAGGGCTTTGAGGTGTTGCTCCTGAAGATGGTTGTTCTGGGCAAGGAGCTCGTTGTTGCGCTCAAGAAGATCTGTGTGGACGTGAAGTGTGTCGTGAACCTGCTGAATTAGATCAATCATTATGCACTGGTTCTCGATCATCATGCCCATCAGATACTTCGTAGAGTGCCTCTCAGCCTCATCAGGGACGCTCATACCATCGAGCTCGTCCTCGTCATCAGCAGCGTCCTCAGCTGGCGTCCCAACTACTTGGACATTTTCAGCTTCGTGATCTCCTTCTCCAGGTTCAGCAGCAGCAGCAGCTTGAGCTCTCCTCTCAGCTTTGGCTTTCCTTTCAGCCTCTTTCCGTTCCTTTTCCAGTTGGCGCTTAACGGACGGAAGGGGCTCATCACACCTGAGTTTCCCAACTGGAGGGAGTGTAATTTGCCTGACGTCCCAATGAATGCCAAAGGAACGCTCTTGTTTAGGAGCATAGAGTCCCTGCTGCTTCAGAATTTGCTTGACCAAGCCGGGGAAAGGAAGAGAGTGCCTGCCTCCTGTGCACTTGCCCATGTGTTCCAAGATTACTCGGGGAAAGTTTATCGGCTTGCGTTCCAAGAAAGCGTCCAAGAGAATACTTTCAGTGATCTGAACAATGGACTTCTTCTCTTGGCGGGGGACGACCATGCGCACAATGAAGTGATGCGCAAGGACGCCCGTCTTGGTGAGGCAATGAGCAACTCTGTCCTTAGCAGCTGGCTGTCTCCCATTGAATATTCTGTTGAGGATTTCATCTTGGGAGAAACGGCCAAAGTTCTTGCACGGCAGATCGTGCAGAGCATCTTGCGGAGAAGGACGCAGGCCTAGCATTTTGCGGACGGTGCCCTCAGCAACTGAGTACTTGTCCCCATCGATTTCAAAAGTCCCCTGAGGCTTCCCGTTTACTTGTGTGATTTCGAACTTTGAGTAGAAACGGAGAACCTCATCAGGGTCAACATCAGCGGCCTCAGCGCCCAAGTGCGTCCAACCCTAGAACTCAAGAAGATCCAAGAACTCTTGGCGCTGGTTCTCTGCCAGAAACTCGGCGGTGAAGAGGAGCGGCGATAGGATTTTCTTGAAGCGTTTCTGCTTGGAGCCATTGCTCACGATCACTTCATCACCAGCATCTTCTTCATCTCCATCTTCCTCCTCTTCCTCAGGTTCCTCATCCTGGGGAGGGGCGTCCTCGTCATCGGAGGCTTCGTTCCGTTGTTCTTGGAACTCAACCATTGCAGTGTCCTCAGCTGTGGACGCCTGTTCTGTGGGAGGCGCGTCCACCGCTGGAGTCCTTGCCAAGGACTCTGTGGGAACGGATGGAGGAGACGTCCCTTGAACTTGAGCAGCTTCTTCGACGGCCGGAGCAGGCGGAGGAGGAGGAGGAGGTGAAGCTCTAGGGGGAGAGGGAGAGGGAGTGCGGAGCTTAGCTTTTGGGGGAGGAGCAGAGGAGGAGCTGGGCGGAACCACTGAGATTGGTTTCACCTTGAGCGGAGCAGAGGGAGGAGGCGGCAGAGTAGCAGGGGTAGCATCCTTGGCCTGGACCTGGACTTGTGGAGCGTCCTTGGCCTGGACTTGAGGAGCGTCCTCTACCCTTGGAGGAGGTGGAGGGAGTTGACGAAGGTCCTGCATACTCGCTTGGATCGCCTTCTCAACGGCTGCTTTCTCTGCTTGCTCTCGCTCTTGGCGCGCCTTCTCCTCTTTTGCCAGTTGAATTTCGGAGAGGCGAATGGCGGCCATTTCTTCATCCGTGACGCCCTCAAGCTGAGCAGAGGTCTTGAGGCGTCGTTTTGGGGCAGGAGGAGGGGAGGAAGGGATTGGCTTTGGTGGGGAGGAGGAAGGGCCTTTAATTTGGAGCGATTTGGGCGGAGGGGGAGAGGAAGGCCTTTTCCTTTTTTGAGAAGGGACGGAGCCCGTAGGAGCCACAACAAACTCCATTATATCAGGAAGTAGTTTGGCGAGCTCGTCCACGGTTCCACCAAATGAGTCAGAAATGATTCCTGGCCCCATGAACGGTGGGTTGGTGTGATTGGTTTCTTGAAGGCGGGGCTTGACATATGTGATCATGAAGTAGTGGAGGAGGCGTTGGATTTTAGGAGGATGTTCGTGAGTGGACGCCCTAAGACAAATGTTGGCGAGCGTCCTAGGCTCCTTTTCAAGCCAGTCCTCAATGAGAGGGTCAAGGGGAGGACGGCGTTTGGGTTGAGAGGGGAGCCGGCCAATTGAGCCACTGTAAACAGAGGCTTTGGTGATATTTTCTGGCTCAGGCTCGGGTTTGAAGGGCTTCTCCAGAAATGAGAACCTCTTCGGCTGGGTTTTGGATTGAGAGCGGGATGGTTGTTTTTGTTGAGGAGGTTGGGAGCGAAGGGGTTGAGGAGGGGTGTTGGAGTGGCGGCGCTGGGTGCTTTGAGAGGAGGAATGGTGGCGAGGGGGTTCTTGTCGGCCGGAAGGTCTGCCTCTCGACTCCATTAATGACCGGCCTTTCACCGGAGGAGATCTCGAAGAGCTAGTGTTTTTCGCTGCCGACGAGGGTGAGGGATTCTTTGAGGCTCTTGTGTTGGCCATTTTTGAGATGGTTTAAATAGGGGAGGATTAGGGTTTGGAGAGAGATTTCGGGATTCGGTTGAAGATTTGGAAGATCTTTGAGATTTCTAAAAGTGTGCAAACAGCAGATGAGCGAAGAAAGGTTTTCGGAGTGCACAGGTGGGTATATATAGGAAGAAGACGAAGTTGGACGGTCAGGGGTTACAGGGTTTTTACACACAGCTTCCTCCACCCGCCTTCCCACACGTGGCTTTCTTCTTTGCTAAGGAATACAGCTGTTGAGCACTGTTTGCGCATATCCCGAGATTTTCGCTGACGATTCGCTAAAACGGTTTACCTTCCCAATTTCAACCATTCAAACTTCTCACAACTGCAAAGGACTCTGACCTGACGTCCTTTCAACACACAACACTACACAACACAGAACTGAACCACGGCGTCCCATTCACTGATCTCAACCTCTGTAATTAGAACTCTGTACAGACAACTCTCAGCTCTTAGCACGCGTCCCTTTGATCACTTAGAACCATTTTTGAAAATCAAGCAAGTACGTCCCGTAAAGGTGAAACAAGGAATGCTCATAGGACGCGTTTGCAAGATTCTCGGCTTAGGTAAGCTTAGAGTTCCCATCATTTCGGCTTATGATGAGGGTAGGGTGATCAGGGATACTCTTGAGATGAAAAGCGAAATGAATACCATTCAAGGACACAAGCGAATACACATATCTTAGACTAGCGTCCTTTAAAGATGACTTTAATGCATGACACACCTTAAAACAAGTTCTCAACAAGACATAGCCAATCATGGAGGGAATAATAGAACGGTACTTGATCATTTAAAAGTTATCATCCCCAAGAGCAACCGGAGGTGCTCGTAGGGACGTCTATCAAGTGCTTTTGTGAAAATATCGGCCACTTGGTCCTCAGTCCTAACATGATCCACTCTAATTAATCCAAGTTCAACATTATCACGAAGAAAGTGATGCCTTATGTGAATATGCTTCGTCCTAGAATGATGAACGGGATTTTTGGCAATACTTATAGCACTGGTGTTGTCACACAAGATAGGGACTGTGTTGAGGGACGTACCATAATCTTCAAGTTGGTACTTGATCCATAGGACTTGTGAGCAGCACGAAGCAGCAGCAACGTACTCAGCTTCCGCGGTTGAAGTTGCAGTCCGTCAGACGAGGAGGCTTTACAAAAGAGATTCCAATAGGTTCCATGTCCATCTTGTACCTGCAACTCAACAAAAATCTAGAGCGCCTGCTCTGATACCAATTGATGGATCGTAAGTCAGTTAATGAGGGCGTCCTTAACTGGGTTAAGGGCGTCCTTTAGTGCAGCGGAAAATAGACTTAACAGAATACAAGATAAGTAGACACGAGTATTTATAGAGGAACCCCACTAAGACCAACTAGTCTTATGGGTAAACCTCTACCTCCGTTGGAGGATTTTCAATAGCCGTCCCTTATCTTATTAAGAGCGAGTCCTTACAACTTAGGCGAGTCGTTACACTTCTCTGAGCTAAGCGTCCGTCCTTAGCCTCACTAGTAACACTCCTTTCAACCTAACAAGTAACCTAACACTCTTAGCTATAAGGAAGCTATCACTCACGTCTCTCACGGTTCATTGTGAGAGACAAACTACAACTCTAATTGATTTGTGGTTTGTTTTGGATTTGATGTGGTTGGACTTTCTTTCTCTTGCTTCAAGCTCACTTGATCTTCTTGATCTTCGTTCGTGTTCTTGAATGCTTCGGGAGAGCTTGAGAGAAAGTCTTCAAAGTCCACTCTTGCACACACATGCCGCTATGCATACTCCTTGGAGAGTATTTATAGCGGAAGTGATTCTTGTCCTCTAGCGTCCTCTGAGACTTGGCAGGATCCTCGATCTTTGATCAACGGTGCGATGAGTGTCTTGAGGAGGTCAACTCTGTTGACGCTTGGGAAGCCTCCGCGTGGGTAGGGGACCATTGCTGGGAAAGCGACGTCTTTGGCATTGTCTACACGTGCCCAGACAAAGGAAGCTTCCTTCTGAGGACTAAGGCCGGACGATGATGTAATCATGTTGGGGCGGCCTTGATTTGAATTTGAACTTCGTCCGTATTTTGGCGCGCGTCCCTTCTTGATGAGGACTCCGTCCTATCTTGCGCAGGGACTCCGCCAATTACGTTTAGCTTTGGAAGTTCTGGTAACATGCGTCCCTACAGCATAGGGACTGCTGTTCACTTGTTGTCCTTTTCGCTCATGTGCGTCCACTGGACTTACCTGAGATCAAAACTTGGACAACTTATCAAATACATTTGAGTTTGTCATTATCAAAACAAGGGACGATTATTATTGGTTTAGATATTAACGACTGACGTCCTTAATATCGTCCCAACATCAAGGCCTTTAAGTGGTCGTTGGGAGGCAAGGCATTGCATTGGTTGGAGAGCCAAGCACCTCTATCCATCACATCATGGAGGGCTCTCAACGAAGCATTCTTGATGAAGTTCTTTCCGCCAACCAAGACAACGGAGCTTAGAAGGAAGATAGCAAGCTTTCAACAAGGAGTCCACGAGCCACTCTTTGAGGCTTGGGATCGGTTCAAGGAAATGTTGAGGCAATGTCCAACGCATGGGCAACAACCTTATGTTCTTCAAGACATATTCTTCCAAGGAATCAACCCCGCTACCAAGGACAAGTTGAACCTTCACACCGATTGTGGGTTCATTGATGTGCCACCGGAGCAAGCATGGGAGTTGCTAGACAAGCTCTCCGATTACGAAGCCATGTACGGAGTGAGTCAAGTCAACAAGGAGGCAAGAGTCCAAGGAGAAGGTGCAAAGAGGCTCTACGACCCAAAGAATGAAGAGGTGGATAAGGATGTGAAGATCCAATTCCTTGAGGATGAGTTGAACAAGATGAGGAGGCAAATGAATCACCTCAAACAAACCACAAGAGCATGTGAAGAATGTGGTTCTTTGAAGCATGGAGCTCAAGAGTGTCCCAATGAACGTCAAGTTCGTTTGGCCGAGCAAATCGAGGAGGCGCAATATGTTCAAAGAAACTATGGAGGAAGGGCCAACTTCAACAATGGAGGGAATGGAAGGTGGAGCCAAGGCCAAGCCAATGGCCACAACAACAACTACAACCAAAATGAGCCAAGGGCCCAA
Source organism: Polygonum maritimum (assembly GCA_963924305.1). Taxonomy (NCBI): domain Eukaryota; kingdom Viridiplantae; phylum Streptophyta; class Magnoliopsida; order Caryophyllales; family Polygonaceae; genus Polygonum; species Polygonum maritimum. The sequence continues at coordinate 21,202,131 of OZ002732.1, read as the reverse complement.
CCACCACCATACCGACCTCCGGGGTTCTATGAGCAAACTCCACAATGAGCACAAGAGATG